>CM060886.1:133307174-133980508 GCA_030762935.1 Hymenopus coronatus
ATTTAACATGATATTATGTATGTGACAAATTGTGTGTTTCAACGAGATCTGCATTTTTAGTGTAGTAAGTTTTTGTATAACTCTTACGGTTTACGAGTTATGCAAAGTCCAGAGAAATTCATCTAGAAAGAACAGGACTTCAGAAGCTATTCCCAGAAAATTAATTTTATATGGGTAAGTATATTTCCTGTGTGGTATTTTAATCAAAATCGTTAGAGCCATTTTTGAGAATACAAATTTTCGAATTTTTTTCCATGTAACGGGTGGTTTGCGGCGGGAGGGTTTTCCTCAAAATATTTGTGTTGCATTCTTGGAAGATACTAAACTTATATACCAAATTTGGTGTATACAGACTTTTTGTTTTTGAAAAAAAAATGTAAATGGCATGTTATTTATGGACACTCTTTAACTTCTGTGGTTCTCAGCGTCCCATTCTAAATTGGGCGTGAAAGACCGCTTAATTTTGCTCAGAGGCCTCTCTATCAGATATGTTCATAGACACACGGACCTTTTCTAAATATAATTGTTTATACATTGGCCCAGAAATGTTTATTTCCAGTGAAATGTCGGTATCGAATTTTTTGTTGGAATACTATATCTGTATCTACCTATGTACTATACACTAGAGTAGAGAAAGTAATAAACTAGAATGGGAACAGAAAGCCATGTGAAGTAACAGATTTGTTAACGAGTATGACAAAGATGAAAGGCAGAGTTTGTCAAACGCACACACAGGGTCAGCGGAGGCTAATTGGCAGAAAAACGTCGACCTGAAGACACCAAAATTCCGGAGCAGCAGCCTAGCGTTAATTTGAAGAAGAGCAGATTAGAGAGGGCGCTGCGCTGCTATTTCATTAAGTTCAGGAGGCCTTGCTCTGTTCTCGCCATCTCCTCCACTTCTCCCTCTGTTTTAAACAACACTTCAATAAGGCATATAAAAGAAAATGTTCAAGCACTTTATTCTCTTCCACAATAAAACCATAGATTTTTCAGTGTTCAACATTACTAAGCTAAGATAATTTCCTATTCGGCTTTATCACACCTGTGAAACAGTCAGATCTCAAATTTTAAATTTCAGAACACTTATTATCACCAGAGCTAGAAGTATCGTACCGTTCGCCGACCTGTATAGAGGTGCGACCGATCATCTCGCCGCATCAAAACAAGTATTTGGTAAGAACGCAGGGAGACGAGGTCACCAAATAAACAGAGAAAAAAATGACTTTCGGGACATTCTAAACGCAGATCATTATGTATGAGGTCTCCATTTCTTTTTTTCAACCTCCGATAGGTAATAAATAAAAGACAAGTTCATAGAAAACAATTCTTTTATTTCTAAAGTGTTGTACACGTATGGTTACTTTTCAACGTAATCACCAAAAAGTTTGAGAGATTTATGATACCTGTGCACAAGCTCTGCAATACCCGCTTCAAAAAAATGTTGCCGCCAATGATGCAGCCCGGAGCCACTATTAATGCAGCTGTTTATTGTGAAACTTTACGACGTTTGCGGAGAGTCATTGAAAACAAACGAAGAGGAATGCTGCCTTTAGGAATTGTGTTGATCCATGACAACGTTCGTCCACACACTGCTGGCACAACCCATCGACTCCTTGAACAATTTCAATGGGACATTTTCGATCATCCGCCGTATAGTCCTAACCTGGCACCCAGCGACTTTCACCTTTTCCCTGAACTGAAGACGTGGCTAGGAGGGCAGCACTTTCAAACCAACGAATATCTTCAAAGCAACGTCAATGCTCATTTGAAATCATTGGCGGAAACATTTTTTGAAGCTGGTATTGCAAAGCTTGTGCACGTACGATAAATGTCTCAATCTTTTCGGTGATTATGTTGAAAAGTAACCATATGTGTACAAAACTTTTAGTAATAAAATAATTGTTTTCTATGTATTTGTCATTTATTTATAGCCTATCGGAGGTTGAAAAAAAAATCTAATGTGTTCCAATCACATGACTCTACACCTCTGTAACAAATTATTCTTAATAAGCTTATTCTTTTATTTCAAGCTAATCGAGAATAAATAACAGAAATAGTCTTATTTCTTTATTTTACGTAGAAGCGAAATAAGGGGGTAGCATAGGTTAAAGAGAATGCCAAAAGCTGGTTGCTATGTGACTGAAGTTCGTTTGTTTGTATGGAGAAGAGTTGGCAAATTCCTGTATGAGAAAAGTATGTCTTTTAAAGCGGAAACCAAAAACAAGGAATATCTGACAAACATTCAAATCCACGAAACAAATGTATATAACATAATTTGTGTGTTTTAACGTGCTCTACATTTTTTGCATGTTAAGTTTTTGTCCATCTCTTACGGTTTAGTAGTTATGTAAAATTCATTCAGAATAAAGTAGTCTTCAGAGGCTATTCCCAGAAAATTCAAGATATATGTTTTATTTGTCAGGTGAATATCTGTAATATACGACATTTTAATCAAAATCGTTTGAACCATTTTTAGAAAATAAAAACTTTTGAAAAAAGTTCCATGTAAAGTGTAGTTGGGTGTGGGGGATTTTCTTGAAAATCTTCGTGTCGCATCCTTGGAGGTTACCAAACCTAAATACCAAGTTTGGTTTTTAGCGGACTTTTCGTTTTTGAGCTATGCTGCCCACAGGCGCACACACACACACGGACATTTTTCTAAAAATGTTTTTTTTTTTTTTTGATTCAGGAGGTCTCGGTGAAATCTCGGTATAGAATTTTTCGGTGCATTACAATACCTTCTCTATACACTATGTACATAGCATGTGTAGAGAAAGTAAAAAGGCCCTCGTATATAAAAGGATATGTTCAAGGACTTTATTCTCTCACCTTCCATAATAAAAACATAAGATTTTCAGTGTTCAATATTACTAAGCTAAGATAATATCCTATTCGGCTTTTTTATCACGCCTGTGAAACAGTCAGATCACAAACTTTAAGTTTCAGAATCACCAGAGCTACGAAGTACGTACCGTTCGCCGTTCCGTATATACGTTGCGACCGACCATGTCGCCGCATCAAAACAAGTCTTTGCCAAGAACGCAGGGAGACGAGGTAAACAAACATGTTGTCAAGTAAACATTACTGTTTCCATAGAACAAAAATGACTAATGAGGCAGTCGTAAAAGCAGATCATTATGAACAACATACAAATTATTACATATACGAGGGTTGGGGTAAAAGTCATGGCAACTATTCATTTTCTTGAAGATGCCAGTCAGGTTGGAAAATGTGACATATACAGACGAAAGGACATGGTGTTAACATTTGTGGACAATGAATAGCACTGAATATCGTAACACGCTAATTAATTACGGTAGTATACAGGTCAGCATGGCCATCAGGGTGCTAAAGAATGACAACACAGTATACATACAGTTGACATGACAAACCTGGGCCTAAAGACCCTCGAGATAGTCCCCTGCTACTGTCACCACACGCTGCCAACGATGTGAGAGGCGCTGGATAACACCTACCGCATCATTTGCCGCACCATGTGTGAATCAGGTCATCTGTTCGCGCACAGCATTAGTACTGTCTTCTCGTGTTGCAAACCACCTACCACGTAGTGGTTCCTTAATCTTTCGAATGAGATCAAAGTCACAAGGCGAAATGTTGGGAGAGTACAGTGGGTGCTCCAATTCTTCTCCGAGTGACTTCCATCCCGCACGACACTCACCAACTGACTGATTTCATAGCCCTCGCTGTGCTACTACCAGCTTTCTTAGAGCCATCTGTTCTGCATACACACTATGCCTGTAGAACTTCCACACCACACATATACGTTTGTGATCCGTTCACATATCTACAAGAAAAAAACTAGTTGCCATGACTTTTGCCCCAACCCTCCTATAAGGCTGACTGACTGATGTCCTTCTTTACATATGCACATCATGAAAACGACCAAGCATTTATAAGACAAAATTTCAAAGAAATGAACATCAGCAGCGATAAGATGTTTCAACAATATCGCTCCAGTCAGATGACCGCGATTGCTTTAACTGACCTTATCTCAGCCATTCCAATGGCACTTTAATAGCTCAGCTGAATTGTCAAGAAACCCCCCCCCCAAGGAACAATCTTCGAACATTTTGATTTCCCCAAAAATGACTAATGATTTTGATTAAAATGCCGCATGTTAAAGATATTTACATGACAAATAACATGTATATCTTGAATTTGCGTTAGAGATGGACAAAAACTTACTATCAAAAATGTACATCTCGTTAAAACACATAATTTATCTCATATTAAATATTATGTATTAGTATTACAATGGTAGAACTGATTGGCTTTTTTAGATATTCCTTGTTATTGGTTTCAGTTTTAAACAATTAATACTTTCTCATACGGGAAAGGAAAGGAATTTCAATCACGTAACGACGAGCATTTAAAAGATTTGACTATCAATTTAGCCTAATGTATTTTCTTATTTCCCTTCTACTTATAAGGAAGCAAGTAATAAGTCCAACTGTGCTAATATTTATGTATGTATGCAAGTATGTATTCTCTGCAAATGGGTACTGCCCGGTGGCAGAGTTAAATGTACAAAATTCACTTGCAATAATAATCTTCAGTTAACTTAATAATAGTAATATTTTTTGGTAGTGTTTAGCACCCGCTTTAACTACTTATGGCATCGCAGGCGCATGAATGACGATGGAGCAATGGCGGGGGAAACCGGAGAACCCGGAGAAAACCCACCCCAGTGCCGTTTTGTCCACCACAAATCTCACAAGCGGTCTCTTGGGATCGAACCCTGGCCGTCTAGGTGAGAGGCCACGGCGCGGCCCCTAATAGTAATTCAACCAACATATTACACATACATGTTTATTTTTTTAAATACCTAATTACTTATTATAGCAATACTTATGTCAATTACCAGCATGTTTATAAACATTTATTATGAAGGCTCAACATTAATATTATACATTACTAATATATACATTAATAATATACACTAATACAGTTTGAGATTCTTAATTACTTCACAATATTTACTGAAATTAACTAACATTTGTTCCCTTCAAGTTATTCCTAAACTGCTTTAAGGTCAGAGGGCAGCCCTGAAAGGCTGCTACAGGCAATTCATTCCATTCTTCAATGGTCCTATTAACAAAAGAAGTTGTTCCCACGTTGGTTCTGTATCTTCTACTCTTAATTTTATAGAAATGATCGTTTTGTCCGTAATATGCCGGGTTTTCTAACCTCTTTCTAACGTCCACACATGCATTTAAAGAAGTATAAACTTTAAATAGTGCGACTAACCTATGTGTTTTAGCGGCTCCCATTTATTCTCTTCACCTTTCGTAAGCCCAAAATATTTAGCCCTCTTTATGACTTTAACTGTCGCCCGTCTCTGTATCAGTTGGATTAGCCCAGCATGCTACTCCATATCCTATAACCGGCCGCACTAAGGGCCAGTAGGACTCCATTATTATAAATAAGCAGAAGAATAAGCTGCTGAACACCAATTTGATACAGAGATGTAAACGAAGTTATGTGAATGAAACATCAGATTTTTTGTATACGTTTTTGGATTATCGACGAAATATTAACGCAGAGGTTTATTTTGACGATGGAAATGTTGAAATGAAGAAAACAAAAGCAATATTGTAATAAGCAGTGATTACTGGACCCCATGCTGATTAATGGAGGGTACTACAACCCTTGGGAAATTCCATCTAAAAGGTTGTCAGAGACCAAACTAAATGTATCACTTCAGACGGGGATCTGTATCCAGCGACATCCGGTCCATCACAGTTATTTCTCTTCTCTTGTAGTCACTGTGATTGCTCTCTCAGTCTCTAGGACTGTTACGGATCACTCATCATGAACCTATTCTTACTTTCTCTACACGTACTATGTACATAGTGTAAAGAGAAGGTATTGCAATGTACCCAGAAGTCGATACCTTGATTTCACTGGAAATATATGTTTTAGGCTCCCCAGTATCTAAAAAGGCATGTTTACAAAAATGTCCGTGTGTATCTGTCTGTATGCCTGTCTGTGTGCAGCATAGCTCAAAAACGAAAGGTCCATTAAAAACCAATCTTGGTACTTAGGTTTGGTATCTTCCAGGGATATGACAGGAAGATTTTCAAGAAAATCTCCCCAACACCAACAACCCTTTACATGGAAGCATTTTCGAAATGTTTTATTTTCTCAAGAATGATTAACGATTTTGATTAAAATATCATATATTAAAGATATTTATCTGATAAATAATATGTATATCTTGAATTTTCTGGGAATAACCTCTGAAGACTACTTTATTCTGGATGAATTTTACGGAATTTTGCATAACTGCTAAACCATATGAGATTAACAAAAGTTTACTACACAAAAATGTAGAGCACGTTAAAACACACAATTTATGATATATACATTATTTTCGTGGAGTTGATCGTTTTTTAGATATTCCTTTTTACTGTGTTCAGCTTTAAAAAAAATACTTTTCTCATACAGAAATTTGTCAACTCCTGTCCATACAAACCAAGGAACTCTGTCACATAGCAACCAGCTTTTGACTATCACTTTAACCTATGGTACTCCCTTATTTATCTTCTACTTACAAGGAAACAAGTAATAAGACTATTTCTGCTATTTTTTTCTCGACTAGCATGAAGTAAATAGTAGTATAAGCTTTTTAACAATTTGTTGCAGAGATGTAGAGAAAGTCATGTGAATGGAACACATCAGATTTTACGAAGGGTTTAAACAAAATGATTTCTCGTGCATTACACCCTTGGATTTCAGTCTCGAGGTGGAAGTCTGGAGCTGTCGACGGCGGCCGTATGTCAACAGTCAAGCATCTCACTGGAGAAATCTCGCTTTGAAGCAAATGGCGGTTCCAAAGAGTGTCTGGAGAATCACTCGTGTATCTTTGCTTTCACTGCATCACATTTCCTTCCTATATGTGTGCCAGGCTTTCATTTAGACTTCCGTAAAATATTCTGCTGCTACGCATCAAATACATCGGCCTTAAGTACTTTTAAAATTAAGCTGCAACTCACAATTTGTGGTATGAATCCTAAGGCGATATATCACACCGACCAAAAAGGATCTGTTGTGATCCATTCAAATGGCTTTCTCTACATCTCTGCAACAAATTATTCTTAAAAAGCTTATGCTTCTATTTACTTCATGCTAATCGAGAAAAAAAATGGCACAAATAGTCTTATTACTTGCTTCCTTGTAAGTAGAAGCGAAATAAGGGACTACCATAGGTTCAAATGATAGTCAAAAGCAGGTTGCTATGTGACTGAAGTTCCTTTGTTTGTGTGGACACGAGTTGACAAATTCCTGTATAAGAAAATTATAAGTTTTTAAAGTTGAAACTAAAAACAAGGAATATCTGAAAAATGTTCAACTTCACAAAAAAAAAGTATATAAAATAAATTGTGTTTTAATGTGCTCTACAATTTTTGTCCATCTCTTACGGTTTAGCAGTTATGAAAAATTCTGTAAAATTCATCCAGAATGAAGTAGTCTTCAGAGGCTATTCCCAGAAAATTGAAGATATATATACCATTTGTCAGATAAATGTCTTTAATATACGATATTTGAATCAAAATCGTTAGACATTTTTGAGAAGATCAAAATTTTCGAAAAAAAATCCATGTAAAAGGTAGTGGGGGGATTTTCTTGAAAATCTTCCGTGTCGCATCCTTGGAGCTATGCTGCTCACAGATACACACACGGACATTTTTCTAAAATGCTTTTTTGGGGGGGGGGGATTCAGGGGGTCCTAAAACATGAATTTCCGGTAAAACCTCGAATTTTTGGGTGCATTGCAATACTTTTTCTATACACTATGTACATAGTACGTGTAGAGAGAGAGAGAGAGAGAGAGAGTAAAAACTTATTCTTTTATTTATTTAATGTTAATCGAGAAAAATTAGCAGAAATAATCTTATTACTTGTGTCCGTGCAAGTAGAGGCGTAAAGGGGAATAACATAGGTTAAAGTGATAGTCGAAGATTGAAGAACCCTCCCCCAACTACCCTTTACATGTAAAAAATGTCGACAATTTAGTACTCTCAAAAATAGTTCTATTTTGAATAAAGTTTCTTATATTTAAGATATTTATATGAGAAATAGAATGCATATCTTAAATTGTCTCGGGATAGCCTCTGAAGAATGTTCATTCTGTATGAATTTTGAATAACTGGTAAACCGTAAGATATGGACAAAAACTTACCACACAAAAAATATAGAGCACCTTAAAACACACAATTTATGTTATATATAATTTTTTTTTCGTGGAGTTGATCGTTTATGAGATATTCATTTTTGGTTTCACCTTTAAAAACCTTACCTTTCTTATAAAGGAATTTGTCAGCTCCTGTCCATACAAACAAATCAGTCACATGGCAACCAACTTTTGACTATCACTAACTTATGGTACTCCTTTTTTTCGTTTCTACTTACAAGGAAGCAAGCTATTTCTGCTAATTTTTCCCAATTAGTATGAAGTAAATAGAAGCATAAGTTTTTTAACAATAATTTGTTGCAGATATATAGAGAAAGTCATGTGAATGGAACACATCAGATTTTTTTTTTTGTTAATGGATCGAAATTGATGCCATATTGATTTATTATGTGGCAAAGAAAAAATTAATTACTGAAAGTAGTTAGCTTGTAAGTGTTCTGTGAATATCAGAATATTGAATTTAGCATGTATTTGAGTATAATTTATTTATGATCAGAACTATTTAAATAAAAAGGTCAACAATGCAAATAGCTTATGAAATGAATATTATATGTACCAAAAGTAATGTATTTATAGATGAAGTCTGTATTCTATACTTCCTTAAAGAAGGTTTAATAAGGAGAAACATGTAGAATAAGCTTTAAGCCTATACAAGAGCTGAATAGACCTTTGTCATTCCTTATGGTCAGTCTTCATGTGATCTTCATTGCTCGGCACAAGGGTAGCGTTCTATACATTTGGCGGGAACGCGTGCTATTAGTGGAATGCAATCTGTGCCATCATAATTATTGTATTATTGAAGAATATACAAGAACATCAGCAGTGGCAAGCTTTCACGGCCGGAGTCCAAATTATAACCAGAAGAATTCTCCGTGGTCTGCTGGAGTTTTCAAGTCCAGACGTTTTGTTCATGATTGTGGTGAACATCTTCAGTGGCGTGGTCTGTCTTCTTGGTGAAGGTTTGGTCACAGTTGATGCTCACGCGGCCACGATCCTGAGACGTAATAATAATAATAATAATAATACCCATTACAGTGAATACTGCAAAAGAATCTTAAACTAGCGCGCCGATGAACACTGAAGATTTATTTCACACAATACAACAAACAAATCACACACGTACTTGTCTGTTTAATGGCAATTGGCATAGAACTGTTTATCTCTTTTTCTGATGAATTGCTTGAAATATTGTGCCACACTATTGCAACACATTTCGTGTATAAATCAGGAAATTAACAGATTGAGTTGCACTGCAAGTAATTTATTTTCATGAAATTAATTTATTTGAAATCATACTTTAAACATTAAAAAGCATATATGTTAATTTGAAGTTGGATATTTCGAATTTATTTTACGAAGGCCATTAAGAAAACAACGAACGACTTGACATGAACAATAAAGATACTAACACAAGATATCTACACAAAACTTTGTTTACAAAGTTACAATATTTACTCTATTTCTCAACGTAATCTCTATTGCTATCAAGGTATTTATTGTCACGTGGTACCGGTTTTTCAATACAGATGTTGTACTCTTCCACCGCTAAAGATCTGAGCCAAGACGTCACTGTCACTTTGAGGTTTTCATGGCTGGGAAATCTTGTGCCCAAAGTGAAGAGTTACTGAATTCTTTCATCAACATTTTCAAGTCCTCCATAACGATTGATAAACTTCCACTCCGGTATTTTTCGTACACACTGGTTCTTCCTTGATTATGTGTCATTTCCTCACTGAAGACTCGTTCCTTGCTTAATCACCACACACTTGCAATGCTTGCCTATAAAATTTGATTGACCGAGCATTTTGTGCATTCAAAACAACTAACTTCTTTGACGGTAGAAAAGTATAACATCAGCAGTGATATTCTGGAACCACGTGACAATAAATGTCTTGACAGAATGGAGATTACGTTGAGAAATAGAGTAAGGTAGTGTAACTTTGTAAATAAAGTTTTGTGTTGATAACTTTCGTTATTATTTAGTTATGCCAAATATCTGTTGCTTTCTGGTTGGCTTTCGTAAAGAGAGTTGAGCGGGTTGTCGCTAGATTATCCACGTGCACTACATGAAAAGACCGCACACGCATGAAGATTGCTTTGTAAGGACACGACTGTAGGATTTGTCGCTTGACTGAAACAATAGCGAGCGACAGAGTGAAATCTGTACATTTGCATGATTCACAGCGACAGTATTTACGTGCTCGGAGAAAACATCAAGGCAAATTAAGTTACATGATACTGCATGCTGCTGACGTGGCGTGCACTTCAACTTGGCGCCATCATTGCCACAAGTATTGTCTTGGGAATTAGCTACTCCAACAACACATTAAGAGAACAATAACAAAAAAATTACATTTTACACAGTCGATACTAAAATAGTTCTTTTACCAGACTCCCTAGTGCTAAAAATCTTATGCTTCTATTTGTTCCATGCTAATCGGGAAAAATTAGCAGAAATAGTTTTATTACTTGCTTCCTTGTAAGTAAAAGCGAAATAAGGGAGTATCATAGGTTAAAATTATGGTCAAAAGCTGAAGTTCCTTTGTTTGTATGCATGGACAGAAGTTGACAAATTCCTGTACCAGAAAATATTTTAAAGCTGAAACCAAAAATAATATAAAATCAATCAACTCTACGAAGAAAATTTATAATATAAATTGTGTGTTTTAGTGTGCTCTACATTTTTGAGCCGTAAGTTTCTATTCATCTGTTACGGTTTAGCAGTTATGCAAAATTCAATAAAATTTATCCAGAATAGTCTTCTGAGACTATTCCCAGAAAATTCAGGATATACATTTCATTTGCCGTGCAACTATCTTTAATATATGACGTTTTAATTAAAATCGTTAGAGCCATTTTTGAGAAAATAAAAGTTTTCGAAAAAAGTTCCATGGAAAGGGTAGTTGGGGGTGGGGGGATTTTCTTGAAAATCCTCGTGTCGCATCCTTAGAAGATACCAAACCTAAATACCAAGTTTGGTTTTTACCGGTCTTTTCGTTTTTGAGCTATGCTGTACACACTCGCACCTAATTTTTTTTCGGACTCAGAGGACCTCAAAACATATTTCCGGTGAAGTTTCTACATCGAATTTTAGTGGAATACAATGCCTTCTCTATCCACCATTTACATTTGTGTATTCGGGCTAGAGAAGCTAAAGAAACAAAGTGGATATTTGTTTAAAGAGATAGCAGTTAGATATGCAGGATTATTTGAGCTGCTATCGGTTTTATTCAAACGTGTTCTTCATTATCCCATAGCACTGATGGGATTAATATCTTTCCTGTACAGGCTGTGTTATCAATTACAATCGGAAATCAAATTATTTCTGCCGTATTACAGAGAAACGTTAAAACCCCGCTGCTACGAGAATTAAAACATGACAGTTTACCGTCCCTTGTTACCAGAAAATATGTTTTACCTCTCGTCATTTTTCCATATTCGCTGTCATTTGTTAGCTTTGGATGTAACAAAATAATGTCAATGTGTAGTCAGCTAATTTTCTACTTTCAAAAAATATATTATAACTAAAATAAAAGATCTAATGTGTTGCATTCACATGACATTCTCTACATATTCGAAATAAATTGTTAAAAAACTTACTTATACTACATCTTGCTAATCCAGATAAACGTTAATACATATGATTTTATTGTTCATTTCCTTGTAAGTAGAATGCAATACAAAGGCTAAAGCATAGTCAAATCTTTTAAAAGGTGGCTGTTGTGTGGTTGAAATTAATGTCTTTGCATAAGAAGTTCAAAGTATTTTCTAGTTAGGCAAAATTAAAAAAGAAAAGTTTATCCAGAATAAAGAGGTCTTTAAGAGACTAATCCCAGAAAACTCAAGATAGACTTCTTATTTGTGATGTATATATCGTAAATATGCGGTATTTTAATCAAAATCGTTATGGCGAGTTTTGAGAATGTTAAAAATTTCAAAAGTTCTTCTATGTAAAGGTTAGTTGGTGGTGGTGCATTTGCTTGAAAATCTTCGTGTTGCATTCCTGGAAGACACTGAACTTAAATACCAAGTTTAGTATTTAATGGACTTTTTATTTTTGAGATATGCTGGCCAAAGGGACATACACGGACATTGTTTTAAAAGAGCCACAAAAACATATATTTCCAGTAAAATCTTGGAATCGAATTTTCGGGCGCAATATAATACGTTTTCTATAAACTATGTACATAGTAGGTGTGGAGAAAGTACAAATCTGATGTGTTTCATTACACCTCCAACACATTCTTATAAAAAAGTTTATTATTCCATCTACTTCATGTTAATCGAGATAAACATTAGCAGAAATAGTCTTATTACTTGCTGCCCTGTAAGTAGGAGGGAAATAAGGCTAAACAATAGCAAAATACTTTAAAATCCGGTTGCCATGTGTTTGAAATTCATTTCTTTGCAAGACTAGGAGCTGACACAATCGCATATGATAAAAGTTAGTCTTTTAAAACTGAAACCAATAACAAGGAATATCTCGGAAATGATCAATTCCTCGGAAAATATGTAACAAAATTGTGTTTTTTAACGAAATCAACATTTTTTGTCTAGTAAGTTTTAGTCTATCTCTTACGATTAACCAGTTATTCAAAATTCATCCAAATACAAAGAAAAGTCTATTCCAGAAAATTCAAATTCATTTGCCATGTAAATAGAATATACGCTGTTTTATTCAAAATCATTACAGGTATTTTAGAGTTGGTCAAAATTTTAGAATTTCTTTCATGTAAAGGGTGGTTTGAAATAGCTGGATTTTTGTCAAAATCTTCGTGTCGCATCCTTGGAAGACATTAAACGTAAATACCAAGTTTGGTATTTTATCGACTTTTCGATTTTGAATTATCGTGTTCACAAACACGCACCTCTTCATTCTGAATGACTTTTTCAAACCGTAAGATGCCCAAAAATGTATATCCCGAGGAAATGACCATTTCCTAGATATTTCTTGTTATTGGTTTCAGTTTTAAATTACTTGAACATTTTGAAACAGAATTCCTCATCCGTCTTGTATCTATCTTCTGCCATGAAAAGAGAACAATTTTATTTGTTTCACTTAGCGACATGCAATTAAAAGATTTGACCATCGCTTTAGCCTGGTGTATTCCCTTATTTCCCTTCCACTTCCAAGGAACTAAGTAATAAGAACCATTCTGTTAATATTTATCTCGATTAGCATGAAGTAGATGACGAATAATACTTTGTAAGAACAGTTTTTTTCCGAACTGGTAGAGAAAGTCGTGTGAATGGAACGCACCAGGTTCTCCCGTACTACTCTGTCTCTTCCACATCATCTACATTTTACATTAATGTATAAAAATTATTTCCTACACTTTTTCTCTTCTAAAACATGGTCCCTGAAGGAGAAAATGAAGGGGAGAATTCAGGAGTGCCAACGAAAAATGGAGAGGGAAGTGCCTTAGGTTACGCTCAGGGACATAAAACACAACAGATCAGGAGGAGACGAAATTACAATGGCAGAGCGTTTCAAATGAAAATGGGGAGACCACAAGGCAAGAAGGATAGCAATAGATGGACTTATAGAACAAGAGGAAGATATATAGGCAGAAGACCAGATGTACTTCTTTAAGGACCAAGTGGAGCATCTGTGGTCCAGTTATAAGGTTATTACCTTACAATTGGTGGCGCCGTGGTTGAGTGGTTAGACCAACTCGCCTCCCATCTAGGCGGCCCGGGTTCGAACCTAAGCGCCCGCATGTGGGATTTGTGGTGGATGAAGCAGCGTCTGGGTGGGTTTTCTGCGGGTCCTCCGGTTTCCCCCACCCCTCATTCCACCAATTGCTCCTTCACCTTTCCAATCATCAATTTCAGAGCATTCACTTTCTCATGCTCATGCCTGACTACGGGTCGACCTCCCGGAACAGGTTCTGACCACTAGGCATTGGCTTGCGAGTCCTAAGGGGGTGTCAGTTCTACAAACACGGGGAGGGTTAGCCGATTACGAAACGAAACCTTACAATTACTTCAGAAGTGGAGTTTTTAGGAGAGTTGCCATATGAACCATTTGAAGCTCATTTCTAGAGAGATTTAACTGAAATCAGTGAAAAGCACAGTTATTCTGTTACTCTACAAAGCAGTACTGAGTGCAGTTGTTTAACGCCCGCTTTTATTACTTGTGGTATCGCAAGCGATGATACATGGAGCACTGGCATAATTCCATGACGGGAAAAATCGGAGAACTCAGCGCCACTTTGTCCACCACAAATCTCACATGCGGTCAATTGGAATAGAACCCGGGCTGTCTAGATGAGAGATTGTGGTCTAACCACTCGGTAAGAGTACACTTATTAGTAGTTTACCTTAGAAATCAGTAAAGAGTACAGTTTGTACGTATTTTACCCTATAAAATCAATACAATGTGCAGCTGTTAGGTATTTTCCCTTGCAAATAAAAAAGTGCAATTATTAGGGTTTTTTCCTACAAGCTAGTGAAGAGAGTATTAATATGTGTTTTACTCTATAAAATTAAAAGGTACAGTTATTACGTGTTTTACCCTAAAACATTAAAAAGTACAGTTATTAGGTTTCTTACCCTACAAATTTGTATTATGCGTTTTACCACATAAAAAGTAAAAGGTATAGTTATTACGCAAATCATTAAAAAGTACAATTACTAGGCGTTTTATCATACAAACCATAAAAAGGTATAGTTATTAGGTGTTTTGCTCTACAAATCATTTAAAAGTGCAGTTATTAGGCGTGTTGCCTTACAAATAAAAAGTACAGTAATTAGGTGTTTTCTCCTATAAAATTAAAAGGTGTAGTTATTTGGTGTTTCAACCTATAAATCATTCAATAGTTCAGTTATTAGGTGGATTACCCTACAAACAATTTAAAATTACGGTTATCAGCTGTTTTACAATATAAAATTATTGGGCGTTTTACCGTGCAAATCATTAAAAAGTACGGTTACTAGGTGTGTTAACATTAAAGAGTACCGTTATTAGGTGTTTTACTCTACAAACCATTAAAAAGTACAGCAATTAGGTGTTTTACCCTGCAAATCATTAAAAAGTACAGCAATTAGGTGTTTTACCCTGCAAATCATTAAAAAGTACAGCAATTAGGTGTTTTACTCTACAAATCATTAAAAAGTACAGCAATTAGGTGTTTTACCCTGCAAATCATTAAAAAGTACAGCAATTAGGCGTTTTACCCTGCAAATCATTAAAAAGTACAGCAATTAGGTGTTTTACTCTACCAATCATTAAAAGGTACAGCAATTAGGTGTTTTACCCTGCAAATCATTAAAAAGTACAGCAATTAGGTGTTTTACCCTGCAAATCATTAAAAAGTACAGCTATTAGGTGTTTTGCCCTAAAAAACCATTAAAAAGCACAGTTATTAGGTATGCTACCCTACAAATCAATAAAAAGTACAGTTATTAGGTGTTTTACCCTACAAATCATTAAAAAGTACAGTTATTAGGTATGCTACCCTACAAATCATTAAAAAGTACAGTTATTGGGTATGTTACCTTGCAAATCATTAAAATGCACAGCTATTAGCAGTTTTAGACTATAAAATTGAAAAGCGCAGGTATTAGGCGTGTTACCCTATGAATGAGCGAAACGCTCCCCAGATGAAACACACATGAACGTTTGGGTCAGTAACCAAACCCAGTGCGGTCCTAATCTCCAGAGACATGGCTTCATTGAATAAAGACTACATTATTTTACATGAATATGAAATAGTTGCCGTGGAAGAGCCAAAAAGGAGGTTTTAAAAGCCCACTGTTTGTGTTCAACAAGCCAACAAATTAAAGAGAAATGCTGTTACAGACTTGAGCTGTTGTATATTTCAAGCAACTTTATGGATTTAGACAGGAACAGTTTTTGATGGTAGCTCAAACACAAGATGCAATTACATGTTAACGTGCGACGGTTTAGCGTTACAGAGAAGCGCATTAAACTTGCAACAAACGCTCACGTAACGCTTCATGAAAGAAAATGTATAACCTGCTACACGAGAACCCTCCATGGCGCGCATCTCATGTGCTACATTCACATGACTTTCTCTAAATCTTTGCAACAAATTATTGTTAAGCTGCTTATACCTCTATTTATTTCATGTTAATCGAAAGAAATAGCAGAAATAGTCACATTTCTTGCTTCCTTATACGTAAAAGCGAAATAAGGGAGTAGCATAGGTTAAAGTGATAGTCAAAAGCTAGTTGCTATGTTATTGAAGTTCCTTTGTTTATATGGACAGGAGTTGACAAGGTCCTGTATGAGAAAGTATAAATGTTTCAAAGCTGAAAATAAAAACAAAGAATATCTAAAAAACTTTCAACTCCATGAAAAAATGTATATAACATAAAGTGTGTGTTTTAACACGCTCTACATTTTTTGTGTAGTACGTTTTTGTCCATCTCTTACGGTTTATCAGTTATGCAAACTTCCATAAAATTCATCCAGAATAAAGTAGTCTTCAGAGGCTATTCCCAGAAAATTCAAAATATACATTTTGTCAGGTAAATCTTTTTAATACCCGATATATTAATCAAAATCGTTAGTCATTTTTGAGAAATTATAAAATTTCGAAAAAAGTTCCGTGTAAAGTGTATTTGGGGGTGGGGGATTTTCTTGAAAATCTTCGTGTCGCATCCTTGGAAGATACCAAACTTAAATACCAAGTTTGGTATTCAACGGTATTTTCGTTTTTGAGCTATGCTGTACAAAGACACACAGACGGACAGAGAGAGAGAGAGAGAGAGAGAGAGAGACACACACACACACACACGGACCTTTTTGTAAAAATGCTTTTTTTGGAATCAGGGGGTCCTAAAAATATACTTCCGGTGAAATCTTGGTGTCAAATTATTGGGTGGAATACAATACTTCCTCTATACACTATGTACATAATAAATCTGATGTTCTACATTCACATGACTTTCTCTATATATTTGCAACAAATTATAATTAAAACTCTTTTTCTTCTATTTATTCATCGTGTAAGGTGATCAATGTCACCATAGCACGAACATAGAATATTGAGACCAAAAAGCCTTAACGACCTTGTAGAAATGGACATATAAATGTTATATTTGAAATGTAACCCCTATTCAAATGTTCTGTATACTTGTATAAGATATATTTGCAATATCACAATCGTAATACATTTATAATATAAAGAATCTGATGTGTTCCTTTCACATGACTTTCTCTATATCTCTGCTACAAATTATTCTTAAAAAGTTTATGCTTCTATTTACTTCATGGTAATTGAGAAAAAATAGTAAGCAATAGTCTTATTACTTGCTTCCCTGTAAGTAGAAGCGAAATAAGGGAGTAGCATATGTTAAAGTGATAGTCCAAAGATGGTTGCTATGTGACTGAAGTTCCTTTGTTTGTATGGACAGTTGAACAATTCCTGTATGAGGAAAGTGTAAGTTTTTTTAAAGATGAAATAAAAACAACGAATATCTCAAAAACGATCAACTACATGAAAAAATATATAACAAATTGTGTGCCTTAATCTGCTCTAAATGCTTGTGTGGTAAGATTTTGTCTACCTCTTACCTGTATACCAGTTCTGCAAAATTCTGAAAAACTCATTCACAATAAAGTAGTCTTCAGAAGCTATTCCCAGAAAATACAAGATGTACATTTTATTTGTCAGGTAAATATCTTTAATATACGATATTTTAATCAAAATCGTTAGCCATTTTTAGGAATATAAAAATTTTCGGAAAAAACTCCATGTAAAGGGTGGGTGGGGCTGGGGGGGATTTTCTTGAAAGTCTTCTTGTCACATCCTTGGAAGAAACGAAACTTAAATACCAGATTTGGTATCTAAAGGTCTTTTCGTTTTTGAGCTATGCTGCCCCCCAACACACACTTGCGCGCGGACCTTTTTTTGTTAGAATGCGTTTTTTGGATTCAGGGGACTCAAAACATGTATTTCCGGTGAAATCTCGGTATCAAATTTTTGGGTGGAATGCAATAACTTCTATATACACTATATACATAGTGCGTGTAGACAAAGTAAAAATCTGATGTGTTCCATTCACACGACTTTCTCTACAACTCTGCAACAATGTTTTATTAAAAAGCTTATTGTTCTATGTTCTTAATACTAATCGAGAACCAATTAGCAGTGAGAGTCTTAGTACCCGCTTCCTCGTAAGTAGAGGGGAAATAAGGGAATACACTAGGCTAAACCAACAGTCAAATGTTTTAAATGCTGGTTGTTATGTGACTGAAGTTCCTTTGTTTATATGGGCAGGAGTTGACAAATTCCCCTAAGAGAAAAATATAAGTATTTTAAAGCTGAAACTAATAACAAGGAATAAATTATAATTAGAAGAATTTTCCGGGCTGAGAAGCCGTGGTCTGCTGGAGTTTTCAGGTCCAGACGTTTCGTTCACGACTGCAGTGAACATCTTCAGTGGCGTGATCCAAGTCTTCTCGGTGAAGGTTTGGTCGCAACTGACTCGTTGGCTATTTATTCTCAGGCTGCGCTCACGCCACTGGTCCGGCTGGAGCTGCATGTGTGGGAGCTGGTGGAGGGAGGCAGGGGTTAGCCACTCCGGTGCTTTTAATTCCTGATGGGTTCGGAAGATCTCGTTGGCTTTGTGCCTGTTTGGTGTTCTCAAGTAGCGGATGCGAGTTTTTGTGTCTCTTCTTTCATATTAAAGTTATTGGGACGTTTATAAATGTCTATTGTCTCAAGTTGTAATCTAGTATGTGACTCCTCCGCCACACATTCACCTCCAGCCGCACCAATCGCGTGAGAGCAGCCCGAGTGTATATACACTGCCGCCATTTCACGAGGGAGGACTTCGCTTCGAGATGGCTCCAGCGCAGACCAGCAGCCACCGCTCCGCCGCCTGCCGATTCAGCGCTGTTTCTTCGCCGCGCTCGCTAACACCAACGCCGCCGTGGTCCCACGGGATCTCTCCACTCGGCACCTCCTAGCCACTGCGCAGTCTAGATGGCCTTCATGTTTGAGGGCCACTAGGATTATCTGCGACTGGGACCCAACACCTCTGACTAAAAGGAAGGACCGAGCAAATCTGTACGCTGCCTTGACGTCAGCGTTGCCTTTATTAGGGCGACTTCTGCACGTTGAGGCCAGCAGACAGGAGCGACACCGGCCCTGTCGTCGCTGATGTGCTGAAGTGCCTGCTCTTCGCAACTGCAGTCAGATAACTTATCACCTTGAATCCGCGGGTGCAATCATGCGGTACCACCTCTCCTTACTTCCTTCCAATACCGTGGAGAGGTTTTTTAGTCGGTATGTCCACATGGGAGACCCCGACACTCCGGGCTTGTCGGTTCATAAGGTGGATTTTTCCCCTCCACTCGGAGGGGGGGGAGAGAAAAATGCCGAGTCAGTTGCGACCAAACCTTCACCGAGAAGACTTAGACCACGCTACTGAAGATGTTCACCGTAGTCATGAACGAAACGTTTGTACCTGAAAACTCCAGCGGACTCCGGCCGTGGAAGTTTACGACTACTAATAACGAATATCTCCCAAACGGTCAACTCCACGAAAAATATGTACTTAACGTAAATTGTGTATTTTAACGAGATCCACCTTTTTGTGTAGTAAGTTTTTGTCTAACTTTTACGGTATACCAGTTATGTAAAATTCCGCAATATTCATCCAAAATAAACATGTGTTCAGAGGCTATTCCCAGAAAATTGAAGATATACATATTCTTTGCCACATAAACATCTGAAACATAAAGAGATTTTTAATCAAAATCGTTAGCTACTTTTCAGAAAATCAACATTTTCGAAAGTTTTTCCATGTAACGGATGGTTTGGGGTGGGGGGATTTTTCTCAAAAGCTTCGCCTCACATCCCTGGAAGATACTAAACTTATGTACCAAGTTTGGTATTTTACAGACTTTTCGTTTTTGAGTTATCGTGTTCACAGACACACGGACACACACACACACGCGCGCGCGGACCTTTTTCGGAAAGTACCTTTTTTAGATGCAGGGTACCCTAAAACGTATATTACTGGTGAAATCTTGGTATCTAATTTTTGGATGGAATGCAACACCTTCTCTATACACTATGTACGTAGTATGTGTAGAGAAAGTAAAACATTAACATTTTTGAAAATTGTTCCATGTAAAGGGTAGTTTATGATGAAGGGGGGGTTTACAAGTCTTCCTGTCGCATCTTTGGTAGATACCAAACATAAATACCAAGTTTGGTATTCAACGGTCTTTTCATTTTTGGGCTATGCTGCACACACATACACACGGATCTGTTCCTGAAAATGTTTTTATTGAATTCAGGGGGTCCTAAACCATGTATTTCCGGTGAAAACTAGACATTGAATTTTTGGTGGAATACAATACTTCTCTATCCCTATGTACATTGTACATATGGGGCAAGAGAAAGTAAAAATAGAAGAATTAAATAAAATAATTACAGAACCAACCAAGAACACAACTGTATGTTCATATAACTAGAAACCCAAAGGCTAAACACATCCAGGACGATGTACAACATTTTGGAGCCGGAACAGGCTAAAATGGTCTGAAAACCGTAAAGGAGAAATGATCTCTGTAATCATTTTAGGTGGAATGTAATACTTCATCTATGTGTTATGTACATAGTACGTGCAGAGAAAGTAAAACGGGTGTGAAAACCTGGACAGCTATAGAAGAAGGAAATAAAAGCTGAAAGTCAAGACGAGAGGGCAGACAGAAGAAAAATTGGGGTGTTTTATGAGCCCATAAACTCAAATGTGTGGCCCTTAAAACGGATGCCTATCTAGCCCTACAAATCTTCGCTCCGTTTCTCATTTTTCTCCAGCTTCACCAGCGCCTTCTTGACCTGCGCTATATAATCATATTTAATACCACGAGATGTCTTCATCTGGTCGACAATTGTCCCAAGAGATGAAAACACGAGTTGTATTTGATAAGACAACAGATTATTAATAATTTATAATTTATAGGAAGGGAGATTTTATCATTGTAATACTTACATTAGTTCTCAAATGGTAGATGACGCTTTCAACCATGTGTAGTTACCGCAATTTTTTTTACTTCCTCTACACGTACTATGTATATAAAGTAAAGGTACTGTAATGCACCCAAAATTCACCGGAAATATATGTTTCAGGTCCCCCTGAATCCAAAGAAAGCATTTTTAGGAAAATGTATGTGTGTGCAACATTGCTCTAAAACGAAAGGATTTTCAATAAAATCCCCCCAACCTTTCTACCTTTTACCCGAAACTTTTTTGGAACTTATTTTTTCCAAAAAATGGCTCTGACAATTTTGATTAAAATATCGTATATTTCAGATATTTACCTGACAAATAAAATGTATATCTTGAATTTTCTGAGAATAGCCTCTGAAGAATACTTTATTCTGGATGAATTTTACGTAATTTCGCATAACTGCTAAAGCGTAGGAGATGGACAAAAACTTACCATTCAGAAAAAGTAGAACATATAATACACACAATTTATGTTATATACAGTTTTTTTCGTGGAGTTGATCGTTTTAATATAGTTTTTATTTTTGGTTTAAACTTTGAAAAACTTATGCTTTTCTGATACAGAAATTTGTCCACTCCTGTCCATACAAACAAAGGACTTTCAGTCACATAGCAACCAGTTTTAGACTATCACTTTAACCTATGATATTCCCTTATTTCGCTTCAACTTACAAGGAAGCAAATAATAAGACTATTTCTGGTAATTACTTTTTCTACATGTACTATATACATAGTGTATAGAGAAGGTATTGCATTCCACCCGAAAATACTATACCGAGATTTCACCGGCAATACATGTTTTGGGTGTCCCTGAATCAAAAAAAAAATTCAGAAAAAGGTCCGTGTATGTGTCTGTGTATCTGTGGACAGCATAGCTCAAAAACGAAAGGACTCTTGAATACCATGTTTGGTATCTTTCAAGTATGAGACACGAAGATTTTCAAGAAAATACCCCAACTACCATTTACATGGAACTTTTTTCGAATGTTTTTTTTTTCTTAAAAATGGCTGTAACGATTTTGATTAAAATATCGTATATTTACCTGACAAATGAAATGTACACCCTGAATTTTCTAGAAATAGCCTCAGAAGACTACTTTATTCTGGATGAATTTTACGGAATTTTACATAACAGCTAAACCGTAAGATATGGACAAAAACCACCACACAAAAGATGTAGAACACGTTAAAACACACACTTTATGTTATATATTATATTTTTTTCTTGGAGTTTGTCATTTTTTTTTTTTTTTTTTTTTTTTTTTAAGATATTCGTTTTGTTTGATTTTAGCTTTGAAAAACTTACTTTTCTAATATAGGAATTTGTCAACTCGTGACCATACAAACAAAGGAACATCAGTCACATAGCAACCAGCTTTTGGCTTTCACTTTAACCTATGGTACTCCCTTATTTCGCTTCTACTTACAATAAAGCAAGAAATAAAACTATTTCTGCTAACTTATTCTCTGTGTTTTAATGTAGCAAGTGGCTTGAAGCAGGTAGTGTTATAAGTTCTCGTGGAAGCCTCCTCCACTAGAAGACCTCCCGTGTCGTGTCCACCCCTAATTCTTTCCAGAAGTTAGCCAGGATCGATATGGTTTGGGGAAGCCCGGGGATTTGTTACCACTACCCTGCTCCTTCCAATTATTCCTTAGGGGTATTCTAAGCCTATTCCTTACCCTGCGTAACATTCAAGACAATTAGCTTCCAGCAAATACGTGTACTTCAATAAAATAGAACAAACATCATGTCACGTTCCTTTTCCTATCTCTTCACGTATTTTGTTTATCGCAAGTAGACAAGGTATTGCATTCCATCCAAAACATTAGAGGTGTCCCATTCACATGACGTTCTCTACATCCCTCCAACAAATTATTGTTAAAAAGCTTATTCTTCTATTTACTTCATGCTAATCGGAAAAAAATTGTAGAAATAGTCTTATTACTTGCTTCCCTGTAAGTAGAAGTGAAATAAGGGAGTAACATAGGTTAAAGTGAGAGTCAAAAGATGGTTGCTATGTGACGGAAGTTCCTTTGTTTGTATGGACAGCCGTTGAAACATTCCTGTATGAGAAAAGTGTAAGTTTTTCGAAGCTGAAACAGATAACAAGGAATATATCAAAAACGATCAACTCTACGAAAAAAATGTATATTGCATAAATTTTGTGTTTTAACGTGCTCTACATGTTTTGTGTGTTAAGGTTTAATCCATCTCTTAGGTTTAGCAGTTACGCAAAATTTGTCCAGAATAAAGTAGTCTTCAAGAAGCTTTTCCCAGAAAATTCAAGATACATTATATTTGCAAGGTAAACATCCTTAATATATATCTTAATCAAAATCGTTAGAGCCATTTTTGCAAAAATCAAAATGTTTGAAAAATGGTCCATGTAAAGGGTTGTTTGGGGTGGGGAGATTTTTCTCAAAATCGTGTCGCATCCCTGGAAGATACTAAACTTAAATACCAAGTTGGGTATTTTACCAACTATTCGTTTTTGAGTTATCGTGTTCACAGACACATGGATACAAACACACACCCCAACCTTTTTGTGAAAATGCTTTTTTTGCATACAGGGAACCCTAAAACGTATATTTCCGGTGAAATTTCGGTATTGAATTTTTGGTGGAGTGCAATACCTTCTCTATACACTGTACATAGTGCGTATGGAGAAAGTAAAAAGTTTATAGTTAAAAAACGCACACAACCAACCTTGCACCTTTTACCTATTCTTACTTTCTCTATACGTACTATGTATATAGTGTATAGAGAAGGTATTGCACTCCACCCCAAAATTCGATACCGAGATTTCACCGGAAATATATGTTTTAAGGTCCCATGTATCCAAAAAAAGTATTTTCAGAAAAAGATCCGTGTGTGTGTCCATGTGTCTATGAACACGATAACTCAAAAACGAATAGTTGGTAAAATACCCAACTTGGTATTTAAGTTTAGTATCTTCCAGGGATGCGACAAGAAGTCTTTGAGAAAAATTCCTCTACCCCAAACTACCCTTTACATAGAACGTTTTTCCATTTTTTCCCTAAATAATGGCTCTAACGATTTTAATTAAAATATCAGATATTAAAGATATTTATCTGACAAATAAAATGTATATTTTGAATTTTCTGGGAATATCCTCTGAAGACCACTTTATTCAGAGTGAATTTTACGAAATTTTGCATAACTGCTAAACCGTAAGAGATAGACAAAAACTTGCCACACAAAACATGCAGAGCACATTAAAACACACACTTTATGTTGTATACTTTTTTTTTCGTGGAGTTGATCCTTTTTTTAGATAGTCCTTGTTTTTGTTTTCTGGTTCGAAAACTTAACTTTTCCCATAAGGAATTTGTCAACTCCTGTCCGTACAAACAAAAGAACTTCAGTCACATAGCAACCATCTTTTGACTGTCACTTTAACCTGTGCTACTCCCTTATTTCGCTTCTACTTACAGGGAAGCAAGTAATAAGACTATTTCTACTAATTTTTTTTCCCGATTAGCATGAAGTAAATAGAAGCATGAGCTTTTAAAATTAATTTGTTGCAGGGATGTAGAGAAAGACATGTGAATGGAACACATCAGAATTTTCGACATAGTCACCAACTTTTTAACACATTTGTCCCATCGTGATACCAGTTTCAATATGCCCTGTTCGGAGAAGTCCGTTTCCCTGGACTGTAGTCAACTGCGAATTTCACTTCCGCAATTGTTGCAAGGTGTTGGCCGAGAATTTCTTCATGGGACCAAACAGATGAAAGTCCGACGGTGCAACTTCCGGACTGTAGAACACCTCCCAACTAAATTTGGCGACTTTGTGACGTACAGCATCAACATGGGGGGCGAGTACTGCCATGAAGTTTGACATCGTCAGCATTAATGCTGTGGCGTTTGTCACGAAGGGCACGACGCAAGTTCACCAAAGTTTTAATGTAGGCTGCAGCATTCACATTGGTCCCGTACTCAGCAAAATCAACCAATAAAACATCATGCATATCCCAAAACACTGTCACAAGCACTTTCCTAGCAGATAGTCATTCCTGGAGAACCAGCATGTTTCCACTCCATAGTTGCCTGCTTTGTTTCGGGCGTGTAGTGGTATGTCCACTGCTCATCACCAGTGACGATTCTCTTCTTGCCCTTCTGCGGGGTGCCGCGTTAAGTGATCCCAGCTTGTCATCATTCGCTGACCCTTGTGGTTGTCAGATTCTTAGGTACCCAACTTTACGAAATTTCAACCTATCACGAACAATATCGTACACTGAACCTTAGGAAATGAACTGTCCGCATTTGCACACGCCGATTGTTCAAAATTGCCGCCTCAATGCCTCGACATTCTGCGGAGTCGCAGCTGTTACCGGCCTGCCAGAGCGTGGCGAATCATTAAGTTTCACACGCCCCTCTTGGAAGAAAGCACACCGCTTTGAAACATTGCTACGGTCCATACAATCATCCTCATTCACGCACACATGCCCTGTGAATTTCACTCGGTTTATGCCCTTTGGCCCACAAATATTGAACCAAATCTCTCTGCTCTTCACATGTGGACGACAGTAGCATGCGCGCATCCTTGTTGCGTAGTTTACGCTTTTGTTGCTACAGTTGCACATGAAACAAAAAATGTGCTCTGTAGTGAAAACTTCAGACTATATCTGTGTGAAATCGGAACACTCTAGCTGCAATAACAAGCTAGAAAAAAATTATTGTGCGCTATTTTTCGATGATTATTTGCTGTCTCAGTACTTTTCTGGTGACCTAGTACAATACTTCTCTCCCTTATTATTGGAGAAAGTAACAATCTCTGTAGTGACCTGTATTATTTGTCGAAATTTGTTGCTCGTAAGTGTACATTAACGGTGTATCTCACGGTCTACAGGTTAACACCATATGCGTCGTAAATCATTTTAACGCTGAGTGGCTTTATGGCGCCCATAAACCGCCACATAACGCGCTTTCTATTGCTCCACGCGGTGCCACGGATAAAACCAGAAACAGGGAATAAGATTTGAAGGCAGGCGCAGGGAAATCTGCGTCTCGCCGCCTTTCAAATCAAAATGAATCCTTTTAATATATGCACGACGGAACAGGACGGAATGGAAATACACACATTTAAAATGTTAAACGCTTGCCACGCCTTTTTTGGTAGCTTCAAAGGAGCAAAAAGAGCGTGACGGAACCTGAAAGGGTAGCGTTCAATTATTTAGTGCTTTCGGGAGGGGTCGGTGGGGGGGGGGGTAAAAAGCGAGGAAGTCAGAGTGGTTTGGATTTTCCATCTCGGATCTTAAAATACGAACCACAAACAAAACCTAGATTCGATTTCTTCTGGGTGAGGAAACTCAAAAGAGCTCGTTCAGCTTTCGAACTAATTACAAAGGGTTTAACTAGTAAAGCCAATTTGATCATATGACTTTGCTACTCTCTCTCTCGTGTTCCATTCACATAGCTTGCTCTAGCTGTCCTATATACAAACTGTTCTTACAAGTGACTATTCTTTTATCTACTTCATGCTAAGAAAGATAAACATTATCAGAAGTTGTCTTATTACTAGTAGAAGAGAAATAAGAAAATGCACAGGCTATTCCAACAGTTTCGTCCTTTAAAAGCCGGTCGCTATGTGAAACAATTGAACTCCAATCTACTTGCTTGCCAGGAATAAACAAACGAGAAATGAGAAGAAAGATGTCTTCGCGTTGGAGAAAAGTTTAAGGGACTAAAATTGAAACCAATAATTCTAAATATCTCGAAAACTTAACTCGACAAAAAAAATGTGTATGATATAAATTGTGTGTTTTAAAGAGACCTACATTTTGTGTAGCAAGTTTTTATATATGTCCGACGGTTTATCAGTTTTACACTAGTCATCCAGAATGAAGAGGTCTTCAGATGTTATTCCCTGAAAATTTAAGATATACATTTCATTTGTCATAAAAAAATATCGGTACTTTGTTGTGGAGCAATCAATTCCTTGCCGGTCAGTTATTTGTTCTTCAGAAGAAAGCTGTACTCTGTTGTGGGGCAATCAATTCCTTGCCGGTCAGTTAGTTATTCTTCAGAAGAAAGCTGTACTTTGTTGTGGAGCAATCAATTCCTTGCCGGTCAGTTATTTGTTCTTCAGAAGAAAGCTGTACTCTGTTGTGGGGCAATCAATTCCTTGCCGGTCAGTTAGTTATTCTTCAGAAGAAAGCTGTACTTTGTTGTGGGGCAATCAATTCCTTGCCGGTCAGTTAGTTATTCTTCAGAAGAAAGCTGTACTTTGTTGTGGAGCAATCAATTCCTTGCCGGTCAGTTATTTGTTCTTCAGAAGAAAGCTGTACTTTGTTGTGGAGCAATCAATTCCTTGCCGGTCAGTTAGTTATTCTTCAGAAGAAAGCTGTACTTTGTTGTGGGGCAATCAATTCCTTGCCGGTCAGTTAGTTATTCTTCAGAAGAAAGCTGTACTTTGTTGTGGAGCAATCAATTCCTTGCGGGTCAGTTATTTGTTCTTCAGAAGAAAGCTGTACTCTGTTGTGGGGCAATCAATTCCTTGCCGGTCAGTTAGTTATTCTTCAGAAGAAAGCTGTACTCTGTTGTGGGGCAATCAATTCCTTGCCGGTCAGTTAGTTATTCTTCAGAAGAAAGCTGTACTTTGTTGTGGGGCAATCAATTCCTTGCCGGTCAGTTAGTTATTCTTCAGAAGAAAGCTGTACTTTGTTGTGGAGCAATCAATTCCTTGCCGGTCAGTTATTTGTTCTTCAGAAGAAAGCTGTACTCTGTTGTGGGGCAATCAATTCCTTGCCGGTCAGTTAGTTATTCTTCAGAAGAAAGCTGTACTCTGTTGTGGGGCAATCAATTCCTTGCCGGTCAGTTAGTTATTCTTCAGAAGAAAGCTGTACTTTGTTGTGGGGCAATCAATTCCTTGCCGGTCAGTTAGTTATTCTTCAGAAGAAAGCTGTACTTTGTTGTGGAGCAATCAATTCCTTGCCGGTCAGTTATTTGTTCTTCAGAAGAAAGCTGTACTCTGTTGTGGGGCAATCAATTCCTTGCCGGTCAGTTAGTTATTCTTCAGAAGAAAGCTGTACTTTGTTGTGGGGCAATCAATTCCTTGCCGGTCAGTTATTTGTTCTTCAGAAGAAAGCTGTACTCTGTTGTGGGGCAATCAATTCCTTGCCGGTCAGTTAGTTATTCTTCAGAAGAAAGCTGTACTTTGTTGTGGAGCAATCAATTCCTTGCCGGTCAGTTATTTGTTCTTCAGAAGAAAGCTGTACTCTGTTGTGGGGCAATCAATTCCTTGCCGGTCAGTTAGTTATTCTTCAGAAGAAAGCTGTACTCTGTTGTGGGGCAATCAATTCCTTGCCGGTCAGTTAGTTATTCTTCAGAAGAAAGCGGTACTCAGTTGTGGGGCAATCAATTCCTTGCCGGTCAGTTAGTTATTCTTCAGAAGAAAGCTGTACTCTGTTGTGGAGCAATCAATTCCTTGCCGGTCAGTTAGTTATTCTTCAGAAGAAA
Source organism: Hymenopus coronatus (assembly GCA_030762935.1). Classification (NCBI taxonomy): domain Eukaryota; kingdom Metazoa; phylum Arthropoda; class Insecta; order Mantodea; family Hymenopodidae; genus Hymenopus; species Hymenopus coronatus. The sequence continues at coordinate 133,335,870 of CM060886.1, forward strand.
GCTGTACTCTGTTGTGGAGCAATCAATTCCTTGCCGGTCAGTTAGTTATTCTTCAGAAGAAAGCTGTACTCTGTTGTGGGGCAATCAATTCCTTGCCGGTCAGTTAGTTATTCTTCAGAAGAAAGCTGTACGTATTATACTTGGAACTTCACCAACAACTCACTGTAAACCACCTTTTATGCAACTTGGTAAACTGACATTGCCTTCAATGTTTGTTCTGGGTTCCCACTTATATGTTAAAAAAATCAGATGTTTTCTATTTACATTATTTTTTCTCATCTCTGCAACACATTTTTAAAAAGCTAATACTTCTATTTACTTCGTGCTAATCGAGAAAAAAATACCAGAAATAGTCTTATTACTTGCTTCCTTGTAATTAGAAGTGAAATAAGGGAGTACCATAGGTTAAAGTGTTAGAAAAAAGCTGGTTGCTATGTGACTGAAGTTCCTTTGTTTGTATGGACAGGAATTGAAAAGTGCTTAAATCTGAAGCCAATAATAAGGAATATCTCAAACACGATCAACTCTACGAAGGAAATGTATATTACATAAAATTTGTATTTTAACGTGCTCTACATTTTTTGTGTGTTAAGGTTTTGTCCATTTCTTAGGTTTAGCAGATAGATGTCTCCCCGTTTCAGAAAATTTTAAGTGGCTAAACTTGAAACCAATAATCCGAAATATCTCGAAAACGTTTAACTCTTAAAAAAATCTTATGTCTTCCATTCACATGACTTTCTGTGCAACAAAAGTATTATTAAAAAGGCAATGCTTCTATTTACTTCATGCTAATCGAGAAAAAATTAGCAGAAATAGTTTCATTGCTTGCTTCCTTATACGTAGATGTGAAATAAGAGAGTATCATAGATTAAAGTGATAGTCCAAAGCTGGTTGCTATGTGACTGAAGTTCCTTTGTTTGTGTTGACAGGAGTTGACAAATACCTGTATGAGAAAGTATAAGTTTTTCAAAGCTGAAACCAAAAACAAGGAATATCTAAAAAAACTATCAACTATATATATATATATATATATATATATATATAATAATAATAATAATAATAATAATAAAAATTGTGTGTTTTAACGTGCTCTACATTTTTTGTGTTCAAAGGGTGTGTCCATCCCTTACGGTTCCCCAGTTATGCAAAATTCCGTAAAATGTATCCAGAATAAAGTAGTCTTAAGAGGCTATTTCTAGAAAATTCAAGATATACATTTTATTTGTCATGTACTACGTTATTTCATTCAATACGTTAGAAAATGAATATTTTCAAAAATTTTTTCATGTAAAGCTGATTTTTCTCAAAATCTTCGTGTCAGATCCTAGGAAAATACAAACTTAAATATCAATTTTGGTATTTAACCAACCTTTTGGGTTATCATTTTCACAGACATACGCCTTTTCTTTTGCAATCAGGGGACACCATAAATGCATTTACAGTGAAATCTCGATGTGGAATTTTTACTTTCTCTATAGGTACTATGTACATAGTGTACAGATAAGGTATTGCATTGCAACCAAAACTTCCATAGCGAGATTTCACCGGAAATATATGATTTGAGACCACCTCAATCCAAAAAAGCATTTTTAGAAAAACGCCCATGTGTGTGTGTCTGTCTGTATGTGTGTATGTATGTGTGCGAGTCTGTGGGCAGCATAGCTCAAAAACGAAAAGACCGTTAAATACCAAACTTAGTATTCAAGTTCAGTATCTTCCAAAGATGCGACACGACGATTTTGAAGAAAATCCCCCCACCCCCAACTACTCTTCACATGGAAAAATGTTCGAATATGTTGATTTTCTAAAAAATGGCTCTAACGATTTTGATTAAAATGTCGTATATTAAAGATATATACCTGACAAAATATATGTATATCTTGAATTTTCTGTGAAGATCCTCTGAAGACTACTTTATTCTTGATGAATTTCACGGAATTTTGTGTGACTGGTAAACCGTAAGAGATAAGACAAACCTTAGAAACAAGAAATGTAGAGCTAATTAAAAAATACAATTTATGTTATATACATTTTTTCGTGGAGTTGATTGTTTTTTAGATATTCCTTTGATTTTGGTTTCAGCCTTGAAAAACTTATACCTTTCTCATATAGGAACTTTTCAACTCTTGTCCATACAAACAAAGGAACTTCAGAGACATAGCAACCAGCTTTTGACCATCACTTTAACCTATGGTACTCTCTTATTTCGCAAGGAAGCAAGTAATAATTTGTGCTAATTTTTTCTGATTAGCATGAAGTAAATAGAAGTATAAGCCTTTTAAGAATAGTTTGTTGCAGAGATGTAGAGAAAGTCATGTGAATAGAACACATCAGATTTTTTTAATGAAATACACTACCTTATATGCGTTCTTGTGACCAGGCTTGCCAACGCTTTCTATACCAATATAACCATCAATCATAAAGACATTGAGCAAAAAACTAAGAATGCAAACGAGTTCATGAATGCTATGCTCAAAATAAATATAAGGATTTTCTATTTGCTCGGCGCATCTAATTTGCAAAAGGTCAGCATTTGCATTAATTAGAAAAATAGGAAAAGAAAATACAGCGCTAATGACGTAAGATTTCTGCAGCCATATAAATCTGAAAGTCAATATCCTGCATTTGCATCTGTAATATTCCAGTAAAACTCCTCGGTCGGGGAAACAAAAGCGACACGCCACGAAAAAATTGAAACTCGGACACGAATCAACAAAAGAGGAACGTTACCAGACAGTTTCGTGCTTAAAGAGGATGATGCGGAATACCAACCGAGGTGGAAAAAAGTTAAATGTGTTCCATTTATGCCTTTCTCTACAAACCACGGTTCCTTAATCTACATCGACGTAGTTCCTTGTAAGTAGAGTGGAAATAGAGCAATACACTAGGCTAAAGCGCTAGTCCAAACGTTTAGAAGCTGGTCGCTATGTGAAACAACTGAAATTCGGTTCCCAAGATATGAGATAAAATTTCCTTCCACCTCATAAAACAGGTAAAATTAACAACCACTGCAAATTTGCTAACAACTTTGTGGTAACCACGTAAAATAAAACCGCTGCAGGCTTTATAAGAATAGTTTTTTTCTTAGTTTTTGTTTTGTTTTTTCTTGTTTTTTGTTTTTTTTAATTTTATTACACGTACTATGTACATAGTGTATTTCACCCAAAAATTCGATAAAGAGATTTAACAAGAAATACATTTTTGGGGAACCCTGAGTCCAAAAAAAGCATTTTTAATAATATGTCCATGTGTGTGTGTGTGTGTGTGTGTGCGCGCGCACGCACGCGCACGCGTAGGCAACATAGCAACAAACGAAAGTTCGGTTAAATACCAAACTTAATATTTTAAGTTCAGTGTCTTCCAAGGATGCGACACGAAGATGTTCAAGAAAATCCCCCACTCCAACTACCCTTTACATGGAAAAAGGTTTAAAAGTTTAGATTTTCTCATAAATGGCTCTAACAGTTTTGATTAAAATATCGAATATTAAAGATATCTACATGACAAATAAAATGTATAAATTTAATTTTCTGGGAATAGTCTCCAAAAACCTCTTTATTCTGGATAATGTTTTTTAATTTTGCATAACAAGTGAACTATAAGAGATCGATAAAAACCTTCCACACAAATAATGTGCGTCTTCTCAAAGCACACAATTTATGTCATACATTTTTTCGTGGAGTTGACCGTTTTCGAGATATTCATTGTGGTTGGTTTCAGTTTTAAAAAACTTAAAACATTTCTCATATGGGAACTTATCCACTGCATGTAAAGAAACTGACTTCAAACCCATAGCAACCACATCTTAAAACACTTGACTTTCGCTTTATCCTAGTGTACCCCCCTCATTTCCCTTCTACTTATAAGGAAGCAAGTAATAAGACCATTTCTGCTAATGTTTATCTCGATTAACAATCAACATAGAATAATAAGCTTATTAGCAATAATTTGTTACAGAGATGTAGAGAAAGTTATGTGAATTGAACACGTCAGATATTTATCATTGTTTTTATGGATTCATTAATTTTGTTAACACAAATACATTATTAATACTATTTACAAGGAACATTAATTCAATAATTTTTATTTAGAATGATATTAACTTTCTGTGGTAAAAAAATAAAACTGGTTGATTGAAATGCGCACTTCAAGGAACATTTTCGAACATTTATCTGTATTGGATAATGCATTTAGAAAAATATCTGATGTGTTACACTCACATGACTTTCTCTACCTCTGCTACAAACTTCTTACATAAGATTATTTTTCTTTCTGCACCTTGCTAATCGAGATAATCATCAGCAGAATGTTCTTACTACTTAGTTCCTTATAAGTAGAAAGATAATAAGGGAATACACTAGGCTAAAGTGATAGTCAAATGTTTTAAAACCTGTCGTTATTCGATTGTCATTGCAAATCGCTTCTTTGCTTGGCCAGGTGTAGAACAAAAGAAAAAACGGGCACTTCCTGTCTGACAAAATTATAAGCACTCACAACTGAAACAAAAAAAAGAAATATCTTGGAAGCGGTTACCTCCACAACAAAAATGTAAAGGACATAAATTGTGTGTTTTGATCAGATCAAACTTTTCTGTGTAGTAAGTTTTTGTATATCTCTTACCCTTTAGCAAAATTCATCCAGAATAAAGAGCTCTTCAGAGGCTATTCCCAGAAGATTCAAGATAATACATTTTATTTGGTATGTAAATATCTTAAATATACAACATTTTAATAAAAATCGTTAGCCATTTTTTAGCAAATTAAAATTTTCGAACATTTTTCCATGTAAAGGGTAGTAGGGGGTGGGGGATTTTCTTGAAAAGCTTCGTGTCGCATCCTTGGAAGATACCAAACCTAAATACCAAGTTTAGTATTTAACGGTCTTTTCGTTTTTGAGCTAAGCTGTCCACAGTCACACAGACAGGCAGACAGACACATGGACTTTTTTCTGAAAATACTTTTTTTTGGATTCAGGGGGTCATAAATCTCGGTATCAAATTTTTGGGTGGAATAGAATACTTTCTCTATATACTATGTACGTAGAAAGTAAGAAGTATAATATCATTTGCTCCTATTTCCAGTTGTCACCAGAAAGTTGTTAAAATTGCAAGTGGTTGAAAATAACTACGGGATATTAATCTACTAGGGGTGATGCGGTAAATTTGTTTATCCTCTTAATATCCCAGTAACAATGCAGTTTACTTATCTTTCCATCTACACTATTGCTTTCTCTACACGTACTATGTACATTGTATAGATATGTTATTGTAAAGCACCCAAAAATTCCATACCGAGATTTCACCGGAAATACATTTTTTGGATCGCCCTGAAACAAAAAAAAAGCGTTTTTGGAAAAATGTTCATGTGTGTGTCACTGTCTGTGGGCAGCATAGCTCTAAAACGAAAAGACCGTTGAATACCAATCTTGGCATTTAAGTTTGGTATCTTACAAGGATGGGACACGAAGATTTTCAAGAAAATCCCTCCACCCCAACTATCCTTTACAAGTAACATTTTTAGAAAGTTTTGATTTTCTCAAAAATGGCTCTTACAATTTTGATTAAAATATCCTATATTCAAGATATTTACCTAACAAATAAGACGTATATCTTGAATTTTCTGGGAATAGTCTCCGAATAATACTTTATTCTGGATGAATTTTGCGAAATTTTGCATAACTGCTAAACCGTAAGAGATAGACAAAAACTTATCCCATAAAAATGTCCATATAAACAAAGGAACTTCAGTCGCATAGCAACCAGCTTTTGACTATCACTTTAAGTTATGGTACTTCTGAATTTTGCTTCTACTTACAAGGAAACAAGTAATATGACTATTTCTGTTATTTTTTTCTAGATTAGCATGAAGTAGATAGAAAAATACGATTTTTAACAATAATTTGTTGCAGAGATGTAGAGAAAGTCATGTGAGTGGAACACACAAGATTTTTCTTAATTCTTTTATCAACATTTACTTTCAACTCCTCCATAACGATTGATGAACTTCCACTCCGGTCTTTATCGAACACACTGGTTCTTCCTTGATTACTCGTAAATTCTGTGCCATTTCCTCACTGAAGACTCGTTCACTGCATTATTACTATACACTTGCGTTATTTGATTCGATTGTGCATTCGAAAACAGAATAAGTTCTTTGGCGGTAGAAAAGTAAAACATCTGCGTTGAAAAACTGATACCACGTGACAATAAATACCTTGATAGCAATGACGATTACACTGAGATCTGTAATTGTGTAAATAAAGTTTTGTGTTAATTTTCGTTGTCAGTTTCTAGATGGCCGTGATACATCACCGTAACATCCTACAAAGTAATACGAGGTACGTCCAGAAAGTAAGTTCCGTTTCAATTTATCCGCACATGCGCGGTAGACGCTCTGTATCAAGGAGAAGAAACGTGCGCCATTTTGAGATCGCTGTCAGCCACATACGCTTTGTTGTGCTTGTTTACAATGTTGGTGTTGATTGAAAATCCCACCGCTTGTGAAATCAGATCTGTGATTCGTTTTCTGAATGCTAGGAAAGTGAAACCAGTTGAAATTTATCGGCAAATTTGTGAAGTTTACAGACAAAATGCGATGAGTGATTCAATGGTGAGAAGATGGGTCCGACAGTTCAATGAAGAACGTAGTGAAGTGCACGATCAAGAACGAAGTGGGCATCCATCTTTGGTTACAGAATAACTGGTTCACGCGATTGATGACAAGATCCAGGAAAACACAAATTTACAATTAGTGCTCTCGCTATGGAATTTCCCCAAAGCTCACGATCACTAATTCATGAAATTGTTACCGAAAAACTGAAATTTCGTAAACTTTACTCACGTTGGGTACCAGAGATTCTTACTGAGCAACACAAAACAAAACGGATGTGTAGTGCACTTCAGTTTTTAACCCGTTATGATGAAGACGGCGAAGAATTTCTGACACAGATAGTCACAGGAGATGAGACTTGGGTTTCTTACGACACCGCTGAAAGTATGTGGCAATCAATGGAATGGAGGCACACTTCAACCGCAGCAAAGGTTAAGCCGAACCAAATCTTGACACCTCGAAAAATGATGGGACTGGAAAGGCATCCTACTCATTGATTTCTTACCACGTGGTCAAACAATCCAAGCAGATGTTTATTGCGAGACACTTAGGAAATTGCGCCGCGCAATACAGAATAAGCGCCGAGGATTGCTGTCAAAAGGTGTTGTTTTTCTTCACGACAACGCACGACCACATACTGCAAATGTGACGAAAAACCTCCTACAGGGATTTGGCTGGGACATGTTTGACCATCCTCCTTACAGCCCTGACCTCGCTCCTAGCGACTTTCATCTGTTCTTACATCTCAAGTCTTTCCTTTGCGGTCAACACTTCAACAATGACGAAGAGCTGAAAGAAAATGTTTCCAACTTTTTGAGGACACAGGCGGCAAACTTCTATGAAGAAGGTATACAAAACCTTGTGCCACGCTATGACAAATGCCTGCGAAATTTCGACAGTTATGTTGAAAAGTAGTTTAAGAGTTGTAGAATTTTGTGCAATAAATAATTATTCTGTATCTGTACACAATTTAATGTTATTACCAAACGGAACTTACTTTTTGGACGTACCTGGTAATGCAATCCAGTAATGTTTATATGGACAGTATTTTTGTAAGCAAGGGTACAGTTTTTTTTACCTGCATGAATGGAAGCAGGAAACTGCGGTGACGCTGGCACACAATGAGGGTGGATCTTACTTCAAAAGCAAGTGTATAATCCCCGTTATGTGAAATCCTGCTACGACGTCACTAAAAGGATTTTGTCGTCGACTGCAGCTCATTATCCTTGTAGCGTATGCTAATATCCAGTAGAATAGTGAGCCTGTCTCCAGCTTACAGCAAACGTCTTTCCTCGCGTTGTCATAGTTCCACATCCGTCTGGAGAACTCCTTTCCTACTTCATAGTTTCTGCCACACATTCGCGGCTTCAATCAGTAATTCAGTATTGTTTATGGACGCTCTTTAACTGCTCTGGTTCTCAGCGTCCCATTCTAAATTGGGCGTGAAAGATCGCTTAATTTTACTCAGAGGCCTCTCTATCAGGCTTGAGGTTCTTTTACGTGCCGTAAATCTACAACTTGGAACAAACGGCTTTTCTAAGTGCAAATCTTCCAAGTGTGAAAATTCCATATCAAGACGTCAATGCCCTTTTGAAGAGAACTCTCCGCGATACATGGAAAAGCTCTTGGGTTACCTCTCCCAAAAGTAAACTCCACGACGCAAGAGGTAACTCTACAGCACCTTTTTCAGTCAAATTCCTAAATCGCCGTGACCAGATACTCATAACTAGAATCCGAATTGGACATACAAAACTTACACACTCCTACATCCTCTCTAAAGAAGAGCCACCGCAATGCTCCACCTGCAATATCCAGCACATAGTCGAGAACTGCCAGCGCTACCAAATCTACAGGAAAATACTCAAGATTCCAGATAACCTAAAGCTGTCAATGAAGGACTCGAGCTCATGTCTTAGACTGATACAGTTTTTTAAATGCACCAAATTGTATGATAAATTATTGTAAAACTGCTTCACAATGCAATCTCACTGTAAACAATGTATGTGAATTTGTTTAATATTTTACCTTAGGAAATATTGTAAAGTTAATGTACTGTATAATGTTATATGTTTACCCCATGTGTTAAAGTTTGTATCATGTTTTAAAGTCGCTATAAGACCTTGCAGTTAGGCGACTTAAAATGAATGCATTAAACAAAACTGCTTTATTTCCCTTCTGAAGGAAACCATGATAAGGATTTTTACGCCCGAAAAAAATCCATTGCCCCGCACCGGGTTTGAACACGCGATCTTGGGAACCAGTGGCTATCACGTTACCCCTAAAGCACGAAAGACGACGAATCTCGTTTAGGGTGAGTTACTTGGATAAGGTTTTTTCGGGGTTTTCCCTTTTCCTGAGAAGACGAATGTCGAGTAACCTTAAGCTCCTTGAACCCCGATATCATTTCATTTGTTGCCCTCCGTGGTGTAATGGTTACCATGCTAACTTCATATACCCAAGGTCGGGGGTTCAAACCCGGCGGAGGACGATGGATTTTTTCGGGTGTAAAAATCCTTAGCATGGTTTCCTTCGGAAGGGAAGTAAAGCCGGTGGTCCCGTGTCGAAGATTTACGGCACGTAAAAGAACCTCAACCTCTGAGCAAAATTAAGCGGTCTTTCACGCCCAATTTAGAATGGGACGCTGAGAACCACAGTAGTTAAAGAACGTCCATAAATAACACGACATTTTTTCCCGATATCATTTGAGCATCATTTCACCAATTCCATTCATCGTCCGATATGACCAACCAGGTTAAAGGACGTTAAACTGCAATATAATAATAATAATAATAATAATAATAATAATAATAATGAGCATCATAATCATAATAAACAAATCTGATGTGTTCTACTCACATGAATTTCTCTAGCTGTTCCTCAAACGAACTGACGTTACAAAATATTATTGCCCACCTGGATAGTGTGGAGGTAACGTTCTATCTCTCATTCAAAAAGTCGCGAGTTCGAATCTCGCTTAGGGTAAGTTACCCGGTTAAGTTGTTTTTTTATTCCGGGTTTTGCCTTATACTGAGAAGAAGAATGTAGAGTAACTTTAAGCTCCATGGACCTCGAGATCAACTGAGCAGCATTTCACCAATTCCCTTCATCGTCCAATATGACCAACCAGGTTAAAGGACGTAACAGGAAAACAAAATAGTCTTATCTACCTCAAGCTAACTGAGTCAAATATTAACAAATTTGCTACCTTCTAAGTAGAAGGGAAATAAGCGAATACACTAGGTTAAAACGATAGTCAACCTGCTATGCAATTGTCATGGGAATTCACTTCTTTGTATGACCAAGAGTAAAACAAAAGAAACACGGTCAGCGAGATGATTGCTCACCCGGAGGTCCCGGGTTCGTTTCCCTGCTGGGGCGGGGAATTTTTCTTTAACCAGAATTACTCCCTATAACTCAAGAGTCTGGAAGTGTGAATGTGAGAGCGAATGTCCATGTGTTAAGTAATAGAAATTGATTAACCTAACCTTCTAAACCCACAGAAATACGAGTTGTTTCACAAGTCAAAGCCCCCGATATGACCATTGATGTTAGCGGGGGCTGTTCAAATGAAACAAAAAAAAATCTGATGTGTTCCATTCACATGAATTTCTATACAACTCTGCAATAAATTGTTAAAAAGCTTATGCTTCTATTTACTTCATGCTAATCGAGAACAAATTAGCAGAAATAGTGTTCTTACTTGCTTCCTTGTAAGTAGAAGCGAAATAAGGGAATACCATAAGTTAAAGTGATAGTCAAAAGATGGTCGCTATGTGACTGAAATCCTTTGTTTGTATGGGCACGAGTTTACAAAGTCCTGTATGAGAAAAGTATAAGGGTTTATAGCTGAAACCAAAAACAAGGAATATCTAAAAAAAGAATTTACTCCACCAAAAAAGTATATAACATAAATTGCGAGTTTTAAGGTGCTCTACGTTTGTTGTGTGGTAAGTTTTTGTCCATCTCTTACGGTTTAGCAGTTATGCAAAATTCCGTAAAGTTGACCCAGAATAAAGTAGTCTTCAGAGGCTATTCCCAGAAAATTCAAAATATACATTTTATTTTTCAGGTAAATATCTTTAATATACGATATTTTAATCAAAATCATTAGAGCAATTTTTAGAAAATCAAAATTTTCGAAAAAAGTTCTATGTAAAGGGTAGTTGGGGGTGCGGGGATTTTTCTCAAAATCTTCGTGTCGCATCCCTGGAAGATACTAAACTTAAATACCAAGTTTGGTATTTTAGCGACTTTTCGTTTTTGAGTTATCGTGTTCACAGATACACGGACACACACGGACCTTTTTCTGAACATACCTTTTTTTGGATATAGGGGACATATATTTCCGGTGAAATCTCGGTATCGAATTTTTGGTGGAGTGCAATACCTTCTCTAAACACTATGTACATAGTACGTATAGAGAAAGTAAAAAGAAACACGGCAATTCTTATCCTGAGAAGACGAATATCTTTAAGCTCCATGGACCCCGAGATCATTTGAGCGTCATTTCACCGACTTCATTTATCGTCCGAAATGACCAAGCAGGTTAAAGGACGTTAAGCTACAGAAGAAAAGTAGAATAGTTTTTTGAAAGAAGTTTATTTGTAGAACAGGTTTAGAGGATCGTCAGAATTTAACATTTTCTGGTAAACTGTTTTCGATATAGTGTTTAAAATCATATTTTATTTATCATACAGTTCAGATAACCATCAGTCGCCCTCCGGGGTTTAATGACTAACTTCATGTACACAAAATCGCGGTATCAAACCTGGCGTGTCGTAAATTTGCGGCACGTAAAAGAACTTCAAGCCTGATAGAGAGGCATCTGAGCAAAATTAATAAGTCTTTAACGCCCAAAATAGAATGGGACGCTGAGAATCACAGCAGTTAAACAACGTCCATAAATAAAACTTCATTTTTGAAATACTTGATACGAAAGTTAATCATTCTGAACATATATTTAGTAATGTAAGCTAAATTTACAATTCATTTATTAATTGCCATGCCAACAAGCACTGTAAGAGTTTGAGAGGTCATTAATACTTACAGTACAATTAGGAAATGACGTAACACTCAAAACATGTGCTACTTCAAGTAAAGGATCTATTGCAAAATTTATTAACGAAAACTGTATAAGAAGGCTTTGTTCATATAATTTAGATGAAGCCTTTCATTTGTTCATAGTGAGAATTCATTTTTACGTTCTCTACACGTAGTATATACATAGTGTATGGAGAAGATATTGTAATGCACCCAAAAATTCGATACAGAGATGTTTTGGGTCTCCCTGAATAAAAAAAAAAACATTTTTTGAAAAAGATCCGTGTGTGCGCGTGTGCGCCTGACGACAGCATAGCTAAAAAACGAAAAGACCGTTAAATACCAAACTTTTAGTACTTAATAAGGATACTACACGAATATTTTCAAGAAAGTCTTCCACCAGCTCCAACTACCCTTTAAATGGAACTTTTTTCGAAAATTTTGACTGTCTCAAAAATGGCTAACGTGTTTGATTAAAATGTCGTATATTAAAGATATTTACCAGACAGTTAAAACGTTTATCTTGAATGTTCTGGGAACAGCCTCTGAAGATCGCTTTATTCTGCAAGAGTTGGATTGAATTCTGCAGAACTAGTAAGCCATAAGAGATAGACAAAAACTTACTCTACAAAAAATATAGATCTCGATAAAACAAAAAATTTATTTCATATACGTTTTACATGAATTTGGCCGTTTTCAAAACATTCCGTGGTATTGACTTCTATTTTATAATACTTAAACTATTTTCATACGGCAACTTGCCAACAAGAAACGGATTTCTATCCCATATCAGCCGCATTTTAAAACATTTGACTGTCGGTTTAGCTTAGTACATTCCCTTATTTCCCTTCTACTTACAAGGAAGCAAGCAATTAAGACAATTTCTGCTGATGTTCATCTCGACTAGCATGAAGAGATATAAGAATAAGTGTATTAACAATAATTTGTGATATAGATGTAGAGAAAACCATGTGTAAGTCACTCATCAGATTTGTTTTAGTGTTCAATAAAATATTCAAAAGAAGTTTTGATATATAACTTTTTTACAGTTTTTTTCGAGTATTTCAAAAAGTAATTGGCTAACAACAAACTAAGTTATCTATCACATCTCGTATTCCCAATATACATTCTCGACCTGATAAGTATAACTTACAGTTCGTAGTACGCAATATACTATTATATTAACATTTCCATTTCGGTGGTCTGATTTTCCGAGAGTGTATTCTCTCGCTGTTAGGTTAAACGTCAATTGGTTGTATCAATATTTTTAAAGACTACTCCGGAGGTGAAAAGTGACGTATTCTCCGCATGTTTTGAGAGCGTTAGTGGAGGTAAAACATTAAGTTTCAGCATTGGCAGAGGGAAAATTCTGCCTGCAAAGTTGGTAACAGCGTGATGAGTTAAATTAACGAGTTCGGGGAGTTATGGAGGTGACAGGTGATGTATTTTTAAAACGAACAAAAACGTTTCAAATCGATAAGGTTCCAAATGAAGCGAAGAAGATATTGAGAACTGTACGTATGTTTTTTGTTTCAGTTTTATTGTCTGGGTTCAGGAAACGGCGTCTTCCTGCTCCTGACTTACGCTTCGGTACCTGCAAATGGATCTTTAGCTCCGGGAAGCAAAATCAACCCCGGAAAAAAGAAAACCCTATACTACTACTTTAGTTTCTGAAATCACTCTCGGTTTCTGCCATTGCGTTTTATACCCTTTTGTAGAGGAAACAATATCGTTTTCAATCCTAAAATACATGTTTTAAAGACCAATAGGTAAAGATTTTATTTTCTCTACACGTACTATGTACAAGGTGTATAGAGAAGATATTGTAATGCGTCCAAAAATTCGATACCGAGATTTCACCGGAAATACATGTTTTCGGTCCTCTGAATCCAAAAAAAAAAAAAAGCATTTTTGTGTGTCTGTGGACAGCATAGCTCAAAAATGAACTTGGTATTTAAGTTTAGTATTTTCCAAGGATGAGACACTGAACTTTTGTCCCAAACTACGCTTAACATGGAATAGTTTTCGATTTTTTTTATTTTCTCAAAAATATATACAAATGTTGATTAAAATACCGTATATTAAAATATTTACACGACAAATAAAATGTATATCCTGAATTTTCTGAGAATAGGCCTCTGAAGACATGTTTATTCTGGGTGAATTTTGAGAAATTTTGCATAACCGGTTAACCATAAGAGATAGACAAAACTTATTACACATAAAAGGTAGATCACGATAAAGCACACAATTTATGATATATACATTTTTTCGTGGAGTTCGCCGTTTTAGAGATATTCCTTGTTATTGATTTCAGCTTTAAAATACGTTTTTCTTATACGGGAACCGGTCAACTCCTGGCCACGCAAAGAAAGGGATTTAAATACCATAGCAAACACATTTTAAAACATTTGATTGTCGGTTTAGCCCATTGTATTCCCTTATTTCCCTTCCACTTATAAAGTAACTTAAGTAATAAGGCCGTTTATGCTAGTGGTTTTGCACTAAATAGATACAAGAATAAGCTTACTAACAATAATTGATAATAGAGATGTAGAGAAAGCTATGTGAACGGAGCACGTCAGATTTTTACAGTTGGAGAACGCAGTATTTTGATCTAGGGGATTAGGCCACTTTTAATGCACGACAGTGTACACATACTTCCTGAAGAAAGCACCTCTGCCGAAAGCGTGGAGAACTTTAATCAACAGTTGGTAACCCGAGAAGCTCCCGTGCACGCTACTCTGGCGGTAAGTTTGGTTAATAACAAGAGGATAACAGATATAGTGGAGTAAGAATATTAGCGTGTGCTAAGATAACAAGTATTGAACCTCCTGAGAATGTAAATATTACAAGAAGGTAGGATGTAATAATACCTACAAGAATACTTCGACAGTTATTGCCTTTTATTTTTTTTTCCAAATCTACGGATTCAGGCTGTACATTGAAAGAAGTAAGTACACTAATTTTATATTGTACCTCAAAGCAATAACATATGCTTAAAAATTAATTGCAGCAAGGATAATGTTGTTTAGAAATTAATGCTAACGTGTTTAAGTTAATAAATAGAAACTCTAAATACTGTGGGTATTAAATTAAACGACACATTATGGGAATAGTCTCAATTATTATTATTATTGTTATTATTATTACGTTTATTTTGTTATTAATATTTATGCACGTATTGTAATATACGTATTACTATTCATATTTTATATTTTATTTTCAGTCCTGAGGGGTCATCGTGAGAACCAAAGCCCGCAACAAAAATTTGCAGCATTCACTTCATCGGAAATTAAAGGTCAGGACATCCTCACAGTTCAGCATATGTTCCCAGTATATTTCCAGATGTGTACAAAAGGATTTTGACACTCAGAAACAGAACTTTCAATCAAATGTATGCACTTTATAGGCAGATACCACAAATAATACCTACATCGCACATGGCTTCTCTTCTAACTAAAATCCTAATAAGCACAAAGCATGACGCGGAGCGGCGCCACCAGTACGATTTTCTGGTCTGTGCACGGTGCTGTTCATTTTAGATGGTGTTGCTGATACTGCCTTGCTCGCCTGAGCACCACTGTTATAGCTGCAGTACATACTATCGTATTCTAGTAGAATGTGCCGCTTTTAATGCGCGGCAGTGTACCTGTTTTACCATTTCCGTATGGTTTACAATGTATAGGTTCTGAGCAACGCGGCACGTTGCCAACTTAAAACGACACAGGGGTGTTTGAAGATTAGGATGGCAGCGCTACAAACAGAACACGCTATAAGTTATGAGGGGGATATGTCGGCCACCTCAAAGCCATAAATAAGCCTGCTCCGAGGTGGTAAATCATCTGGCAAGGTGTTAAGGACAGATGTTCCTCCAACAAACAATAAACCCTTTTGTTTCAGGACCCTGCAATATCTCTTGTTTACGTACAAGGAAACCTCACTATCCGCTGCAAGGAGTACATTATTGTGGCTTAAGATTATCACTGTTTGACAGGCATTCCGTGTTTATACCCGTCACGTGACACTTAGCACAGAAAATATTGCGTTTCACCTAAAAAATTACATGAAGAGATTGCACTGCAAATATTCAAGTCCAATGAACTCGAAAAAGTCATGTGTGCCAATCCATGACTTTTGACCTTCTCTAACACGTATGTATAATATACACTGTAGGTATAAAAGATATTGTATTCCACCCGAAACTTTAATACCAAGATTTCACCGGAAATATATGTTTTGAGACCCCCTGAATCCAAAAAAATAATTTTAAAAAAATGTCCATAAGTGTGTCTGTGGGCAGCGTAGCTCAAAAACGAAAAGTCCTTTAAATACCCAACAAGGTATTCAAGTTTAGTATCTTCCAAGGATGCGACACGAAGATTTTCAAGAAAATCCCCAAGCCCCCAACCACCCTTTACATGGAAAAATATTCCAAAATTTTGATCTTCTCAAAAATTGCTGTAATGATTTTGATTAAAATATCGTATATTAAAGATATTTACCTCAGAAATACAATGTATAATTTGAACTTTCTGGGAATAGCCTCTAAAGATTACTTTATTCTGGATGAATTTTACTGAATTTTGGATACTGCTAAACCATAAGAGATGGACAAAAACTTACTCAATAACATTTAGAGCTCGTTAATATACACAATTTATGTTATGTACATTTTTTTCGTGCAGTGGACCATTTTTGAGATATTCCGCTGCTACTGGCTTCAGCTCTACATTTCTCATACAGGAATTTGTCAACTCGTGTCCATAAAAATAAAGGAACTTCAGTCACATAGCAACCAGCTTTTGACTAATACTTTAACCTATACTACTCCCTTAATAAGACTATTTCTGCTAATTTTTTCTCGATTAGCATGAAGTAAAAAGAAGCATAACCTTTTTTACAATTATTTGTTGCAGAGATATAGAGAAAGGCATGTGAATGTAACACATCAGATTTTTTACTTGTCTAGCACATATGTATAACGTATAGTGTAGGTAGAGAAGGTACTGCATTTCACCCAAAACTTCAATAGCGTCTGACTTCAAAAGAAAACACATTTTTAGAAAAAGGTCAGTGTGTATATGTGTCTGTGAACAGCATAGATCAAAAACAAAAAGCTCGTTAAATACCAAACTTGGTATTTAAGTTCAGTATCTTCCAAGGATGCGACACGAAGATTTTCAAGAAAATCCCCCCCACTCCCCACGTTCGTTAACATGGAAATAAATTAAAAAATGTTTGTTTTCTGAAAAATGACTGACAATTTTTATTAAAATACCGTATATTAATGACATTTATCTGGTAAATAAAATGTATATCTTGAATTTTCTGCGAATAGTCTGTGAAACCTACTTTATTCTGGATGAATTTTGCGAAATTTTGCATAACTGCTAAACCATAAAACATGGAAAAAAACTTAAACCTCAAAAATTGTAGAGCACATTAAAACACACAATTTATGTCATATACATTTCTTCGTGGAGTTAATCGTTTTTGAGATGTTCCTTGTTTTTGGTTTCTGCCTTGAAAAACGTAATACTTTTCTCATACATGAATCTGTCAGCTCCTGTCCATACAAACAAACAAAGGAACTTCAGTCACATAGCAACCAGCTTTTGGCTGTCACTGTAGCCTATGGTACTCCCTTATTTCGCTTCTACTTACAAGAAAGCAAGTAATAAGACTATTTCTGCTAATTTTTTCTCGATTACCCTGAAGCATAAGCTATTTAACAATAATTTGTGACAGATCTAGAGAAAGTCATGTGAATGGGACACATCAGATTTTTTTCTTTGAGTTGACTATTTCCGCGATATTTGTTATTACGAGGGCCGTTTTATTTTCAACCTCCGAAAGGCTATAAAGAAAAGACAAGTTCATAGAAAACAATTGTTTTATTACTAAGAGTTTTGTACACTTATGGTCTTCGTACTTTACGACGTTTGCGGGGAGCCATTCAAAACAAACGAAGAGAAATACTGACTTCAGGAATTGTGTTGATCCATGACAACGCTCGTCCACACACTGCTGGTACAACCCATCGGCTCCTTGAACAATTTCAATGGGACATTTTCGATGATCCGCCGTACAGTCCTGACCTGGCACCCAGCGACTTTCACCTTTTCCCTGGGTTGAAGACTTGGCTAGGAGGGCAGCACTTTCAAACCAACGAAGATCTTCAAAACAACGTCAATACTCATTTGAAATTATTGTCGGCAATGTTTTTTGCAGCGGGTATTGCAAAGCTTGTGCACAGGTACGATAAATGTCTCAATCTTTTCGGTGATTATGTTGAAAAGTAACCATAAGTGTATAAAACTTCTAGTAATAAAATAATTGTTTTCTATGAACTTTTCTTATTTATAGCCAGTTTCAGTTTTAAAATACTAAACCTATTTTTAATACCGGGGTTTATCAATTCCTGGTCATGCAAAGAAAGGATTTGAGCCTCATAGAAATTAGATTTCAAAACATTTGACTATCTTTTAGCCTAGTGTATTCCCTTATTTCTCTTCTGCTTATAAGCAATAAAGACAATTTCCTCTAGTGTTTATTTCGATTAGCATAAGTGCTGGAGAGATATTATCATTTGTTTCATTGTACATAGAATTAAATGAAATTAATTATATCATTATTAGGGATCTGAAACAGTTGGTAACAAATATAACGGTTTTAATAGACTCTTAAAAAAGAAACGACATACCAACGTAACGACCTTTTGACATACATAGAGAGAGTTGAACGTTGTTCTTGATGGGTTGTTTGAAGGGCTTACACCCCACTTAGTGCTCTTCCCTTTTAAATTAAAAAGGGACATGGTTTCCTTGGGAAATGAGTCCTTTGAAGCGATAATATAAAGAATGTCACCAGCGAAGGACTTAATTGAAAAGTAACGACTTTCCAGCCATAAAGTGGCAGGGGTACCAACTGCTGTTTTATTGAGGCTGTAGTACCTCCCCTGCTAACTGCGGGCTATAATTGCGTGTTCCATTTACTACAGCCCTACTTTCCTTTGTTTTACGAGCACGTGTTTCTGCTGTATTAATGTCTTCTTCTGTTCGATTTACATTCTTAATTAGAACGGGAAATGTTAACTTACTACAACCACTTTAATGATCAGGGAATTCAAAAATGGAGCATAGCAGCATCTATTACATATGCATTCATTATATTAAACTCCCGGTTCCGACGAACTTGTCACATATATACGAGGTTGATCCACAAAGTAACGATCGTTTTGATATAGCTAAATCTATATATATAAATAAATGAATCGCTGAAATGTATGTACGCGTATCACTTCCCAACGACTGCATCAAATTGAACAATTCTTTTTTTGTTGTGTTCGTTATTGTCACGACAAGGTTTGTGGAAATGAAAATGCTTAAAAATAGTACGGGAAAGTACTTAAAATCTCATAATATAAACGAAAACCGTGCTAAATGAACGCATTTCAGTTAATGGCCGCCAGATGGCAGTAGTACAAGTTATTTGTTGCTAAATGGTCGTGGTACTGCTAAATATTTCCCTTCCCATTCGATGTTAAGGCAACGCACCAGTTTACCAAGACATTGACGCAACGCAGCAGTGAAATTCAAATACATTTTTATGTATTAACCGTCCTTCCTTTACTCCTATCGTTTAAAATAAAGAAGCTTTTCTGACGGCGATCACCTAGAATAAGTACCTATTTTATTTGCCACTAGATGGCTTTAGTAATATTTTTCCTCCCTATCCAATGTTAAAGTAACGCAACAGTTTATCAAGATGAGATAACGCAGCAGTGAAATTCAAGTATATTTTTATTCATTAACTGTCCTTTCCTTACTCTTATCATTTAAAACAAAGAAGCTTTCCTAGCGACAAATACCTACAATATGTACTTATTATTTGCCGTAGTTCCTACTGCTCTATTTTGCTAAGGGAATGCACCCGGTTATGGAGACAAGAACGCAAGATAACTGTGTAAATCAAATATATTTCTTATATACTCGTATTAACCATCGTTCTCTTGGCCACATCGCTTAAATAAAGAAATAAGTATAATTTTTTTGTAATACTTTAAAATGAACAAGTTATAAACAATGAACATAACTATTAACCCTTCTTGGAATCTGAAAATGGCGGAGAAATGACGGGATCCATTTTAGGTTTAACTTCCTATTGCAGATGATGGTTATTTGACTTTTTTTGTAGTGTTTAACGCCCGCTTTAACTACTTATGGCACCGCAGGCGGTATTTGACGTTATGTGGTACATGAGCTAGCTAAAGAATATGAAGCTACCCGCGTCACCATCACAATACAATTGCGGTGCTCTTAATACGTTTGATCAAGTTATAATTTGGGTTAAATGGAGAGATTTAGAACACACAAAGCTATCATCAAATAAAAGCTTATCAATTGCCCATGCAGATCTACTTGCTCTTTAGTTACGTCATTGTTAGCGTTAGAAATGGTTGTTTTGACATAGAAGAAGATAAAGAAAGAGGTGGAAAACATTAGGAGTAAAGGAAAAAAAGAGATTCTGAAGAAGCATGAATGTTACTTTGTGACTGTCTCCTTAATGTAATTCATTACTTATGCCAGCGTATACCCGCCACACAATGGATGCGCTACCATCACTTATTACTTTCTCCATACGCACTATGTACATAGTGTATAGAGAAAGTATTGCACTCCACCAAAAAATTCGATACCGAGATTTCACCGGAAATATATGTTTTAGGGTCCCCAATATCCAAAAAAAGCATTTTCACAAAAAGGTCCGTGTGTGTGTATGTGTGTGTGTGTCTGTGAACACGATAACTCAAAAACGAAAAAGTCGGTAAAATACCAAAGTTGGTATTTAAGTTTAGTATCTTCCAGGGATGTGACACGCACGAAGATTTTGAGAAAAATTCCCCCACCCCAAACTACCCTTTACATGGAACTTTTTTCGAAAATTTTGATTTTCTCAAAAATGGCTCTAGCGATTTTCATTAAAATTTCGGATATTAAACATATTTACCTGAAAAATGAAATGTATATCTTGAATTTTCTGGGAATAGCCTCCGAAGAGTAGTTTATTCTGGATGAAGTTCACTAAATTTTGAATAACTGCTAAACCGTAAGAGATGGACAAAAACTTACTACACAAAAAATGTAGAGCACATTAAAACACACAATTTATGTTATATACATTTTTTTCGTGGAGTTCGTCGCTTTGTGACATTCTTTATTTTTGGATTCTGCTATACTTTTCTCATATTGGAACTTGTCAAATCCTATCCATATAAACAAAGGAACTTCATTGACATAGCAAGCAGCTTTTGACTATCACTTTAACCTACGGTTGTCCGTTATTTCGCTTCTACTTACAAGGATGCGAGTAATAAGACTATTTCTGCTAATTTTATTGTGATTAGCATAAAGTAAATAGAAGTATAAGCTTTTTAAGAATTATTTGTTGCAGGGATATGGAGAAAGTCATGTGAATGGTACACATCAGATTTTGTTTATTTGTAGTGTTTAACGCCCGCTTTAACTACTTGTGGCGCCGCAGGCGTGACTCTGATGAAACATGAATGAAGATGGAGCACCAATGGAATGCGATGGTTGGAGAAACCGGAGAAAACTCGACTTTGTCCACCACATGTGGTCGCTTGGGATCGAACCCGAACCATCTAGATGGGAGGCGAGCAGTCTAACCACTCGGCCACGGCGCGGCTACTACTATTATTATGCCAAGCTATTTTTTTTCTCTCCGGAAAGAAAAATGTACATCACAAGGCATTACAATAAAGTGTTGCCAAATTATTTAATTGTAAGTTTATTTCATTGCATGGTCGTACTGTAAACGGAAGATTTTGTCCGAGTTTTTTCCTTTAGGTACACCGCCCATGCGAAGCCGGGGCGGGCACCTAGTAAGGAATAACGAAGCTTATCAACACAAAACTTTATTTTTAAAGTTACTGTAATTTACTTTATTTCTCAACGTAATGTATGATAAAAAAGTGAAACACCGGGTTTTACTTTCTCTACACGTGCTATGTACAAAGTGTATAGAGAAGGTGTTGTAATGCACCCAAAATTCCATACCGAGATGTCACCGGAAATACATGTTTTAGGACACCCTGAACACCCAAAAAAACATTTTTAGAAAAATGTCCGTGTGTGTGTGCCTGTGGGCAGCATAGCTCAAAAACGAAAAGACCGTTAAATAGCAAACTTGGTATTTAAGTTTGACATCTTCCAAGGATGCGACACGAAGATGATCAAGAAAATTCCCACACCCCAACTACCCTTTATATGGAAAAAAAAATATTTTCTGAAAAATGGTTCTAACGATTTTCATTAAAATATCGTATATTAAAGATATATACCTGACAAATAAAACGTATATCTTGAAGTTTCTGGGAATAGCTTCTGAATATTACTTTATTATGGATGAATTTTACGGAATTTTGCATAACTGCTAAACCGTAAGAGATGGACAAAAACTTACGGCAAAAAAAATGTATATGTCGTTAAAGCACACAATTTATGTTATATCAATATTTTTCGTGGAGTTGACCGTTTTTTAGATATTCCTTGTTTTTTGTTTCAGCTTTAAAATATATAATCTTCCCATACAGGTATTTGTCAACTCCTGTCCATACAAACAAAGGAAATTCAGTCACATAGCAACGAACTTTTGACTATCACTTTAACCTATGGTACTCCCTTACTTCGCTTGTATTTATCAGGAAGCAAGTAATAAGACTATTTCTGCTAATTTTTCCCAATTAGCATGATGTAAATAGAAGCATAAGCTTTTTAACAATACTTTGTTGCAAAGATGTAGAGAAAGTAATTTGAATGAAACCCATAAGACTTTTCCGAGTTCTTTTATCATCATTTACTTTAAACTCCTCCATAACGATTGATGAACTTCCACTCCGGTCTTTATCGTACACACTGGTTCTTCCTTGATTACTCGTAAATTATGTGCCATTTCCTCACTGAAGATTCGTTCATTGCACTATCATCACGCACTTGCAAAATTTGCCTATCAAATTCGATTCTTTGAACATTTTTTGTATTCATAAAAACGAATATCGTGTTTGACGATAGCCTGCATCCCAAAGGTTCCAGGTCCGATTCCCGGCTGGGGCGGAGAATTTTTCTTTAACCAGAATTATTCGCTATCCCCCACAGAGTCTCTAAGTATGCATATGAATGTGCGTGTGAGGAAAAAAAAAAAAAAAAAAATCTGATGTGTGTCATTCGCACGACTTTCTCTACATCTCTGCAACAAATTATTGTTAATAAGCTTATGTTTACATTTACTTCATGCTAATCCAAAAAAAAAATAGCAGAAATAGTTTTATTACTTGCTACCTTGTATGTAGAAACGAAATAAGGGAGTACCATAAGTTAAAGTAATAGTCAAAAGCTGGTTGCTATGTGACTGAAGTTCCTTTGTTTGTATGGACAGAAGTTGAAAAATTCCTTTATGGGAAAAGTATGTTTTAAAGCGTTAAATAAAATACAAGGAATGACTAAAAAACGATCAACTCCACGAACAAAATATATATAACATAAATTGTGTGTTTTAACGTGCTCTACACTGTGTAACAAGTTTTTATACATCTCTTACGGTTTAGCAGTTATTCAAAATTCCGCCAGTTCTTCAGAGGCTTTTCCCAGAAAATTCAAGATATACATTTTATTTGTCAGGTAAATAACTTCAATATACGAAATTTTAATCAAAATGGTTAGAGCCATTTTTGAAAAAATACAAATTTTCGAAAAATGTTCCATGTAAAGGGTAGTTTGGGGTGGGGGGATTTTCTCAAAATCTTCCTGTCGCATCACTGGAAGATACTAGATTTAAATACCACGTTTGGTATTTTACCGACTTTTTGTTCTTGAGTTATCGTATTCACAGACACATGGACACACACACACACGGACCTTTTTTACTTTCTCTACACGTACTATGTACATAGTGTATAGAGAAGGTATTGCACTCCACCCAAAAATTCGATGCCGAGAATTCACCGGAAATATATTTTTTAGGGTCCCCTGTATCCAAAAAAAGCATATTCACAAAAATGTCCGTGTGTGTGTGTGTGTGTGTGTGTCAGTGAAGACGATAACTCAAAAACGAAAATTCGGTAAAATACCAAACTTGGCATTTAAGTTTAGTATCTTCCAGGGATGCGACACGAAGATTTTGAGAAAAATCCCCCCACCCCTGACTACCCTTTAAATGGAATTTTTTTCGAAAATTTTGATTTTCGCAAAAATGGCTCTAAAGATTTTGATTATCATATATTAAAAATATTTACCTGACAAATAAAATGTATATCTTGAATTTTCTGGGAATAGCCTCTGAAGACTACTTTATTCGACGAATTTTACGGAATTTTGCGTAACTGCTAAACCGTAAGACTTAGCTAAAGACTTGCTATGCAAGAAATGTAGAGCACGTTAAAACAGAAAATTTATGTTATAAAAAATTTTTGGTGGAGTTGATCGTTTTTGAGATATACCTTGACATTGGTTTCAGCTATGTTAACTTATTTTCTCATAGAGAAATTTGTCAACTACTGTCCATACAAACAAAGGAACTTCAGTCACTTAGCAACCAGCTTTTGACTATCACTATAACCTATGGCACTCCTTATTTCGCTTCTACTAACAAGGAAGCAAGTAACAAGACTATTTCTGCTAAATTTTTCTTGATTAGCCTAAAGTAAATAGAGGCATAAAATCTTTAACAATAATTTGTTGCAGAGATGTAGAGAAAGTCATGTGAATGGTACACATAAGATTTTTACATAATGATTTTTTTGGATACAGAATACTCTAAAACATATACTTCCAGTAAAATCTTGGTATCGATTTATTGGATGGAGTGCAATACTTCTCTATATACTATGTACATAGTACGTGTAGAGAAAGTAAAAAACGATTTAAACCCAACGTAAATAACCTACTCACAACAAATTGTTTCTAATGCAAAGTTAAAGGGGGCTATATGTATAAAACCATAAACAATTCTTTGAAAAGCATAGTATCAGCATTAAAACTGGTAACCACGTGACAGTAAACATCTCGACACAATGGAGATTACGTTGAGTAAGATAATGTAACTTTATAAATAAAGTCTTTTGTTGATATTTTTAGTTATTAACAAATCGTTCGTTACTTTCTAGATGGCCCTCGAAAAATGCATAGTTTTGCTCTAGACCTATCAGTGGTATGTAATTAAAGTATTTCAATAAGTCCATAGAAAGCTATACAAAAACAAATGAGTGCAATAGATTTTTTTATTTTCTCCACACGTACCATGTACACTGTGTATAGCGAAGGTATTGCATTCCACCCAAAAATTCTATACCAAGATTTCACCGGAAATACATATTTTGGGTCCCTCTGAATCCAAAAAAGGGATTTTTACAAAAATTCGTGTGTGTGTGCGTGTGTGTGTGCGTGTGTGTCTACTGACAGCATAGCTCAAAAACGAAAAGACCGTTGAATACCAGATTTGGTATTTAAGTTTGGTTTCTTCCGAGGCTGCGACACGAAGATTTTCAAGAAGATTCCCCACACCCCCAACTACCCTTTACATGGATCTTTTTTTGAAAATTTTGATTTCTCAAAAATGGCTCTAACGATTTTGATTACAATATCATATATTAAAGATATTTACCTGACGAATAAAATGTATATCCTGAATTTTCTCAGAATACCCTCTGAAGACTACTTTATTCTAGATGAATTTTACGAAAGTTTGCATAACTGCTAAACCGTAAGAGATAAACAATAGTTTACCACACAAAAAAACGTAGAGCACGTTAAAACACAATTTATGTTATATACATTTTTTTCGTGGAGTTAATCGTTTTTTAGATATTCCTTGTTATTGGTTTTAGTCTTTAAAAAACATACTTTTCTCATACAGGTATTTGTCAACTCCTGTCCATACAAACAGAGGAACTTCAGTCATATAGCAACCAGCTTCTAACTAACACTTTAACCTATGGTACTCCCTTATTTCGGCTCTGCTTATAAGGAAGCAAGTAATAAGACTATTTCTGCTATTTTTTTCTCGACTAGCTTGAAGTAAATAGAAGCATAGGTTTTTTGACAATAGTTTGTTGCAGAGGTGTAGAGAAAGTCATGTGAATGGAACACATAAGATTTTTGTATTTTCTTTTCTATTCTCGTTGGTTTCTGATCCTATTTATTCATATATGTGTACGTTAACTAACGCATAACAATGGTAAATGATGACAAAGGTTACTGACATTGTTAATTAATGAGATAATTAACTTAGTGACGTTTGCATTGATGTTTATATGTTTAAATAACAAAGCCTTGTTCATCCATTCTGTTTCACCTAAAAACAACGAATATAATTACCAAATTAACTGCACAAATAAACATTTCAACGTGGTACCAAAAGTGTGTGCGTCTAGGACAGTCAAATAATCAGGACGAGCCAAAATAAAATGAAATAATTTTAAGACGTGATTTAGGAGATATACGAAGACCGTTTTTCAATTTCCGATAGGCTATAAATATAAGCCAAGTTCATAGAGAACAATTATTCTATTACTAAAATTGTTGTACACTTATGGTTACTTTTCAACATAGTCACCGAAAAGATTGAGACATTTATCGTACCTGTACACAAGCTTTGCTATACCCGCCTCAAAAAATGTTGCCGCCAATGATTTCAAATGAACACTGGCGTTGTTTTGATCTTCGTACTTTACGACGTTTGCGGAGAGCCATTCAAAACAAACGAAGAGGAATGCTGACTTCAGGAATTGTGTTCATCCATGACAACGCTCGTCCACAATCGGCTCCTTGAACAATTTCAATAGGACATTTTCGATCAACCGCCGTACAGTCTGGACCTGGCACCCAGCGACTTCCACCTTTTCCCTGAACTGAAGACGTGCCTAGGAGGGCAGCACTTTCAAACCAACGAAGATCTTCAAAACAACGTCAATACTCATTTGAAATTATTTGTGGCAACATTTTTTGAAGCGGGTAATCCAAAGCTTGTTCACAGGTACGATAAATATCTCAATCTTTTCGGTGATTATGTTGAAAAGTAACCATAAGTGTACCAAACTTTTAGTAATAAAATAATTGTTTTCTATGAACTTTTCTTTTACTTATAGCCTCTCGGAGGTTGAAAAAAAAAACGGCCCTCGTATTTTGAGTATCTTCTTATTGGAAAAATGTGTTCGCAAACGTCTTGTTATCGAGCTAGAGGACAGATGGTTTTCCAACTCGCGTTAGGATCGATATAATTCTTTCACTCAGATCTTGGCTTACCCTACGGTATTGGAATATCAGTTGTATTCTGTTTTTACTTTCTCTATACGTACATTCTACATAGAAATGTTGATGTGTGTCTGGACAGCATAGCTCAAAAACGAAATTGCATTTAAGTTCAGCATCTTCCTAGGATGGGACACGAAGATTTTCAGGAAAATCTCCCCACTCCCAACTATCGTTTACATGGAAATAAATTTGGAAGTTTTGTGTTTCCCAAAAATGGACGGTTTTGATTAAAATGCCGCAAATTAAAGCTATTTACATCACAAATATAATGCATATTTGAATCCTCTGGAAATAGCTTCTCAAAACCTTTCAACCTGGATGAATTTGCTGAGTTATACATAACTGATAAAACATAAGAGACAGAAAAAGGCGTACAAAACATCTAGATCTCGTTAAAATACACAATTTATATCACATACAGTTTTGTTGTAGAGTTGACCGTTTCCGAGATATTCCTTTTTATTGGTTTCAATTTTAAAGTAGGTCTTGTGTCAGACAGGGTCACCTTTCGTTGCATCTCTCTTTTTTTTTTATTTTTTCTTCTGGAAGTGTACAGGGAATAGAACTTTATATGTTTTAAAAGATTTGACTATCGATTTAGCCTAGTGCATTCCCTAATTTCCCTTCAACTTACGAGGCGCTAAACAATAAGACCGTTTATGCAAATGTTTATCTCGATTAGCACGAAGAAATAAAAAAACAATCTTTTCAACAATGATTTTTAAGGAGTTAGACAAATTCATGTGAATATAGCATATCAGATTCTTATCTATAACGAAATGATTAATACAGCTATTTCTCTAACGGTTTATTCCGATTTAAATGAAGTAAATGGGAAAATAATCTACAAAAATCTGATGTGTTCCATTCACATGACTCTCTATTTGTGTGTCACAAATTATTGTTAATAAGCTTATTCTTCTATTTACTTCATGCTAATCGAGAAATTAGAGAAATAGTCTTATTACTTCCTTGTAAGTAGAAGCAAAATATGTGAGTTTCATAGGTTAAAGTGAAGTCAGCTAGTTACTAGGTGACTGAAGTACCTTTGGTTGTATGGACACGAGTTGACAAATTCCTGTATGAGAAAACAAGTTTTTCAAAGCTTAAACCAAAAACAAGGAATATCTCAAAAACGATCAACTCCTCGAAAAAAATGTATATGACATAACTTGTGTCGATCTACATTTTTTGTAGAGTAAGTTTTTGTCTACCTATTACGGTTTACTAGTTATGCCAAATTATACAAAATTCATCCAGAATAAACAGTTTTTAGAAGCTATTCCCAGAAAATTCAAGATATAAATTTTATTTGTGATAAACATGGCTTTAATATGTGGTATTTCAATCAAATTCGTTAGTCACTTTTTAGAAAAACATTTTCGAAAAATTTTCCGTGTAAAGGGTAGTTAGGTGTGGGGGTATTTTCTTGAAAAATTTTGTGTCGCATCCTTGGAAGATACCAAACTTGTATACCAAGTATGGTGTTTAACCGTTTTTTCGCCTTTGAGCTATGATGTGCACAAGCAGACAGACAGACAGACAGACTTACACACGGACCTGTTTCTGAAAATGCTTTTTTTTTTTTTTTTTTTTTTTTTTTTTATTCAAGGGGTCATAAATCATGTATTTCCGGTGAAATCTCCACATTACATTTTGTTTATATTTTGTATATGAATTTAACGTATTGTATATTGCCCCCAAGATATCATTTTCTTTTGTTTGTCTTTGTGCACTAGGAAGTTTTTTCCCTGCCTTACCAAACAAGTGAATCTAAAAACCAATAATGCCTTGAAAGTATGAACTGTCGTAGTCAATTTGATTTAAGGATGGAATACTCCCGTTGCAGGGACAGGGCTAAGGAATGGAGAGGGAGGGATATTTAATGTGGTGGATCCGGGAGAGTGCGTGCTCCGAATGGGAAGCCGTTTGGCCAGTCTATTCCCAGCAGATCTGCATCAGTCATTCTGTCACACCAAACAAATTTATGTCGTTCCGATACCTGAACGTAAATATCAATCTTCTGGTATTCTGCCAACTCTGATACACGCCACATCAAAGAATTATACTCTCAGGAGTAAGAAGGAACGATACCAATCGATATATCTCGTCAATGTTCCTTCCTTTGAGTAAGGGATTAAAATAAGGACAGGATTTGTTTATTTTGCTGGTAAATACTAGGTCGGCTGATAAATCCCGGGGCCTGTCAATGAAAACAGCATTTTTTTTTTGCTTTATTTCTCAAAATAATCTCCAGAAAGACTAATACAGTTGTCATATCGGTGTTCTAATTTAATTAAAGCACCTCTGTAGTGCGATTTATCAAGGTCCTCAAAATAGCTGTTTACCACGTCAATAACCTCCTCGTTGCTGTGAAATCTTCGTCCTCCAAGGAATTTTTTGAGGTTTGGGAAAGGTGGCAGTCACCGAGTGCTAGATCTGGCGAATATGGTGGATGTTCAAACAATTCTTTAGGCCCAGGTTTGTTATGTCAACTGTATGTGTACTGTGTTGTCATTCTTTTGCACTGTGAAGGTCATTTTGCCCTGTATATTACCGTAATAAATTAGTGTGTTACGACATTCAGTGCTATTAATTACCACACATGTAGTCAAACCTTGTTCTTTCGTCTGTATATGCCACATTTTCCAAACGAATTGTAATCTTCAAGAAAATAAATAGTTGCCATGACTTTTGCCACAACCCTCGTATTCTAAGTTGAACCCTGATTATGTTTTGAATTTTAATCAGATAATGTTGTATGAACACTAAAACGTATGGTTACGTAAGTTGAAGTTTCAGAGTGATCGATATTCTTCTCTCATATCACCTAAAGTCGGGCGGGGCAAGGGCAGAGAAGGATCAACCGTATGACATATTATATAAACAATCACTGAGCGCCAGAGATAGGGAATAAATAGTGGCCATTCTAAAAGCATCGTAAAACTTTCTTCGAACACAACTTTAGAAAATAACACATCGTTTTTAAGGACATGTATTTCTGAAAGTTAAAGATTCCAAAGTAATAATGCTAGCTTTTTGAATTTTATCCCACAGGTTTTATGTAATAAAAATAAGTAAAAGTGCAAATTTCATTAATTTTTACTTTCTCTATACGTACTATGTACATAGTGTATAGAGAAGGTATTGCACTCCATCCAAAAGTTCGATACCGAGATTTCACCGGAAATATATGCTTAAATATAAAAAAAAAGCATTTTTACAAAAAGGTCCGTGTTTGTGTGAACACGCTAACTCAAAAACGAAAAGTCGGTAAAATACCGAACTTGGTATTTAAGTTTAGTATCTTTCAGGGATGCGACACGATGATTTTGAGAAAAATTCCCCCACCCCAAACTACCCTTTACATGGAATTTTTTTCGAAAATTTTGATTTTCTCAAAACTGGTTCTAACGATTTGTTAAAAATAAAGATATATATTAAAGATATTTACCTGACAAATAATATGCATATCTTGAATTTTCTGGGAATAGCCTCTGTAGACTACTTTATTGTGGATGAAATGTATGGAATTTTGCATAACTGCTAAACCATAAGAGATGGATAAAAACTTACCACACAAAAAATATAGAACCCTTTAAAACACACAATTTATGTTACATGCATTATATGTTATACTTTCCTCACACAGGAATTTGTCAACTCCTGTCTATAGAAACAAAGGAACTTCAGTGACAGAGCATCAGCTTTTGACTATCACTTTAACTTATAGTACTCCCTTATTTCGCTTCTACTTACAAGGAAGCAAGTAATAAGGCTATTTCTGTTTATTTTTTTGATTAGCATTAACTAAATAGAATAAGCTTATTAACAATAATTTGTTGCAGAGATGTAGAGAAAGTCATGTGAATGGAACACATCATTTTTTTTTTTTTTTTTTTTTTTTTTTTTTTTTTTTTTTTTTTTTTAGTTATGCCAAATTGTCTTACGTTCTGTAGAAACGTGTGATAAAACAGAAGTTAAAATAGGTTCTAATAGGAAGGTGAAATTGTGAAGGAATGTGTAGACGTATAAACGTTACAGCGGGTTCCACTAATTAACTGCAGAAACAGTTTCCGCGTGGTCAGATACACACAACAGTAGAGCAAGATGCGAACTTACGAGGCAGCTGGGATCTTATTTTTAATTAAGTGAGTGGCATTCGTACTGGAGAAAACCTTCTAATTATCCTTCTATGTGCCTCTTATGCTTCTTCACAAAACATAGCTGAAGAATTCTTTATAACAATGTTGCAGGCACCAGCTACGAATATAATGTAATAAAATTAAATATAAAGATTTACTCTGCTCCATACATAGTTCAAAGATACAAGAAGTACGTATTTCATTTCACCAAAAATTTCCATACCAAGATTTCACGTTAACACACTCTAAAACAATATTAAAACAATCTGACGTGTTTTATTCACATGACATTCTCTTTCAAAGTATTGTTCAAAATCCTAATGCTTCTATTTCCTTCAAGTTAATCAAGAAAAAAATAGCAGAAATAGTCTTATTACTTGCTTCCTTGTAAGTAGAAGCGAAATAAGGGAGTACCATAGGTTAAAGTGATAGTCAAAAGCTGGTTGCTATGTGACTGAAGTTCCTTTGTATGGACACGAGTTGACAAATTCCTGTATGAGAAAAATATAAGTTTTTTAAAGATGAAACCAAACACAAGGAATATCTCAAAAA
This sequence comes from Hymenopus coronatus, assembly GCA_030762935.1. NCBI lineage: Eukaryota > Metazoa > Arthropoda > Insecta > Mantodea > Hymenopodidae > Hymenopus > Hymenopus coronatus. The sequence goes on from CM060886.1 coordinate 133,367,547, forward strand.
GGATCAACTGCATGAAAAAAAAATTAATATAACATCAATTGTGTGTTTTAATGTGCTTTACGTTTTTGTGTAGTAAGATTTTGGGTATCTCATACGGTTTAGCAATTATGCAAAATTCCGGAAAATTCACTCAGAATAAAGTAGTCTTCAGAGGCTCTTCCCAGAAAATTCAAAATATACATTTTATTTGTCGGGTAAACACCTTTAATATACGATATTTTAATCAAAATCGTTAGAGTCCCGTATTAGAAAATCAAAATGTTCGAAAAACGTTCCATGTAAAGGGTAGTTTGGGGTGGGGAGATTTTTCTCAAAATCTTCGTGTCGCATCCCTGGAGGATTCTAAACTTAAATACCAAGTTTGGTATTTTACCGACTTTTCGTTTTTGAGTTATCGTGTTCGAAGACACACGGACACACACACATACGGACATTTTTCTGAAAATACCTTTTTTTAGATAAAGATTTCCGGTGAAATCTCGGTATCGATTTTTTGGTGGAGTTCAATACCTTCTGTATACACTATGTACATAGTTCGTATAGAGAAAGTAAAAAGCTAATGCTTGTATTTCCTTCATGCTAATCAAGAAAAAAATAGCAGGAACAGTCTTATTACTTGTTTCCTTGCAAGTAGAAGCGAAATAAATGAATACCATAGGTTGAAGTGATAGTCAAAGCTGGTCGCTATGTGACTGAAGTTCCTTTGTTTGTATGGACACGAGATGACCAATTCCTGTATGAGAGAAATATAAGTTTTTTAAATCTCAAACCAAAAACAAGGAATATCTCAAAAACGATCAACTCCATGAAAAAAATGTATATAACATAAATTATGTGCTTTAATGTGCTCTACATTTTTGTGTAGTAAGTTTTTGAGTATCTCTTACTGTTTAGCAGTTATGCAAAATTCTGTAAACTTCATCCAGAATAAAGTAGTCTTTAGAGGCTATTCCTTGAAAATTAAAGATGTACACATTGTCAGGTAAATATCTTTATTATACGATATTTTAATCAAAATTGTTAGAGCCATTTTTGAGAAAAAATTTCCATGTAAAGGGTAGTTGGGGGTGGGGGATTTTGAAAATCTTCGTGTCGCATCCTTGGAAGATACCAAACTTAAATATCGGTATCGACTTTTTGGGTGGAATGCAATACCTTCTCTATACACTATGTACATATTTTTATGTGCCCCATGAGAAGTTTTGCTCGTCAGAGAATTTGACGTCATTGCTGTAATTTGTAGATTATATCCTGCAATAGTTCCTGGATAGTCCGCTGCAATGACCATTTTTGTTACAATATGCAAAAGGGCAAATTCACATTGAAGCACAGTTTGCACATTTAATCGATTGAAATAGCTGCAGGGTTCGAAAGCATATCTCACATTGGTAAAGACATGACTGATAGCAGACGCGGACAAGAAAACACCCGACTCTATAGGAAATAGAACGAAGAATATGACCCAGAGGGGACGAATAGCGCGCGCGCGCACACACATGCACACCGATAACTAACACGTGTTTTAAAACTTATACCATCCTTTCCACTTTTTTACAGTGCATAGAGAAGGAAAATTACACTCCATTCAAAATATCCATACCGAGATTTCACAGGAAATACTACACGTTTCTCTGTATTAATAAAATCTTATGCACTCCATTCACATGACTTTCTCTACATCTCGTAACAAATTGTCAGTAAGCTGCTGTTCCTTTCAACTTCATGCTAAAACTTGAGCAGAAAAATCTTATTACTTAGTTTCTTATAAGTAGAAGGGAAATAAGGGAATATACTAGGCTAAAGTGATAGTGTAGCCACCCGTTGACAAGTCCCCGTAAGAGAAAAGTTTTAACTATTTTAAAACTGAAATAAGTTAAAAGGAACGTCTCGAAAACAACCATCTCCACACAAAAAATGTATATGACATATATTGTGTATTTTAATGAGATATACATTTTTGTGTAGTAAGTTTTTGTGAATCTCTTACGGTTTACCAGTTATGCAAAATTAAATTAAATTCATCCAGAATATTCGCAGAAAATTCAAGATATGCATCTTTTTTTGTCAGGTAAATATCTTTAATATACGATATTTTAATCAAAATTGTTAGAACCATTTTTGAGAAAATCAACATTTTCGAAAAAATTTCCATGTAAAGGGTTGGGTGGGGTGGGGGAATTTCTCAAAATCATCGTGTCGCATACCTGGAAGATATCAAACTTAACTACCAACTATGGTATTTAACGGTATTCTCGTTTTTGAGCTATGCTGTCCACACAAACCTTTTTCTAAAAATGCTTTTTCGGATTCAAGGGAAACCAAAACATACATTTCCGTTGAAATCTTTACATCGATTTTTTGGTGGAATACAATACTTCCCTATCCATACATTGTACCTATGGGCAAGAAAAAATAAAAATGATTCAATAAACAAATCTAACTTTATACAGAGTGATTTATGCAGAACTGACACATTTCTTTAATTAGTCCGTTGGAAATTCATTCAATAACCCAATTTTGGAACCAAATTAAGCAGAATACTCTGGAGTTTCGATTCATTGTCACTAGATGCGCAGATGTTTAAGTTTTATTCCTAATTACACTGTTGGCAGCTGTTTCGACATTTTGTTCTTGTAGTCAATGTTAAAATGCAGTATGACGTAGAGCTGAGTCAAGGATATTTTCAGCAAGATGGCGCTACATGATACATCAAATGAAACCATGAACCTAATTACAAGTTTTTTTGACGACCGGATAATTTCCAGGAATCTGTGGCCACCGAGATCTCCGGATTTGATATCGCCGGACTTCTTTCTTTGGGGTTACTTGAAAGACAGGGTTTACGCCACACGTCCCCAGACATTGGACGATCTGAAGCACATCACAAAGGAGATTCAAGCTATTGACAACAGAGTCCTGCAACGAGTGGCCAGTACGACGTGTTGAGTTGTGTCTTAAGCAGGATGGAGGACATTTTCAACATTTGCTATAGAGGTAAATACTCTTACTCTACAGTTTGGGTATAATAAGTTGTTGCTAGTGTTACACGTTTTGAAACAATTAATGAAAGAAATGTGTCAGCTCTATATAAATCACCCTATAGTTGTAAAGCACTAGGTAATTGATGACTGGCATTGCTACCAACTGTAAGAGAAAGCAAGCAATAATGTCCTCGTCGACGAGCAGAATGAGCATTTACTCTTTAAATTTCCACTGCTATGTATTTGCCGACCGACGCGCGGTTTTATCATGCATTTTGCTATTTTAACCAGTCCATTTATCGGCCATAAAGTCGAGAATTGTGTGCCTGAAAATATTGACAGATACGGGTCTTGTTATAAAGGCACATTAACTACAGCTGATTTATTCTCTGCCTCGCTATTGTGTGCCTTCCATTCATTCCAACAATACACGGGAAACCCTTCGCAGAAAAAGCACCCAAGGTTTTACCCTCTACGTTTATTTACCTATTTCAATGTTCCTTTCCAACAGACACAGTTCTACAAAACGTATTTTTATAGCATTGCGTAACACACGCCACAATATAGGCAATAAAATTCATCGCTTTCTCTACATCTCTGCAAGAAATTATTGCTAAAAAGCTTATGCCTCTATTTACTTAATGGTAATTGAGTGCAAATTAGCAGAAATAGTCATATTATTTGCTTATTTATAAGTAGAAGCAAAATAAGGGAGTACCATAGGTTAAAGTGATAGTCAAAAGCTGGTTGCTATGTGACTGAAGTTCCTTTGTATGGACAGGAGTTGACAAATTCCTGTAGGAGAAAAGTTTTTTTAAAGGTGAAACCAAAACAAGGAATATCCCAAAAACGATCAACTCTACGAAAAAAATGTATATAATATAAATTTTGTGTTTTGACATGCTCTACATTTTTTGTGTGGCGAGTTTTTTCCCCATCTCCTACGGTTTACCAGTTATGCAAAGTTCCGTAAAATTGGTCCAGAATAAAGTAGTCCTTAGAGGCTATTCCCAGAAAATTCAAGATATGCTTTTTATTTGTCAGGTAAATATTTTGATATACGATATTTTAATCAACATCTTTAGAGCCATTTTTGAATAAATCAAAATTTTTGAAAAATGTTCCATGTGAAGGGAAGGATTTTTCTCAAAATATTCGTGTCACATACCTGGAAGATACTGAACTTAAATACCAAGCTTGGTATTTTACCCACTTAATTTTTTCAGGTATCGTGTTCACAGACACGCGCACACACACATACACAAATTAAATGAAATTGCGTTTTATTTATGGACGCTCTTTTACTACAGTGGTTCATAGCGTCCCATTCTATATTGGGCGTGAAAGACCACTTAATTTTGCACAGAGGCCTCTCTATCAGGCTTGAAGTTCTTTTCCGTACCGTAAATCTACGACACGGGACCAACGACCTTACTTCCCTTCCGAAGGAAGCCATGGTAACGATTTTTACCATGGTCCTCCGCCGGGTTTGAACCTGCGACCTGGTGTATATGAAGTTAGCATGGGAACTATCAAACCACGGAAGGCGACACACACACACACACACACACACACACACACGAATCTTTTTCTGAAAATACTTTTTTCTAGATACAGGGGACCCTAAAACATACATTTCCGATGAAATCTCAGTATCGAATTTTTGCTTCAATACAGTACCTTCCCTATACACTATGTACATAGTACGTGTAAAGAAAGTAAAAATCATCTTAGCTGGAAACCTAATCTTGCATAAAGTGAACTCTTACAAATAAGCGGAAGTTCCGGGTTCACTTCCCATGGCTGGTTTATTTGAGCCATGGATTTCCCCGGGTCTTTCATCCTCCGAATTTCTGCCACCTTATGTGTTTCCATAATTATTTCCTTTAGTTTTTTTTAATTGTTAATTACTTTCTCTAGCCCGCAAGTAAATGTACATAGTGGATAGAGAAGGTATTGTATTCCACCCAAAAATTCGAAGTCAAGATTTCACTGGAAATATATATTCTGAGGTCCCATGAATCCAAGCATTATTTTTAGAAAAAGGGCATTGTTTGTCTCTATGTGTATATGTGTGTGTGTCCGTAGACAGCATAGCTCAAAAACAAAAGGACCGTTAAATACGAATAGATGCGACACGAAGATTTATAAAAAAATACCCCCCCCCAAACACAAACTACCCTGTACATGGAACAATTTCGACTTTTTCAAAAACGGCAATTTGGATTAAAATGTTGTATATTAAATATATTTAGCTGACAAATAAACTGTATATCTTGAGCTTTCTGGGAATAACCTCTGAAGACTACCTCATTCTTGATGAAGTTTGCGGAATTTTGCATGACTGCTAAACCGTAAGAGATAGACAAAGACTTACGGAATAGAAAACGTAAAGCTCGTTAAAACACACAATTTATGTTACACGCATTTTTTTTTCGTGAGGTTAACCGTTTTTGAGATATTCCTTGTTCTTAGTTTCAGATTTTAAAATATTTATACTTTTCTCATATGGGAATTTTTCAACTCCTGTCCATACAAAAAAGGTACTTCAGTCACATAGCAACCAGCCTTTGACTATCACTTTAACCTATGGTACTCCCATATTTGGCCTATACTTACAAGGTAGGAAGTAATAAGACTATTTCTTTTTTTTTTCTCTCTCTCTCTCTCTCTTTCTCTCTCTGATTAGCATGAAGTAAATAGCAGAATAAGCTTTTTAACAATAAGTTATTGCGGAGATGTAGAGAAAGTCATGTGAATGTAACACATCAGCCTTTTTTTTACTTTCTCTATACTCACTATGTACATAGCGAATAGAGAATGTATTGCACTCCACCAAAAAATTCGATACCGAGATTTCACCGGAAATATGTTTTAGGGTCCCCTGTAACCGAAAAAAGCATTTTCACAAAAAGGTTTGTGTGTGTGTGTGTGTGTGTGTGTGTGTGTGTGTGTGTGTGTCCGCGTGTCTGTGAACACGATAACTCAAAAACGAAAAGTCGCTAAAATACCAAACTTGGTATTTAAGTTTAGTATCTTCCAGGGATGCGACACGAAGATTTTGAGAAAAATTCCCCCACCCCAACTACCCTTTACATGGAACTTTTTTCAAAAATTTTGATTTTTTCAAAAATGGCTCTAACGATTTTGATTACAATTTCGTATATTAAAGATATTTATCTGACAAATCAAATGTATATCTTGAATTTTCTGGGAATAGCCTCTGAAGACTACTTTATTCTGGATGAATTTTTCACAACTACTAAACCGTAAGAGATGGACAAAAACTTAACACACCAAAAATATAGAGCCATTAAAACACACAATTTATGTTATATACATTTTTTTCGTGGAGTTGATCGTTTTTGAGATATTCCTTTTTCTTGGTTTCAGTTTTGAAAAACTTATAGTTTCTCATACAGGAATTTGTCAACTCCTGTCCATACAAACAAAGGAACATCAGTCACATAGCAACCAGCTTTTCACTTTCACTTTAACCTGTGGTACTCCCTTATTTCGCTTCTACTTACAAGGAGGCAAGTAATAAAACTATTTCTGCTAATCTTTTCTGATTTGCATAAAGTAAATAGAAGTATAAGCTTTTTAAGAATAATTTGTTGCAGGGATATAGAGAAAGTTATGTGAATGGCACACATTAGATTTTTTATTTTTACTTTCTCTAGTCCTATATTTATAATACATAGTGGATAGAGAAGCTATTGTATTCCACCCAAAATTCGATAGCAAGATTTCATCGGAAATACTCCCTTGAATCCAAAAAAAGGATTTTCGGAAAAAGGTCCGTGTGTGTGGGAGTTTATGGACAGCATTGCTCAAAAAGACGATTAAATACCAAAGTTGGTATTTAAGTTTGGTATGTTCCAAGGATGCAACACAGATTTTCAAGAGAATCCTCCCACCCCTAACTACCCTTTACATGAAAAGGTTTTGTTTTCCTTAAAAATGATTCTAACGATTTTGTTTAAAATACTACAATTAAAGCCATTTCCATTACAAATAAAATGTATATCTTGAATGAGAATAGAAATTTAAAAGCTTCTGAAGACCTCTTTATTCTGGATGAACTTTGTTGAATTTTGCATAGCTAGTAAACCGTAAGAGATAGACAAATACACACAAAACATAAAAAATGTAGATCTCGTTAAAATACACCATTCATGTCAAATTTTAAGTGAAATTTACTATTTTCGAGATATTCGTTGTTATTAGTTTCAGTTGTGAAGTAGGTACTTATACTTCTTTTGTACTCGTGGGCAAGCAAATTTCGATAACAATCGCCTAACGACCGCTTTTAAAACATTTGACTATCACTTTAGCATAATGCATTCCTTTAGTTTCCGTTTTACTTATAAGAAAATAAGTAATAAGAACATTCTGCTAATGTATATCTCGTTTAGTATGGTGTAGAAAGAAGAATAATCTTTTGTAAGGGGGTTTGTTTGTAGAGCAGCTAGAGAAAGTCATGTCAGTGTAACACATTTTTTTTGGTACATCCTATATAACCTTACGTTGTTGAAGCCACCGCCACAGATGCAATGCGATCCATATTAACCTGAACCATTTTAATGGGCTATAATTTCTCTCTGAAAGCTTGTAGAAATTTGTTTTAATGATCTCAGTGGCTCAGGGAGAATCGACAACAATCATGGCAACAATCGATCAACACCATCTGTTGGCTATATTGATGATTTCGATGGAAGTTATGAGAATTTTCATGGCTTGTAGACAGTCTAGTTTGCAGTCACAGCAGCAACATGCAGTTACTCATTTGTTTTCATTGTGAAGACAAATTCCTTGGAACCAACACAACGGGAATTTCGTACAGAATTTTATATACGGAATGTTCCGACAAAGGCAGCAATTTTATCGCTGGAAAGAAAGTTGAAGACTCGTTAGTGTGAGTGGAAACTATAGACCACCATTGAGTGCAGAGACTGTTACAAAGGGTAGTGAACTCTCCAAACAAAGCAGCTTATTCATATGACACAAATCAAAGAGCTGCGACTGTCTACGATACCATGAAAATGCTCGTAATTTCCATTGAAATCATCAATATAGTCAACAGATGGCATTGATCCATTGTTGCCATGATTGTTGTCGATCCTCTTTGAGCCACTGAGATCATTAAAACAAATTTCACATTTCTACAAGTTTTCAGAGAGAAATTATGGTCTATTAAAATGGTTCAGGTTTACATGATTGCAATGTAGAAACCGACGTCATAGATAGAGATTTTTGCCTGTCGCTACCACAAATGGGTGGAGGTAATTCTATCCTCCCCCCAACCGCTGTAGGTTGGGCACCACTGGGTAATAATATATCATTGTAAATAAAGCTTTGTGTCGGCCCGGGTTTGATGCCAAGCGACCGTATGTGAGATTTGTAGAGGGCAAAGCGGCGCAGGGTCGGGTTTTCTCCGGGTTCTCCGGTTTCCCCAGCCATCGCATTCCACCGCTGCTCCATCTTCATTCCATGTATCACCAGTGTCATCGCCTATGGTGCCTTAGTAGTAAAAGTGGGCGTTAAACACTATAAAAAAAGGTTAGTGTTGATAAATTTAGTTATTTAGTTATGCCAAATTGTGTGTTGCTTTCCGGATGACCCTCGTGTGGGAGAGAACGGAGAAACAGTTATTTTTACTTTCTCTACACTTAATATGTACATAGTGTATAGACAAGGTACTGTAATGCACCCAAAAATTTGATACCGGAATTTCACCGGAAATACGTGTTTTGAGTCCCTCTGAATGCAAAAAGGAAAAAAATAATTTTAGACAGCATCGCTCAAAAACTAAAAGTCAGTTAAATATCAAACTTGGTATTTAACTTTCTTATGTTCCAAGGATGCTACACAAAGATTTTCAAGAGAATCCCACCCCCACCCAACTACCCTTTACATGGAAAACATTTCGAAAATTTTGATTTTCTAAAAAATGGCTGTAATAATTTTGATTAAAATATTGTATATTAAAGATGATTTCATGAAAAATAAAATGTATATCTTGAATTTTCTAAGAATAGCCTCTGAAGACTTCTTCATTCCGGATGACTTAAAACAGGTAAACCGTAAGACATATAAAAAACTTACACAACACAAAATATGCATATTTCATTAAAACAAGTTATGTTATATACCTCTTTTTTCGTAGAGTTAACTGTTTTCGAGATATTCTGGAATATTGGTTTCTAGTTTAGCCACTTGAACTTTTCTCAAACGGAAAAATGTATTTATTCTCGTTTCTCGTTTGTTTACTGCTGGGAAGCAAAGAGACCGCAATTGTTTCCCATAGCGACTGACTTTTAATGGACAAGACTGTCGCTTTAGCCTGTGCAAGTATTTTCTTATTTCTCTTCTATTTACAAGAGACCAAGCAGTAATGACAATTTCTGTTTATCTTGATTATCATGAAATAGAAGAATAAGTTTTTTACTTTCTCTGCACGTACTATGTACATAGTGTATAGAGGAGGTATTGTAATGCACCGAGATTTTACCGGAAACATATGTTTTAGGGTCCCCTGTATCCAAAAAAATCATTTTCACAAAAAGGTCCCTCTCTCTCTCTCTCTCTCTCTCTCTCTCTCTCTCTCTCTCTCTCTCTCTGTGTGTGTGTGTGTGAACACGATAACTCAAAAACGAAAAGTCGGTAAAATACCACTTGGTATTTAAATTTAGTATCTTCCAGGGATGCGACACGAAGATTTTGAGAAAAATCCCCCCACCCCACACTACCCTTTACATGGAACATTTTTCGAAAAATTTTGATTTTCTCAAAAATGGCTCTGGACGATTTTGATTAAAATATCGTATATTAAAGATATTTACCTGACAAAATGTATATCTTGAATTTTCTGGGCATAACGTCTGAAACTAATTTATTCTGAATGAATTTTATGGAATTTTGCATAACTGTTAAACCGTAAGAGATTGAGAAAATTTTACCACACAAAAAACGTAGAGCACTTTAAAGCACACAATTTATGTTATATGTATTTTTTTATTTATTTATTTTTTTTTTTTTTTTTGTAGAGTTGATCGTTTTGATATATTCCTTGTTTTTGGTTTCAGCTTTAAAATACTTTTACTTTTCTCATACAGGAATTTGTCAACTCCTGTCCATATGAACCAAAGTAGCAAGTAATAAGACTATTTCTGCTATTTTTTTCTCGATTAGCATGAAGTAAATAGAAGCATCAGCTTTTTAACAATAATTTGTTGCAGAGATGAAGAGAAATTCATGTGAATGGAACACATTAGATTTTTATTTTCAATCTAAAAGAATCCCAGCTCGATTAGTAACATCAATGGCCCTTTGTGAGTTGAAACTGCAGAAGTTTGAGGTGTTGCGAATAGTTTTGGTGTGATGTGGTGGAGGATTAAGTGAGTTGCTCGCCGTCAGAGTGTGTGACGAGCAGAAACAATGCATCTTGCAATCTCTACCCATCTCATTTATCTTGCTCATCGCGAGCAAGTCTCTAATCGTCGCTTTTGACAGCCCAGCTAATGGCTTCCACAAAGTTGCTGCCTTTGTCCGTTTCGGATTCATCAATAACGTGATGTTCCTTTATTTATGATACTGTCACAAGCCAAGTTCGCGAGCTTCAAAGGATTCAATTAACTCCCAAGCAGGATTAGCTACTTATCTTCCAAGGTGAGCAAATGTTAAACCCTCTCCTTAGCGCTGAGACTGTCGCATTACTTTCGTCACTCAAACTCATTGTCCTTCAGCTCTAGATGATTTAATCTCGTCAGAGGCTACAAATTGTTTACCAACATCGCAAAACAGACCCCCAGTCGGAGACTAGAAGTTATACTCGTCTTTGGGAAGATGGGAAGATCGGAAAGTAACTTCCCTTATTGTAACTGAACAACGATGGGAAGATCGGAAAGTAACTTCCGTTGTCTTACTTTGCAAAGATGGGAAGATTGGAAGCTAAGCTCCGTTATGTATTACTTTCTCTACTAAAAGTTGTGCAACACTGCAAAGTAAGATCTCACATTTTTTACTTTCTCTACTAGCCTTTGGAAAGATGGACAGAGAGGAAAGTAAATTCCGTTATTTTTTACTTCTCTACTAGTCACTACACCACACTTCGCAAAGATGGTCAGATCGATGTACAGCTTCCGTTATATTTTACTTACTCTGCTAGACTTTACAAAGATGGGCACATTGCAAAGTAACTTCCATTATTTTTACTTTCTCTACTGGACTTTGGAAAGATGGGAAGACAGGAAATAAAGTTCCGTCATTTATTACTTTCTTTACCAGACGTTATACTCGACTTTGCAAGGATAGTTAAATCAGCTAGCAAGCTCCCTACTAGACGTTCTACTACACTTTGCAAAGATGGGCAGATCGGAAAGCAACTTCCGTTATATTTTATTTTCTCTGCTAGACTTTGCAAATATATTCAGATTGAAAAGCAGCTTCCGTTATTTTTTGCTTTTTTACTAGACTTTACACTACACTTTTACCAGGATGGGCAAACCAAAAAGTAAGCTCCGTCAATTATTTACTTTCTCTACTAGAAGTTTTACTACAGTTTGCAAAGATGGGCAAACCAAAAAGATAGCTCCATCAATTGTTGACTTTCTCTACTAGGTGGTATATAACACTTTGCAAATATGGGCAGATCGGAAAGCAAATTCCGTCATTTACTATTTTCTCTACTAGACTTTATACTCGACTTTGAAAAGATGGGCAAATCGGAAAGTAAGTTCAGTTGCTATTTCACCTTCTCTACTACTAGTGGGACAACGAAATGTTGCATTTCATTTTATAAGGTATTAGAGCTAGAGTTTTGATTTTTTTCAACAGACATTACTAGAAACAAAAGAAATGTCTACACCAAGTTTTAGCACTATATGTAGATCACTCTGTATCTATTAATACATTTGTAGGTATACATTTTGTTAGCAATTAATGTTCTGCTCAGATACCGCACTCAAAGTGTGATTTTAAAAACTACATTCCTTAATACCTTTGTAATAAAATATTTGAATGGAATTTGCCCAAATTCGATAGTTTTATTTTCATGTTTTTTTTTTTTCCTAATCTAGTATGTTTAATTCACATAACTTTCTCTAGCTGTTCACAAATAAATTTTTCTTACAAACGCGCATTTTTGCATCTTCGCCATGCTTATCTAGATAAACATTAGCAGATTTAGTTTTATTGCTGGCTTGCTTGTAAGAAGAAGTGAAATAACAGAATACATTACGCCAAAGTGATATAGTCAACTGTTATAAAAGCTGGTCGCTATGTGAAACAATTGAGGTTCAATTCTCTTAGCATCTTATCTTTCGACAGAAGTCCATTAGTTAAAAAGTGAAACTAATAACAATGAATCAACTGCCAAGCAGGATTAAATTTTTCGCTTCCGACGTTATACAAGACTGCAAGAATAGGCAATTCAGAAAGTAAGCTCCATTAATGTTTTACTTTCTCTACTATACGTTGTACTGAAGTTTTACAAGGATGGGCAAACCGGAAAGTAAGCTCCGTCAATTTTTTACTTTCTCCGTTAGACATTGTGTAACACCTTGCAAAGATGGGCAGATCACAAAGTAACTCCCATTATTTTTTAATTTCTCTACTAGACGTCATACTAGACTTTGCAAGGATGGGCAGATTACAAAGTAACTTCCGTCATTTTTAATTCCTCTACTAGACTTTTTACTCGACTTTGGACAGATCGGAAAGTAAGTTCCATTACTTTTTACTTTCTCTAGTAGACTTTAAATACGACTTTAGAAAGATGGGAAAATTCCACAAAGGATGAACATCGTTCCGGACGTTCAGTAGAGGTGATTTCCTCCGAAATGATGCACAAATTCCAGGGTATACTTTTGAGTGATCAACGAAGCAAAGTTCGGCAAGACGGGTGCCGCGTTTGCACTCAATGGGGAACAAGCGCAATCTTATGTTCCATTCGGAAACTGCCTTGGTACTTTTCCATGTAAATCCTCAAGAGTTTCTGCGACGATACATAACTGTGGATGAAACATGGACACACTACTACACTCAAGAGACAAAAAAGCAGTCGAAATAGTTGGTTTTTAAAGGTGAACCAGCTCCGAAGAAGGTAAAGGGGGGTGAAAACTGCACACATCTGATACCTCGGTTTTTTGGGATGCACGCGAAATCATATACAGTGATTATCCACAGAAAGGAAGAACGATAAATGGAGAGTATTGTGCATCGTTATTGCACCGGCTGAACGGAAAAAGCAAAAATACGCCGTCATCTGACAAAGAAAAAGATTCTTTTCCACCAAGATAATGCAACTGCGCAGCTGCTTTGTAGAATTAAGGTGGGAAGTATAACATCCACCGTATTCACCAGATTTGGCCTCATTAACTTTATTTCCAAATTTGAAAAAGTATCCTGGCGGTAAAGATTAACGTCTAACGAAGAGGCCATTTCCCAAACGGATGCCTACTTTGAGAACCTACCAAAATCCTAATTTTTGGGACCCTTAAAAGTTGAAGAAACGCTGTGAAAAGTGTTTCGAACTAAAAGGAGATTATACTGGGAAAAAAATTACCAAAAATAATTTGTTTTCTATATTTTCTAAGGGCCAGGGATCTAAAGTACGAGGGCCGTTCTTTTAAACCTCCAATAGGCTATAAATAAAAGACAAGTTCATAGAAAACAATTATTTTATTACTACAAGTTTTGAACACTTACGGTTACTTTTCAACATAATCACCGAAAAGATTGAGACATTTATCGTATCTGTACACAAGCTTTGCAATACTCGCTTCAAAAAATATTGCCGCCAATGATTTCAAATGAACATTGACGTTGTTTTGAAGATCTTCGTTGGTTTGAAAGTGCTGCCCTCCTAGCCACGTCTTCAGTTCAAGAAAAATGTGAAAGTCAGGACTGTACGGTGGATGATCGAAAATGTCCCATTGAAATTGTTCAAGGAACCGATGGGTTGTGCCAGCAGTGTGTGGACGAGCGTTGTCATGGATCAACACAATTCTTGAAATCAGCATTCCTCTTCGTTTGTTTTGAACGGTTCTCCGCAAACGTCGTAAAGTACGAAGATCTTCAAAACAACGTCAATGCTCATTTGAAATCATTGGCGGCAACATTTTTTGAAGCGGGTATTGCAAAGCCTGTGCATATGTACGATAAATATCTCAATCTTTTCGGTGATTATGTTGAAAATTAACAATAAGTGTACAAAACTTTTAGTAATAAAATAATTGCCTTCTATGAACTTGTCTTTCATTTATAACCTATCGGAGGTCGTAATTACAACATTGGAAATTACTAATAAGATATGTCATTTCAAAATAATTTTAGATCTCCTTGAGAAATGCAAGTCTGTTGGGGTATTTAATGCTGTATCGGTATGTTGCCATAGTAGTTTAGTGGGTAGAGCAACTGAATGGAAACCAGGAGATCCCTGGTTTAAGTCCCGGCTATTGTCACGCGTGTCATTGGCGAGAGTTTAAGTTATAGTTTTAGTGACATTTTATTAATTAAAAAGCTGATGTGTTCCTTTCACATCACTTTCTCTATAGCTCTGCAAAAAAGATTGTCAAAAAGGTTCTGCTGCTATTTACTTCATGCTAAACGAGAAAAAATTAGCAGAAATAGTCTTATTGCTTGCTTCCTTGTAAGTAGAAGGGAAATAAGGGGGTAACATAGGTAAAAGTGTTAGTCAAAAGCTGGTTGCTAGGTGATTGAAGCTCCTTTGTTTGTATGTATGAACAGAGTTGACAAATTCCTGTGTGAGAAAAGCATGCGCTTTTTAAAGGTGAAATAAAAAACAAGGAATAACTAAAAAACGATCAACTCCAGGAGAAAAATGTATATAACATAAACTGTGTGTTTTAACGTGCTCTACATCTTTTGTGTCGTCAATGTCTTACAGTTTAGAAGTTATTCAACATTCCGTAAAATTCATCCAGAATAAAGTACTCGTCAGGGGCTATTCCCAGAAAATTCAAGATATACATTTTATTTGTCAAGTAAATAGCTTTAATATACGATGTTTTAATCAAAAATGTAGAGCAATTTTTGAGAAAATCAAAATGTTCGAAAAAAGTTGAATGTAAAGGGTAGTTGGGGTGGAGGGAGTTTTCTCAAAATCTCCGTGTCGCATCCCTGGAAGATGCTAAAATACGTAGTTAGTATTTTACAGACTTTTCGTTTTTTGAGTTATCGTGTTCACAGACGCACGGACACACACTTTTTTCCGAAAATGCTTTTTTCTTATAAAGGGGACCCTAAAACATATATTTCCGGTGAAATCTCGGTATTGAATGTTTGGGTGGAGTGCAATACCTTCTCTATTCACTATGTACATAGTACGTATAGAGAAAGTAAAAATGACTTAGAATGCATTTAAAACTGCTGCCCGAGTATAGAAATGTCGATTTTTAGCAGCTCGTTACTAGCGTTCTCAAGATTTAATGTCGCAAAAACCTGTAAAATCTCAAAATAATCACTTGAAAGTGCGACACTGAGCATTCATTAACTACGTTCTTGAGTTTTGAAGCTTACTCTGGAGGCGTTTTTTCAGTTGTTCAGGTGGTTCAATGCGTAACGCGGGAAGCTGCTACCTCAAAGGCCATGAGTTCTATTCCTGTCAGAGCAAATATTTTTTATTTTTTTTTTTGTTTTTCATTCCAGACAAAGTGCCGCGATACGTGAACCAGATCCGAACTCGGAAACTTTCTTTGACTTGAAAGCCAGTATGATAACCACTACGCTAGAGAGGTACGCTGTAATATGTCCCTTCGTTTTTCGTGTTATGGTCTCGAATGGTTGATAAATTAGCCAGTGGCGTACTGGCACCTCAGAAACTTATAACTGTTGCTTCGAAATTTCAATAAACAGGCCATAAGTCTCCTATCTCAAATTACTTATTTAAGAAATCCTCATATTCTGTGAAAATATTTTGGTATAGTTCATTAACATCCTGTATACAAAAAGTCCCTGCTTAGTGTGACCCTGTCTAGCCAATACATAATTTATAGCTGGTTGGTCTAGTGCCGTGTTAGAAGCATAGGCAGCCAACAGTTCTAATTAGAGAGAGAGAGAGAGAGAGAGAGAGAGAGAGAGAGAGAGAGGATATCATTGAAACAATACCAACAAAATCGCTCACGGAATAATTGACTCGCTTTCCAGGTCTAAATGCATTCGATTATTATCTGTGTGGAACTCGTAAAGACAAAGTTTATTTGACAAATCCCCAAATCTAAGAGCACAGTATCCGTTTTCCAAACCGAGCGAGATGGTTAAGTCACAACGCACTCAAGAGGTCCCCGGTTCGATTCCCGCCCACGTACCTCTCTGTCCTTGGTTTTTTCTGGTCGGTAGGTAAATACTAGGGTGATGCTCATCTATGACGATGTCGTTCTCTTGTTTCAGGTTGCTTCTAGGTTTCGTGGGCATGGCAGTGCCGAATAGATGACCGGCAGCGTCTTCAAAGGAAATAGTATATACCCCATAGGGTTGCTTGGTTGACAGGTCGTTTATCGACCTCCCTGAACAGCGACAGTAGTGGAACGAGTGTTAGTGCCAGAATCCGTTATAGACTTCCGCATGTCTCTGGGTCCATAGTCTCCCGTGGATCCGTCACTTCATCCCTTCTTCTTGGGGTGTTAGCAAATATACATCTCACCTAGGTCGCAATACTGCAGCCTCCTGTGGTTCCCTAACTTCATTCCTTCCTCCTTTAGGTGGTATCCGCAATAGAGCCCGTGTAGGTCGCCGTGAGGGTTTCCTGTTGTCCATAGCCTTCCTCTTTGGGGTGGTATCTTATACATATCACCTAAGACGCAGTGCACGTGCCTCTGTGGCCTGTGGCCTCCTATAGTTCCTTCCCTCCATTCCGTTCCTCTTTGGTGTGGTAGCTTATACATATCACCTAAAACGCTGTGCACGTGTCTCTGTGGCCTGTAGCCTCCATTAGTTCCTTCCCTCCATTCAGTTTCTCTTGGGGGTGGTAGCTTATACATATCACCTAAAACGCTGTGCACGTGTCTCTGTGGCCTGTAGCCTCCTGTAGTTCCTTCCCTCCATTCCGTTCCTCTTTGGTGTGGTAGCTTATACATATCACCTAACACGCAGTGCACGTGCCTCTGTGGCCTGTGGCCTCCTATAGTTCCTTCCCTCCATTCCGTTCCTCTTGGGAGTGGTAGCTTATACATATCACCAAGACGCTGTGCACGTGTCTCTGTGGCCTGTAGCCTCCATTAGTTCCTTCCCTCCATTCCGTTTCTCTTGGGGGCGGTAGCTTATACATATCACCTAAAACGCTGTGCACGTGTCTCTGTGGCCTGTAGCCTCCTGTAGTTCCTTCCCTCCATTCCGTTTCTCTTGGGGGTGGTAGCTTATACATATCACCTAAAACGCTGTGCACGTGTCTCTGTGGCCTGTAGCCTCCTTTAGTTCCGTCCCTCCATTCCGTTCCTCTAGGGGGTGGTAGCTTATACATATCACCTAAGACGCTGTGGACGTGTCTCTGTGGCGTGTAGCCTCCTGTAGTTCCTTCCCTCCATTCCGTTCCTCTTGGGGGTGGTAGCTTATACATATAACCTAAAACGCAGTGCACTTGTCTCTGTGGCCTGTAGCCTCCTTTAGTTCCTTCCCTCCATTCCGTTCCTCTTGGGGGTGGTAGCTTATACATATCACCAAGACGCTGTGCACTTGTCTCTGTAGCCTGTAGCCTCCTTTAGTTCCTTCCCTCCATTCCGTTCCTCTTTGGTGTGGTAGCTTATACATATCACCAAGACGCTGTGCACTTGTCTCTGTAGCCTGTAGCCTCCTTTAGTTCCTTCCCTCCATTCCGTTCCTCTTGGGGGTGGTAGCTTATACATATCACCAAGACGCTGTGCACGTGTCTCTGTGGCCTGTAGCCTCCTGTAGTTCCTTCCCTCCATTCCGTTCAGTTCCTCTTGGGGGTGGTAGCTTATACATATCACCAAGACGCTGTGCACGTGTCTCTGTGGCCTGTAGCCTCCTGTAGTTCCTTCCCTCCATTCCGTTCAGTTCCTCTTGGGGGTGGTAGCTTATACATATCACCAAGACGCTGTGCACGTGTCTCTGTGGCCTGTAGCCTCCATTAGTTCCTTCCCTCCATTCCGTTCCTCTTTGGTGTGGTAGCTTATACATATCACCTAAGACGCTGTGGACGTGTCTCTGTGGCGTGTAGCCTCCTATAGTTCCTTCCATCCATTCCGTTCCTCTTTGGTGTGGTAGCTTATACATATCACCTAAAACGCAGTGCACTTGTCTCTGTGGCCTGTAGCCTCCTATAGTTCCTTCCCTCCATTCCGTTCCTCTTGGGGGTGGTAGCTTATACATATCACCAAGACGCTGTGCACGTGTCTCTGTAGCCTGTAGCCTCCTGTAGTTCCTTCCCTCCATTCCGTTCAGTTCCTCTTGGGGGTGGTAGCTTATACATATCACCAAGACGCTGTGCACGTGTCTCTGTGGCCTGTAGCCTCCTGTAGTTCCTTCCCTCCATTCCGTTCAGTTCCTCTTGGGGGTGGTAGCTTATACATATAACCAAGACGCTGTGCACTTGTCTCTGTGGCCTGTAGCCTCCATTAGTTCCTTCCCTCCATTCCGTTTCTCTTGGGGGTGGTAGCTTATACATATCACCTAAAACGCTGTGCACGTGTCTCTGTGGCCTGTAGCCTCCTGTAGTTCCTTCCCTCCATTCCGTTTCTCTTGGGGGTGGTAGCTTATACATATCACCTAAAACGCTGTGCACGTGTCTCTGTAGCCTGTAGCCTCCTTTAGTTCCTTCCCTCCATTCCGTTCCTCTTGGGGGTGGTAGCTTATACATATCACCAAGACGCTGTGCACGTGTCTCTGTGGCCTGTAGCCTCCTGTAGTTCCTTCCCTCCATTCCGTTTCTCTTGGGGGTGGTAGCTTATACATATCACCTAAAACGCTGTGCACGTGTCTCTGTGGCCTGTAGCCTCCTGTAGTTCCTTCCCTCCATTCCGTTTCTCTTGGGGGTGGTAGCTTATACATATCACCTAAAACGCTGTGCACGTGTCTCTGTAGCCTGTAGCCTCCTTTAGTTCCATCCCTCCATTCCGTTCCTCTTGGGGGTGGTAGCTTATACATATCACCAAGACGCTGTGCACGTGTCTCTGTGGCCTGTAGCCTCCTGTAGTTCCTTCCCTCCATTCCGTTTCTCTTGGGGGTGGTAGCTTATACATATCACCTAAAACGCTGTGCACGTGTCTCTGTGGCCTTTAGCCTCCTTTAGTTCCTTCCCTCCATTCCGTTCCTCTTAGGGGTGGTAGCTTATACATATCACCTAAGACGCTGTGGACGTGTCTCTGTGGCCTGTAGCCTCCTGTAATTCCTTCCCTCCATTCCGTTGCTCTTGGGGGTGGTAGCTTATACATATAACCTAAAACGCAGTGCACTTGTCTCTGTGGCCTGTAGCCTCCTTTAGTTCCTTCCCTCCATTCCGTTCCTCTTTGGTGTGGTAGCTTATACATATCACCAAGACGCTGTGCACTTGTCTCTGTAGCCTGTAGCCTCCTTTAGTTCCTTCCCTCCATTCCGTTCCTCTTGGGGGTGGTAGCTTATATATATCACCAAGACGCTGTGCACTTGTCTCTGTAGCCTGTAGCCTCCTTTAGTTCCTTCCCTCCATTCCGTTTCTCTTGGGGGTGGTAGCTTATACATATCACCAAGACGCTGTGCACGTGTCTCTGTGGCCTGTAGCCTCCTGTAGTTCCTTCCCTCCATTCCGTTCAGTTCCTCTTGGGGGTGGTAGCTTATACATATCACCAAGACGCTGTGCACGTGTCTCTGTGGCCTGTAGCCTCCATTAGTTCCTTCCCTCCATTCCGTTCCTCTTTGGTGTGGTAGCTTATACATATCACCTAAGACGCTGTGGACGTGTCTCTGTGGCGTGTAGCCTCCTATAGTTCCTTCCCTCCATTCCGTTCCTCTTTGGTGTGGTAGCTTATACATATAACCTAAAACGCAGTGCACTTGTCTCTGTGGCCTGTAGCCTCCTATAGTTCCTTCCCTCCATTCCGTTCCTCTTGGGGGTGGTAGCTTATACATATCACCAAGACGCTGTGCACGTGTCTCTGTGGCGTGTAGCCTCCTGTAGTTCCTTTCCTCCATTCCGTTCCTCTTGGGGGTGGTAGCTTATACATATAACCTAAAACGCAGTGCACTTGTCTCTGTGGCCTGTAGCCTCCTTTAGTTCCTTCCCTCCATTCCGTTCCTCTTGGGGGTGGTAGCTTATACATATCACCTAAAACGCTGTGCACGTGTCTCTGTAGCCTGTAGCCTCCTTTAGTTCCTTCCCTCCATTCCGTTCCTCTTGGGGGTGGTAGCTTATACATATCACCAAGACGCTGTGCACGTGTCTCTGTGGCCTGTAGCCTCCTGTAGTTCCTTCCCTCCATTCCGTTCAGTTCCTCTTGGGGGTGGTAGCTTATATATATCACCAAGACGCTGTGCACGTGTCTCTGTGGCCTGTAGCCTCCTTTAGTTCCTTCCCTCCATTCCGTTTCTCTTGGGGGTGGTAGCTTATACATATCACCTAAAACGCTGTGCACGTGTCTCTGTGGCCTGTAGCCTCCTGTAGTTCCTTCCCTCCATTCCGTTTCTCTTGGGGGTGGTAGCTTATACATATCACCTAAAACGCTGTGCACGTGTCTCTGTAGCCTGTAGCCTCCTTTAGTTCCTTCCCTCCATTCCGTTCCTCTTGGGGGTGGTAGCTTATACATATCACCAAGACGCTGTGCACGTGTCTCTGTGGCCTGTAGCCTCCTGTAGTTCCTTCCCTCCATTCCGTTTCTCTTGGGGGTGGTAGCTTATACATATCACCTAAAACGCTGTGCACGTGTCTCTGTGGCCTGTAGCCTCCTGTAGTTCCTGCCCTCCATTCCGTTTCTCTTGGGGGTGGTAGCTCATACATATCACCAAGACGCTGTGCACATGTCTCTATGGCCTGTAGCCTCCTGTAGTTCCTTCCCTCCATTCCGTTTCTCTTGGGGGTGGTAGCTTATACATATCACCTAAGACGCAGTTCACGGGTGTCTGTGGCCTGTAGCCTCCTGTGGCTCCTCACTTCATTCCCTTCCTCTTGGGGGTGGTAGCATACTCGTAATCTCGCCAAGGTGGCAGTGCACGAGTCTCTCTGTGGCCTGCAACCTCCTGCGATTCCTTCATTTCATTCCCTCCTCCTGGGGGTGGTAGCCACAAGAGATCTCAGTAGGACGCAGTACGTGAGGTATGGCATAACTAGCCATATTCCGGGGAGAAACGGTTAATCAATTCCCCCTCTACTGCACGATCAGATTCGCATAGTCGTGTTGTAGGTGCTATGTATTGTCAGTTGCGCCATTGAAGAGAAACGCGGCATATTATTGCTGTTATATAATTTTGTAGTTGGAAGACCAGAATATTTAGTTAACACAGCATTTGGAAGATTCGGCAGCTTCAAAGCGTGTTGACTATTTAGATGCAAGTTCACCAGTTTATCTACTTATACAAGTAGTTACAATTAATTTGTGGCCAAAGGAACTCTCGCTGGAGACAATCTTGTTATGTACTTTGTTAAGTTCTCCCAGCTCCGTAACTTTTTCTCCTGTCATTTGTTTTGCTCTCGAAACTACAGAGCTTTTGTTTTGTTTAACTGTTGCGCTCCATGTACAAGCAAATCCTGCAAAACCCTTTTCTCCTAATCTACTTATAATAAAACGTTTTAATCAACATTTCTATTTGCTCTACCATGTGCTTAGTAGAATCGGGAAGGGTTGAATTCCACCAACAGATAGTAAAATACTACTAAAAATACATGTTTTGAGACCCTTTCAACAAAAAATTAAAATTTGCTTTTTCAGCCACGTACACAGAAGCGAGAGAATGTGTTGTATCCCACCAACAATCATATGTTAAAATATTACTTAAAATACATGTTTTGAGGTCCTTTGAGCATAAAATTAACTTTTACTTTCTCAGGCACGTACACAGAAGCGAGAGAATGTGTTGTATGCCACCAACAATTAGATCTTAAAATACTACTGAAAATACATGTTTTGAGGTCCTTTGAACATAAAATTAACTTTTACTTTCTCAGTCAAGTACACAAAACTGAGAGAATGTGTTGTATTTCACCCAAAAATTCTACATCGAGATTTTAATGGAAATAAAAGATTTTAAGATTTATTTGATTATACCTACCCATTCGCAACGAAATATTCTTACAGAGCCTTTTTCACTCCAAACAAAAATTCAAAACAGAGATTTTACCGGAAAAACACGCTTCAAGGTCTCGTGAGCTATGCTGTGCACAGGCACACAAACACGAGCATTTAATTAAAACTCTGACGTGTTTTCCATTCATATTAGTTTTGCTATGTATTACGTTCTCTACAATTACTATGTACATAGTGTGTAGAGAAGGTATTGCATTCCACCCAAAAATTCGGTACCCAGATTTCACCGGAATTATATGTTTTAGTGTCTTCTGTATCCAAAATAACATTTTTAGAAAAAGGTTCTATGGGTAGGTGTATATCCATGTGTGAACACGAAAACTCAAAAACGAGAAGTCGATAAAATACATAAATTGGTATTTAAGTTTAGTATCTTCCAGGGATGCGAACGACGATGTTTCAAGAAAACACGCCTCCCCCCCCCACTCCAAATTACCCTTTACATGAAAAGTTTTGAAAATATTGCTTTTCTCAGAAGTGTCTCAAGTTTTGATTAAAATACCGTATATTAAAAATATTCATATCACAAATAAAATATATATTTTGAAATTTCTGTAAATAGCCCCTGAACACAAAAAAAGTAAATTTTGTTAAAGTATATATTTATGTCATACACGTTTTTTGAAGTGTGTCCGTTTCTAAGATATTCCTTAAAATACTTAAATCTTTTCACATAAGGAAATTTGCAGCTTCTGGCAATGCACAGAAACGGATTTCGACCACATTGCAACCAGCTTTTAAAACATTTGAATATTTTTTTTGCCTCAGGTGTTCTCTTATTCCACTTCTACTTACAAGGAAGCCAGTAATAAGACCATTTCTGCTAATGGTTTCTCGATTAGCGTTAAGTAAATAAAAGAATAAGCTTTTTATAAATAGTTTAATGTAGAGATGTAGAGAAAGTCATGTGAATGGAACACATCAGATTTTTAATTTCTCTACATTTACATTGGGTCTCCCTGAATAATAAAAAACCATTTTTAGAAAAAGGTCTGTGTGTGTCTGTGGACAGCACTGCTCAAAAACGAAAAGACCGTTGAATACTAAATTGGTATTTAAGTTTAGTATCTTCCAAGGATGCGACAGGAAGAATTTCAAGAAACTCTCCCCCCACAACTACCCTTTATATGGAACTTTTTCCGATAATTTTGAATTTCTCAGAAATAACTGCAACGATTTTGATTAAAATATCGTATAATAAATATATTTACCTGACAAATGAAAAATATATCTTGAATTTCCTGTTAATAGCCTCTGGAAAATGTTATGGAATTTTCCATAGCTGGTAAACAATAAGAGATGGACAAAAACTTACCACACAAAAATATAAAGCACGTTAAAACGTACAATTTATGTTGTATACATTTTTTGTGGAGTTGATCGTTTTTGAGATATTCCTTATTATTGGTTTCAGCTCTATAAACGTATACTGTTCTCATACGGGAATTTGTCAACTCCTGTTCATACAAACAAAGGAACCAGCTTTTGATTATCACTTTAATCTATGATACTCCCTTCTATTTACAAGGAAGCAAGTAATAAGACCATTTCTGCTATTTTTTTTCTCGATTAGCATGAAGTAAATAGAAGCATAAACTTTTTAACATAAATTTACTGTAGAGCTGTAGCGAAAGTCATGTGAAAAGTACACATCAGATATTTTATTTATACAACCATGCACTTTAGAGGAAAATGCTACAGTCAGTCAGTCGTGTACGCATGCGCACGTGTGACCCTAAAGCACTGAATCTGTTTTCCCAGGGAACATTTTCATTTTTCAGGCAACAAACGATAATAGCAGCGTTTTGGCTCGCGATATTGAGTGTATTCCGACATTTTAATAAATGTTATGAGCCACTCGTGTCGCTTCACAAAAGCGGATTTCTATAGGCCATTTTGCGAATTAACGTTTCCAAAGATAAATGTGAACTGTCGATATTTCTCGACTCGCTCGATGTTCGCGATTAACAAATGACGAGCTGCAATACAGCGGATATTTATCTCTGTAATAATTATTGTATTCAATTAGTGTAATGGTTCACAGATCGAAAACTTAATACAAAGGCAATAAAACAGGAAACCAGCCCAAAACTGTTGTTCAAAACTCTGCAGCAAACCAGAAACACGAATAAGGCATATGACAGAGCCATACCCTTAAATAAATAATTGGTAAACGTTCTTAGTGATCAGTAAATCTGTTAAACTCACACAAATTTAAGTAAATGTTATCGTTTGCTACTTTCTCTACACATACTATGCATATAGTGTATACAGAAAGTAATGTATTGCACCCAAAATTTCGATACCGAGATTTTACCGGAAATACGAGTTTTGAACTTCCTAAATCAAAAAGCATTTTTAGAAAAATATCCGTATGTGTGTGTCTGTTAGCAGCATAACTAAGAAATCTGATGTGTTATATTCACATGAATTTCTCTACGTCTCTGCAACAAATTGTTGTTTTTTATTTACATCATACTAATCGAGAAGAAATTAGTAGGAGTAGTCTTATTGCGTGTTTCCTCGTAAGTAGAAACCATAGGTTGAAGTGATAGTCAAAACCTGGTTGCTATGTGACTGAAGTTGCTTCGTTTGTATAGACACGAGTTGACAAATTCCTGTATAACTATTTAAAGCTGAAACCAATAACAAGGAATATCTCAAAAACGACCACCACCACGAAAAAATGTATATAATATAAATTGTGTGTTTTAAGTGCTCTACATTTCTTGTGGTAGGTTTCTATCCATCTCTTACGGTTTAGCAGTTATGCAAAATTCCGTAAAATTCATACAGGATTAAAGTACTCTTCAGAGGCTATTTCCAGAAAATGGAAGATATATGTATTATTTGTCAAGTAAATATCTTTAATATACGATATTTTAATCAAAATAGTTAGCCATTTTTGAGAAAATCAAAATTTTTGAAAAAGGTTCCATGTAAAGGGTACTGGGGATGGGGGGATTTTCTTGAAAATCTTCGTGTCGTATCCTTGGAAGATACTAAACTTGCTTAACGGTATTTTTGTGTTTAAGCAATGCTGTCCACAGGCGCGCACACAGGGACCTTTTTCCAAAAATGCTTCTTTTGGATTCAGGGAGTCTCAAAACATGTATTTCCGGTGAAATTTCGGTATGGAATTTTGGGTGCATTACAATACCTTCTCTATACACTATGTACATAGTACCTGTACAGAAAGTAAAGAGTATTTTTAGAACAATATCAGTGTGTGTGTGTGTGTGAGGTGGGGGGTAGGATAATTCAAAAACGAATAGTCGTTAAATACCAAACTTGGTATTTTAGTTCATAACTCCCAAGGATGCAACTCCAATCCCAACTACCCTTTACATTTCACCGGAAATGCATGTTTTGAGACCTCCTGAAGTAAAAAATTCATTTTTAGAAAAACGTCCGTCTGTGTGTCTGTCTATGTGTGTCTGTGGGCAGCATAGCTCAAAAACAATAAGTCCGCTAAAACCCAAACTTGGTATTTATATTTGGTATCTTCCAAGGATGCGACACGAAGATTTTCAAGAAAATCCCCCCACTCCCAACTACCCTTCACATGGAATTTTTTTTCGAAAATTATTTTCTAAAAAATGGCTCTAACGATTTTGATTAAAATATCGTATATTAAAGATATTTACCTGACAAATAAAATGTATATCTTGAATTTTCTGAGAATAGCCTCTGAAGACTACTTTATTTTGGATGAATTTTGCATAACTACTAAACAGTAAAAGATGGACAAAAGCTTATAACTAAAAAATGTGGAGCACGTTAAAACACACAATTTATGTTATATACATTTTTGTCGTGGAGTTGATCGATTTTTAGATACACCTTATTTTTGGTTTCAGCTTTGAAAAACTTATACTTTTCTCATACAGGAATTTGCCAATTCGTGTCCATACAAACAAAGGAACATCAGTCACATAGCAACCAGCTTTTGGCTTTCCTTTAACCAATGATACTCCCTTATTTCGGTTCTACTTACAATAAAGCAAGAAGTAGGAATATTTCTGATAATTTTCTCGATTAGCATGAAATAAATAAAAGAATAATCTTATTAACAATAATTTGTTACAGAGATATAGAGAAAGTCATGTGAATGGAACGCTTCAGATTTTTCTTCTACGTTTCTAGAGAAAGCAATGTGATATGTAAGCAAGGTGGATTTGTAATGGGTAGTGATTCTGATGTTTGAAATGCTGAAGATCACAGAATCCCCTGACAATGTGATGTCTTAACAGTGAATTCGCCGATGGACAGCTAAGGTGTGAAATCTCTCGGACATGAGGAATGGACCCGTGGAAGCGTGATGCTCCATTGTTCAGGAAGCTTACAACGTTTCCAGTCTGTGCTGATAACACCTTCATGTTACACTCAGTCGAATATTCCTGCCCCTCAATCTAGGCTTGCATTACCAAAGTACAGTAATAAAAACTATTTTATTCCACTGTTATTTAAATGCTTTTTCAGTTTTCCTTAATTAACACCCCCAATTTTCAACTATTAACGATATAGCAGCTTTAGTGTCCGCTGAATTAACAAAAAAGCATTTTTGGAAAAAGATCCGCGCGTTTGTGTGTCTGTGGATAGCACAGCTCAAAAACGAAAAGACCGTTGATTACCAAACTTGGTATTTAATTTTGGTTTCTTCCAAGGATGCGACACGAAAAGTTTCAAGAAAATCCCCCCACCCGCAACTACCCTTTACATGGACCTTTCTTCGAAAATTTTGATTTTCTCAAAAATGGTTCTAACGATTTTGATTAAAATATCGTATATTAAAGATATTTACCTGACAAATAAAATGTATATCCTGAATTTTCTGGGAACAGCCTCTGAAGACTTCTTTATTCTGGATGAGTTTTGCATAACAACTAAACCGTCAGAAATGGACAAGAACTTAACAGACAAAAATTGTAGAGCATGTTAAAACACAATTTATGTTATATTTTTTTCGTGGAGTTGATCGTTTTTGATATATTCCTTGTTTTTGGTTTCAGCTTTGAAAAGCTTATACTTTTCTCATACAGGAATTTGTCAACTCCTGTCCATACAAACAAAGGAACATCAGTCACACACCAACCAGCTTTTGGCTTTCACTTTAACCTATATGGTACTCCCTTATTTCGCTTTTACTCACAATAGAGCAAGAAATAAGACTATTTCTGCTAATTTTTCTCGATTAGCATGAAATAAATAAAAGAATAAGCTTTTTAACAATAATTTGTTACAGAGATGTAGAGAAAATCATGTGAATGGAACACACCAGATTTTTTTTCAAACAGTTAGCATTATTAGTTTAGAATCTAAAATGTACAGTCATACATTTTCCTTAAATGGACCAGCTTTTAAAATATTTTACTATTGGTTTAATCTAGTGCACTCATATTTCCCTTCTACTTATAAGGAGCTAAATAAAACGATTATTTTTACTGATGTTAATCTTAATTACTGTAAAGTAAATCTGTTGTAAGAATAGTTTGTTACAAACTAAGTCGTATGAATGTACATCAGATGCTCTATAATTTTTGACGAACGTTAATGTCGCGTCTGTTAGACTCCAGTTGCGTCAGAAGAAGGATGCCGCTTACGTCACAAAGTTGAGGTTATAGTCGGCACGACCTCGAGACAAATGACAAGTCAAGAAGAATCTGGTGACGTAATTAAGGAGTAAGTAAGGACATCTCTCGACACGCCGTAACGAACCACCCTCTGGCGGTTTTCTCTCTCTAATTTCACAAAAACAATTATTTCCAGGCGGCTGTCGGTCTGTCTGCTGTGAATTAATGAGGGTTGGCAGCCCTGGGTGACCCGTTTGGAAGTGAACCAAGCTACCATAATATCGGGGGCTTCAAGAGCCTGCCTTTGGCACCGTCAACCAACCAAAAATTTATATCGCAATTCTGGCCCCGGGCATTTTTCTCTCCCCGGGTTTACACCTTCATTAAAACCTCATGTGTAACGTTCACAGCGCTTTCTCTACTCTGTATCGTTTATTGATGCCAACCTTATTACTTTCTGCAACACATACATAGCACATAGATAAAGTACTGCTAAAAGTTATTTCACTGCAATTGCATGTTTACGGTCCTCAGAATCCAAAATAAACATGTTAAAAAAATCTTGTGTGTTCCATTCACATGACTTTCTCTTCATCTCTACAACAAATTATTGTTAAAAAGCTTATGCTTCCATTTAATCCGTGCTAATCGAGAAAAAATTAGCAGAAATAGTCTTATTACTAGCTTCCCTGTAAGTAGAAGCGAAATAAGGGAGTACCATAGGTTAAAGTGATAGCAAAAGCCATTTTTAATAAAAACAGAATTTTCGAAAATGTATCCACGTAAAAAATTGGAAGGGGGGGTTTCTTGAAAATACTAAGTTTGGTATTTAACCTCCTTTTCATTTTTGAGCTATGTTGTACACACACACACACACACACACACACACACACACACACACACCCAGGACCTGTTTCTGAAAATGCTTTTTTTTGTATTCAGAAGGACCCAAAACATGTATTTCCAGTGAAATCTCGGTATGGAATACCTTCTTTATACACTACGTACAGAGTACGTGTAGAGAAAGTAAAAGAACGAATAAGTCCTTTGGCGGTAGAAAAGTAATACATCGTCATTGAAAAACTGGTACCACGTGACAATAAATATCTTGAGAGAATGGAGATTACGTTGAGGAGTAGAGCAAGGTACTGTAACTTTGTAAATAGAGTTATTATTTAGTTATCCCAAATCGTATGCTATTTTCTGGAATGCCCTTTTATTTCCAGTTATTTGGTGCGGTAACGGTTGCGGGTTCGTATCCCGGGCGCAGGTTATGGATATTTGGAATGGTGTGGGTGCCGTAGCTCCAGACTTTTACTAGCATGGAAACTCTTTCAGGGTGTGGTGAGACACACGTCCTTTATTAATTTAGTTCGGCCTTTCTCCGCCGTCGAACACACACATTCCTCTTGATTTTCTCTTATGAAACTGTACTTTACGCGACCTCCACTATTGTTTATTAAATTTGATGCCGTGGTTTATTACGTATTCTGATCAGTATCAAAACAACTACTTCCCTCACGACTAAAGGTAGCCTGTTCGACTCCACCCCGGACTCTAAATATCACATCTTGGTTGTGCGGAGGTTCTTCACCAAGTGCCCCAAGCAGTGTTATCTGACCAGCGGAGATCATTGTTTTCTGTCCCGTTAGTTCCCTCGGGCAGTGTATTCTCACCCCTTACCCTCGGTTCAATGCACGGACGTAACGGTATCTTGTGCCACCAGCGCGTGACAACCACTCGACTACCTATATGGCTTTAAAGTCTTTTTACCCTTCCCGTTTTCACTGTACATTTATATTTTCTCTTTTTGATGTAATTTATATTATTAGCAATGATTTATATTTCCCTTCTGAATAAATCTTTGCCCCGTGACGGACCATGTACTGTCGCATAGTTCATTCAAAATTCAACGGACAAGTTACAAAACCGCAATAAACAGATAAGCTCTCTATTTAACTCGTATTACACAAGCAATATTTTATGTTGCGTTCTGTTAACTTTCGGACCGAAAATAAAGCATTTAAGACTGGCAATGCAAAGTGATTCTCGTAAATACTTCCCTTCTAGCCCCGTTGCCATGGATACCGTCATTACACTAGCGGACGATTTGCGAGAAACCTAGCAGAAAAATAAAAACACACTTTGATGCAGTTATAATAGGAAACATGCGAATGGGGTATTTAATTTCCGGTTACATTTCCGGTTTTTGTAATAGCGTTTATTGCTAGAACGGCTTTTGCCACACAAGGGAGATAACATCCGCGTGCACAAATCACGTTTCTCTTGTTTGTTGACGTGCATTTCATTCTTTAGGGCGGTGCTGCCAACCACAAAATTAAAAATATGGCAAAACAGTTTCAACACCGAGAATTTTCAAAGAGCTTTTTTCAAAATTAAGGCTTGTTATTATGTAGGCGGGATATAAATTATTCTTATGAGATCGTCCACATGAGTGAAATTAAATTGTTAATGTAGGTCATGCTCAACTGTGTGTTACGTAAGTTGTGACTCCATTTTATTCTGAAGGAGAAAATTATAGAAAAAAATTCTGATGTGCTCCATTCACATGACTTTCTCTACATCTCTGCAACAAACTATTGTTAAAAAGCTTATGCTTCTATTTACTTAATGCGAATCGAGAAAAAAATAGCAGAAATAGTTTTATTACTTGCTTCCTTGTAAGTAGAAGCGAAATAAGGGAGTACCATAGGTTAAAGTGATAGTCAAAAGCTGGTTGCTATGTGACTGAAGTTCCTTTGTTTGTATGGACACGAGTTGACAAATTCCTGTATGAGAAAAGTATTAAGGTTTTTAAAGCTAAAACCCAAAACAAGGAATATCTCACAAACGATAAACTCCGCGAAAAAAATTATATAACATAAATTGTGTGTTTTAACATGCTCCATATTTTTTGCGTGTTGTAAGTTTTGTCCATCTCTTACGGTTTGTCAGTAATGCAAAATTCCGTAAAAGTCATCCAGAATAAAGTAGTCTTCAGAGGCTATTCCCAGAAAATGCAATAAATATATAAATATATATATATATATATATATATAAATTTGTCAGGTAAATATATTTAATATAAAATATTTTAATAAAACTAGTTAGCCATTTTTGAGAAAATCAAAATTTAAGAAAAAAGTTCAATGTAAAGGTAGTTGGGGTGGGGGTATTGTCTTGAAAATCTTCGTGTCGCATCCTTGGAAGATGCCAAACCTAAATATCAAGTTTGTTTTTTAACGGACTTCTCGTTTTTGAGCTATGCTTTCCATAGAGACACACACACAGATAGACAAACAGACAGACATTTTTCTAAAAGTGCTTTTTTTGGATTCAGGGGTCTCGGAATATGTATTTGCGGTAGCATTTCGGTATCGAATGTTTGGGTGTATTATAATACCTAATCTACACACTAAGTGCATAGTACGTGTAGAGAAAGTAATATTTTAAAATCTGAAGTGTTCCATTCACATGATTTTCTCTACATCTCTGTAACAAATTATTAATTCCATATACTTCTATCTACTTCATGGGAATCGATATAGAATTAGCAGAAATGGTCTAAATACAACATTTTTCAGAACTTGCTGATCCTCGGCAGAACTTTCAATTTTGGGATTAGGAGGTTTGCTGTTTGGAAACCTATCCTCGCAATAGTCAAGTCTTCCACTTCTGGTCCCTTAACCGAGGCGCGAATCACCAATTGCAAGCACAGCCTACTCAAAAATTCAATAACGAGCTTTCACCGGAAATATATGTTTTAAGGTCCCCTGTATAAAAAAGCATTTTTAGAAAAATGTCCGTGTGTCTGAGAACACGATAGCACAAAAAAAAGTCGCTAAAATACCAAACTTGTTATTAATTTCAGTATCTTCCAGGGATGTGACACGAAGATTTTGAGAAAAATCTCACCACCCCAAACTACCCTTTACATGGAACATTTTTCAAAATTTTGATTTTCTTAAAAATGGCTCTAACGATTTTGAATAAAATGCCGTATTTGAAGATATTTAAGTGACAAATACAATGTATATCTTGAATTTTCTGGGAGTAGCCTTTAATATTTTATTTTTGATGAGATGCACAAAAACTTACCAGACAAAAAGTGTAGAGCTGGTTAAACACACAAATTGTGTAATATATATTATTTTCATGGAGTTGGTCGTTTTTGCGATATTTCTTCTTATTGGTCTCAGCTGTGAAAAAAGCATACATTTGTCAGCTCCTGTCCATACAAACAAAGGAACTTCAGTCACATAGCAACCAGCTTTTGACTAACACTTTAACCTATGTTACTCCCTTATTTCGCTCCTACTTACAAGGAAGCAAGTAATAAGAATATTTCTGCTAATTTTTTCCTCGATTAGCATGAAGTAAATAGAAGCATAAGCTTTTTAACAATAATTTGTTGCAGAGATGTAGAGAAAGTCATGTGAGTGGAACGCACAATTCAGACTAAATAAATAGGATACAGGAGCAGTAACGTTCCAGAAGTGTAGTTGCAGAATCATGCTGAGCCAGACACAAGGCAGTGCAAGGGGTGGTTTGCGGTCTGTGTGTAAGAGTTTGCAACAATCGATGTGGCATTTCCTGCTTCTGACATTTTACGTCACGAGGCGGTTATCTGCTCAAACATCTCCCATTCCAGACTTCCGGGTCAAAATATCATCACGTTTCTTATAGAATCCGCGTATTTAAAATTAAACATGAATCTGTAAATATCCTGTGCGTTACATTCATACTGTAACAAAAGCTATCGTTTACTTTCTCTGCACGTTATATGTATATAGTGTATAGAAAAGGTATTATAGTCCACCCTAAAATTTGATACCGAGATTTCAACGAAATTACCTACTTTCGGTCCCCCTAAATCAAAAAAAAAAAAAAAAAAAGACATTTCTCTGTGTGTGTGTGTGTGTGCGTGTGTGTGTGTGTGTGTGTGTGTGTGAACACGATAACTCAAAAACGATAAGTCGGTATTATACCAAACTTGGTATTTAAGTTTGGTATCTTCCAGGGATGCGACACGAAGATTTTGAGAAAAATCCCCCCACCCCCAACTACCCTTTACATGGAACTTTTTTGGAAAAGTTTGATTTTGTCAAAAATGGCTCTAACGATTTTGATTAAAATCTCATATACAAGATATTTACATGACAAACAAAACGTATATTTTGAAGTTCTGGTAACAGTCTCTGAAGAACTGTTTATTCTTGATGATTTTTTTCTGAATTTTGCACATCTAGCAACCCGTAAGAGGTTAAAAAAAAAAAAAAAGTACTGCTCAAAAGGTGCCTAACTCGTCATAACACGCAATTTTTTCTTGGAGTTGATGTGTTCTATTCACATAACTTTCTCAACATCTCTGTAACAAATTGTCGTTAATAAGCTTATTCTTCTAACAAATAATATGTAAATGACGTTTTACTTATGGACGCTCTTTAACTGCTGTGGTTCTCAGCATCCCATTCTATACTGGGCGTGAAATATCGCTTAATTTTGCTCAGAACAAATCTATGACACGGAACAAACTGCTTTACTTTTCTTCCGAAGAAAGCCAGGCAAAGGACTTTTACGCCTTAAAAAATGCATCGTCTTCCGCCGGGTTTGAACCCGGGACCTTTACACCACGGAGAGTGACTTATTCTTCTATCTACTGCACTCTAATTGATGTAAACATTAGCAGAAACGGTCTTATTACTTATTTCCTTATAAGTAGGAGGGAAATAAGGGAATACGCTAGCTTAAACAGACAATGTTTTAAAATGTGGTTGCTATGGGATTGAAATCTGTTTCTTTGCGTGGCCAGGAGTTCACAAGGTTCCGTATAAGTAAAGTTAAGTATTTTAAAACAAACTAATAACAAAGAATATCTCGAAAACGATCAACTCTACGAAACAAATATATATGACAAATTGAGTTTTTTAATGAGATCTACATTTTTTGTGCATCAAGCCTTTGTCTATCTCTTACGGTTTACCAGTTATGCAAAATTCATAAAAATTCATCCAGATTACCAATGTCTGCAGAGGCTATTCCCATAAAATTCAAGATATATATTTTATCTGTCTTGTAAATATCTTTAATATACGATGTTTTAATCAATAACGTTAGAGTCATTTTTGAGAAATATAACATTTTAAAAAATGTTTACTTGTTGAGGGAGTTTGTGGGGTATGAGATTTCTTTGAAAGTTTTCGTGTCGCAACCTTGGGAGATACAGAAGTTAAGTTTTGGATGCAGGGAGCCTCAAATATACATTTAACTTCCAATACCGACGACTCTAGACAACAAAGGCGCGCATACGAAATGCTTGTGTCAGTATTGGAAGAGACATGCTTTTGCGGACACAGCAATCGTTTATTCACACAGTTGGAAAATGTGTTGAGGTAGAAGGACATCATTTTGAACATTTATTACACTAAGACACGATGTTGTACAATACCCGTGCAGTACTGATACTACCTTTCGTCGAAGTTCAACTGTCTACACCAGTCAAAGAACCCTATACAAGAAAACTGTTTAAACAAAAGTTGTTTATGTTTTGATGAGAAAATAAACAATGATGGTTCTCTTTTAAAAAAGCTAATGTAAGACTTTCTTTAGCTGCTTAAACAAATTTCTTACAAAAGGGTATGCTTCTTTCTACACAATGTTGATCGAGAAAAATCATTAGCAGCATGTTCTTATTACTTAATTCATTATAAGTACAAGGGAACTAAAAGTGATAGTCAAATGTTTAAAGGTGCCGTTATGCGATTGTCAACGTAAATTGCTTCTTTGCTTGGCCAGGAGTAGAACAAAATAGAAACGGACACTTCCTGTCTAAGAACCAACTGAAACCAACAACGAGGAATATCTCGGAAACGGTTCCCACCACAACAAAAACGTAAAGGACATAAATTGTGTGTTTTGACGAGATCTGCACTTTTTATGCATTAAGTTTTTCTTTATCTCTTATGACTTACTAGTTACGCAAAATTCAGAAAAAATCACTAAGAATAAAGATGTCTTTAGAGGCTATTCCCAGAAAATTCAGGATATATATTTTATTTGTCATGTAAATATCTTTAATATACGATATTTTGACCAAAATTGCTAGAGCCATTTGTGACAAAATAAAATTTTTCGATGTAAAGGGTAGATTGTGGTGGGGGAATTTTTTTAAAATTTTCGTGTCGCATCCTTGAAAGATCATACACTTAAATATAAAATATGTATGCACGCACACACTCTCTCTCAATAATATATACTTCCGGTGACATCGAATTGTTGGGTGGAATACATTCTCTACTTTCTATGAGAAAAAGTAATAAGTTTTTGTAGGAGTAGTGTGAAAGTAATATGAATGGAGTTGATTTGAAGAGCTAAGGTATGTGCCTCTTTAAGACGGGTGAGTACATCTGTCAGGTTGAGAGTGGGTACCTGTTAAAGCCAGTCTCGGTTGAACTCTTTGCTATGGCATCAGCTGGTGGAGGTACAGACAGAGACGCGGGTCATTTATTTGCCAGCTCTGCGCACCTGCTGCTGCTGCTGCTGCTGGATAAAATACGAGCATCCATTAAGATATACCAGTTACGATATCAAGTGCTGAAATACGTGCTACACACACTGCGTGCGGGCGTTCGTTATTCTCTGGAAATGTGATCTTTCGTACAGATACACTGCTCGCGTTTTTACTACTCTGGGATGCTCCCCACTTTCAAAAATACTTGTCAACAAATTTCAGGTTAGTTTAGTATAAAAACATCATCTGTTCCATTCACATGACTTTCTCTGCAACAAATTATTGTTAAAATCTTATGCTTCTATTTACTTCACACCAAATCGAGAAAAAAAAACAAAAAAAAACAGCACAAATAGTTTTATTTCGTTCCTTGCAACTAGAAGCGAAATAAGGGAGTACCTTAAAGTGATATTCAAAAGCTGGTTCCTTTGTTTGTATGGACTGGAGTTGACAAATTCCTGTATGAGGAAAGAATAAGTTTTTCAGGCTGAAACCAAAAACAAGGAATACTTCAAAAACGATCAACGCAACGAAAAAAATGTAAATGACATAAATTGTGTGCTTTAACGTGCTATACATTTTTTGTGTGGTAAGGCTTTGTCCATCTCTTATGGTTTAGCAGTTATGCAAAATTCTGTAAACTTCATCCAGAATAAAGTAGTCTTCAGAGGCTATGCTCAGAAAATTCAAGATATACATTTTATTTGTCAGCTAAATATCTTTAAAATACAATATTTTAATTAAAATCGTTGGTCATTTTTGAGAAAATCAAAATGTTCAAAAAAAAGTTCCATATAAAGGATAGTTGGAATGGGGGGATTTCTTGAAAATCTTCATGTCACATCCTTGGAAGACACCAAAATTAAAAACCAAGTTTACCATTCAATTTAGTATTCTTTTCGTTTTTGAGCTATGCTAGCCACAGACATAAACAGGGATCTTTTTCTAAAAATGCTTTCTTTTGTATTCAGGGGGACCCAAAACATGCATTTCCGGTGAAATCTTGATATCGAATTTTTGGGTATGATGCAATACCGTCTCTATACACTATGTATATAGTACGTGTAGAGAAAGTAAAAATAACATTTCTAGAAAAACGTCCGCGCGCGCGAGTTTCTGCCTGAGAATATTATAGCTCAAAGACGTAAAGTGAGCCTTAATATTTAAGTTCGCCATTTTCCAGAATGTGGGACAGGTAGATTTACAAGAACATCCCCCAACACAAATTTTATTAACCTTCACTTGGAAAATGTTTTATTTTCTCAAAACTTGCTTATACGATTTTGATTATCGTATGTTTAAGACATGAAGACGCTCCATATATACTTCCAGACTCTGTGGGGAATGGCTAATAATTTTGGTTAAAGACAAATTCCCCGCCCCAGCCGGGAATCTAACCCGGGACGTCCGGATGAGAAGTCACCTCGCTGATCACTTAACCACTGAGACAGTCTGAAGTTCCGTTTTCTAGGTTAAATTCCTGTATCAGAAAAGTTTAAGTATTTTAAAAGGAAAGCAAAACAAGAAATATCTCAAAAGTGGTCAACTCCCACAAAAAAAGAAAGAAAAAAAAATGCATACTACATTAATTGTGTGTTTTATCCACATTAATTTTCTGTGCAGTAAGTTTTGTCTTTCTCTTTCCTTTTACCAGTTATGCAAAATTCAGCAAAACACATCGAAGTTTTCAGAGGTTATTCCCAGAAAAAATGTAAATGGCGTGTTATTTATGGACGCTCTTTAACTGCTGCGGTTCTCAGCGTCCCCTTCAATACTGGGCGTGAAAGATCGCCTAATTTTGCTCAAGGCCTCTCCTATCAGGCTTGAGGTTCTTTTACGTGACGTAAATCTACGACACGGGACCCACGGCTTTACTTCCCTTCCGAAGGAAGTCATGCTAAGGATATTTACACCCGAAAAAATCAATCGTCCTCCACCGGGTTTGAACTCGAGACCTTGGATTAGCATGGTAATCATTACACCACGGAGGGTGACGTTATTCCCAGAAAATTCAAACACACATTTTATTTGGCATGTAAATTTTAATCAAAATCGTTGGAACCATTTTTGAGAAAATAAAAATGTTTAAAAATGTTTCCATGTAAAGGGTAGTTTGGGGTAGGGGGATTTTCCTCAAAATCTTCTTATCGAATTCTTGGAAGATACCAAACTTATATACCAAGTTTGAACTTTTACAGACTCTTGGTTTTTGAGTTATCGCGTTCACGGCCACACAAGGACCTTTTCTAAAAATGCTGTTTTGGATACGGGAGACCCTCAAACATATATTTCCAGTGAAATCTCTGTGTCCAAATTTTGGGTGGAATGCAATAGCTTCTCTATTCAGTATGTACATAGTACGTGTAGAGAAAGTAAAAATCAGATGTGTTCCATTCACATGACTTTCTCTACATCTCTGCAATAAATTATTGTTAAAAGGTTTATGCTTCTATTTGCTTCATGCTAATCGAGAAAAATTTAGCAGAAATAGTCTTATTACTTGCTTCCTTGTAAGTAGAAGCGAAATAAAGGAGTACCATAGGTTAAAGTGATAACCAAACGCTGGTAGCTATGTTACTGAAGTTCCTTTGTTTGTATGGACACGAGTTGACAGATTCCTATATGAGAAAAGCGTAATTTTTTAAAGGTTGAAACCAAAAGCAAGCAATATTTCAAAAACGATCAACTCCACGAAAAAAATGTGTCTAACATAAATTGTGTGTTTTTTTGTGCTCAACAGAAATATTTGTCTATCGTATACGGTTCACCAGTTATGTAATATTTCGTAAAATTCATCCAGAATAAAGTAGTCTTCAGAGGCTATTCCCAGAAAACTCAAGAAATACACTTTGTCAGTTAAGTATCTTTAATATACAATATTTTGATCAAAATCGTTAGAGCCATTTTTGAGAAAACAAAAATTTACGAAAAAAGTTCCCTGTAAAGAGTATTTGGAAGTGGGGGAATTTTCTTGAGAATGTTCGTGTCGCATCCTTGGAAGATATCAATCTTAAATAACAAATTTTAAATAAAAATTTTGGTATTTAACGGACTTTTTGTTTTTGAGCTATTCTGTCCACACACAGACTGACTGACAGACACACACATGACTCTTTTTCTAAAAATGCTTTTATCGGATTCAGGGGGACCCAAAACATGTATTTCCGGTGAAATGTCGGTATCGTATTTTTGGTTTCATCAATATATATAGAACGTGTAGAGAAAGTAAAAATAGCTAAAAGCTAAGACAGAACGGTATTTTGTGAGCTAGATTTTCACACATCCCAGTCTGTTGCCTCTGTACAACCCAATTTTAGAAGAAAATTTGGGGTTTATCCACCCACTGTGCCCAGTATTCGTGACATGCTGACTTCAAAACGTGGGGATGCATCTGCAAGCGGAAGTCCACCGGTAAGCGAGGCAAATGTGAAGTGTGTGGAAGAGAGCTTCACTCGAAATGCAGCGTGAAAGCCAGTAGAGAATTAAACAACAAACTATGTGGTAAATTTTAAGGAAACGTTTCATCCATACCGTTAGTAAATGTTGCAGGTTCTGAAACCAGAAGACAGAGCAAAGTGACTGTCTTTTTACTTTCTCTATACGCACTATGTACTAGTGTATAGAGAAGGTATTGCACTCCACTCAAAAACTAGATACAAAGATTTCACCGGAAATGTATGTTTTAGGGTCCCCTTTATCTAAAAAAAAAAAGCATTTTCGAAAAAAAGATCCGTGTGTGTGTGATCACGAAAAGTCGGTAAAATACCTAACTTGGTATTTAACTTTAGTATCTTCCAGGGATGCGACACGAAGATTTTGAGAAAAATTCCCCCACACCCAACTACCCTTTACATGGAACTCTTTTCAAAAATTTTGATTTTCTCAAAAATGGCTAACGATTTTGATTAAAAGTTCGTATATTAAAGATATTTACCTGACAAATGAAATGAATATCTTGAATTTTCAGGGAATAGCTTCTGAAGAGTACTTTATTCGGGATTAATTTTACGGAATTTTGAATAACTGCTAAACCGTAAAAGATGGACAAAAACTTACTGCACGAAAAATGTGGAGCACGTTAAGACACACAATTTATGTTATATACATGTTTTTCGTGGAGTTCACCGTTTTTGAGACATTCCTGGTTTTTTGTTTCTGCTTTGAAAAACTTATACATTTCTCATACAGGAATTTGTCAACTGCTGTCCATACAAACAAAGGAACTTCAGTGACATAGCAGCCAGCTTTTTGACTATCACTTTAGCCTATGGTACTCCCTTATTTCGCTTTTACTTACAAGGGAGTTATAAGAATATTTCTGCTATTTATTCTGATTAGCATGAAGTAAATAGAAGTATAAGTTTTTAAGAATAATTTGTTGCAGAGATGCAGAGAAAGTCATGTGAATGGTACACATCAGATTTTTATGAGATGCAGCTCAGAATAGAAACTGAAGATTTATCGAACAATTGGTGATTAGTGTTGAACTTGTGGTTCGTGAACCACTGAAAACAGAGGACGGCACTGCTGATTTTATCTACAAAGAATGTGAAAATGTGAAAGTGAAATTTTCTTTAATAACAAAGTTAGATAGAAGAGTAAGCTTTTGTAAGAATAGCTTGTAAAAGAGTGAGTAGAGATTCCCGTGAGAAATCATCGTAAAAGATTATTTTTACTTTCTCTACACGTACTATGTGTATACAGAATGTATCGTAATGCACCCAAAAATTCGATATCGAGATTTCGCTGGAAATACACGTTCTGAATCCCCGTGAATCCAAAAAAAAAATTGAAAAAACGTCCTTATATATGTGTGTGTGTCTGTGGGTAGTATGGCTCAAAAACGAAAAGTCCATTAAATACCAAACTTGGTATTCAAGTTCAGTATCTTCCAAGGATGATTTTCAAGGAAATTATCCCAACCCCAACCACCCTTTGCATGGAAAAATTTTCGAAAATGATTTTCTAAAAATGGTTCTTAAAATATCACATATTAGAGAGATTCACCTGACAAATAAAATATATAATTTCAATTTTCTGGGAATAGCCTCCTGATACTACGTTATTCTGGATGAATTTTACTGAATTTTGTGCAACTGGCAAACCAAACCGTAAGATATATATATATATATATATATATATATATATATATATATATATATATATATATATATATATATTTACTAACAAAACACGTAGAACACGTTAAAACACACAATTTGTTATATCTATTTTTTTTTTTTCGTGGAGTTGATCGTTTTTAAGATATTCCTTGTTTTTAGTTTCAGTTTTGAAAAAATTAGACTTTTCTGATACAGGAATTTGTCAACTCGTGTCCATACAAACAAAGGAACTTCAGTCGTATAGCAACCAGCTTTTGACTGTCACTTTAACCTATGGTACTCCCTTATTTCCCTTCTACTTGCATGGAATCAAGTAATAAGGAAACTTTCTGCTGATGTTTATCTCGAAGTGTGTGGATCACATCAGTTTTTCCGTTACTCTTAAAGAAGCTTTATACCGCACACTCATTGATACGCAGACCTGATTTCTATTCAGTGTTCCCCTTAATGCTAAACGTTGATTTTGAGTGAAGTCAAATAAATTATTAAACAGGGTCCATTCTGTTTAAAGCAGCATCAACAGCAAGGTGTTCAATCAACCGTCTTGACGTTTTATTGCCATTTCCTGCTGCTTGGCAAATAGAAATTTCATCCAAACAAATGCTGTTTTTCATTCGCTACGTGTCGTAAACATGGGCGTCTGACCTCGCCTTGCGTCTATAGATATATCTTGTAGAGTAGGCTGTACGTCGTCATCAGAAAATAACGGCAATATTTGTTTTTCTTAAATAATCTTTATTTGTACTTCTCCATCAGCTTTGTGTCCTTCAAAATAAATTCCCTCAGATATAATACAGCTGTGCCAGTACTTTTTACTTTTCTACACGTACTACAGAGAAAATATTGCATTCCACCTAAAAATTCGATACCGCGATTTCACCGGAAATAGACATTTTAGGCTCCCCTGTATCCAGAAGAAGCATCTTTAGAAAAAAAAAATCCGTGTGCGTGTCCGATTGTCTATGACCATGACAACTTAGTCGGTATAGTATCAAATTTGGTATTTAAGTTTAGTATATTAAAAGGATGCGACACGAAGGTTTTGAGGAAAATCCCACCACTCCAAACTACACTTTACATGGAAAAAATTTATAAATTTTTTATTCTCAAAAATGATTAACGATTTTGTTTAAAATATCGTATATTAAAAATATTTACCTAAAAAATAAAATGTATATCTTGAATTTTCTAGCAATAACTTCTGAAGACTACTTTGTTCTGGATGAACTTTAGGGTATTTTGCATAACTACTAAATCGTAAAACATAGAAAAAAACTTGCCGGACAAAAAATGTAGAGCACGTTAAGACACACAATTTATGTTATATAATTTTTTTTCGTAGACTTAGTCGTTTTTGTGATATTCCTTGTTATTGGTTTCAGCTTTAAAAAACATATTTTTCTCATACAGGAATTTGTCAACTCGTATCCATACAAACAAAGGAACATCAGTCACATAGCAACCAGCTTTTGACTGTCACTTTAACCTAGGGTACTCTCTTATTTTCCTTCTACTTACACGGAAGCAAGTA
Organism: Hymenopus coronatus; assembly: GCA_030762935.1. Taxonomy (NCBI): domain Eukaryota; kingdom Metazoa; phylum Arthropoda; class Insecta; order Mantodea; family Hymenopodidae; genus Hymenopus; species Hymenopus coronatus. Next base: position 133,409,518 of record CM060886.1, read on the forward strand.
ATAAGACTATTTCTGCTAATTTTTCCTCGATTAGCATGAAGTAAATAGAAGCACAGGCTTTTTAACAATAATTTGTTGCAGAGAAAGTCATGTGAATGGAACACATCATCAGATTTTTCTATCTTTGTGGGACACAGCGTTGGCGAGTCAGTTTTTGACAGAATATAAAATATTACGAGTGCTGACGTTTGCAAAGCTTCAGAGCAGCGTTTTTTTTTTTACAAATATTGAGAAGAATTGGAGCATAGAGATAACGGGTTTATGCGAGAGCAAAAAATCAATGCTCTGACCATTAGTTTTAAAGGTCGCTTAGAGGTTTGTGGCAGACTTCGCTCTAGGCAGAAACTGCCATTGTTTGTCGGCGATAGATGCTTCGCTTCGATCCCCGTCGGGTACAATTAACAGCCGAGTTTGGTACTGAAAACGAGCATGCGTTAAAGAATTGCTCCCTTGATTGATTCTGCTGGAATAGATTTATGCTTTATTTACTTTCCCTACCATATACCTGCGAGGTAGAGGAATGTTTTTATTCCAACCAAAAACTTCATACATACATTAGGAAATGGACAAGGGCAGATACGGGAGTCGTCTAGAAAGTGACAGACGATATGGCATAACTAAATAATAAGCAATAACACACGTGTTTTCATTTTGTTTATAATTCACGACCGGAGTAAACTGTCCTAAGAGATGAAAACACGAGTTGTATTTAATAAGACCATTCACTGAAATAGGCTATTAATAATTTATAGGAAGGGAGATTTTATCATTGTAATACTTACATTAGTTCTCAAATGGATGACGCATTCAACCATCTTTATTTATCCATTTTATTTTTCCTTTCTTCACTGCCTCCTGAATTGATATGACCGATTGTGTCTACGCCCAATGTACGAATATCGATAGCAACAATAGAAATAGGAAACTATTTTATTTAAGCTTTTAATAGCTAATACATGAAATGGAACAAACGTTATTTTATTTGAGGTTATTGCACACATCCCAGACCTAAGAAATACAAATAACGATTATTTTCACTCCTTTTTTTTAACTAAATATTATTATCAGCTGGATACAATTTTAAATAAACATTGTAACTGAATTAATTGAAAGTACAATTGTGGAACTGACAGTTATTAAAAGTGAAGGTTGGCTGTCACCTTGTTACCAATAACCAAGACAGGAGATTAAACAAACGAACGTCAGGTGCGACAAGATTGCACATTTGGCTGCAGTCGCGACGCCCGGCTTTGAATGGATGACCAGCTTATTTATTAACACACTTAACAATCACGGCTATTCAACTCACTTTAGTTGTGGTGCCGCTGAAAGAGATATAAATACCGGTTAGCAAATTAGAGGAAGAACGGTATATGTAGCAAAATCAGTCATGCAATAAGGGCTCAAGGCTACAAGGATACTGTTAGCAGTATTTTCTCCAGAAGGCGTCGTAATATACAGGGTGTTTCAAAACGACACAAACGAACATGTGGACCTTCTTGGTCATACCGTATTTGATACCTGGATTTTTAGCTCTAAATTCGACACATACAAAAACTGCCATAAAGTCACCATGGATTAGGCAGTCGGACATAACCAAATGACACGTGCCTGGCCCATTCTAAGAGAGATGCCGGTTGGTAGCGAAGGTCCCGATCGCGTGGTGTAGGGGTGATTTGATAGACATGCCGGCGCAGCACAGGTCACCTTAGTAATGGAAAACGTAGCATGTGGATTGTTTTGTAATGTGTTTCGTATAACACGTTCTGAGGTTCTTTACGTGACGTATGACAACCGTTGTTCCTCCAATGCCTAATCCCAAGTGCGTCATAAAACTTTAGAGGAGTTTGAAAGTTGCGACATCAAGTTTCGGACAAGTCCAAGTGTAAGCTAATCGACGGCTTTGGTGTCGTTTCGAAACGGACTGTACAAGCAGGATGCCCTTGTTTTTCGCTTGAATATATAATCACGATATTACCACAAACATTGGCGGGAAATTTAAACATGTTCAACTATATACGAGAAAACAGGGGTGTGACAAATCTTGTTAGTGTAATGTGTAAATAAATGCGAATACTCACACAAATGAAAAGTATGTTGAATAGTTTCGGTGCTGAAGTAATAAAGTAACACTCACCTGCAACAAACAAAATCACAGATCAGTAAAACAATATTTGTAAAAACCAAAATACAGTAAATTAGGAGCTTTTATTATACTCCTGGAATTCCCTACAAGTATAAAAATCTTATGCTAATCAGAAAAAATTAGCAGAAATAGTCTTATTACTTGCTTCCTTGTAAGTAGAAGCGAAATAAGGGAGTACCATAGGTTAAAGTGAAGTCAAAAACTGGTTGCTATATGACTGAAGTTCCTTTGTTTGTATGGAGTTGACAAATTCCTGTATGACAAAAGTATAAGATTTTCAAAGCTGAAACCAAAAACCAGAAACATCTCAAAAACGGTCAACTCCGCGAAAAAATGTATATTGCATTAATTGTATGTTTTAACGAGCTCTACATTTTTGTGTGTTAAGTTTTTGTCTATCTCTTACAGTTTACCAGTTATACAAAATTCCACAAAATTCATTCAGAATAAAAATGTCTTCACAGGTTATTCCCAGCAAATTCAAGATATACACTTGAAATGTAAAAATTTTAACATGCAATATTTTAATAAAAATCTGATGTGTTCCATTCACATGACTTTCTCTACATCTCTGCAACAAATTATTCTATTTACTTAATCTAATCGAGAAAAAATTAGCAGAAATATTCTAATTTGCTTTCTTGTTAGTAGAAACGAAATAAGGGAGTAGCATAGGTTAAAATGATAGTAAAAAACTGGTTGCTATGTGACTGAAGTTCCTTTGTTTGTATGGGCAGGAGTTGACAAATTCCAGTATGAGAAAAGTATAAGTTATTCAAAGCTGAAATCTAAAACCAGGAATATCTAAAAAACGATTGACTCCAAGAACTAAAATGTATATTACATAAATTGTGTATTTTAACGTGCTCTACATTTTTTGTTTGGTAAGCTTTTGTCCATCTCTTACGGTTTATCAGTTATGCAACATTCTGTAAAATTGAACCAGAATAAAGTAGTCTTCAGAGGCTATTCCCAGAAAATTCAAGTTATACGTTTTATTTGTTAGGTAATATCTTTAATATACGATATTTTAATCAAAATCATTAGAGCCATTTTTAAGAAAATAAACATTTTCCATGTAAAGGGAAGTTTGGGGTGGGGATAGTTTTCTCAAAATCTTCGTGTCGCATCCCTGGAAGATACTGAACTTAAATGCTAAGTTTGGTATTTTACCGACTTTTCGTTTTTGAGTTATCGTGTTCACAGACACACGGACACACTGACACACGGACACATGGACCTTTTTCTGAAAATGCTTCTTTTTTTTTTATACAGGGGACCCTAAAACATATATTTCCGGTAAAAGCTCGGTGTCGAATTTTTGGGTGGAGGATTTCGTGGCGCATCCCCGGAAGATACTAAACTTAAATGCCAAGTTTGGTATTTTACTGACATTTCATTTTTCAGTCATGTGAATGGAACACATAAGGTGCTTTTGAAAATGTTATTGCATTCTGAAAGCCAATGATAACTACCATTTTCGAACTAATATGTGTGGGGTATAGGTATATGGTAACTGGATTAAGTAATGCATAGGTTCAGTTGAAACCGATGTCGACGTCACTGGAAAACAAATGAAAGCGAACCGCAACACAAAGCCTGTAATTGCAACTAAAAACATTACACTGTGTTTATTCAGGATCATTACCGCGTTAAATATTTGTCAAACGTGCGGCTTCTATCTTTGTTACGTTACCATAGTCCAGGCCTACTGCTTTTTTACTTTCTCTACACGTACTATGTAGAGAATGTAAGTAGATGGTATTCTATTCCACGCAAAAATTCGATACCGAGTTTTAGGGTCCTGTATATAAAAAAAATTGAAAAAGGCCCGTGTGTTTTATAGATCGAATTTTCTAGGAATAGCCTCTGAAAACTTCTTCATTCTGGATAGAATTTTCTGAACTGGCAAATCTTAAGAGATGGATCAAAACTATCTAAAAAAAAAAAAATCTGATGCGTTACACTCACATGACTTTCTCTAGCCGCCCTACAAACTTCTTACAAAAGATAGTTCTTCTTTCTACTCAATACTAATTGAGATAAACATTAGCAGAATGTTCTTGTTACTTAGTTCCTCATAAGAAAAAATAAATTAAAGGAATGCACTAAAGTGATGATTATACGTTTTAAAAGCTCTCGTTATGCGATTGTCACTCCAAATTGCTCCTTTGCTTGGCCAGGAGTAGAACAAAAGAAAATCGGAATCTTCCTGCCTGAGATAAGTATAAATACTTCACAATTGAAACTAATAACAAGGAATATCTTGAGAACGGTAAACTCCGAAAAAAAATGAATATGACATAAATTGAGTATTTTAACGAGATCTACATCTTTTATGGTTTACTAATTATGGAAAATTCAGCAAAATTCATCCACAATAAACAGGTCTTCAGAAAGTATTCCCAGAAAACATAAGATATATATTTTATTTGCGATGGTAATAGCTTTAATATATGTTATTTTATTCAAAATCGTTAGAGCAATTTTTAAGAAAAACAAAATTTTCAAAAAAATTTCCAGTAGTTAGGGATGGGGGGATTTTCGAAAATCTCGTGTCGCATCCTTGGAAGATACCAAACCCAAATGCCAAGTTTAGTATTTGCCGTCTTTTCGTTTTTGAGCTATGCTGTCCACACACACACACACACACACACACACACACACACACACACACACTTGGACCTTTATTTGAAAATGTTTTTTTTTTTTGGATTCAGGGGATCCTAAAATATGTATTTCCGATGAAATCTCTGTATCGAATTTTTGGGTGCAATACTATACTTTATCGAATGTATTCAGTGTGTCTGCCTCTACTCAATATTGGTATTCTAAGTTTGGTATCTTCCAAAGACGCGATACGAAGATTTTCAAGAAAATCCCTCCCAACCCCAACTGCCCTTTACATGGAACATTTAAAAAAAAAAGTATTTTATCAAAAAAGGCTCTAAAGTTTGGATTAAAATCTCTTATATTTAAGATACTTAACTGACAAATAAAATGTATATTTTCAGTTTTCCGGGAATAGCCTCTGAAGACTACTTTATTCTGGATCAATTTTACGGAATTTTGTGTAACTGCTAAACCATAAGAGGTAGACAAAAACTTACCACACAAAAATGTAGAGCACATTAAGGCACACAATTTATGTTACATACATTTTTTGTTTCAGCTTTGTAAAACGTAACTTTTCTCATGCAGGAATTTGTCAACTCCTGTTCATACAAACAAAGGAACTTCAGCAACTAGCAACCAGCTTTTTGCTATCACTTTAACGTATGGGATTCCCTTATTTCACTTCTACTTACAAGGAAGCAAGAAATAAGACTATTTTTGCTCATTTTTTCTCGATTAGAATAAAATAAATAGAAGCATAAGCTTTTTAACAATAATATGTTGCAGAGATCTAGAGAAAGTCATGAGAATAGAATACATCAGATTTTTTCAGAGGTTATTCAAGAATATATATAAAATTTGCGATGTAAATATCATAATATAGACATTTTAATCAAACTCGTTATAGCCATTTTTGAGAATATCAAAATTTTAGAAAAATGTTCCATGTAAAGGGTAGTTGGAGTAGTGGGGTTTTCTTTAAAATGTTCGTGTCGTATCCTCTGGAGATAACCTAACAGTCCACAAGGGACCTTAACGTACCGCCCTACCGCTGCATCCCCCATCTCGGCTCGAATGGGGTACGGGGCTGGAGGGTGAGACGTGTTCAGCGCTTCCCGGCCGGTTGATGCGGTCTGAAGCCGCTACTTCCCAATTAAGTAGCTCTCAATTGGCCCCCCGGGGACCTCACGAGACTGAATGCACCCGGATCAGGTCTCCCAGCGGGGGAAAATGACAGGCAGCCGCGCTACCATCGCGCTAAGGAAACGAACATCCTTGGGACATTCTAAACTAAAACCGTATTTTGGTATTTAACGGACTTTGCTTTTTGAGCTGTGCTGTTCACACACAGATACACTCACTCGGATTCGGGGAACCTCAAAACATATTTCCGTTTAAACCTCGACATCGAATATTTTGGTGGAGTAAAATAGGTATGTACTACAGAAAATAAACGTTCGTCGTCTGTTTCGCTTCTCCACATGGTTGCTAGGATACGCTTACTAACGATGCACATAAAATGCCATCTTTACACTATAAAATGGCTGAAATAAAATGTTTGATATTTAGAAACACCATATCGCTCTTTCTTTCCCCACGTGAATGTATAATGTTTACTTCACTGTTTGTGTAACCTGGCGGTGAAATGGACCATACAGGAGCCTCCAGCAATCGGCTGTATCCTCCAGGTATTTCAGTTATAACACAGTTATCCTGCATGGAAATGACCGATTGGACAGTACACAGCAAATTGTCCAAACAAAACACAGTCGATACTGCTTCATAAACCCGCCATATATAAACAGTACACGCTAGCAAAGATTTAAGGTTATGTATGATGAAACTTAATTAAAAAAATCACAAAACAGGACTTTCTACTTCCTCTAGCCTCAAATGTACAATGTACATATTTATTGTATTCTGCCCAAAAATTCATTGCCGAGATCTCATTGGAAATATATGGTTTGGGGTCCCCTGAATCCGGAAAAAGCATTTTTAGAAAAAGGTCTGTGTGTGTCTGTGAACAACATAACTCAAAATCATTAAATACCAAACTTGGTATTTAGGTTTAGTATCTTTCAAGGATGCCACAAAAAGAATTGCTAGAAAATTCCCCTACTCCAAACTGCCCTTTACATGGAAAAAATATTTGAACATTTTGTTTTTCTCAAAAATAGCTATACTGACGTTGATTAAAATATTATATATAAGAGATACTTACATAAAAATAGAATGTGTATTTTGAATTTTCTGGGAATATCCCCTGAAGACTTCTTTACTTTGGATTACTTTTGAATAACGGCTAAACCGTCAGAGATAGACAAAAACTTGCTACACGAAAAATGTAGACCTTGTTAAAACACATAATTTATGTCACATTATTTTTTGTGAACAGCTGACCGTTTCCGAAATATTCCTTGTTATTGCTTTCAATTTTAAACTACTATAAATTTTCTTAAACAGGAAATTACGTTTCTATGCATTTCTCTTGTTTTAATGCAGGCCATCCAAAGAGCACCGAACTTCTGTTGTTTCATGCGAGACCAGCTTTTAAAACATATGACTATCGGTTTAGTCTAGCGTATTTTCTTATTTCCCTTTTACTTACAAGAAAGCAAGTAAGACAATTTGTGCTAATGTTTATCTTGATAAGCACGTCGTAGATAGAAGAATAATATTTTGTAAGGAAAGTTGTTTGTTTAAAAACTAGAGAAAATATCAGGGGTTTTTTATTTTAATTCCGTGAAATAACGTAAACATTCCGGAATTTAAAAAAGTATAATTGGCCACCAGGCGCCATTTTTAAATTCCTTAAATCACTGGAGCTACAGCAAAGCATTAGATGTGAAATGGTACTGGACATGGCAAGAAAAACTTCAGTTCGACGAGAGCTCATTCCCATGATGTAAAATAAAAAACGATATTGTCCAGAAGAAAAGCAGCAACACAAGAAGAAATGGACAAAAATAGCAGCAGCAGAGGAGAGGAAAAGGAAAATTAGGTTCCAACCTACCAACCTGGTGGATTTTAATGTGAGCCATGCATTCAAATATTTCCTTGTTTTCTCGCTATTGATATTTTCAGCATTTTCCTTCATGTAAAATGTTCCTTGTGGAGCAGTTTTTCTGTTACACAAATAACATTTGTTGTACACATTCACAGAGAGACAATGAATAAGAATTGTTCTAGGTTTTACTGTACTTTTAAGCATATGTTTTAAATTTTCAAACAAAAGTTTATATTAGTTTTGTTCTAGGTTTTACTGTACCTTTGAGCATATGTTTTAAATTTTCAAACAAAAGTTTATATTAGTTTTGTTCTAGGTTTTACTGTACTTTTAAGCATATGTTTTAAATTTTCAAAACAAAAGTTTATATTTTTATGACAAACAGCACATTCATAGTTTTAAAACAATTTGGAGCCTAAACCAAAAGACACACAGATGTGTCAATTTCAAAGAGCAGATGTATTGTGAACCTAGAGTTAAAATATTCGACCAAAATTTTAATTTTTGATCACAAGGGACTTTTTACTGATGTGACAAAATCATAAAACAAATTTGAGCATAACCTCCAAACCGTTAGAGCAAAATTGATAAAATTTGCTCTGTAAATCATCTGCACTATATTACATCTGTAGTGTAAATTTAGAAAAGCTTTATTTGTTTTATTTATTTCAAAATTACATTCATGTACGTCTTTAAGGGATGAGGGAGATTAGGCATAAATCTGATGTTTTACATTCACATGACCTTCTCTTCCTAGCCAGTATAAAACTATTTCTATAAAAGATTATTCTTCTATCTAGAGCGTGCTAAATGAGATGAGCATTACCACTTAGTTCATTATAAGTAGAATGGAAACAAGAGAATACGTTAGGTTAAACCGACAGTCAAATGTTTTAAAAGCCGATCGATGTGTGAACAAACGATGTTCAATTCGCTGTGCATTTCCAGATAAAAAATCTTGTGTTACATTCACATGACTTTCTCTACACCTCTGCAACAAATTATTGTTAAAAAACCCATGCTTCTATTTACTTCATGCCAATCGAGAAAAAATAGCACAAATAGTCTCATTATGTGACTGAAGTTCCTTTGTTTGTATGGACACGAGTTGACAAATTCCTGTAAAAGAAAAGTATAAGTTCTTTTAAAGCTGATACTAATAACAACGAATATCCCCAAAACTACCAACACCACAAAAAAATATAACATAAATTGTATGTTTTAACGTGCTCTACATTTTTGTGTGGCAAGTTTTTGTCCATCTCTTACGGCTTAGCAGTTATGCAAACTTCCGTAAAATTCATCCAGAACAAAGTAATCTTCAGAGGCTATTCCCAGAAAATTCAAGATATACATTTTATTTGTTAGGTAAATATCTTTAATATACGATACTTTAATCAAACTCGTTAGAGCAATTTTTAAAAGAAAAATAAAAAAATTCTAAAAAAAAAGTTCCATGTAAAGGGTAGTTTGGGGTGGGAAGATTTTTCTCAAAATCTTCGTGTCGCATCTATGGAAGATACGAAATTTAAATACCAAGGTTGTTATTTTACCGACTTTTCGTTTTTGAGTTATCGTGTTCACTGACACGAAGACGGATACACGCACACACACACACACACACACACACACACACACACACAGGGACGGACCTTTTTTTGAAAATGCTTTTTTGGTTACAGGGGACCCTAAAACATATATTTCCCGTAAAAACTCGCTATTGAATTTTTTGGTGGAGAGCAATACCTTCTCTATACACTATGCATATAGTACGTGTAAAGAAAGCAAAAATCTTATGTGTACCATTCTCATCACTTTCTCTACATCTCTGCAACAAATTATTCTTAAAAAGCTTATACCTCTATTTATTTCATGCTAATCAGAAAAAAATAGCAGAAATAGTCTTATTACTTGCTTCCTTGTAAGTAGAAGCGAAATAAGGGAGTACCATAGGTTAAAGTGATTGTCAAAATCTGCTATGTCACTGAAGTTCATTTGTTTGTATGGACAGCGTTGACAATTCCCTGTATGAGAAAAGTATGTTTTTCGAAGCAGAAACGAAAAACAGGGAATGTCTAAAAAACGATGAACTCCACCAAAAAATGTATATAACATAAATTGTGTGTTTTAACGTACTCTACATTTTTCATGCAGTAAGTTTTTGTCCATCTCTTACGGCTTTGCAGATATGCATAATTCCGTAAAATTGATCCAGAATAAAGTAGTCTTCAGAGGCTATTCCAAGAAAATTTAAGATATACATTTACCAAGTTTGGTATTTTACCGCCTTTTCGTTTTTTAGTTATCACAGACACACAGACGGACACACACGGACCTTTTTCTAAAAATGCTTTTTTTGTTGTTGCAGGGGACCCTAAAACATACATTTCCGGTGAAATCTTGGTATCGAATTTTTGGAAGCAGTGCAATACCTTCTCTATACTCTATGTATATAGTACGTTTAGAGAATATAATAAAAATGGAAAGAAATTATCTATATATCAATATAAGACATGGTATGAATATAGCAAGTTTTCTAAGTAAATGAAAGAAGCATTTTTGAAGGCAGGGGCTCCAACTCAGCGAGCCGGCCGCAGGGAGCAATTTTCGCTTTGTCAGGCGTAACCAGAAATATTGGGACAATCCGCTGAGTGAATCGCTGAGGCGTGTTGAGCCAGTCGCATATCTCCCAGGCGTATTCTACACTTTGTATACTCAAATCTGGAAATGTATGAAGCGTTCGTCTACAAAACATTACACTCTGGTAGTACAGGCCTCAAAATCAGCTTTTATAGTGCTTTATGTAAACAAACGTTCCACCTGTTCGTCTGTAGTCCTTTAGAAGCATTGAAAAAATCCATTTCTACAGGCTGGTGCGTAATTTATCTACCAATTCGGTTGAGAAATAGAACTACTATATAAAAGTGAAAGAACTTTATTTGTAAAAGCCCTTGATATTTCATTTACTTGCTTCCTTGTAAATAAGGGAGTACACTAGGCTAAACCGATAGTCAAATCTTTTAAAAAGCCGGTTGCCAAGTGGTTGAAATCCGTTTCTATGCAGGACCAAGAGTGTGAGAAAAGTTTAAATATTTTAAGTCAGAAACAAATAACAAGAAATATATCAGAAATGATCAATTCAACGAAAAAAACGAATATCACATAAATTGTGTGTTTTAATGTGATCTACAGTTTTTGTGAAGTAAGTTTTTTTTTTTTTTTCTTTCTCTCAGGTTTAACCGCTACGCAAAATTCATCAAAATGCATTCACAACAAAGTGGTCTTTAGAGGCTATTCCCAGAAAATTCAAGATACACATTTTATTTGCCATATACATATCTTCAAAATACGGTATTTTAATCAAAATCGTTAGAAATATTTCGAAAATTTTGATTTTCTCAAGAATGGGTCTATGTGGAGGATAGTTTGGGGTGGGGGTTTTCTCAAAATATTCGAGTCGCATCCCTGGAAGATATTAAACTTAAATACCAAGTTTGGTACTTTACCGACTTTTGTTTTTGGGTTATCGTGTTTACGGACACACGGTCCTTTTCCTGAAAATACTTTTTTGGATACAGGGAACCCTAAAACGTGAATTTCCGGTGAAATCCCGGTATCGAATTTTTGGGTCGAATACAATACATTCTCTATAGGCTATGTATATATTACGTTTAGAGAAAGTAAAAAATGACACAATATACATTTGCATTTATGGTTATTACACTTACATCAACAGTACTTGAATATGACGTCAGCTCACAGAGAAAGTAGAGGAAAAAAAATGCTTCTTTTGGATTCATATATTTCCGGTTAAATGTCGGATTCGAATTGTTGGTGGAATACAATGCCTTCTCTATGCGCTATATACATGCACGTGTAGTTACAGTAAATATGCTTCTTTTTGGATTCATGGGCTCTCAAAACGACTATATTTGCAGTGAAATTTCAGTATCAAATTTTTAGGTGCAATGGAATACCTTCTCTATACACTGTGCACATAGTACGTGTAGAGACAGTATTTTTTTTTTATTCATATGGTCGCAAAACATATATTTTCGGTGAAATCTCTGTATTGAATTTTTGGGTGTAGTACAACACCTTCTCTATCCACTATGTATATAGTACATACGCGCCAGGAAAGTACAAATCTGGCAAATTTAGTCTGTGACCTTTACCAATATATTTTTCATGATTTCAGCAAAATCTAAACCCCCTAAAGCTACGTGTGTAAGTGGAATACATCAACCTCTTGCAACTCTGATACAATGTGGAAATTTATAACCTTTACAAAATGTTAGAAACAATCTGATGTATTGTAAAATGTTCCAACATCAAAGCTTTTTGTCTTGTGACGTAAACACAGCTGCTCTTGTTTTCGCATTGAACTATTTATGTCTTTGTTTTGTTGGCAGTCCTGCTGGCTTGTGAAGGTTACTGCAAATAAAACACTGACGCATAAATGCTGCAAGGCTTGTATGGAACATGGTGTGTTAAAGGTGGCCATGTTGTTACATATCAACGGCATTCGTTCAAAATTTAAAAGAGTGCATAGATTCGTAATACCTATAATGTATTCCATGCAAAAGCTAATATTAGGGGCGTTCAGTAAGTTCTTAGAAAATCCAAAATATTACACTGGTAGCATCGAAAAAAGTTTGGATTTAATAACCGTCATCTCTTACTAGATGGCAGTTAAAGTTTCAGCTGCATTCATCACGTGGTTTCATTGCCATAGGCGATTGAATCAACAATCTTGTGTTGCTTTAGAAACATGAAAAAATAAAAAAACAGAGTTTCATGTAGTGATTAAACACCAAAAGAGATAAAAGCCGAGTTGGATAAAGTTCATGGAACATCTGCTCCTGCATTTGCAACAATTTACAATTGGATAAATGAATTTAAACGTGGTCGTACATCCACAAATGAAAAATAGCGTTTCGGACGTCCATGAGAAGTGATTCCTCCGAAATTGACAAAATCCAGGATATGATTTTGAGTGTTGGACGAATCAAAGTTCGTGAAATAGTACAGGTCACTGGCATATCTCAAGCTAAAGTGTTCTTTAGCAAATACGAGGTCTGTTAAAGGTCTCGGCAACGTGGGTGCCGCGTTTGCTCTCAATGGAGAATCAACACAATCGTGCAATCGATTCGAAAACTGGTTTGGCACTTTTCCAGCACAATCCTTTCGAGTTTCTGCGTCGATACATAACTGAAGGAAACATGGATACACTAATACACTTCAGAAAGAAAGGTTTAGTCGAAACAGTGGGTTTTTAAAGGCGAACAGGCTCCGAAGAGGGCAACGGTGGTGAAATCTGCAGTCAAGGTGATGACCTCGGTATGTTGGGTTGCTCGCGGAATCGTCTACATTGATTACTTGCAGAAAGGAATATCGATAATTGGAATCTATTATGCATTATTATTGCACCGATAGAACGGATAAATCAAGAGAAAATCTGATGTGTTCCATTCACTTGACTTTCTCTATATCCCTGCAACAAGTTATTCTTAAAAAGCGTATACTTCTATTTACTTCACGCTTATCAGAAAAATTTAGCAGAAATATTCTTATTACTTTTTTCCATGTAAGTAGAAGCGAAATAAGGGAGTACCATAGGTTAAAGTGATAATCAAAAGCTGGTTGCTATGTGACTGACGTTCCTTTGTATGGACACGAGTTCACAAAGTCCTGTATGAGAAAAGTATGTTTTTATAGCTGAAACCAAGAATAAGGAATATCTCAAAAACAATCAACTCCACGAAAAAAATATATATATATAACATAATTTGTGTGTTTTAAAGGCTCTACATTTTTATGTGGTAAATTTTTGTCCATCTCTTACGGTTTAGCAGATATGCAAAATTTCGCAAAATTGACCCAGAATAAAGTAGTCTTCAGAGGCTATTCCCAGAAAATTCAAAATATACATTTTATTTGCCAGGTAAATATCTTTAATATACGATATTTTAATCAAAATCGTTAGCCATTTTTTAGAAAATCAAAATTTTCTAAAAAAAGTTCCATGTAAAGGGTAGTTTGGGGTTGGGGGATTTTTCTCAAAATCTTCGTGTCGCATCCCTGGAAGATACTAAACTTAAATACCAAGTTTGGTATTTTACCGACTTTTCGTTTTTGAGTTATCGTGTTCACACACACGGACCTTTTTCTGAAAATACTTTTTTTTGGATGCAGGGAACCCTAAAACATATATTTCCGGTGAAATCTCGGTATCGAATTTTTTGGGTGGAGTGCAATAGCTTCTCTATACACTATGTACATAGTACGTATAGAGAAAGTAAAAATGCCTTCATCTGGCAAAGAAAAAGATTCTCTTCTATCAAGACAATACAAAGGTGCACACCTGCTCAGTTTCGAAGGCGAAAATTGTAGAATTAAGGTTCGAATTACAACATTCACCAAATTTGGCACTCTGTGACTTCTGTTTATTTCGAAACTTGAAAAAGTGGTTCGGCGTAAACTAATCATTTCTAACGAAGAGGTCAACTATTTTTTTTTTTTTTTTACCTTAAAGTCCTTTAACCTAGTTAGTCATATCGGACGATGAATGAAATCGGTGAAATGATGCTCAAATGATCTCGGGGTCCATGGAGCTTAAAGTTACTTGACATTCCTTTTTTCAGGATAAGGGAATGCCCCGAAATCCGTGTAACTCACCCCAGGCGAGATTCGAACTCACGATCTGTTGAATGTGAGGCAGACACGTTACCACCACAACTCAGGTGGGCTTGATGATGCCTGTTTTGAAGACCTTCCGAAATCCTACTTTTTGGATGGCTTAACACAGTCCGAAAAATGCTGGGAAAAGTTTGGGCTAAAAGAGATAATGATAAAAATATAAACCAAAAGTAATTTGGTTTTCTATAATTTTCTAAAAACTTATTGGACACCCCTCGTAACACCCGTCTCGTGCGGTAATGTCGTGGTCCCGAATTTGGGAACTTCTGGCTTAAAAACCCGCGGGTCGACCAATCTGGCTGGAGTTTATCGTAATAATAAATAATAATAAAAAAATAATAATAAATAATAATAATAAAAATAATCATCATCCTGTACATCTCTGTAATCTTTTTAACAATAATTTGTTATTACGCTATCTACTTCTACTCGAGATAAAACATTATCAGAAATGGTTCCTTGTAAGTAGAACTAAACAAGGGAATTCACCAGGATAAAGCGATTGTCAAATATTTTAAAAGTCGTCGCTATGTGATTGACTTTGAATTTCGCTCCTCTTTTCTTGACCAGGAATAAAACAAAAAACGACGGACGACTACTTTGTGTTTGAGCAAAGTATAAGCATTTTAAAATTAAAACCAATAACAAGAAATATATTGGAAATCTTCAAAACGTTCAAATGACATAAATTGTGCGTTTTAACGAGATGTTTATTTTTCTGCAACGCAAGTTTTTCTCCCTCCTTCAGTCTTTCTTTTACAGTTTTTACTGCTTAAGGAATTTCAGGTGCTAGATTAACAAATAATATGGAAACTCGCTGTTATTTTGTTATTTTGTGAGGTCTTTAGCACGTAATTACTAATTAGTTTTCTATTATTGACAATGTGGAAGCTGTTACGCCATTCGTTGATAGAGATAAGATTGTCTTGGGAGCTTTTGTAGGCCTTGAATGAAATGAAATAATCTTGTGAAATGGACACAATTTCCAATTCTATACTAAACAAAAATTTATGATCGGTGCCAAAGGTTATTTGTGCAGTTTGATCATAATCGTTCCACTGGTATAGAAGTCTATAAAGAACTTACAAGGGACTTTTTTTTTTAAGTTCCGATAGACTATAAAGAAAAGACAAGTTCATAAAAAACAATTATTTTATTACTAAAAGTTTTGTACACTTATGGTCACTTTTCGATATAATCACCGAAAAGATTGAGACATTTATCGTACCTGTGCACAAGCTTTGCAATAGCCGCTTCAAAAATGTTGCCGCCAACGATTTCAAATGAGCATTGACGTTGTTTTGAAGATCTTCGTTGGTTTGAAAGTGCTGTCCTCTTCAGTTCAGGGAAAAGGTGAAAGTCGCTGGGTGCCAGATCAGGTCTGTACGGCGGGTGATCGAAAATGCCCCATTGAAATTGTTGAAGGAGCCGATGGGTTGTGCCAGCAGTGTGTGGACGAGCGTTGTCATGGATCAACACAATTCCTGAAGTCAGCATTCCTCTTCGTTTGTTTTGAATGGCTCTCCGCAAACGTCGTAAAGTTTCACAGTAAACAGCTGCATTGACTGTGGTTCCGGGCTGCATCATTAACGGCAACATTTTTTGAAGCGGGTATTGTAAAGCTTGTCCACTGGAGCGCTACTGGGTTCGTGCCCGGGCGCGAGATTTTTATTGGAATGGTATACTTAAATGTTTTACTGTGACGTGTTTATTAATGTTTAGACCGTGATTTATTACGCACTACGACCGGTCTTAAAATCCGTCACAACTAAGGATTACACCACGCGCTCAAATACCACATCTTCGTCAAGTGCCTTAAAATGTCGCCTGTTCGGCTCCATCGCGAATTCTAAATTTCACATCTTGGTTGCAAGTGCCTTACACTGTCGCCTGACCAGCGGAGAGCATTGTCTTGTTGTGTCCCGTTAGTTTACCCTTGGACAGGGCATTCTCGCCCCTTTCCCTCGGGTCAACGCACGGCAGGTAACAGGGTCTTTTACCCCGAGCTTGTGCACAGGTACGATAAATGTCTCAATCTTTTCGGTGATTATGTTGAACTTGTTTATTTATAGGCTATCAAAGGTTGAAAAAAACGGCCCTCGTACTTACATTGACAACTATACAGGATGATTCAAAAATACTTTTACAGAGATTGGGAACTGGTTCCTTACATCAAAATAAGAAAATTGTTCATATAAACACATGTCCCAAAACCCTTCGTTTTCGATTAATTGAAGTTAAAAACAGTTTAAGGTGACGAGTTGATAATTTTAAAATTGTCATCTTGTTAAGAGGTCTTTCACACAATCACCACTTACAGAAAATGATCCCAATGTCGTTCTCTTGCTTCTAGACACACATGTAATGTCAAAAACTCCCAGTCGGTGTCGTGTGATTTCGCAGGTTTCCACGACACGTAAATTAACAGTTTCTTCATCCAGGATGACTGCTGCAACGTGCAGGCCTCGGGACTGTGCTCCTCTACCAATCCCTCAGTCAAGGTAGATACCAGCCAGTGCATCACGAACAATGAGAAAATGTGCTGGAGCCCCATCATGCAAAAATTACACATTTCTTTTTACTTTCTCTACACGCGCTACGTGCATAGTGTATAGAGAACGTATTATATTGCCCCCAAAATTCGATACCGATATTTCACCGGAAATACAGGTTTTGGGATCCTCAGAGACCAAAAACAGCTATTTAAAAAAAGGTCAGTGTTGGGGGGGGGGGTCTGTCTATCGGAGTGTGTGTGTGTGTGTCTGTTGGGGTGTGTTTGTTAAATATGTTTTCTCTCGTAGATATTCCTTGTTAATGGTTTCAGCTTTAAGGTATTTATAATTTCCTCGTACGGAAATTTGTCAACTCCTGGCTATACAAACAAAAGAATAGCAACCAACTTTTAAAAGATTTGACTATCGCTTTAGGTTAATGTACTGTCTTAATTCCCTTCTACTTATAAGGAAGTAAGTAATAAGACCATTTCTTATAATTTTTCTCGATAGCATGAAGAAATAGAAGAATAAGTTGTTTAACAGTAATTTGTTGAAGAGATGTAGAGAAACTCAAGTGAATAGAACACATCGGAATTTTACTTTCTCTACACGTACTATGTATATGGTGTATAGAGAAGGTATTGTATTCCACCCAAAAATTTGATACCGCGATTTCACCACAAATACAAGTTTTCAGTCCCCAGAACCCAAAAAGAGCATTTTTTTTTTTTTTTTTTTGTAAAAAGGTCCGTGTGTGTATGTGTGGGGACAGCATAGCCCAAAACCGAAAAACCCATTCAATACCAAACTTGGTATTTAAGTTCAGTATTTTCTAAGGATGCGACAGGAAGATGTTCAGGAAAATCCCCCCAACCTCAACTACTCTGTGCATGGAAAATCTTTCGAAAAAATTTATCTTCTCAAAAATGGCTCTAACGATTTTGATTAAAATATCGTCTATTAAAGATATGACAAATTTCGCATAGCTGGAGAACCGAAAGAGATTGACGTGCTCTACATTTTCTGTCTAAGCACACAGTTTCTGTCAAATGCATTTTTTTCGTGGAGTTAACCGTTTTGAGTTATAGCTTGTTATTTTTTATTGTTTTATTTATATAGTCCCCTTTAACATCTATGGTCATATCGGGGGCTTTGCATTAGAAACAACTCGTTGCCTGTAGGTTCTGTTTTATGTTTGGTTTAAATCATTTTATTTTCCTCAAACACACACACACACACACACACACACACACACACATTCACTGTCACATATTTCCAGATCCTGTGGGGATAGGGAATAATTCTGGCTAAAGAAAAATTCCCCGCCCCAGCCGGAAATCGAACCCGGGACCTCCGGGTGAAAAGTCAGCTCGATTGCTTTTTATTAAAAACTTATACTTTTCTTAAACAGGAATTTGTCAATTCCTGTCCATACAAACAAAGGAACTTCAGTCACCTAGTAACCAGCTTTTGACTATCACTTTAACCTATGATATTCCCTTATTTTGCTTGTACTTACAAGGAAGCAAGTAATAAGAAGCCCGCCTGGGTAGTGTGGTGGTAGCGTGTCTGCTACATATTCAGAAGGTTGGGAGTTCGAATCTCGCTTAAGGTTTTTTTCCTGGTTTTCCCTTATCCTGAGAAGACGAATGTCAAGTAATTTTGAGCTCCATGGACCCCCGAGAGCATTTGAGCAGCATTTCACCAATTGCATTCATCGTCCGATATGACCAACCAGGTTAAAGGACTGTACAAAAAAAAAAAAAAGTAATAAGACTATTTCTGCTAATTTTTTCTCAATTATCATGAAGTGAATAGGAGCATAAGCTTTCTAACAATAATTTGTTGCAGAGATGTAGAGAAAGTCATGTGAATGGAACACAACAGATTTTTTTTTTTTTTTTTACACTTAAAACATATATTAGTTCGTAGGTTTAATATTTTGTGTGTGAAACAATACCAACATTGGATAAGAGAAAACGCTATAAGGAAGCAGCAGTATAACTACGGTTGGTTCCCTGCTGGTTTATATCGGAAAGCCGCACAAAGAGCTTTGGATGCGGTGTGTACGTCAGGTTAACAAAACACGCCTACATTGCAACATTATCTTGTTGGCAGCCGTGTTATCCTACGAAAGCAAGTGAATGTTTCCACAAACATGGCGTTGCATGTCGGACTAGGGTTGCGATGTATTTAAATTGCCGTTATCTGCCACACAACAAGCCACATTATCAACTTTCAACTTCCACGAGAGGCGGCGCGGGTCTTCCTTCATAAAAAGGAATGGCTCTGCTTTTGTTTGTTGTTCTTACTCCAAATGCTAAAAGTTATAGCTACAAGAGAGATTCATGAGGCTGAAGCGATAGTCTAATTTGATATGATACATTCACATGGCTATTTCTGTCCATTCTTCAAAAAAAATATTTAAAAAAAAATCTGATGTGTTCCATTCTCATGACTTTCTCTACACCTTTTCAGCATTTCTTTTTTTTGTAGTTTGTAACATCCTCTAGCCTGGTGGTCATATCGGACGATGAATAATGCTCAAATGATCTCGAGCTCCTTGGAGCTTCAAGTTACTCGACATTCGTCTTCTCAGGGTAAGGGAAAACCCCCAAAAAACTTATGCGGGTCCTTTGTTTGTATGGACACGAGTTGACAAATTCCTGTATGAGAAAAGTACAAGTTTTTTTACTTTCTCTACACGTAGGTACTATGTACATAGTGTATAGAGGTGTTGCACTCCACCCAAAATGTCGATACCGAGATTTCACCGGAAATACATGTTTTAGGGTCCCCTGTAACCAAAAAAAGCATTTTAAGAAAAAAGTACGCGCGCGCGCGCGCGTGTGTGTGTGTGTCTCTGAACTCGATCACTCAAAAACGAAAAGTCCGTAAAATACCAAACTTGGTATTTAAGTTCAGTATCTTGCAGGGATGCGACACGAAGATTTTGAGAAAAATTCCCCCACCCCAAACTACCCTTTACATGGAACTTTTTTTTTTTAAATTTTTGATTTTCTTAAAAATAGCTGTAACGATTTTGATTAAAATATCGTATATTAAAGATATTTACCTGACAAATAAAATATATATCTTGAATTTTCTGGGAATACCCTCTGAAGACATTCTGGATGATTTTTACGGAATTTTGCATAACTTCTAAAACGTAAGAGATGCAAAAAAACTTGCCACACAAAAAATGTAGAGCGCGTTTTTTTTTTTTTTTTTCGTGGAGTTGATCGTTTTTAAGATATTCCTTGTTTTTGGTTTCAGCTTTATAAAATATACTTTTCTCATACAGGAATTTGTCAACTCGTGTCCACACAAAAAAGGAACTACAGTCACATAACAACCAGCTTTTGACTATCACTTTAACCTATGATACTCTCATATTTCGCTTCTACTTACAAGGAAGCAAGTAATAAGACGATTTCTGTTAATTTTGTCTCGATTACCATCAAGTAAATTGAAGCAAAAACTTTCTAACAATAATTTGTAGCAGAGATGTAGAGAAAGTTATGTGAATGGTACACATCAAATTTTTCTTATTTTGGTGTAAGAAACCTGTGCCCAAACGTTGTAAAAGTATCGTGAATCATTCTGAATATGTGCTTGTGTGCGAGTGTATATATGTATTATTGGGAGGAAATCTATTACATTCCTAATATGTGTTTTATAGAAGCATTACTTACAAAAAAGTTTAATTCATTCTTTGATCAGCGATTTCGAAAAAAATAAATGCTTTTTGTTGCAAATTGGATGCCTAATTCCACAAGAATGTACAAAGGTAATAGTTCGTTACTTGCAAGATGCGTGGAGTAACGTATTTCTGACAGTTTCGGTAGGAATTATGCAAGATCATACAGAGTTTCGAAATAAGAATTACAGGAATATTGCGAGCAGTTTTAACAGACTTAAAGTAACTCGGCAGCGTTGCGTTGAGGTTTGTCAAGGATGTAAACACGTTGGTCGCTTGCAAACACGACGCAGGGTGGTGTAATGTTTTGGAAGCTAACGAGTGCAGATGACATTCTGATTAGCCTACACTGGTATGGTAGCAGCTGTGAGGCGTGTTTGTTTATGTACTGACCTAGTCCAAGGGACAATGTGTTCCAAATACGGAGATCTATCACTGGTTTAAATTAATGTATACCCGGCATGTATATTATAGAATGATATATATGCCATTTATTTAGCGTATATGGGGTAATAATATACTTTTTAAATGCCTCTAAATACTAAACAAACGCAAGATTACTGGGCAAGTATAATCTAAAACTATGTTATACAAATAAACCGTCAAACCACGAGCAACGGCAGGTACTTCGGCTAGTATTTATAAAAAGCTGATTTGTTCCATTCACATGACTTTCTCTACATCTCTGCAACACACTATTGGTAAAAAGTTACTATTTACTTCATACTAATTGAGAAAAAATTAGCAGAAATAGTCTTATTACTTGCTTTCTTGTAAGTAGAAGCGAAATAAGAGAGTATCATAGGCTAAAGTGATAGTCAGAAGCTGGTTCATATGCGACTGAAGTTCCTTTTTTTTTTTGTATGAACAGGGAGAGATAAATTCCTGAATTAGAAAAGTGTAAGTTTTTAAAGCAGAAGCCAATAACAAGGAATATCTCAAAAACGATCAACTCCAAGAAAAAATGTATATAACATAAACTGTGAGTTTTAACGTGCTCTACATTATTTGTATGGTAAGTTTTTATCCATCTGTTACGGTTTAGCAGTTATGCAAAATTTCACAAAATTCATTCAGAATAAAATAGTCTTCAGAGTCCATCCACAGAAAAGTCAACATATACATTATATTTGTCATGTTAATACCTTTAATATACGGACGGTATTTTAATCAAGATCGTTAGAGCCCTTTTTGAGAAAATCAACATTTTCCAAGAAGTTCCATGTAAAGGGTAGTTGGGGGTGGGGGATTTTCTTGAAAATATTCATGTCGCATCCTTGGAAAATACTGAAGTTAAACATCAAGTTTGGTATTGTACGCACTTTTGTTTTTGAGCTATGCTGTCCACGCACGCACACTGACAGATACACACGGACATTTTTGTAATTTTTTTTTATTCAGGGGGTCTCAAAAGATATATTTTTGGTGAAATCTCGGTATCGAATTTTTGGGTACAATACAATAGCTCCTCTATACACTATGTACATAGTACGTATAGAGAAAGTAAAAAGTCAGCACCATGACCTTGTGTACAGCAGCTGTGTGTTATCAAGTTTCCAAGTGCGCAGTGGAAAGAACACCGAAAGCTTACGTTTTTTAAAGCTGAAACCAAAAACAAGAAATATCTCAAAAACGATTAACTCCACGAGGCTATTCCCAGAAAATTTAAGATATACATTTTATTTGTCAGGTAAATATCTTTAACATATGATACTTTAATCAAAATAGAGTGATTTTTGAGTAAATCAAAAATTTTCGAAAAAAGTTCCATGTAAAGGGTAGTTTGGGTTGGGAGGATTTTTCTCAAAATCTTCTTGTCGCATCCGTAGAAGATACTAAACTTAAATACCAAGTTTGGTATTTTACCGACTTTTCGTTTTTGGGTTATCGTGTTCACAGGCACATGGACAAACACACACGGACCTTTTTCAGAAATTCTTTTTTTGGGTGACCCTATAACGTATATTTCCGGTGAAATCTCAGTATCGAACTTTTTAGTGGAGTGCAATACTTTCTCTATACACTATATATAGTACGTGTAGAGAAAGTAAACAGAAGTAGATAGTAGAACGAGCTTTTGTAAGAACACTTTGTACGCGTAGTTAGAGAAAGCTGCAGTGAAGAGTATAACATTTCTTTTACCTCTCACGGGAGCTGTGTGCTAGACCCAGAACCCCAGCTAGACGAAGTCTGAACCCGCTCATGACAAAGTTCATGTTTGTTGAGATTTTAAAGAGTTCTTGAGATTTCCGGTTCTCTTTCAGCCACAAGGGAGGTAGAGGGTTATGTAAAAGAGAAAGAACAAGCTAGCGTCAGCAGTGAATAATAAATGCAAACGTAGAATAGAACATTTTGTAAGCTTCGAAACGATAACTGAAGCAAAAAGAAAGAATCGTGAATATTCACGACTGCAGAGAAATTGAAATTTAATTATAATCTTCCTTCTTTATCAGCACATTCACTTTCTGAGCATTACATTCGGTTTGGAAAGGAACTTCATCACAGAACGTCCAAAATAAAATCTGATGTGTTCCATTCACATGATTTGGTGATGAATTGGGTATAAGGGTACTCAACTGCTGGGTTATAAACGCCCTTAACTTAAAACTGAGGAATAAAAATACCTAACAAAAAATTATGCTCAAAATCTCAATCTAAGCAGCATAAATAAGAGAAAAGTCGGATGTGTTCCATTCACATGACTTTCTCAACATCTCTACAACAAATTATTGTTAAAAACCTTATGGCTTGTATTTACTTCATGCTAATTGACAAAAAATTAGCAGAAATAGTCTTATTACTTGCTTCCCTGTAAGTAGAAGCGAAATAAGGGAGTACCATAGGTTAAAGTGATAGTCAAAAGCTGGTTGCTATGTGACTGAAGTACCTTTGTTTGTATGGACACGAGTTCACAAGCTCCTGTATGAGAAAAGTATAAGTTTTTCGAAGCTGAAACCAAAAACAAGGAATAACTAAAAACGACCAACTCCACGAAAAAATGTATATAATATATAAATTGTGTGTTTTAACGTGCTCTACATTTTTTGTGTGGCAAGTTTTTATCCATCTCTTACGGTTTAGCAGTTATGCAAAATTCCGTAAAACTAATCCAGAATAAACTAGTGTTCAGAGTCTAGTCCCATATAACTCAAGATATACATGTTATTTCTCAGATAAATATCTATAATATATGATATTTTAATCAAAATCGTTAGAGCAATGTAAAGGGTAGTTGGGGTGGGGGCATTTATCTCAAAATATTTGTGTCGCATCCCTGGAAGATACAAAACTTAAATATCAAGTTTGGTGCTTTACCGACTTTTCGTTTTTGAGTTATCGTATTCACAGACACACGGACCTTTTTCTGAAAATGCTTTTTTTTTATGCAGGGAACCCGAAAACGTATTTCCTGTGAGAGTGTAGAGAAAGTAAAAGTCAGTATAAAAAAACTAAAACCAAGATAAAATAACTGTCCAGCCCTGAAATAAAAGCTGGCGATAAAAACTGACACTAACAGAGCTAAAACAAGAGGAAATATAAAACAATAGTATCGAAAAGTGTCAAAGGTGATAAGAGTTAAAAACCTCGCATATCACACACTTGTCTGCGCCAAAAGCGATAAAATCAAAGTAAAACTAGTTACTTAAGGCTTATGTCATTTTGGATAAAAATTTAAAAAAAAAATCCACATGTCTTTCTCTACACCTCTGTAACAAATCATTGTAGAAAACCTTATCCTTGTATTGCATGCTAATCGAGATAAACATTATTACTTAGTTCCTTATAAGTAGAAGAGCAAAAAAGTTAGCGTGTTCCATTCACATGATATCCTCTAGCTGTTATTAAACAAACTTTTTATTCAAAACATTAATTTGGTATCTACATGTATTATCTAATCAAGATAAACATACGTAGAATTAGTCTTATTACTAGTTTCCTTGTAAGTAGAACGGAAATAAAAAAATTGCAAAGGCTAAAGCGATAATCGAGTCCTTTATAAGCCGGTCGCTTTAAGTAGCTTAAAATATATACCAATAATCCGGAGTATCTCTAAAACTGCTAACTCTACAAAAAATGTATATAAAATAATGTAAAGTTTTTGTGTATCTGTTACGGTTCAACAGTTATGTAAAATTCATCCAGAATTAAGAGGTCCTCAGAGGCTCTTCCCAGAAAATTTAAGAGGCAGATTTTATTTTTCATTTAAATATGTTTAATATACGATATTTTAATCAAAATCGTTACAGTCCATTTTGAGAAAATCAAAAATTTCGAAAAAATGTTCCATGTAAATGGTAGTTGGGTGTGGGGGATTTTCTTGAAAAATCTACATGTCGCATCCTTGAAAAGGTATTCAACTGTTTCTTAAAATACTTATTTTTACAATCAGAGTTACTCAAAACATATATTTCCGGTGAAATTTCGGTATAGAATTTTGGGTGCAATACAACACCTTCACTCTACATAATGTACACAAAACGTGTAGAGGAAGCAACAAGATACCAAGAGCTAGAGTCGGTGAATAACAAATGCAAACTTAGAAACGACAAAATATAGCATTTTGTAAGCTTCGAAACGATAACTAAAGTAAAAAGATAGAAAGAAATGGAATCGTGAATATTCACGACTGCAGAGAAATTGAAATTTAATTATAATCTTCCTTCTTTATCAGCACGTTCACTTTCTGAGCATTACATGTTTGGAAAGGAATTTCATCACAGAATGTCGAAAAACATTATATTGCACTGCATGGAAAATGATTCTCTCTCCCACAAACGCCAATATTGAAGAACCCCCCTATGTAGTGTAGGGGTAGCATGTTTGCTTCACACCGGTTCAAATCCCTCATGGGTTGAGATACCAGGATAATCTTTTCGGGTTTTTTCCTTATGCTGAAGAGGCGAATGGACGCCAAGATTATTCGAGCATCATTTCATCGATTTCATTAAAATATTAGAACTGAAAAAATAATGTTACAAAATCTGATGTGTTACACTCACGTTGTTTTCTCTAGCTAATCTACAAACAAACTTCTTAGGAAAGATAATTCTTCTTTCAACACCATGCTAGTCGAGATAAACACTAGCAGAATTGTATTACTTAGTTCCTTATAAGTAGACTGGAACTAAGTGAATGCACTAAGCTAAAGTGATAGCCAAATGTTTTAAAAGCTGTCGTTATGCGATTGTCATTGCAAATCGCTTCTTTGCTTAACCAGGAGTAGAACAAAAGAAAAACGGACACTTCCGTCTGAGAAAAGTATAAGTACTTCACAAATGAAACTAATAACAAAAAATACCTAGAAAACGGTAAGCTCCACGAAAAAAATGTGTATGACATAACTTGTGTGTTTTAACGACAAGTACATTTTTTGTATTGTAAGTTCTTGTTTATCTCTTACGGTTTACTAGTTATGCCAAATTACGCAAAATTCATCCAGAATAAATAGATCTTTAGAATTTATTCTCAGAAAATTCAAGATATACATTTTATATGTCATAGAAATGGCTTTAATATGTGATATTTTAATTAAAATCGTTGAGCCATTTTTAAGAAAAACACATTTTTGGATAATGTTTCCTGTAAAGTGTAGTTAGGGATTGAAGATTTTCTTGAAAATCTTCTTGTCGCATCCTTGGAAGATACCAAACTTAAATACCAAGTTTGGTATTTAACA
Organism: Hymenopus coronatus; assembly: GCA_030762935.1. Taxonomy (NCBI): domain Eukaryota; kingdom Metazoa; phylum Arthropoda; class Insecta; order Mantodea; family Hymenopodidae; genus Hymenopus; species Hymenopus coronatus. Next base: position 133,435,858 of record CM060886.1, read on the forward strand.
GTCTTTTCGTTTTTGAGTTATGCTGTCCATAAACGTACACACACACAGACACACACACACGGACCTGTTTCTGAAAATGCTTTGTTTGGATTCAGGGGGTTCTAAAACATGCACTTCTGGCGAAATCTCGGTATCTAATTTTTAGGTGGAATACAATACTGATGTATCCCTGTGTACATTGTACATACGGGGCAGGAGAACGTAAAAATAAACAGATATACATTAGGCTAAAGCGATAGCCAAATGTTTTAAAAGCCGGTTGCTCTGTCATTACAACATGTATATAACATAAATTGTGCGTTTTAAAGAGAACTACTTCAGTTTTCGTCCATCTCTCACAGTTTACCAGTGATGCAGAAATCATCCAGAGGAAAGAGGTCTTTAGAAGCAATTTCCAATAAATTCTAGAGATGAATTTTATTTGACATGTAAATATATATAATATATGATATTTAAATCAAAACCTTTAAAACTTTTCTTGATCAAATACAATTTTTCGAAGCTTTTCCATATAAAAACGTAGTAGGGGTAGGGGATTTTCTTAAAAATCTTTGTATTGTAACCTTGGGCGATATTACCCTTAAATACTAAGCTTCGTATTATAAAAAAAAAAAAAACACACACACACACACATTGCGTTTTTTCCTATTTTTATTCTATTCAGGGAGACTTAAAACATATACTTCCGGTGAAATTTAGGTATCAAAATTTTGGGTGCAATACAATTTTTCCTCTGTACACTATGTACATTGTACATGAGGGCTAGAGAAACTATAAAAGTGTATTTCACCTGTCAATATCCACCAATAATTAGTTTTGTAGTTATGTAATACGCTGTCTTTTTTACTTTCTCTACACGTTCTATGTACGTAGTGTATAGAGAAGGTATTGCATTGCAGCCAAAAATTCCATACCGAGATTTCACCGGAAGTACATGTTTTGAGACCCCTGTGTGTGTGGGGGGGGGGGAGGCAGCAGAGCTCAAAAAGAAAAGGACGTTAAATACCAAACTTGGTATTTAAGTTTGATATCTTGCTAGGATACGACAGGAAGATTTTCAAGTAAGTCCCCCCACCCCCAACTACCCTTTACATGGATCATTTTTCGAACATTTTGATTTTCTCAAAAATGGCTAACGATTTTGATTAAAATATCGTATACTAAAGATATTTACATGACAAATAAAACGTATATCTTGAATGTTCTGGGAATAGCCTCTGAAGACTGCTTTATTCTGGATGGATTTTACGGGATTTTGTAAAACGGCTAAACCGTAAGAGATGGACAAACACTTACCACACAAAAATGTAGAGCACATTAAAACAATTTATGTTATATACATTTTTTCGTGGAGTTAATCGTTTTTTTAGATATTCCATTTTTTCAGCTTTGAGAAACTTATACTTTTCTTATACAGGAATTTGTCCACTTCAGTGAAATAACAACCATCTTTTGACTATCACTTTAACCTATGGTACTCCCTTATTTCGCTTCTACTTACAAGGAAGCAGGTAGTAAGTCTATTTCTGCTAATTTTCTTCTCGATAAGCATGAAGTAAATAGAAACATTAGCTTTTTAACAATAAGTTGTTGCAGAGATGTAGAGAAAGTAATGTGAATGGAACACATAAGATTTTTAACATTAAAGACTAGGCACAATGTAGAGTTAAATCAAAACATTAAGGTGACGTAACAAAAACATGAATAGGAGCACTGATCTTCATCACGGTCTCTAGTACAAGTCTGGGAACTGCCTCTAATTCCTTCAAAGTTTACGTTGTTATGCAAGAAGAGAAGCGAGAGCGAAGTTTGTTCTTACAACGCCATTGACTGGCATATTCTGGATTTACCCCTTAAGAGTTCTGCTATTTTTATAATGCTAGTCAGATGAATTTCAGAATGAATTTTCAGATGATGTTTTTAGCATTTAGCAATGGCACAAGGTCTGTAAACCCAGATCCAATAATATTTTACACTACAGTAATTAATTGTAAATTTGTGCATCTTTGCATTGTAAATACTGTAACATATTTGTAAATACGTATTGTAAATTGAAACATGTGTATACTTAGGAGTGTAAATAATACAATAATCATGTTTTACTTTTTTATAATTACTAGTAGCAACTATTATGCCGATAAATAGAAAACTATCATCTGACATTTCAACTGCATTACGTAATGAAATGATATTTATTCATACATTTTAACAATAATTTATGTTTATATGTGCATGCAAATAAGGAAGTACATATGTTTCTATGGATGTACAGGCCTCAAAGATCAAATGTCATTATATGTCTATTCTAATATTTTTGTAACCCAAGCTTTTACCACTAAAGCTTTATACACAGTTTTTACTTTCTCCTCGAACTATGTACATAGTGTATAGAGAAGGCATTGTATTGCATACAAAAATTTTATACAGAGATTTCACTGGAAATGAACGCTTTGAGGCCCTCTGAATACAAAAAAAAAAACATTTTTAGAAAAATGTTCGTCTGTGCGTCTGTGGGCAGCATGGCTGAAAAACATTATATACCAAACTTGATATTTAAGTTCAGTATCTTCCAAGAATGCGACAGGAAGGTTATAAAGAAAATCCCCCCGCCCCAAACTATCGTACACATTGAAAAACATTCGAAATTTTCGATTTTTTCAAAAATGTATCGATTTTGATTAAAATATCTTTATATTTAAGATATTTACCTGACAAATAAAATGTATATCTTGAATGTTCAGAAAATAGCCTCTAAAGATAAAACTCTATTGTGCATGTCTTTTGCTGAATATTGGTAAACCGTAAGAGATAGACAAAATGTACTACACCCAAAAAAAATTATATACGTTTTTTTTTCGTGGAGATGGCCATTTTGGAGATATTCCTTGTTATTAGTTTCAAATTTAAAATACTTTTCTTTCACACAGCAACTTGTAAACTCCTGGTCATGTATAGAAACGTATTTCAACCAGCTTTTAAAATATTTTGGTATCTCTTTAGCCTAGTGTATTCCTTATTTACTTTCTCTACGCCTACTATGTATAAAGTGTGTTGAGAAGATATTGCACTCCAAGAAAAAATTCAATACCGAGATTTCACCGGAAATGTGTTTTATGTTTCCCTGTATAAAAAGAAACACATTTTCAGAAAAAGGTCCATGTGTGTCTGTGAACACGATAACTCGAAAACGAAAAGTCGGTAAAATACCAAACTTGGCATTTATGTTTAGTATCTTCCAGGGAAGTAACACTACGATTTTCAGAAAATTCCCTCACCCCAAACTACCCTTCACATGGAACTTGTTTCGAAAATGTTAATTTTCTCAAAATTTGCTCTAATTATTTTGATTAAAATATCGTATATTTAAGATATTTACCTGACAAATAAAATGTATATCTTGAATTTTCTGGGAATAGCCTCTGAAGACGTCTTTATTGTGGATGAATTTTGCTGAATATTGGTAAACCGTAGGAGATAGACAAAAATGCACTACACCGAAAAAAGAATTGTATACGTGTTTTTCGTGTAGATGGCCATTTCTGAGATATTGCTTATTAGTTTCAGATTTAAAATACTTTTTTTTTTATCACATAAATTTGTAAACTCCTGGTCATGTATAGAAACGGATTTCAACCACATGTCTACCAGCTTAACTATTGTTTTAGCATAGTGTATTCTCTTATTTTCCTTCTACTTAACAAGGCAGCAAGTAATAAGACAGTTCTGTTAATGTTTATCTGGATTATCATAAATTAGAAGAATAAGCTGTTTAATAATTCATTACAGATATGTAGAGAAAGTAAACGCTCCATATTATAGAGAATACATTTAGATTCCCTTTTCACTTACATTTCGGGGGCGTTTTAAATGAAGAGACGCTGGAGAAGGCATATCAAGCAGGAACTGCAGACACTCCTGGGGGCTGAGTTAAGTAATAAAGGAGGGAATATTCGATAAAGCTGTAATATATTCCCGTGACATTGTGGAAACGCCGTGGAGCGTGATGAAGTTGGATTTATTTGGAGTCAAGCCGTCTGCTGCGTGACTGGGAATCCAAGTTTCAACAACTGCAGCCCCCAACAAATATAATATCGACAAACTTGCTCCATTACACCAATATCAAAAGTCGTTTTCAAGCCATGCACAAGAGAAATTCAAGCAACTATAAGAAAATAATCAAAAGTATTACGAAATTCTGCTCAGAATTGGGGATAAAACAATCTGATCTGTTCCATTCACATGACTTTCTCTAGCTGTCCCACAAACTAGGTTTCCTAACAATAGATTACATTTTACTCTACATATCTAATCGAGATATTGCCTGTACAAATTGTTATTACTGAGCTGCTTATAAGCAAAATGGAAATAAGGGAATACACTAAACTAAACCGATAGTCAAATGTTTTAAAATGTGGTTGCTATGGGATTGAAATCCGTTTCTTTGCGTGGCCAGGAGTTGACAAGTTTCTGCATGAGAAAAGTTCCAGTATTTTAAAACTGCAACCAATAATCCGGAATGTCTCGAAAATGGTTAACTCTACAAAAATGTGATGTTATAAATTGTGTGTTTTATCGTGTTTTTAGTAAGTTTTTATCTATTTCTTACGGTTTACCAGTTACCCAAATTTCAGCAAAATTCATTCAGAAGGAAGAGCTCCTCAAATGTTATACCCAGAAAATTCAGGATATGCATTTCATTTGTCATACGATATTTTAATCAAAATCTTTAATTTAAAAAATATGATATGCTAGCTGCTCTACAAACCTCCTACAAAAGATTATTCTTCTTTTTACAGAACTCTAATCAAGATAAATATAAGCAGAATGTTATTACTTAGTTCCTTATAAGTAGAAGAGAATAAGGGAATGCACTATGCTAAAGTGATTGTCAAATGTTTCAAAAGCTATCGTTATGCGATTGTCATTGTAAATCACTTCTTTGCTTGGCCAGAAGTAGAACAAAAGAAAAACAGACACTTCCTGTCTGAGAAAAGTGTAAGGACTTCACAGTTGAAACTAATAACAAGGAATATCTCGGAAACGGTTACCTCCACAACAAAAACTTAAAGGACATAAATTGTGTGTTTTGTCATGATGTACATTTTTTGTGTAGCGAGTTTTCTTCTATCTCTTAGGTTTAGCAGTTAAGCAAAATTCTGCACAATTCATCCAGAATAAAGAGGTCTTCCCAGACTATTCCCAAAAAATTCGAGATATACATTTTATTTCGGATATAAATAGCTTTAATATACGGAATTTAATCAAAATTTTCGATTTTTTCTACGTAAAGGGTAGTATGTGGTGGGATTTTTTTGAAAATCTTCCTTGGAAGATACTGAACCTAAATACCAAGTTTGGTATTTAACGGTCTTTTCGTTTTGGGGCTATGCTGTCCACAGACACAATAACGGCCCTATTTTTTAAAAATGCTTTCTTCGGACTCAGGGGCCTCAAAACATATATTTTCGGTGAAATCTTGATATCGAATTTTTGGGTGCATTAGAATACCTTCTCTATCCCTATCTACATTGTACATATGGGGCTAGAGAAAGTAAAAAATCAAAATTTTCGAAAAATTGTCATTTAAAGGGTAGTTTTGGGTGGGGTAATTTTCTTGAAAATCTTCGTGCCGCATCTTTGGAAGATATTAAAGTTAAATACCAAGTTAAGTTTGGTGTTTGACCACTGAAATCTCAGAATAAAATTTTTGGGTGGAATAATATACCTTCTCTAGCCACTGTGCATATACCTACTAGATAGAAAAAAATGTGTGTGTTCCATTCACATGACTTTCTCTACATCTCTGCAACAAATTATTGTTAAAAAGCTTAGGCTTCTATTTACTTCATGTTAATCGAGAAAACATTAGCAGAAATAGTCTTTTATTTGCGTCTTAGCAACTAGAAGCGAAATAAGGGAGTACCATAGGTTAAAGTGATGGTCAAAATCCGGTTGCTATGAGACTTAAGTTCCTTTGTTTGCATGGACAGGAGTTGACAAATTCCTGTATGAGAAAAGTATGTTTTTCAAAGCTGAAACTAAAAACAAGGAATTTCTTAAAAACGACCAACTCCACGAAAAAAATGTATATAACATAAATTGTATTTCTTAATGTGCTCTACATTTCTGTGTGATAACTTTTTGTCCATCTCTTACGGTTTAGCAGTTATGCAAAATTCCATAAAATTCATCCAGACTAAGTAGTCTTCAGAGGCTATTCCCAGAAAATTCAAGATATACATTTTATTTGTCACGTAAATATCTTAAATATACGAGATTATAATCAAAATCGTTACAGACATTTTTAAGAAAATCAATTTTTTGGAAATTATTTCCATGTAAAGGTTAGTTTGGGGTGGGGGAATTTTCTTGAAAATCTTTTTGTCGCATCCTTGGAAGATACCAAACTTAAATACCAAGTTTCGTTTTTAACGGTATTAGAACACAAGAAATGTAGAGCACATTAAAACACACAATTTATGTTTATATATATATATATATATAAATTTTTTTTAAGATATTGCTCGTTTTCGGTTTCAGCTTTGAAAAACTTGTATTCTTCTCATACAAACAAAGGATCTTCAGTCACATAGCAACCAGCTTTTGACTATCACTTTAACCTATGGTACTCCCTTTTTCCACTTTTACTTACAAGGAAGCAAGTAATAAGACTATTTCTGCTAATTTTTCTTGATTAGCTTGAAACAAATAGAAGAATAGCTTTTTAACAATAATTTGTTACAAAGATGTAGAGAAAGTCATGTGAATGGAACAAATCAGATTTATTTCTTACAAGGAAGCAAGTAATAAGGACAATTTCTACTTATGTTTATCTCAATTAGCGTGAAGTAGATAGAAGCATAAGCTTATTAGCAATCGTTTCTTACAGAGATGTAGAGAAAAGTATGTGAATGGAGCACATCAGATTTTTAAGTACGCAATAAAGTTAAAACGAAGTTTTATGCCACCTAAAATTAAGGCCTTAGTAATGAAACTCATATATTTTATGGTCAATTTTGGAACACGGAATTTGAATCGCCACTGTTTTAAGAGTATACACGATAGTGGCGCCGTGTGGAACAAGAACTTACTCTCTGGATATCGCATACCAGCAGCAGATCCAATTAGACCAGTTCTGGGCTGCCAACTTAACAACGTCAAACTTTTCTCTCCAGTTTTAATGACTTGTGACACATTTTTTCAGCTTTTTTTCCCCCAAAACTTTGTTCGGTAACGAAAGAAAAACTTAGCGACGTGGTTTTAAAAAGCATTCATTGAACACCACCCGCTCCCGTGCACTAAAAGGGTTTGTGAGGGTTAAGGAATCAACTAGACGGCGAGGCGAATATCGATTGTGAATATGAACATTTGGCGCACGTTCTGCTTCCGTCACCACATTTTGGGTATCAAGTGAGCAACTAAAACAGTCAGCTGTCAGTGCGGCCAACTCTGCGCGCTGTGGTTACGCTACGTTTCTCAACCAACAGCGCTATCAGACCTTAAGTTGTAGTTTACAAACTAAATTGGAAGAGATGCTTTCCATTTTGGTTCATTCTCTCCCTTATACACGAATTACCCACCCCCCCCCATCCCCCAATAAGTCAACTTCCACCGTTCAGGTGTTTCGTCTGGGACATACATTCAGGAGGTCCGGGTTCGCTCCCCGTTGATCCGCACTGTGACCCTGGGTTTTTCCGTGGTTTTCCTGTAGCCGTTAGACAAATGCTGGGATGCGTATATCCGCCTCGATTCCTTTCTCTTTCATTTCTTAGTAGATGAAATTATATTTATTTGGATTCTTCAATGAATAAAAATGAAATTATTTAATTTCATTTTTCGTTGTTTTAGCCTGAATATAGAACCCAAAATATCTTCTTGGTAAAAGAGAAACAAGCTGTTTGCTCCGAGTGAAACTTTCTTCCGGCTGTTTACGCTGGTTATAGAGTCCTCCTTCCGGCCTCCCGGTGCCTTGTATAGCCTCCGTGGCGCGCCAGGGCTGCTATCCTTTCGTCTCTGCGCTTAGCACCATTCAGTTAAGTCCATCAATAGCTCTAATAAATGTGAAAAAAGTAATTATAAGTTGATTCAAGTAATTCTTAGTAAATTTAGGAAATTAATATTAATGAAGCAATGTTTACTTTCTCTACACGTACTATGTACATAGTGCATAGAGAAGGCATTGCATTCCACCCAAAAATTCAATACCGAGATTTCACCAGAAATGCGTTTTAGGCTCCCCTGTGTCCAAAAAAAAAAAGCATTTTTAGAAAAAAGGTCCGAGTGTCCGTGAACAAGATAACTCAAAAAGGAAAAGTCGGTAAAATACCAAACTTGGTATTTAAGTTAGTATCTTCCAAAGATACGACAGGAAGATTTATCCCCCTACACCCAACTATCCTTTACGAGGAGCATTTTAGAAAATTTTGATTTTTTAATTGCTACTAACACTTTTGATTAAAATGTGTAATATTTAAGATTTTTATGGCATTCTTGTTTTGAATTTTCTAGGAATAGCATGTAAAGATCTCTATATGTAGGATGTTAATGAACTTCACCGTAATAATTTGCGAGGTTGTGCACGTGACTAATATAAGTAATTTGAGATCGGCGATGCGTGGTCCCCGGATAAACATAACGCAGCTACATAACGTTAAACGTGTGGGTATCAGGTGCTGATAAGTTGGTGTTAAAAGCAAAGCAGGTTGAAAAAAAATGGCATAGAATGTCTTTAAAACTGTTGCCTGAGTATAGAAATATCGATTTTTAGCAGGTCGTTACTAGCGTTCTCAAGATTTAATGTCGCAAAAATCTGTAAAATCTCGAACTTGACAGTGCAACACTGAGCATTCATTAACTACGCTCTTGAGGCGTTTCTTCAACTGCTCTGGTGGCTTAATGCATAACGCGGGAAGCTGCTGTCCTAAAGATTGATTCCTGTCAGAGGAAATGTTTTTATTATTATTATTATTATTATTATTATTATTATTATTATTATTATTATTATTTTCATTCCAGACGAAGTGCCGCGATACGTGAACGAGACCCGAACTCGGAAACTATCTTTCACTTGAAAGCCAGTGTGATAACCACTACGCTAGAGAGGTACGCTGTAATATGTCCCTTTGTTTTTCGTGTTATGCTCTCGAATGGTTGATAAATTAGCCAGTGGCGTACTGGCACTTGAGAAACTTATAGCCGTTACTTCGACATTTCAATAAACAGGCCATAAGTCTCCTATCTCAAATTACTTATATAAGTAATCTACATATTCTGTGAAAATATTTCGGTATAGTTCATTAACATCCTATGTATATAAGTATATATTTGTAGAGTTAACTGTTTCCGAGATATTCCTTGTCAGTTTTGAGAGCCGAAGTTCAATTGTTTCACACAGCAACCGGCTTTTTAAAAGGTTTCACTATCGCTTTAGTCTAGTGTATTCCCTTACTTTCCTTCTACTTACAAAGAAACAAGTAATAAGACCGTTTCTGCTGATGTTTATCTCGATTAGCATGAAGAGATATAATAAGGTTTCTTTATAATACATAAAACATGTGATTAATGTTTATGATCACCAGATCTGCAGGCGAATGCTAGGGTGGTTTCTTATCTATCACGGTTTCCTCTCCAACATTTCGGCTTCATTCCGCGGCATCAAATGTCTTCTTTCGGGTAATTGAGGGATAAGGAGAGCGAGCAGGTACCCGAGTGAATTGATTGGCAAATTATCTGTTCCATTCACATGACTTTCTCTCTCTGCTCTGCCAAGTGACCATTCATCTTTTATTTACATAAAGCTAATCGACATTAACATTAGCAGAAATTATCGTATTACTTAGTTCCTTGTAAGTAGAAGGGATACAAAGGAATGCACTAGGCTAAAGAGATAGCGAGATCTTTTAAAAACGGTTGCTATATGAAACAATCAAATTTAGGCTCTCTTTGCATGGCCAGGAGTAAAACAGATTTTACACGAAAGGTAGTGTACTATCTGAGAAAGTTTAACTATTCTAAAGTTGAAGGCAACAACAATGAATACTTCAGAAACTGTTAACTTCAAAAGAATAGTGTATATGAAAAATCGTCTTGGATAGGTAGTCAGACTGAAAAATGCAATGCCATAGCCGGGACATGAAGCATGGATTTCCCGGTCTCTAGCCGGTTGCTCTAACCACTGAGCTACCATGGCAACATGCCGGCATAGCATTAAACTCCTCAAGTGACTCTTATGTTTCCCAGGAAACCACAAGGTGATCGTCGAATTATTTTGAGATAGTAATAAATGGCGACTTACAATGTTGTTAAGTACTTTAAGCCCCGAGCTTCGTTGTTTAACCAGCTATTATGGTCAATTAGTGATAATGCTATTGTTTTTTACACAAGCCGGCTCATAATGTAAGTAAAAGCACACGGTCTACACAGGTGAGCTAGCAACGGCATAAAACCTGTACAGTATCATAAAGCAAGCACACACTCTTCGCCTACATTACCTAGCAATGGGTTGAGGTTCTTTTTCACGAAGTAAATTTACGACACGGAACCAACGGCTTTATTCCTCTTCCGAATGAAGCCATGCTAACGATTTTTACCCCGGGTTTGAACCCGCAACGTTGGGTATATGAAGTTAGCAGGTAACCACTACACCACTGAGGGCGTCTGAGCTCACACTGTTCTCCTAATTACCTTACCTAGCAGTGATATAAAGCCTGCACAACATTATAAGCTAAGTTCACACTGGTCGCCAACAACGGAATAAAACTTGCACAACATTATAAGCTAAGTTTACACTGGTCGCCAACAACAGTATAAACCCTGTACAACATTATAAGCCACGTTCACAGTGCTCACCAGAAATAGTACAAAACCTGTACAACATTATAAGCCACGTTCACACTGTTCGCCAGCAATAGTATAAAACCTGTACAACATTATAAGCTAATTTCACACTGCTCGCCAACAACAGTATAAACCCTGTACAACATTATAAGCTAATTTCACACTGCTCGCCAACAACAGTATAAACCCTGTACAACATTATAAGCTAATTTCACACTGCTCGCCAACAACAGTATAAACCCTGTACAACATTATAAGCCACGTTCACAGTGCTCACCAGAAATAGTACAAAACCTGTACAACATTATAAGCCACGTTCACACTGATCGCCAGCAACAGTATAAAACTTGTACATTATAAGCCACGTTCACACTGATCGTCAGCAACAGTATAAAACTTGTACAACATTATAAGCCACGTTCACACTGTTCGCCTACACAACGCTGTACAGCCACTTCGTCACCATTGTTGCGTATAAAGGCAGCAGCTATTCTATTTGCCCGTATTCAGAGCACACTCGACGCTACAAATGCGCTGTTAATCACTAGCTCTTATGAATTCCCTTCCTCCTTGTCAACATTCGCGCACGTTTTTTATTCATCTTCAGCTTTTGTCCGCTCCTCTTTGTGCAGACATTATCCTCATCTCATTACTGCTATTCGCTTTTCTTTTCCTTATCGCTTTAGCAGATACAAAGATGGATGTTTGCTAGCCGGCAGTAATACCAACCTAAACACTCTTCTTGTTATCGGGAAAGCCTGTGGCGACATCTGTGGGAGGTGAAATTAATATTTGTATCAGGCAAACCTTCATTAAGGACCCTGGGTCTACCTTTCTCTAAGCGTCATATTGTGCTCGTGATAAAACCTCTACACAGAAAATTCACTGGAAATATCTTAACCCCTTCAGGCACAGAAAAACCTCGTTTTCTCTAATATTATTTTACAAACCTCTAAAATGCATTTTAAAAATCTAATGGGTTCCATTCACATGACTTACTCTACATCTATACAACAAATTATTGCTAAAAGGCTTATGTCTCTATTTATCTCGTGCTAATCGAGAAAAAAATACAGAAATAGTCTTATTACTTGCTTCCTTGTAAGTAGAAGCGAAATAAGGGAGTACCATAGGTTAAAGTGATAGTCAAAAGCTGGTTGCTATGTGACTGAGGTTTCTTTGTATAGGCAGGAGTTGACAAATTTCGTATGAGAAAAGTATAAGCTTTTTAAAGCTGGAATCAGAAACAAGGAATATCTAAAAAAACGATCAACTCCACGAAAAAGTTATAACAAATTGCGTTTTAATGTGCTCAACATTTCCTTTTTTTTTTTTCCTTCTTTTTTTTTAAGTAAGTTTTTATCCATCTCTTACGGTTTAGCAGATATGCAAAAATCCTAAAAATTCATCCAGAATAAAGTAGTCATCAGGGGCTATTCTCAGAAAATTCAAGATATACATTTTATTTGTCAGGTAAATATCTTTAATAACGATATTGTTAGAGCCATTTTTGAAAAAATGTTCGAAAAAAGTTCCACTAAAGGGTATTTGGAGGGGGGGATTTTTAGCAAAACCTTGCATCCCAGGAAGATGCTTAACTTAAATACCAAGTTTGGTAATTTGCAGACTTTTCGTTTTTGACTTATCGTGTTCACGGTCACACGCGCGCGCGGACCTTATTCTGAAAATGTTTTTTTTTTTTATACAGGAGACCCCAAACAATATATTTCCAGTGAAATCTCGGTATCAAATTGTTGAGTGGAGTGCAATACCTCTACACATACAATATATATTAAAAATTGTCAACTCCACGAAAAAAAAAGTTTAGGTCATAAATTGTGCGTTTCAACGAGATCTACACATTTTATGTATTAGGTTTTGGACTCTTTTTAACGTTTACTAGGTATGCAAAGTACAGTAAAAATCATTCCGAATAAAGACGCAGTTAGAGGATTTCCAGAAAATTCAAGATATACATTTTATTTGCAATATAAACATATTTAATATATGGCAATTTAATTAAAATCTTTAAGTCATTTTATGAGAAAATCAACATTTTCTAAATTATTTCCATGTAAAGGGTAGTTTGCGGGGGGGGGGGGAATTTCTCTCAAAATCTTCATGTTTTATCCTTGGAATATACTAAACTTAAAATACCTAGTTTGGTACTTAACAGTATTTTAGTTTTTGAGCTATGTTTTCCACACCCACACACACACACACATGGACCTTTTTCTAAAAATGCTATTTTTTTATTCAGAGTCTCAAACATGTATTTTTGGTGAAATCTCAGTATCGAATATTTGGGTGCAATGAAAAAGCTTCTCTACACACGATATAGTACGTGTTGAGGAAGTAATGAAATGCCACGTGAATGGAAAACATCAGATGTTTTTAGTTTAGTGTATTACGTTCTTACTTTGCACTACGTAAGTAACAGAGAAGGTGTTAATGCTTTTAGTAGATTCAGGGGATCTCAAGATATGCTTTTGTTTGCTTTCTCTACACGTACTGTGTACATACTGTATAGAGATTGCATTGCACCCAAAAATTCGATACCGATATGTTTGGGGTCCCTCTGAATCAAAAAAAAAACATTTCTAGAAAAAGGTCCGTGTGTGCGTGCGTGAGTGGGTGTGTGTGTGTGAGTGGGCAGCATAACTCAAAAACGAAAAGACTTGGTATTTAAGTTTGGTATTTTGCAAAAATGCGACACGAAGATTTTCAAGAAAAAACCCCACACACAACTGCCCTTTACATGGAACTTTTTTCGAAAATTTTGATTTTCTCAAAAATGGCTAACGATTTGCATTAAAATATCTTATATTAAATATATTTACCTCACAAATAATATATGTGTATTTTGAATTTTCTGGGAATAGCCTCTGATGACTACTTTATTCTGGATGAATTTTATGGAATTTTGCATAAATGCTAAACCGTAAGAGATGGACAAAAACTTGCCACACAGAAAATGTACAGCACATTAAAACACATAATTTACGGAATATAAATGTTTTCGTGAAGTTGATCGTTTTTTAGATATTCCTTGTTTTTGGTTTCAGCTTTAAAAAAAAACTTACTTTTCTCATACAGGAATGTGTCAACTCCTGTCCATACAAACAAAGGAAGTACAGTCACATAGCAACCAGCTTTTGACCATGACTTTAACCTATGGTACTCCCTTATTTCGCTTCTACTTACAAGGAAGCAGGTAATAAGATTATTTATGCTAATATTTTTCAATTAGCATGAAGTAAATAGAAGAATTAGCTAATTAACAATAATTTGTTGCAGAGATGTAGAGAAAGTCTTATGAATGGAACACATCAGATTTTTTTTTCTCTCCTCTACATATCCTAGGTAAGTGATGATAAAAACGAGATCATGGCGCTCCCCACAAACACTGTTGTTAAACGCCCCAGTAACAGTGACACGAGGATGGAGCTGTTACATCGGACAGTTCCATTCGATTACCTGGAGGGGTGTTGCGGTTGTCACCAGGCTTTGTGAAACAGCAAGCAATTAGCACGGAGCAATGTCTTTTCTTTTGCCAGCAAAGGGAGTCGCTGTATCGTAAATCCTCCAATTAGCGCCACGTTTACAAATACGTCACCCCAATTGTGACTCGAGTATCACCACACACTGTCTTCTTCCTGAGGGGTGTGGTTGTAAGTTTCAACTACGTGGTTTTATAAACTATTTTAATTTTTACTTTTTCTAGCCCACATGTACGAGGACCTTCTTTTTTCAACATCCGGTAGGCTATAAATAAAAGACAAATTTATAGAAACAATTATTTTATTACTAAAAGTTTTGTACACTTATGGTTACTTTTCAACATAATCACCGAAAAAATTGAGACATTTATCGTACCTGTGCACAAGCTTTGCAATACCCGCTTCAAAAAATCTGATGTGTTTCATTCACATTACTTTTTCTACATCTCTGCAAAAAATTAATATTTACTTCATCTAATCCAGAAAAAAATTAGCAGAAATAGCTTTATTACTTGCTTCCATGTTAGTAGAAGCGAAATAAGGGAGTACCTTAGGTTAAAGTGATAGTCAAAAGCTGGTTGCTATGTGACTGAAGTTCCTTTGTATAGACACGAGTTCAAAAGGTCCTGTATGAGAAAACTAAGTTTTTTATAGCTGAAACCAAAAACAAAGAATATCTCAAAAACAATCAACTCCACGAAAGAAAGGTAAATAACATAAATTGTGTGTTTTAAAGTACTTTACATTTCTTGTGTGGTAAGTTTTTGCCCATCTTTTACAGTTTAGCAGTTACGCAAAATTCCGTAAAATTTACCCAAAATAAAGTAGCCTTCAGAGGCTTTTCCCAGAAAATCCAAAATATACATTTTATTTATCAGGCAAATATCTTTAATATACGATATTTTAATCAAAATCGTTAGAGCCATTTTTAAGAAAATCAAAATTTTCGAAAAAAGTTCCATGTATAGGGTAGTTTGGGGTGGGGAGACTTTTCTCCAAATCTTCGTGTTGCATCCCTGCAAGATACTAAACTTAAACACTAAGTGTGGTATTTCACAGAGTTTTCATTTTTGAGTTATCGTGTTCACAGACACACGGACACACTGACACACTGTCACACTGACACACACACACACACACACACACACACACACACACACACACAC
Organism: Hymenopus coronatus; assembly: GCA_030762935.1. Lineage (NCBI taxonomy): Eukaryota > Metazoa > Arthropoda > Insecta > Mantodea > Hymenopodidae > Hymenopus > Hymenopus coronatus. The sequence goes on from CM060886.1 coordinate 133,451,360, forward strand.
ACACACACAGACTTTTTTTTTGGTGGAGTGCAATACATTTTCTATACACTATGTACATAGTACGCGTAGAGAAAGTAAAAATGTTTCCGCCAATGATTTCAAATGAGAATTGACGTTGTTTTGAAGATCTTTGTTCTTTACGACGTTTGCGGAGAGCCATTCAAAACAAACGAAGAGGGATGCTGACGTTAGGAAATGTGTTGATCCATGACCACGCTCGTCCACACACTGCTGGCACAACCCATCAGCTCCTTGAACCATTTCAATGGAACGTTTTCGATCATACGCCGCACAGTTCTGACCTGGCACCTAGCAACGTTCACCTTTACCCTGAACTGAAGACGTGGCTAGGAGGGCAGCACTTTCAAACCAACGAAGATCTTCAAAACAACGTCAATGCTCATTTGAAATCATTGGCGGCAACATTTTTTGAAGAGGGTATTTGCAAAGCTTGTGCACAGGTACGATAAATGTCTCAATTTTTTCGGTGATAGTGTTGAAAAGTAATAAGTGTACAAATCTATCTTGTAATAAAATAATTGTTCTCTATGAACTTAACTTTTATTTATAGCCTATCGGAGGTTGGGAAAAAAGAACCTCATAAAACGTGGATAGAAAAGTATATTATATTGCACCAAAAATTCTGAAACCGAAACTTCACCAGAAACACATGTTTTGGGACCCCCTGAATCCAAAAATAAGCATTTTAAGAAAAAGACCCATGTGTGTCCGTGTGTAATACTGTGGGCAGCATAGCTCAAAAACTACAAGACCAAAGTGCCAAATATTTAAGTTTATTTTCTCCCAAGGATGCGACATGAAGGTTTTTAAGAAAATCTCCCCACCCCCAAATACTCTTCACATGGAACTTTTTTTCGAAAATTTTGATTTTCTTAAAAATAGCTCTAACGATTTTGATTAAAATATCGTATATTAAAGATATTTATCTGACAAATAAAATATATATTTTGGATTTTCTGGGAATAGCCTCTGAAGACTACTTTATTCCGAATGAATTTTACGGAATTTTGCACAACTGCTAAAGCGTAAGAGATAGAAAAAAATTTACCATACAAAAACACCAAAAAATTTACCATACACATCACATTAAAACAAACCATTTAATTTCAATATATTTTTTTTCGTGGAGTTGAACGTTTTTTAGATATTCCTTGTTTTTGGTTTCAGATTTAAATAACATACTTTTCTCATACGGGAATTTCTCAAATCCTGTACATACTAACAAAGGAATTTTAGTCACATAACAACCAGCTTTTGACTATCACTTTAACCTATGGTGCTCCTTTATTTCGCTTCTACTTACAAGGAAGAAAGTAATAAGACTATTTCTGCTATTTTTTTTTTCTCGATTTGCATGAAGTAAATAAAACCATTAGCTTTTTACCAATAATTTGTTGCAGAGTTTTTCCGAGTTGTCAGCGGAAAACCAAAAATGAACGCTAAAAAGCAATTTTAGAAGAAGGTTAGTGTGCGCGCGCTTCTGTGGACAAGCACATCTGAAAAATAAAAAAAATCCCTTAAATGTCAAACTTGGTATTTTAGCATCTACCAATGATGCGACTCGAAGGTTTTTAAGAAAATCCTCAACCCCAAACTAACCTTTACAAGGAAAAATTGTCGAAAATTTTGATCTGCTGAAAAATGCTTCTAACGATTTTGATTAAAATCTCTTATATTTAAGATATTTACCTGACAAATAAAATGTATATCTTGAATTTTCTGGGAATAGCCTGAAAGACCTTATAGCCTAGCGCTTGCCATGATATATAAATAAATAATAAAATGTGATTGAAGCCAGAGGATCATGCAAGACCCAACTCATTTTAGTGGTTATGTTGGTAACGGATGTGCGGGGTGGACCAAGCGTTATCGCAGCACACGTATCCGGTGAGAAACTCCCAATATATCGACCACTGGTCATTGAACAATGAGAAAGTAAGTGGCGCGTCAAAACGATAAATTTCCTCGCCTCTCTGCTAAGCTTGCGTCTTTTTACTTTCCATACAGTAATAGTGTATAGAGAAGGTATTGTATTGCACCAAAAAATTCGTTACCGAGATTTCACCGGAAATACGAGAGCTGTCCCAGAAGCACCCGACCTAACAAAGAAAGTACAAAAAATTGGGGAAAAACATCTTTATTTCTCTACATAGTCTCCTTTCAGCTCGATAACTTTTCCCAGCGATGTTCAATAGCTTCGATACCTTGTTTATAGTGAGAACTATCGAGGTCTGCAAAATAGCCATCAACTGTAGACTCCTCCTCTTCATTTTTGACAAATCTTCTACCACCAAGCTATTTCTTCAAGTTTGGAAACAGAAAATAATCAGATGGGGCTAAATCTGGCGAATAGGGTGCATGAGGAAGCAATTCGAACTTTAACTTATTGATTTAACCATGACGATTATAGAAGTGTGAACTTGATGAAACAAAACTTTCTTTTTCGCTAAATACGGTCTTTTTTGCTTGACTTCATCACTCAAACGCTTAACAAGTTCGCATAATATTCGCCATTGATTACTTTTCCTTTTTTGAGATAATCAATAAAAATTATCCTACGTGCGTTTCAGAAAACTGACGCCATGACCTTGCCTCCAGATTGAACTGTTTTCGCCTTCTTTAGAGCCGATTCTCCCTATCCAATCCATTGTTTTGATTGTTCCTTCATCTCGGGTGTGAAGTAATGGATCCAGGTTTCATCCATTGTTATGAATCGACGCAAAAACTCAGCTTTACTGCAGCGAAACACTCGACTGAAACAACCTCACGACGCTGTTTTTGTTCTACTGTGAGCACTCACCTTGCACACAACGTTCTCATATCCACATTTTCAGTCTGTATGTGATGTACAGAACCTTTGAAATGCCTGCAATGTCTGCTAGCTCGCACACTTTCAGTCGACGGTCATCCAATACCATTTGAGTATTTTCTTTACAATTTCTGGACTGGTAACCTCATTTAGTCGACCATGGCGTTGTTCGTCTTGGCAGCTTGTACGGCCGTGCTAAAACTCTGCTACCCAATATTTCACTGTTGTAAACGAAGGAGCAGAGTCCCCCAAAGTGGAATCTAGCTCAGCTTTAATATTAGTTGGACTAAGACCTCTCAAATGAAAGTATTGGATCACATAACGATGACCAGTTTTATCCATGTTTACAAATTCGTTGAGAACATTCACTAATGATGGCTGCTAAACAATGTAAAGTCAAACTTCAAACTTAGGCTTTCTAAGGTTGGTAGCTTTTACTATTGTTGAGGTTTGAAGCAACAACCGCTATCTATTTGTCAGGTCGAGTACTTCTGGGATAGCCTCTGTACATGTACAAAAAAGAAGAAAAAAAGTTTTAGAAAAATGTCTGGTTATGTCTCTGTGGGCAGCATAGCTCAAAAACTTGCTTTGATATCCTCCAAGGATTCCCTTATTTTCCTTCTGCTTATAGGGAACAAAGTAGTAAAACCAATTGTGTTAATATCTCTCTTAGCGTGGTGTAGATAGAATATATTTTCCAAAAATAGTTTTTTTTTTTTTTTTTTTTTTTTTTTTTTTTGCAGAATCGCTAGGGAAAGTCATATGAATGCATCATTACATTTTATTTATAGTGAGATATCGGTATCGAATTTTTACTTTCTGTATACGTACTATGTATATGGTGTATACATAGAGTATTGCACCCTAAATTTCGATACCGAAATTTCACCGGAGTTACATGTTTTGAGACCCCTGAATCCAAATAAAGTATTTTTAGAATAATGTCCATACGTGTGTGTCTGCACACAGCATAGCTCAAAAACGAAGAGACCGTTGAATACCAAATTTGGCATTTAAGATTGGTATCTTCCAAGGATGCGATTCGAAGAATTTCAAGAAAATCTCTCCACCTCTAACGACCCTTTATATGGAACTTTTTTCGAAAATTTTTATTTTTTCAAAAATGGCTAACGATTTTGATTAAAATATAGTATATTGAAGATATTTACCTCACAAATAAAATGTATATCTTGAATTTTCTGGAAAAAGCCTCAAAAACCTCTCTATTCTAGATGCTTTTTATTGAATTTTGCTTAAATGGTAAACGGTAAGAGATAGACCATAGCTTACTAAACACAAATGCAGATCACGATAAAACACAAAATTTATGCCCTGTACATTTTTTTCGTGGAGTTGATCGTTTTGTTTTTAGATATTCCTTGTTATTTGTTTCAGCTTTAAAAAGCAAGGAACTTCAGTCACAGAGCAACCAGCTTTTCACTATCACTGTAACCTATGGTACTCCCTTATTTCGCTTCTACTTACAAGGAAGCAAGTAATAACACTATTTCTGATAATTTTTTTCAGGATTAGAATGAACTAAATAGAAGCAAAAGCTTTTTTAAGAATAATTTGTTGCAGACATGTAGAGAAACTCATTGAATGGAATACATCAGATTTTTTGATAGTGTTTAACGCCCGCAGGCGATGACGCTGATGATAGATGGAAATAGGATAGAGCACCGGTGGAATGCGATGGCGGGGGGAGTCCGAAGAAAACAAGCCCGCCCCTGCACCGCTTTTTCCTCCACAAATCTAACATGCGGTCGCTTGGGATTGAACCCGGGCCGTCTAGGTGAGAGGCGCGTGGTCTAAACACTCGGCCACGGCGCAGCCCTGTGTGAATATATCTGTGTGTGTATGTATGTGCGCGTGCGTGAGAGAGAGAGAGAGAGAGAGAGAAAGAGATAAATCAAAATCGAAAATGCCTCCACCCTCCCAAGCTACTTATGACACAGAAAATATTTTGATGTTTTAAGTTTTCTAAAAATGGCCAATGATTTTGATTGCAATTCCATGTAGGTATTAAATATATTTAAATGCCAGATAAATTCATATTTAATCTTTCGCCCATATAAACCATATGTAGGAAAAGCGTTTGTAAATGTTCACACGATGCCACGGCGCGTAGACAGTTTATGGCTTGCACGCCACTGCGCGCAAATTCTCCAGTCTCACGAATCACTACAATTCACTACAATTACTTGGTTGCAATTCTTCCTCCTTTTATAGCTATAAAATGTCGTCACAGAACTTTCTGGAAGCTTGTGGAAACAAACTTGTGGAAGAATCTCGCGTGTACCAGACGTGTTGCGTTCCAAACCCTCCGCACCGCACTTATTTTTATACATTCTAAGATTTCCAAATCCGCCGATTTAAACATCAGGCCATACGTAGGAGCGTCCCCCTCCCCCACATACGCACACACGTAGTTTGAATTTTTTGGGAATAGTCTGAGGACTTCATTCGAGGACAATTTCGTATAATCTTAAATAGCTGGCAAATGTTCAGCGAAAGTTGAAAACGTGCTCCAAAGAAACTGTAGATCTAAAGTTTCAAATACTTTGTGCTAGATGTCTAGATTTCACCGGTAATACATGTTATGAAGTTTCAAAAGAACATTTTTTAGAAAACGGTGTGTGTGAACAGCATAGCTCAAAAATGAATAGCCCGTTTAAAACCACACTTTGTATTTAAATTAAGCATCTTTCAAAACGAACATTTTCACGATAATCCCCAACCCCAAAGCTACACTTTATATGGAGAACTTTTCGACTTTTTTTTCTGAAACATGTTTAACGATTTTGATTAAGATGACACGTAGATATGAGTATTAAAGAACAAGTCCTGTGGCTCTAATCACCGAAAACATGTGTACGGCTTGCTTTGAAAGTAAGACGATTGTTGGTATCCATTGTTACCCCTTGTTAGTGGCTACGTGTTCTTTCAGACGATACTTTGACGTCGAAGACACGCCATGTTAAGTTTGAGCGAATTTTGAGAGCATTCGATGAATTGCAGGTGCGTCGGCTTCTAGAAGTTTCCATTGATGTAATCAACACGCATAAAAAGAGGAACAAATCCTTTCCCGGTGTGCAGCTTTCACTAGGAATGCGTCGCATGCAGAAAGTTGAGCTCGGTGGGAATTTGTCGCCGCAGCGAACATCGAAAATAATTTCTACGAAATACAGTTATTTGTGAACAGATTCTGAATGATTTTTTTGACCGATAAAAGCCTGTCGGGGAGCAAACAGCACGAAACCACAGAATGGAGAACCTGTAGCTAGTAGCCAGCATGAGTATGAGGAAGTGGATCACATGGAACTGAAAGCGAAATTGATTGGAAATGTGATGATGGACCAATTGGTAGAATGAGTGGCGGGGGAAACCGGAGAAAACTCGCCCAGACGCACATTTGCTTGGGATCGAACCCCGGCTGCCTAGATGGGGGGGGGCGAATGGTTTAACCCACCAACCACCACCGCTCCATGCAATAAGTTACTACACAAAATGTGGATATCGTGAAAACGCAAAATTTTGTCATTTATACAAATATTTTGTAGAGTTGACATTTCCGAGATATTCCTTGTTATTGGTTACAATCTTAAACTTTTCTTGTACTGGAATTTGTCAATGGCAATTCAAAGGTTGAGTTACCGGGATAAAGTTTGGGGGGGGGGGGTTTCCTTATTCTGAGAAAATAAATGTCGAATAACTTTAAGTATGATTTGAGCATCATCTCATCAATTTCATTCATCGTTGATATGACCATCACGTGACTTTCTCTACATTTCTGTAACACACTATTGTTAAAAGCTTATTCTTCTATCTACTTTACACTAATCGAGATAAACATTAACTGAAATTGTCTTATTACTTGCTTCCTTGCAAGTAGAAGGGGGGAAATCTATGAGTTGCATTCACATGATGTCCTCTAGCTGTTCGGCAAACAAACATGCTGATCAAGGTACACATGGGCAGAATTTGTCCTACTACTAGCTTCCTTGTAAGAAGGGGAATAACAAAATGCACAGGCTAAAGCGATAGTCTCATCCTTAAAAGTCAGTAGCTATATGAAATAATTGAAATTCCAATTTCTTTGCTTGTCAGGACAAGCGGTTAACTCTACAAAAAACATCTGGTGTTCCAATCAAATGACTTTCTCTAGATCTCCGTAACAAATGTTGTTAAAAAGCTTAGGCTTCTATTTACTTCATGCTAGTTGGGAAAACAGCAGAAATAGTTTTATTACTTGCTTCCTTGTAAGTAGAAGCGAAATAAGGGAGTACCATAGGTTAAAGTGATAGTTAAAACCGGTTGCTATGTGACTGAAGTTCCTTTGTTTGTATGAACACAAGTACGTTTTTCAAAGCTGAAACTAAAAACAAGGAATATCTTAAAAACGATCAACTCCACGAAAAAATGTATAACATAAATAGTGCGTTTTAATGTACTCTACACTTTCTGTGTGGTAAGTTTTTGTCCATCTCTTATGGTTTAGCAGTTGTGTAAAACCCCGTAAAATCATCCAGAATAAAAAAGTCTTCAGAGGATATTCCCAGAAAATTCAAGATATACATTTTATTTTTCAAGTAAATATCTTATATATATAAGATTTTAATTAAAATCGTTAGAGCCATTTTTAAGAAAATCAAAATTTTCGAAATGTTTTCCATGTAAAGGGTAATTGGGGTTGGAGGGATTTTCTTGAAAATCTTCGGGTCGCATCTTTGGAAGATACCAAACCTAAACACTAAGTTTTGTTTTTTTCGGTCCTTTCGTTTTTGAGCTATGCTGCCCACAGGCACACACATGCAGACACACACACACAGGACATTTTTCTAAAATTGCTTTTTTTTTGGATTCAGGGGGTCTCAAAACATATATTTCCGATGAAATCTCGGTATCAAATTTTTTAGTGCAATACAATACCTTCTCTATACACTATGTACTTGGTACGTATAGGGAAAGTAAAAATTAATATAACATAAATTGTGTGTTTTAATGATATCTACCTATCTACATTTTTTGTGCAACAAGTTGTTGTGTATCTTTAACGGTGCCAGTTATATAAAAGTCATCCAGAATGAAGAGGTCTTCACAGTCTATTCCCAGAAATTTCTAAAAGTTCTATAAATTTAAACATTTTTTCCATGTAAAGGGTAGTTTGGGGTGGGGAGATTTTCTTGAAAAACTTCGGGTTGCATCCTTGGAAGATATCAAACATAAACACCAAGTTTGAAATTTAACTGTCCTTTCGTTTTTGAACTATGCTGCCTACAGACAGCCGCGGACGTTTTTCTAAAAATGTTTTTCCGGACTCAGGGGACCCAAAACATAATATATTTCCGATGAAATCTTGGTATCGAATTTTTGGGTGCAATACAATCATTCTATGTACATAGTACGTGTAGAGAAAGTAATACACGGAAGGATGCTGCATGGCCAGTATCAAACGGAATGTGTAGATATATTATTACGCGAGCGACAGTCGCGGCTGCGTGTTTATTTTGGATCGACGTGTCGCGCTGATGAGCCCCATAATCCCCGCCTATATTGGTATTCTCGCCGGGCGATATTGAAAATTCCTTTTTCTATCGCCAAGTAGCGCCAAGGCTGGACCAGTAATTGCCTTCCACCAGCGAGCCTCAGTGCAGATGAGAAATTTGTAATAACCATCATGTTCAATAAAAACGGAAACATTTATTTTCTTTACCAAGTCCCAAAAATTACCCAGGAAATACAGAGCGGTCGCTTTATACCATGTTCCCAACGCGTGTTTGCGTAGCAGTACAATGTAATATATACAGAGTGATTCAAAAATACTTTTACAAACCTTTTGGACTGGTTCCTTACATCAAAACAAGAAAAATTAGCAGAAATAGTCTTATTACTAGCTTCCTTGTAAGTGAAAGCGAAATAAGGGAGAACCATAGGTTAAAGTGATAGTCAAAAGCTGGTTGCTACGTCACTGAAGTTCCTTGTTTGTGTGGACAGGAGTTGATAAATTCCTGAATGAGAAAAGTTAAGTTTTTCAAAATTGAAACAAAAAGTCAGGAATATCTTAAAAACGATCAACTCCACGAAGTAAATGTATTTGACATAAATTGTGTGCTTTAATGTGCTCTACATTTTCTGTGCAGTAAATTTTTGTCCATCTCTTATGATTTAGCAGTTATGCACAATTCCGTAAATCCATCCAGAATAAAGCAGTCTTCAGAGGCTATTCCCAGAAAATTCAAGATATGCATTTTATTTGTGAGGTAAATATATTTAATATACGATATTTTAATCAAAATCGTTACAGCCATTTTTAAGAAAATCAAAATTTTCGAGATTTTTTTCCATGTAAAGGGTAGTTTGGGGTGGGGGAATTTTCTTGAAAATCTTCGTGTCGCGCTCTTGGAAGATAGCAAACTTAAATACCAAGTTTGGGCTTTAATGGTTTTATCTGTTTTGAGCCATATTGCCCACAGCCACAGCCACACGCACACGCACACGCACACGCACACACACACACACAGACCTGGTTCTAAAAATTGTTTTTTTTTCGGGGGGGGGGGTTCAGGGGATCCCAAAGTATATATTTGCGGTGCAATCTCGGTATCGAATTTTTGGGTGCAATACAATACCTTCTCTACACACTATGTACATAGTTCGTATAGAGAAAGTAAAAAGGTCCGTGTGTGGCGTGTATGTCTGCAGTACAAACACGAAAATTGGTGTTTAAGTTCAGCATCTTGTAAGGATATGATTTTCCCACAGTAAACTATCCTATACATCACACGACTTATCGGTACTTGGGTCTCGGGCGCGCGCCACTCGCCTGCTGATCATCTTTCTCACGCCACGTATGTGATTAACGAAGGCAGTAGAGAATGGTCTTTGTTGGCGGTTTCGCCGTAGACTGCGCGACTTTCATTTGATTCGAACATTAAGATTATGTACAGTATCCTTATAAGCTGATATTTATTGACTCTTCCAAAGTATAACATATCACCGAGGATGGAAATGAGGAAGGCCTTGCGTTTACAAACATTCCATTACGTCGCATAGCGGCATGCACCAATATCACACGGATTGAAACGAGTTATTCCGGGTTCCCCTCTGTTTCTTTAATTATGACATGTCTGCTCTGGAAGTCATTCATACACAACAGAGATATTTGAATAAGCTTTCATTTTTACACGAAAGTTTTACTTTCTCTACACGTACTATGTACGTAGTGAATAGAAAATATATTGAATTCCATCCAAAAATTCGAAACAAGATATTTCACCGGATATAAGATGTTTTAGGGTCAATTGAATCCAAAACAAAACGTTTTTAGAAAAAGGTGCGTGCGTGTGTGGGTCCGTGAACATGATAACTCAAAAACGAATGTTATACTAAACTTTGTATTTAAGTTAAGTATCTTTTAAGGTTGCGTCACGAATGTTTTGAGAAAAACCACCCTACCCCAAACTAATCTTTACATGGAAAAGTTTTCGAACATTTTTATTTTCTCAAAAATGGCTCTAATGAATTTGATTAAGTAGCCTATATTAAAAATATTTACACGTGAAATAAAATCTTGAATTTTCTGGGAATAGCCTCTGAGGGGCTCTTTATTCCACCCGAAATTTGCTGGATTTTGCATAGCTAGTAAACCGATAAAGCATAACCTTGAATGGGTCATTCACTGCTAACAATGCCGTTTACTGCAGTACAAGAGAATCACTCATAGATGCAATAATGGCCGGATCGCAAAACGATCACTCGCTACACTTATTTTAAAAGTATTCCACACTGATGATATTTAATCTAATATCAACAGCTACCGCACCAATCTAAATGTTTTGTGAGATAACAATAAAAAATTACTCTGTATGCCCAATGTTTATCCAAATGTCCAAATTGCACCGCAAGCAATAAAAATGTGCACTTTAACACTTTTACTTTCTCTAGTCCCGTATATACAATCTAAATAAGGATAGAGAAGTATTGTATTCCACGCAAAAATTCGATGTCGAGATTTCACCGGAAATGCATGTTTTGGGACCCCCTAAATAAAAACAAAACATTTTCAGAAACTGGTCCGTGTGTACTTGGTATATAAGTTTGGTATCTTCCAAGGAAGTGACAAGATTTTCAAGAAAGTCCCCCCCACCCCTAACTACACTTTACAGGGGAAAATCTTCGAAAATTTTGTTTTTATTAAAAATAGCTCTACCGATTTTGATTGAAACATCACATATTAAAGCGATATCCATCACAAATAAAATGTATATCTTGAATTTTCTGGGAATAGCTTCTAAAGACCTGCTTATTCTGGATGAAATTTTGCTTAATCTTGCATAACTAGTAAACCGTAAAAGTTGGACAAAAACTTGCTGCAATTTATGTCATATACATTTTTTTCGTGGAGATTGCCGTTTTCAAGATATTCCTGGTTATTACCTTCAGTTGTAAAGTACTTATACTTTTCTCCGACAGGAAGATGACGTTTCTCTTTTGTTCTACTCCTGGCCAAGCAGAGAAGCGATTTGCAATGACAATCGCATAACGACAGCTTTTAAAACATTTGATTATCATTGTAACATAGTGCATTCCCTTAGTTCCATTTTACTTATAAGGAACTAAGTAATAAAATGCTGCTAATGTTTATCTCGATTAGCGTGGTGTTGATAGAAGAATTATCTTTCGTAAGAAGTTTGTAGAGTAGCAAGAGAGTCATTTGAGTGTAATGCATCAGATTTTTTTTACCTTCACTACGCGCACCATACATGTAGAAGGTAGAGAAACTAGTTGTATTCTACCCAAAAATTCAAGGTTTCACCGGAAATAAGTTCCAAGTTCCATGGAATAAAGCAGCACTTTTAGAAAAAGGTCCGTTAGCGTGTGTGTGGATGCACAGCTCAAGACGTTAAATAATAAATATGGTACACAAGCTTAGTGCTTTTCAAGGATGCTGACAAAGAATCTCACCAAAATCTCACCTCACTAAACTATCCTTTACATGGGAAACGTTTTTTTTAAAGTATTGTTTTTCTGAAAACCGGCTTTAAAGATTTTGATTACCTTACTATATATTATTTGAATTCTCTGGGAATAGCCTCTGAATACCTATTTATTCTGGACAAAAACTTAGTACACACAAATATAGATATCGATAAAACACATCTGTTTATAGAGCAAACATTTTTGTCTTTTGTTGTTTTTGTTTATTTTTGTTCTTTGTTATACAGTTAATGTTTTTGAGATATCCCTTATACCCTTGTTATTGGTTTCAATTATAAGATACTTAAACTTTTCCCAAGTGCTAAGTCAACTTTCATTTCAGCAAAAGAGAACCGAATTTCAAATGTTTTACATAGCGATAGCTTTTAAAAGATTTGACTATCGCCATTGCCCAGGATATTTCCTTGTTTCCCTTCTACTTACAAGGAGAGCATTTCTGCTAATGTTTATCTTAATTAGCATGACATAGATAAAAGAATAGTGTTTTCTATGGAAAGTTTGTTTGTGTAATAGCTAGAGAAAGTCATGTGAATTGAACACATGCTATTTTTTAAAAATCGGATATGTTTCATTCCGATGAGATCGTCTACATCTCTGCAACAAATGGTCTTATTCTTCTATCCACTTCATGCTAATCGAGATAAACATTAGCAGAAATAGACTTATTACTTGCTTCCTTGTAAGTAGAAGGGAAATAGGGAATGCACTAGGCTAAACCGACAGTCAGATGTTTTAAAATGTGGTTGCTATGGGACTGCTGAAACCAATAACAATGAATATCGCGAAAACGGTCAACTGCACAAAAAAAAAAAAAAATGCATGACAAATAGTCTCTTTTAAGATGATCTACATTTTTGTGTAATTAAGTTTCGTCTATCTCTTACAGCCAATTAGTTTCCTAAGCATTCATTCAAAATAAAGAGTTCTTCAGCGCTTATTCGCAGAAAATTTCTTATATACATTCTATTTGTCATGAAAATATCTTAAATATAAGAGATTTTAATCAAAGTAGTTATAGCTATTTTTGATAAAATAAAAATTTTGGAAAATTTAGTTGGGGTGGAAGGACTTTCTAGAATATTTTCGTATCGCATTCTTGGAAGATACTGAACTTAAATATCAAGTTTGGTATTTAACGGAATTTTCGTTTTCAGCTGTGCTGCCCCCCCCCCACACACACACACATTTTCTAAAATGCCTTTTTCTTATCTTTGTGCTGTTATTCTCGTGTTTACTTTTTTAATATTTTGTTTTTTAATATTGCTTACAAATTTGTGTTTTGTAAAAGCACATTCGGTCTGTGGATACCTGCGATTGATAATCAGCTTATTACTATTGCATTTCAATAAATACACTTATTCATTCATTCATTTTTTTTTTCTTTTGATTCAGCTGGTCCCAAAACTGTACATATATTTCCGGTGAAATCTCGATATCAAATTTTTGGGTGCATACAGTACCTCTCTATACCATACACAATGCACATAGTACGTGTGGAGAAAGTAAAATGCTTTCTTTTTTTGGACTCAGGGGGTTTCAAAACTTATTTTTCCGATGAAATCTCGATATCAAATTTTGGGAGCAATACAATACCTTCTCTATATACTAAGTATATAGTACATGTAGAGAAAATAAAATGCTTTTCTGGACTTAGGGGGCCTCAAAACATGTATTTTCGGTGAAAATTTCTATGGATTTTTTGGGTGAAATACTATTCTTTCTCTATACACTATGCACATAGTACGTTTAGAGAAAGCAAAAGCTTCTTTTTTTTTTTTACTCAGGGTTCTCAAAATATATATTTCCGGTGAAATCTCGATATCAAATTTTTGGGTGCAATACAGTACCTTCTCTATACACCATGTACATAGTACTTGTAGAGAAAGTAGAATTTATTTTACTCAGGGGGCTTCAAAACGTGTATTTTCGGTGAAATTTTTATATCAAAATTTTGGGTATACTACAATACCTTCTTGATACACTTATGTACACAGTACATGAAGAGAAAGTAGAATGCTTTTTACTCAGGGAGCCCCAAAACATGTATTTCCAGTGAAATGTCGGTATCGAATTTTTAGAGCAATATACAATATCGCAATATCTTCTCTATACACTATGCACATAGTACATGTAGAGAAAGTAAACTAATCTGATTTTAGTAGGGGAACCCAAAAGAATGTATTTCTAATGTTCTCTGGGTATCTATTTTTATATTAAAAGATATATATATTTTATATTTTTATATTAAAATATATATTTTCTCTGCCTAATATGTACGTAGTAGAGAAAGTAAAAATATATAAATCTGTAATAATTATAAGCGAAGTGGTAGAAATGTTTAAACTGGGGTCAACAGTCTCAAGCAATTTCTGATTTAATAATCAATATTTTCGCTACATTTTGTGAACGAAGTCAAGAACAATGTCGGCAATTTTGTTTCAAGGTAATTTTAATATCCTCCAAACCCGACAACACAAATATCTCTTTATTGCCCTGGATGCTCTGTTCACAGAAGCAAGGCGGATATGACGGCATAATTAAAAACCACTCTTTGAATATTAATGCCAAGGAATTTTTCTGCCGTCTCGGTTTTCCACCGTCATTTTATGTTTCGTATTCTCCTGCCCCTCACCCATTTTCTCTAAGCGAAGCAATAATTACGATAAAAGCGTCGTCACAATGAAAAATGTCCCCCCCCCCGCTGCCGGGGAGTTAGCGAGCCACTTAACGCTTTATCGGATTTTGACATTTCCTGCAAGTTGTCATATTAAGATTCGAGTAAATGTAGTGTAACAGCCCGGCCAACCGCAGAGACACACAAAAATATGATGTGTAACAGTCACACGATTTTTACTTTCTCTACATAGTACATAGGTAGAGACCTAGCCAGGTGGCTTAGGCGTTTCGTCTGGGACTGCCATTCGGGATACCCGGGTTCGATCCACGTAGACCGCGCACTCTGGCCCTGGGTTTTACCTTAGTTTTTCTGGGGTCACTTAAGCGAAAACTGGGGTGCTGTATATTTACCACGACTCCTTTCCCTTCATTTCATTTAATTTCCCTTCTTTATATTTCAGATCGTCGCTTAAGGTTTTGCAGGCTGATGGCACGGTTGCTTACTCCAAGTAAAACTCTCTTCCTCCTGATTAAGACTAGGTGTCGTTGTATGGGCCTCCTTCCGGCCTCCCGGCACTTGTACAGCCTCCGTGGCGCAACAGGTCTGCCATTTATTGACTGGTAGGTTCTCTAGTACGTCTCTGCGGTTTTTATAGTGTTTAACGCCCACTTTTACTACTTGTGGCACCGCAGGCGATGACACTGGTGATATATGGAATGAAGGAGCACCGGTGGAATGTGATGAAGGGGGAAACCAGAGAACTCGGAGAAAACCCGCCCCTGCGCCGCTTTGTCCACCACAAATCTCTCATACGGTCCCTTGGGATCGAACCCGGGCCGTCTAGACGAGATCTCTGCGCTTAGCTCCCTCATTTCTTGTGTGTTGGCTTGGGGTTTCCTCTCCTCTCATCCCTTCCTCCCGGGTGGTAGTAGGCCCAGCAGATCACTACTTGATCGACATTGCTTAAGTGCCCCCCGCTGTTAACATGTAGGTAGAGGGGCATTGCACTCCACCCAAAAATTCGACACCGAGGTTTCACCGGAAATACCTACACGATTTTAGAAACACATTTTTAGAAAAAGTTCCGTGTGTGTGTAAAAAATGTAAATAGTGTGGACGCTCTATAACTGTGGTTCTCAGCATCCCATTTTAAACTGGGCTTGAAAGACCGCTTAACTTTGCTCAGAGGCCTCTCTATCAGGCTTGAGGTTATTTTACGTGCCGTAAATCTACGACACGGGACCAAGGACTTTACTTCCCTTCCATCGCCCTCCGCCGGGTTTGAACCCGCGACCTTGGGTACATTAAGTTAGCATGGTAACCATTACACCACGGAGGTCGACATGTGTGTATGTGTGTGTCCGTGAACACGATAACTTAGAAACGAAACGTAGTAAAATACCAAACTTGGTATTTAAGTTTAGTATCTCCCTAGGAAGGTCGTCTCCTTGGCGCGACTGTTTGCCAAGCGGGAGACCTGGGTTCGCTTTCCGGTACAGGCATGAGGAATTTTCCCCCGCTGGGACACCTGGTCCGGGGTGCACTCAGCCTCGTAAAGTCCTTAGGAGGCCAACTGAGAACTTAATTGAGAAGTAGTGCCTCCATATCCAGAAGACCGCATTAACCGGCCGGGAGGGACTTGATGCGCTGATCACCTCTCACTCTCCAGGACTCCACCCCATTCATGACGCCTTCGGATCGAGATTGTGGATGCAGCGGTCGTGCAGTAGGCCAAGGTACCACCGCGCTAAAGAGACGACCAATTAAGAGGCCTCTGAGCAAAATTAGGCCAGTATAGAATGGTACGCTCAGACCCACAGCAGTTAAAGAGCGTACACACATGAAACTAAATTTAAATTTTTAAGCGAGTCACACTAACAGATGGTTGCTAAGTGATGACTTAAAACTTCTCTTCCATTAAAATGAGCGAGAAAAAATGAATACTGATGTTTCAGTTGGAAAAAAAATCTTATGTGTTCTACTCACATGACTTTCTCTACATCTCTGCAACAAATTATTGTTAAAAAAAACTTATGCTTCTATTTACTTCATAGTAATTCATAACAAAATTAGCACAAAGTCCTATTACTTGCTTCCTTGTAAGTAGAAGCGAAATAAGCGAGTAGCATAGGTTAATTAATAGTCAAAAGCTGGTTGCTATGCGACTGAAGTTCCTTTGTTTCTGTGGATAGAAGTTGACCAATTTCTGTATGAGAAAATTATGTTTTTCAAAGTTGAAAAAAAACAAGGAATACCTAAAAACTATCAACTCCACGAAAAAAAATTATATAACATAAACTGTGTGTTTTAAAGCGCTCTACATTTTTTGTGTGACAAGTTTTGTGACAAGTTTTTGACCATCTCTCACAGTTTACCAGTTATATAAAATTCCGTAAAAGTTACCCAGAATAAAGTAGTCTTCAGTGGCTATTCCCAGAAAGTTCAAGATATACATTTTATTTGTAAGGTAAATATCTTTAATATGCTACATTTTAATCAAAATCGTTAGAGCAATTTTTTAGAAAAACAAAATTTTCGAAAAAAGTTACATGTAAAGGGTATTTTGGGACGGGGGGGGAGGATTTACTTGAAAATCTTCGTGTCGCATCCTTGGAAGATGCTAAACTTATATATCAAGTTTGGTATTTAACGGTCTATTCGTTTTTGAGCTCTGCTGCCCCCCCCCAACACACACACACACACACACACACACACACACACACACACACACACGGACATTTTGCTAAAAATGTTTTTTTTTGTATTCAGGGTGTCCTAAAACATGTATTTCCGGTGAAATCTCGGTATGGAATTTTGGGTGCATTATAATACCTTCTCTATACACTATGTACATAACAGGTATAGAGAAAGTAAAAACTTATGCTTCATGCTAATCAAGAAAAGATTAGCAGAAATAGTCTTATTGCGTGCTTCCTTGTAAGTAGAAATGAAATAGGTTAAAGTGAAGGGCAAAAGCTGCTTCTATCTCACTGAAGCGACCAATTTCTTTCATCGTCCGATATGACCAACCAGGTTAATAAAACAAAAACAAAATCCGTATATTAAATAAAACGTATATCTTGAATTTTATGGGGATAGCCCCTGAAGAAATTTTTATTCTGGATGATTTAGCTGAATTTTGTTTTAACAGATAAACCGTTACAGATAGACGAAAACTTACTTCGAGATATAGACCTAATTAAAGCACACAATTTACATAATATATACATTTTTTTTTACTTTCTCTAGCCCCGTATGTACAATGGACATAGGGATAGAGAAGTATTGTATTCCACCCAAAAATTCGATGTCGAGATTTCACCGAAAATACATGTTTTAGGACCCCCCGTGTCCAAAAAAAAACATCTTCAGAAACAGGTCCGTGTGTGTGTGTGTGTGTGTGTGTGTGTGTGCGCGCGCGCGCGTCAGTCTGCCTACCTGTGTGTTTGTCTGTGGACATAACAGCTCAAAAAGACGGTTTAATACCAAGCTTGGTATTTAAATTTGGTATCTTCCAAGGATGGGACACGAAGATTTTCAAGAATCTCTCTCTCTACCCCTAACTTCCCCTTACATGGAAATATTTTCGAAAATTTTGTTTTTCTTAAAAATGGCTGAAACAATTTTGATTAAAATACCACATATTAAAGCCATTTCTAACACAAATAAAATGCATATCTTGAATTTTCTGGCAACAGCTTCTAAAGACCTGCTTATTCTGAATGAATTTTGCTTAATTTGAGATAACTAGTAAACCGTAAGAAATAGACAAAAACTTACAGTACAAAAAAATGTAAATCTTGTTAAATTACACAAGTCATGTCATATACTTTTTTTTCCGTAGACCTTACCGTTTTCGAGGTATTCCTTGTCATTAGTTTCAGTTGTGAAGTACTTATACTTTTCTCCAACGGGAGTGTCCATTTTTCTTTGTTCTACTCCTGGTCAAGCAAAGAAGCAACCCTTATTTCACTTCTACTTACAAGGAAGCAAGCAATAAGACTATTTCTGCTAATTTGTTTTCTCGATTAGCTAGAAGCATAAGCTTTTTAACAATAATTTGTGAGTGGAACACATCTGATTTTTTTTTTCAAATTAAGGTAAATGCCGGTGCCCCAGTTAGGAAAATAAACACATCATAATAATGTATTGATCGTGATATTCCATGTCACGAGCTGTAATAGAAACCAAACACAATCTTACGTAATTAAAAGAGGCCGAAGAGAAATTACTATTTACCTAAATAACGTCTCTTGAGAAGAAAATTGGAATGGCCCTTAAGTTTCATCGACCTGTATTGGTACTGAACACGCGACCCGTGGAGTCGTGCTAACCACAAGAACATCGGCGCCGACCCGGCGGTCTGGTTGTTCGACTCTGGATCGATTCGAGTTCAACAGCTGCTTCCATTCAAAACGGAAGTGACGTCATTACGAAGTTTCCTCTTGTTTTAATAAAGATGAGAAATTTGAATAAATTTGAGACAGCTTCCTTGTGATTTACTTTCCGTTTTATGACGTCACGACTCTCTTAACATCCTTAAACAGAAGTGGGTTATAGAAGTTCAACAAAAACGACAATTTTAGTGAAAATTGTTACTATCTTTTTATTTTCTCTACACGTACTATGTATATAGTGTATAGAGAAGGTATTGCATTCCACCCAAGAAATCGATACCGAGATTTCATTGGAAACACATGTTTTGGGCCCCCCCCCCCCCGATACAAAAAAGCTGTTGGTTAGAAAACTGCAGTTTATTGACAACCTTCAAAACAACTATGAACCCAAACGCTTCTGCTGACCGAGCTATTAATTGTGCGCACGCGGACTGGGTATATTCATTTGGCTGTATGTACACCACCTTAAAGACGTGTATAATTGGTTTCCATGGTAGCAACATCGAATTAGGAAGCGAACTCGTTTGATTTAATTGCCAATCTGCTGCCCTACACTACACGGGGTCCGAAATCAAGTTTAGCAGCGCCACACATTTTGGGTGCAGATTGTGTTAATTTCAGTGACAAGAGAATGCTGCATGTCTCTAATTCACTTTATTCCGTTGCAATCTGCATAATTCGATGTTCGCAATGAAGTATTCCACTTTTTACGTGTTTTACCGTACATGCTGGCGCTGTATGTAAACATACCGTGCATCATCATCATCATCATCATTATTAAGGCAATTTACATAGCACTCTTCAGCTATACAAGCCATCTCCACTGTAAAATACAAAAATACAATATTACTTAAAACATCTGATATTATTTAGTTCCTTATACGTAGAAGGAAAATAAGGGAATACACTCGGCTAAACCGTGAGTCAAACGTTTTAAAATGTGGTTTTGGGATTGAATTTCCGTTTCTTTGCATGGCCAAGTGTTGCCAAGTTCCCGTATGAGAAAATTCAATTTTAAAACTGAAATCAATAACAAGGAATAGCGGCCAACTCTACGAGAAATAATGACATATAGCATAAATTGTGTGTTTTATCGAGGTCTACACCTTTTGTGGCAAGGTTTTGTATATCTCTTACAGTTTACCATTTATGCATAGTTCCATAATGATCATCCAGAATTAAGGTGTTTGGAAGCTTCCCAGAAAATTCAAGATATACATTTTATTTTCATGTAAATATCTTGAATATAAGAGATTTTAATCAAAATCGTTAGAGCCATTTTTCAGAAAATCAAAAATTTTTAAATGTTTTCCATGTAAAGGGTAGTTTGGAGTGGAGGGATTTTCTTAAAAATCTTCATGTCACATTCTTGGAAGGTATTTAACGGCCTTTTCATTTTTGAGCTATGCTGCCCCCCCCCCCACACACACACACACACACACACACACACACACACACTTTTCTATTTTTTTTCAGGGGTCCCAAAACTTATATTTCTGGTGAAATCTCGGTATCGAATTTTGGGTGCAATACAATAACTTCTCTGTACACTATGTACATAGTACGTGTAGAGAAAGTATACATCTGATGTGTTACAATCACGTGACCTTTTCTGTCTCTGTAACCAATTGTTAAAAAGCTTATTACATCATGCTAATCAAGATAAACATTAGGAGAACTTGTCCTTATTACTTGCTCCCTTGCTTCCATTCACATGATGTCCTCTAATTGTTCGGTAAACAAACAGTTATTTAAAACATTAATCTGTTATCTAAATCATGCTAATCAAGATAAACATAAGCAGAATTAGTCTTGCTACTAGTTTCCTTGTAAGTTGAAGAGAAATGAGAAAATGCACAGGCTAAAGCGATAGTCTTGTCCTTTAAAAGAGGTCACTATGAGAAACAATTGAAATTCCAATCTCTCTGCTTTCCAAGAGTAAACAAACGAGAAATGAGAAGAAAGATGTCTTAAAGTATAAATGGCTAAAATTGAAACTAATAGTCCGGAATATCTCGAACCTTTTGACTATCACTTTAACCTGTGGTACTCCCTTATTTCGCTTCTACTTACAAGGAAGCAAGTAATAAGACTACTTCTATTTTTTTCTGATTAGCATGAAGTAAATAGAAGCATAAGCTTTTTAACAATATTTTTTGCAGAGATGTAGAGAAAGTCATGTGAATGGATCACATCAGATTTTTTAAAAGTGTATTTCATTCTCGTGTCACATAATGCCCCATTAAGTAATTTTGGGGATTACTCCCACCCACACACACTTTCTCTGTTTATAATATGAATATAGAGAGCAGTTGCGCGAACACGCCCAAACTGTGTGTGTGGTGCAGGCCACTCTGGGCCCGCGCTACTCGCCACAAGCAGCAATATCATGGGCCTCTCCAAAACGCGTGTTGCTCTCAACTTTTGAGTATGCAATTACACGCCTTAACACAGATATGGCCGCTTCAACAACGCCTACGTTTCTTTTCGTCACACAACCTGCCTGGGAACCGTTTAACACAGCATAAAGGTACACTAACGTGAATAAAAAGTGGGGCATACGGAACGCAGCTGATTATATTGTCTCTGACTAGACCTTAAAGAGCAAACACAGCAACAAGTACGTGGCTAACGAGATAGACAGGCTACGGTGCGAATTAGTGTTACTCCATTCTACGAATGTAACAATGTATTTCTCTGTGTAGAATATAGATGTATTATTTTCGTAGTCGACTTACACCCCCCAAGGACTAACAAGCGGATGCCTAGGGGTCAGAAGCCTGTCGGGGAGCCAACGGTACGAAACCACAGAATGGAGAACCTGGTCCGTAGTCAGGCATGAGTGTGAGCAAGTGGATGATATGAAACGCAAGAGAAATGTATGATAGGAAATGTGATGATGGAACAATTGGTGGAATGATGGCGGGGGAGATCGGAGTACCCGGATAAAACCATTCAAACGTTGCTGCACCCATTTGTGGGCACTCAGGAATGAACCCGGGCAGCTTAGATGAGAGGAGCGGATTAACCACTCGGCCACGGCGCCGCCTAGATGTATTATACGACTGTAATTTTACTTTAACGGGCCTTGACTGCACTAGGAGAATCACGTGACCAGTTCGCGCCAGAGCCTGTGAATATAAGAGACATCAATCACTGGACACTCTCCTACCCTTCCCGACACAACAGCCGGTTTCGTTGCGACTGTTCCGTTTATTCTCTCTCTTTCTGTATAATTGCCTCTCTTTTTACGCTCCTCGAGTGTAAAGTTTATACCCCCCCCCCTGGAGTCAGACGGCTGCTGAGGAGCACAGGCTCTGGATCCGAGAGAAGTCGAGAATGTCTGGACGAAACTGAGCTTGTGGATAATTTGAGATGACAATGAAATGCATAACAGGATAGATAATTACGGAGCATATCAATCAGCCCCGGAGCTGGTAGACTGAGGGGAAGTGTGACGTCTCCAAATTCTACAGTAATCATTAGAAGGGCAACAAAAGAATGCATTAAGTAATAATCAAATGTTTTCAATCCCATAGCAATCGCATTTTAAAACATTTGACTGTCGTTTTAGTCTAGTCTATTCCCCTATTTCCCTCTACTTACAAGGAACTAACACGACGGTTTCTGCTGTTTATCTCGATTAGCATGAAGTAAACAGAAGAATAAGCTTATCAACAAACGTTTGTTACAGAGATGTAGAGAAAGTTATGTGAATGGAGAACATCAAGACTTTTTTTTTTTTTTTTTTTTTTGATACAGGGAACCCTAAAACGTGTATTTCCGGTGAAATCTCGGTATTGAACTATGCACTATGTATAGAAAGTAAAAATCTCATTTTGCTACCTCCATATAACTTTTTCTATCTATTCAGCAACAAATTATTTTTACAAAAGCCTGTTCTTTTATCTTCTTCGCTCTAATCAAGATAAACATTTTCAAAAAGTTTTCATTACAACTGCAGCTTCTACATCATCTTATACTTGCAACTAAATGCGTAAATAAGTAATGAAAGTTTATTTTGATTAACAATAAACGGATAAACTATGTTTTATAGGAATACCTTGTAGGAGAGCGAGGAGGAAAAGTAATGTGCAGGTAAAAGTGAGAAAGTGAAAACCTTTTCCGAAGAGCTAATTAATTATACTGATATTACGCTACAGTGGCATATAAATCACAGAACTCTAATGTATTTTAAAATTACGGATCAACTTTTAGGTTTATCCGAGGCTTAAAGTTGCCAAACTGAAGAAATATCAGCTGCTTTTAAGGTAATGGGCATTTATTAAAGCAATGCAGTTGGTATAAAGGATTGTACAAACTTTTACTGAGGTTTTTATTAATTTATTGCCCAGGCGGGGGCTTTGCGAGGCATTAGCTCCAGAAAATAGCGTCCATGTTTAGAATGCCCATGGGAGCCTGCAACGCCATGTACAGAGTTGGGATAAAGACCCACTCTAAAGTTACTCTGCTTCACTCAGTTGCTGCTGTTGGGATCTCCTGTACAGATGGCCAAACTAATATGCAGTGCCTTCATGCATCGAGTCCGTTTCTGTTTCTGTAAACCTTAACTTTACAGTCTATTTAAGGGGACGCGTGGGTCAAAACTCATAACAATAGTAAATTAGTGTTAATTTCATTGTTTTTTCACACAAGCCGTATGTAGGACAGGAGTTGGATAGGTTGAGTCAGACTGAAACATGCAATGTCATAGCTGGGATTAGAACCTGATATCCCAGTTGTTCTACCCACTGAGCTACCATGACAACATTAAATTCCTCAAACGGATCTCATGTTTCTCGGCAAACCACAAGGTGATTTAAAATTATTTCGAGATGACATACTCCAGTGGCGACTTACAATGTCGCAAATACGAGGGTCATCCAAAAAGTGACAGACGATTTGGCAAAACTAAACAATAACGAAGGTTGTCAGCATAAAACTTTATTGACTTTTGGCTTTTACATCTGTGCAAGATGAGTGCCGCGTTTTTTGATACCTGATTAATAGTTGCAAAGAAAAACTGTTTCTGTTTAAAATGTGGAACTCTACTACTGTATAAACCCCAGTGAATTTTTAAGATGGCTTACTACCATGAATGAACATCACTCCACTCCAAAAAGTAAATCACAGTTAAAACAGAGGACTTGCGCCAGGTGACCCTACTCCGCCAAAGTCAATTTTGTCAGCTAACAAGGTTATGGCGAGTGTTTTCTGGGATGCACAGGGAATTGTTATTATTGCAACATTTGAACGATGAGATGAAAAAAAAAGACCTCATTTGGCAAAAAAAATTGTTTCGTCACGACAATGCTCCGGCCCATCGTTCAGTAATTCAATGGGAACAATGTGCGAATTAAAGTTGGAATTGCTTGAACATCGCCAGATCTAGCACCCAGTGAGTACCACCTATACCCAAACCTCAAACATTTTCTTGGAGGACGAAGATTTCACAGCAACGAGGAGGTCATTTTGAGGACCTTGATAAATCGCACTACAGAGATGGTTTAATTAAATTAGAACACCGATATGACAAATGTATTAGCCTTTCTGGAGATTATGTTGAGAAATGAAGCATTTTTGTTAAATGCTGTTTTCATTGACAGCCCCGGGACTTATCAGCCGGCCCTTTAATGTGTCTAGTAGTTTTCCATGCAAAACACCCAAAATGTCCATTTTTACAAAAAAAATGGCTGAAATTTCACCCGTCACTCCCCCTTGAGTTTACAGTCTATTCAAATATAGCGAGTCATTTGTTTCGGTGGTTTACGTATAAAATATTTTAACAAAAACTTTCTTTGTTGCTCCAATAAGCAACTCTGTATTTCTTTTACTGATGAAAAATTAAAATCTGTTCACAAATAAATGTCTCTATACGATATTTCCGTAACAATTCTGCTGCATTATTTCCTTTCGACTGCTGCACATACAAATGTCCCGTCGGAAATCACTCAACTGTTGCATGCTCCAGTTGAAGCTCACTCTCTGCAGGCTTCATTTCCAATTTTTTACCTATCGATCACGTGGCAGGAAACTTCCAAAGACGTCGCAGATGTCCCAAACTCACTCAGGTGTAACAATGCCGGTCTGTTATGTCAAAAGAACTTGCTGCCAGCACACGAGTCCACTCACGCAGGTGTAACAATGGACGTCAACATCAGCTATGACAAGTCAACAGTTCACACACGTTCGGCGATTACGGCCGCAGGGTGTAGTCTCACTATGATACACGTGTATTACTTTCTCTACACGTTCTATGTGCATTACTGTAAAGAGGAAGTATTGTATTGCGCACAAAAATTCGATACCGAGATTTCACCAGAAATGTGTGTTTTAAGGTCCAAAAATAATTTTTAGAAAAAGATCCGTGTGTGTTTGTGGACACATAGCTAAAAAACTAAAGGGCCATAAAATACCAAACTTGATATTTAGGTTTGGTATCTTCCAAGGATGTGACACGAATATTTTCCAAAAACTTCCCCACCCCAAACTACCCTTTACATGGAAAAGGTTTTGAAATCTTTGTTTTTCTCAAAAATGATTCTGCCGATTATGAATAAAATATCATACATTAAAGTTATTTACATAAAAAATAGTGTGCATATCTTGAATTCACTGGAAAGGGCTTCTGAAGACCTGTTCATTCTGGATCAAGTTTGCATAACTGGTAAACCGTAAGAGACGCACCAACACTTGCTACACAAGAAGTCTAGATCTCGTTAAAACACACAATTTAATGTCATGTTCATTTCGTTAGATTTGACCGTTTCTATTGGTTTATAAACTACGCAGCTTCTCACCCTTCATTTCTCTCTTATTTTTCTGGAACTGCAAAGTGAACTGAACTTCAATTGTTCACATATCGATCGGTATTTTAAAAAAGCTGATGTGTTCCATTCACATGACGTTCTCTATATCTCTGTAACAAATTATTGTTAATCAGCTTATTCTTTTATTTATTTCATGCTAATCGAGAAAAATTAGCAGAAAAATTCTTATTTCTTGCTTTATTGTAAGTAGAAGCGAAATAAGGGAGTACCATAGGTTGAAGTGATAGTCAAAAACTGGTTTCTCTGTGACTGAAGTTCCTTTGTTGTTATAGATACGAGTACATTTTGTATGAGAAAAGTATGTTTTTCAAAGCTGAAACCAATAACAAGGAATATCTCGAATAAGATCAACTCCACGAAAACAATACCGTAAATTATGTGTTTTAATTTGCTCTACATTGTTTGTGTGGTAAGTTTTTGTCCTTCTCTTACGGCTTAGCAGTTATGCAAAATTCCGTAAAATTCATCCAGAATAAAGTAGTCTTTAGAGGCTATTCCCCTACTAACCTTTGCATGGAACTTTAACCGAAATTTTTTATTTTCTCAAAAATGGCTCTACCGATTTTGATTAAAATGTCGTATATTAAGACATTTACCTGACAAATGTATATCTTCAATTTTCTGGGAATAGCCTCTGAAGACATTTATTTTAGATGAACTTTGCATAACTGGTAAACCGTAAGAGATGGACAAAATCTTACTACACGAAAAATATATACATTGTTAATTATGCAATTTATATTATATACCGTTTTACTTTCTCTACACGTATTATGTACATTGTATAGAGGAAGCACTGTATTCCACCCAAAAATTCGAAACCAAGATTTCACCGGAAATACATGTTTTACGACCCCCTGAATACAAAAAATGTATTTTTACAAAAAGGTCCGTGTGTCTCTCTGTCTGTGGATAGCATAGCTCAAAAACGAAAAGACCCTTGAATACCAAACTTGGTATTTAAGTTTCGTATCTTCCAAGGATGCGACACGAAGATTTTCAAAAAATTCCCGCCACACCCAACTACACTTTACATGGAACTTTTTTCGAAATGTTTGATTTTCTTAAAAGTGGCTCTAACGATTTTGATTAAAATATCGTATATTAAAGATATTTACCTGCAAATATAATATATAGCTTGAATTTTCTAGGAATAGCCTCTGAAGACTACTTTATTCTGTATGAATTTTACGGAATTTTGCATAACTGGTAAACCGTAAGAGATGGACGTAAACTTAAAACGTAAAAAATGTAGAACACTTTAAAACACACTATTCATGCTATATATTTTTTTTCTTGGAGTAGGTTTTTTTTTTTTTTAGATATTCCTTGTTTTTGGTTTTAGCTTTGAAAAACATTCGTTTCTTATACAAGAATTTGTCTACTCCTATCCAAAGAAACAAAGGAACTTCAGTCACATAGCAACCATCTTTTGACTATCACTTTAACCTATGGTACTCCCTTATTTCGCTTCTACTTACAAGGAAACAACTAATAAGACTATTTCTGCTAATTCCTTCTCGATTAGATGAAGTAAATAGAATAGTTTATTGCAGAGATGTAGAGAAATTCATGTGAATGGAACACAGATTTGAAACACTCGTACTTTTCCCATACGGGAACTTGCCAATTCCTGGCTAGGCAAATAATCTATTTCAGTTCCATAGCAACCACATTTTAAAACATTTGACTCGTTTTAACCTAGTGTATTCAGTTATTTCCCTTTTACTTATAAAGGAACTAAGCAACAAAACCTTTTCTGCTAGTTTTATCTAGATTAGCAAGAAGTAGGTAAAAAGAATAAGGTTCTGCAAGACAAGGAAACACAGAAAAACAATTGAATGCACTGCAGATGTTATTCACTTCCATGTCTGTATGCGTAGCTTTAAACGAACAAATGCCTCGCGCCTAACAAAGTCTTATTTGCACATCTTTACCTGTAAAGCGAGCGGGAAATCCCGGCTCGCTCGATAAGACGGAATCTATCCGCTAGAGGGCGGTTATAATATTTTAACAGTGCAAACACTTCTAATCCCCGTAACGGCCTAGGGGGACAGCCCGGCTGTAATGTACGAGAGGCGGGGTTATGGATTTCCCTAGGGCTGTACGGCGGATGAGGCAGGCTTCTCCGCCTGTGTAGCTGTGGACTTCTTAATAAACACCGTTAGCCAAGCTTTCATTTTATATAAAACCATTCTTAGAAAAACATTACTTTCTCTACTGCGTATATCAAGTAACGGAAGTATTTTACTCCATCCAAAAAATACACTGATGTGTTCCATTCACATGACTTTCTCTACATCTCTGCAACAAATTATTGTTGAAAAGCTTATTCTTCTGTTTACTTCATGGTAATCGAGATAAACATTAACAGAAGTGGTCTTGTTTCTTGCTTTCTTGTAAGATGAAGGGAAATAAGGGAACACACTAGGCTAAAGCGATAACCAAATGTTTTAAAAATATGGTTGCTATGTGATTAAAGTTCCTTTGGTTGCAAGGCCAGGAGTTGACAAATTCCCGTATGAGAAAAGTATAAGTATTTTAAAACTAAAACCAATAAAAAGGAATTAAAAAGCGGTCAACTACACCAACAAAATACATATGTATCATAAATTGTGTGTTTTAAGGAGAGCTACATTTTTTTTAAAGTAAAATTTTAATTATCTCTGACTGTTTACTAGTTATGAAAAATTTAGAAAAATTCTCCCAGATTAAAGAGTTCTGCAAGATTATTTCCATAAAATTCAAAATATACATTTTATTTCGGATGTAAATAGCTTTAATATAAGAAATTTTAATCAAAATCTTTATACATCTTTGAGAAAAACAAAATTTTCAAAATTTTCTCCATGTAAAGGGTAGTTTGAGATGAGGTTTTCGTCTCGAAATCTTTGTGTCGATTCGTGTTCACAGACACGCACACACACAAGGACGTTTTTATACACACAGTGCGTGTAGAGAAAGTAATTAACTATACGAGGATTTCACAGCAAATACGTGCCTTGAGATTCCCTAAATAATAAAAGTATAATTTTTCAAGATTGCAACATTCAGACTCCAGAAACACCCGCCAATCCCTCCTACTTGCAAGGAAGCAATTAGCAAGACTATTCCTGATATTGTTCATCTTGATTAGTATAATGCAGATAAAATAATTATTTGTAAGAATAGTTTGTTTATAAAACAGATAAAGAAAGTCCTGTAAATAGAACACATTTTTACTTTCTCTACACTCACTATGTACATAGTGTATAGAGAAAGTACTGCACTTCACCAAAAAATTCACTACCGAGATTTCACTGGAAATATATGTTTTAGGGTCCCCTGTATCTAAAAAAAGCATTTTAAGAAAAAGGTCCGCGCGCGTGTGTGTGTGTGTCCGTGAACACGAAAACTCAAAAACGAAAAGTCAGTAAAATACCAAACTTGGTGTTTAAGTTTAGTATCTTTCAGGGATATGACACGAAGATTTTGAGAAAAATCCCCCCACCCCAAACTACCCTTTACATGGAACCTTTTTCGAAAATTTTGATTTTCTAAAAAATGGCTCTAATAATTTTGATTTAAATGTCGTATATTAAAAGATATTTACCTGACAAATAAAATGTATATTTTGAATTTTCTGGAAATAGCCTCTGAAGACTACTTTATTCTGGGTTAATTTTATGGAATTTTGCATAACTGCTAAACCGTAAGAGATGGACAAAAACTTACCAAAGAAAAAATGTATAGTACGTTAAAACACACAATTTATGTTATACACATTGTTTTTGTGGAGTTGATCGTTTTTTGTTTCAGCTTTGAAAAACGTATACGTTTCTCATACACAAATTTGTCAAGTCCTGTCCGTACAAAGAAACAAACTTCAGTCACATAGCAACCAGATTTAGGCTATCATCACTATGGTACCCCCTTATTTCGTTTCTACTTTCAAGGAAGCAAGTAATAATATTATTTCTGCTTATTTTCCCTCGATTAGAATGAAATAAATGGAAGCATAAGCTTTCCAATAATAATTTGTTGCAGAGAAAAGGTCATGTGAATGGAACAGATTTTTTTAAGCATCCTGAATATACATATATAAATATTGAAATGTATTTATGATACACGACCATATTTGGACTAGATGACCACTAAACGTGTGCGAGATATTGCTGGACATCTGATTCCGTGTTGAGTTGTGACGTAACCACAGGAACATATACGTCACGATCATTACCTGGGAGGGTGCGAACAGACTCCAGAATGTGCCTCAAATCTATAAATTTAGTTACGCCATTTCCTCTAGAGCAGGAAGCAAAGGGAATCTCTTTCTTTCCTGCCAAACATTTCGTGTCTTCAAATTTTGGTCATCAAATTTTAAACTTATCCGCTACTTACTGTGTTAAATTCACAAGAGTTTCTCCATTCTTTATCGTTTATTAGTTGATATACGCGGGCCGTTTTTACTTTCTCTACACGTGCTAACTATACAGTGTATAGAGAAGGTATTGCATTCCACCCAAAAATTCGATACCGAGATTTCACCGGAAATACATGTTTTGGGTCCCACTGAATCCAAAAAAAAAGCATTTTTACTAAAAGGTCCCTATGTGTCTGTGGACAGTATAGCTCAAAAACGACAAGACCGTTGAATACCAAACTTGGTATTTAAGTTTGCTATCTTCCAAGGATGCGACACGCAGATTTTCAAGAAAATCCCCCCAACCCAAACTACTCTTTAAGTGGAACTTTTTTCGAAAATGTTGATTTTCTTAAAAATGGCTAACGATTTTGACTAAAATATCGTATATTAAAGATATTTACCTCACAAATAATATGTATATCTTGAATTTTCTGGGAATAGCCTCTGAAGACTACTTTATTCTGGATGAATTTTACGTAATTTTGCATAAATACCAAACCGCAGAAAGATCGACAAAAACCTACCACACTAAACATGTAGAGCACACTATGACACACAATCTATGTTATAATTTTTTTCGTGGACTTGATCGTTTTTAGATATCCCTTGTTTTTGGTTTCAGCTTTGAAAAACTTGCACTTTTCCCATACATGAATTGGTGAACTCGTGTCCATACAAAGGAACTTCAGTCACCTAGCAACCAGCTTTTGAGTATCACCTTGACCCATGGTGCTCCCTTATTTCGCTTCTACTTACAAGGAAGCAAGTAATAAGACCATTTCTGCTAAATTTTTCTCGATTAGCATGAAGTAAGTTGGAGCATAAGCTTTTTAACAATAATTTGTTGCAGAGATGTAGAGAAAATCATGTGAATGGAACATATCAGATTTTTTCCAATCTCCCATAGGCTATAAATAAAAGACAAGTTAATAGGTAACAATTATTTTATTACTAAAAGTTTTGTACGCTTATGGTTAATTTTCAACATAATCACCGAAAAGATTGAGACATTTATCGTACCTGTGCACAAGCTTTGCAATACCCGCTTCAAAAAATGTTGCCGCCAACGATTTCAAATTCGCATTGACGTTGTTTTGAAGATCTTCGTTTGTTTTGAATGCCTCTCCGCAAACGTCTTAAAGTACGAAGAGGAATGCTGACTTCAGGAATTGTGTTGATCCATGACAACGCTCGTCCACATAACCCATCGGATCCTTGAAAATTTTCAATGGGAAATTTTCGATCCGCCGTACAGTCCTGACCTGGCACCCAGCGACTTTCACCTTTTCCCTGAACTGAAGACGTGCCTAGGAGGGCAGGCAGCACTTTCAAACCAACCAAGATCTTCAAAATAACGTCAATGCTCATTTGAAATCATTGGCTGCAACATTTTTGAAGCGGGTATTGCAAAGCTTGTGCACAGGTACGATAAATGTCTCAATCTTTTCGGTGATTATGTTGAAAAGTAACAATAAGTATACAAAAAAAGTAGTAATAAAATAATTGTTCTATGAACTTGTCTTTTATTTATAGCCTATCGGATGTTGAAAAAATAAACGGCCCTCGTACGAACTCTTATCAAAATCCTATCACATCACTTTAACCGTGAAAACCTTCTGCAAAAATAACTGTATATCGTTTATCAAGAAGACCATCTAGAAAGTAACAGACGATTTGGCATAGTTAAGTAACGAAAGCTATCATCACAAAACTATTTACAAAGTCAAAGTACCTTACTGTATTTGTCAACGTGATCTCCATTCTGTCAAGACTTTTCTACCGCCAAAGAACTTATTTGTTTTTTTGTGAATGCAGAAAATGCTCGGTCAATCAAATTTTATTGGCAAATAGCGCAAGTGTATAGTGATAATGCAATGAACGAGTCTGCAGTGAGGAAATGACGCATAATCAAGGAAGAATCAGTGTGTACGATAAAGACCGGAGTGGAAGTTGATCAATCGTTATGGAGAGGTTGAAAGCAAATGTTGATAAAAGAACTTTAAAATAAAAAAAAAACGGTGTTTCATGACTTTTTGGAAGGAAAAGATTTCCCAGTCATGAAGACCTCAAAGTGGCAGTGACATCTTGGCTCATATCTTTAGCGGAAGAATACAGTATATGCGTTGGAAAACCGGCACCACGTGACAGTAAATACCTTGAAAGCAATGACAATTACTTAAAGCTAAGTCTTTTCAAGGCGCTCATAGTCCCTCTGATGTTCTACGTCTGCGAGATATGGGGCGTGGCAGCAGACGCCGGGCTTCTCTGGTTACAGCGGATACAGAATAGGGGACTCCAGTCAATCTATTCTGTAGGTCGACGTGTCCCAGTGAGACTAGTACATAAAGCTTCGGCCTTCCCATACGTGGAGGATGTTATCAGGCGCCGGGCTCAAACATTCTACGCCAGATTGGGAGACATGAGAGCTCAATTGTCAGATCACTGGGGGAGTATTTGCCTACTGAACGCCGATACAGATGGTATCGGATTCCCCACATGGTTTGCGGGCAGCAAATTAGATGAACTAAGTACCCCCCCCCCTCTCAATTTTGGAAGGGTTCAATCGACATTCTCAAAGCATAGATAATTTAATCAAATCAAACACCAGCAGAGCAGAGGAAAAGGATGCAACTCTAAAAACGCAAGCGTTCGAGAAACCTATGTAGCGCAACCTCCTTAACATTATCACCCGAAACCTCAAATATTACCAAACCTGCTCATTCCTGTGGTACACAGAAGCTACACCTAGGCTCACCACCAGAGCCTCGGATGAACGATTACGTTGAGAAATAGAGTAAGGAAGTGTGACTTTGTAGATAAAGCTTGTTGTTGATAAATTTCGTTATTATTTAGTTATGTCAAATTGTTCGTCATTTTCTGGATGGCCCTCGTACAAACGGTCAAATGTTTAACAACGGGACGCTATTCATATTCGTTTTAAAATACGATATTCTCTCTGTGCAATTGCAACAAACAGCTGAATAGTGAAGGAATTTTATAAGCGTAACAAAGTAGTGGAAAAAAATCTGATATGTTCCATTCACATGACTTTCTCTATTCTGCTAATCGAGAAAAATTAGCAGAGATAGTCTTATTTCTTGCTTTATTGTAAGTAAAAGCGAAATAAGGGAATACTATAGGTTAAAGTGAAAGCCAAAAGCTGATTGCCATGTGACTGAAGTTCGTTTGTTTGTATGGAAACGAGTTGGCAAATTCCTGTATGAGAAAAGTATAAGCTTTGCAAAGCTGAGACCAAAAACAAGGAATATCTAAAAAAAACGATGAACTCCACGAAAAAAAGTATACTAATATAAGTTGTGTTTCAACGTGCTCTACATTTTTTGTGTGTTAAGTTTTTGTCCATCTCTTACGGTTTAGTAGTTATGCAAAGTTCATCCAGAATTAAGTAGTCTTCAGAGGCTATTCCCAGAAAATTCAAGCTATACATATTTGTCAGGTAAACATCTTTAATATACGATATTTTAATCAAAATTGTTAGTCATGTTTTAGAAAATCAAAATTTTCGAAAAAAGTGCCATGTAAAGGGTAGTTGAGAGTGGGGGGATTTTCTTGAAAATCTTCGTGTCGCATCCTTGGAAGACACCAAACCTAAATATCAAGTTTGGTTTTTAACGGTCTTTTCGTTTTTGAGCTATGCTGCCCACAGGCACACACACACACACACACACACACACACACACACACAACACAGACAGACACACACGGACATTTTTCTAAAAATCTGATGTGTTACACTCAATGACTTTCTTTAGCTGCTCTACAAAACTCCTACAAAAGATTATTCTTCTTTGTACACAATGCTAATCAAGATAAATGTTAGCAGAATGTTATTACTTAGTTCCTTATAAGTAGAAGAGAATAAGGGAATGCACTATGCTAAAGTGGTTGTCAAATGTTTTAAAAGCTATCGTTATGCGATTGTCATTGCAAATCACTTCTTTGCTTGGTCAGGAGTAGAACAAAAGAAAAGCAGACACTTCCTGTGTGAGAAATGTTTATAGTACTCCACAAGTGAAACCAATAACAAGGAATATCTCGAAAACGGTTACCCCCACAACAAAAACGTATAGGACAAAAATTGTGTGTTTTGTCATGAGGTAAATGTTTTTTGTAGAGCGTTTTTTTCTATCTCTTGCGGTTTAGCAGTTAAGTAAAATTCAGCAAAATTCATCCAGAATAAAGAGGTCTTCAGAGGCTATTCCCAAAAAATTCGAGATATACATTTTATTTCGGGCATAAAAAGCGTTAATATACGAGATTTTAATAAAAATTGTTTGAACCATTTTTAAGAAAATAAAAATTTCGGAAACTTTTTTCCATGTAAAGGGTAATTTGTGATGGGGGAATTTTTTTTTAAAATCTTCGTGCCGCATCCTTGGAAGATACTAAACCTAAATACCAAGTTTGGTATTTAATGGTCTTTTTGTTTTGAGGCCATGCTGTCCACAGGTACACTCGCACAGACATCACACACGAACCTTTTTTTAAAAATGCTTTTTTCGGACTCAGGGAACCCCAAAACATATATTTCCGGTGAAATCTCGGTATCAAATTTTTGGGTGCATTACAATATCTTCTCTATCCTTATGCACATTGTACATATGGGGCTAGAGAAAGTAAATTTTTTTTATTCAGGGGGTCTCAAAGCATGTATTTCCGGTGAAATATCGTTATCGAATTTTTGGGTGCATTACAATACCTTCTGTATACACTATGTACATAGCACGTGTAGAGAAAGTAAAAACAACCTTTATAAAAGAGTATCTCAAAGGGCTATGATACAAAATAGGCTATTTCAAATTAATTGAGCGTTTTAAACAAATGCCATTTTTACTTTCACGTCACAGTACTTAGGTAGAGAAGGTAATGCACTCCACCCTAAAGCTTGATAGGGATATTTAACCGGAAATACACGTTTTAGGTACCCTGCATCCAAAAATGAATTTTTAGAAAAAGGTCCGTCTGTGTGTCCGTGTGTGTGTGTGTGTGTGTGTGTGTGTGTGTGTGTGTGTGTTTGTGCCCAGTAGGGATCAAAAACTAAAAGACCGTTAAATATCCAATCATGCATTTAAATATTGTACTCTTATCTTTCAGGAATGCGACACGAAGATTCAAGAAAATCCCAATACGCAAATTTACTCTTTACATGTAAAAGTTTTTGAAAATTGTGTTTTTCTCAAAAATAAATCTAACGATGTTATTAAAATACAGTATATTATACATATTTACATCGCAAATAAAATTTATATCTTGAATTTTCCGGGAATAGTCTTGAGGCTTCTTTATTCTGGCTAAATTTTGTATAACTGCTAAAACGTGTGTGTGAGAGAGAGAGAGAGAGAGGGAGAGAGAGAGAGAGAGAGAGAGAGATACGTAGATCTCATTAAAGCAGAATTTATATCATATATTCATACTTTTTCAGTAGAGTTAACCGTTTCCGACTTATCCCTTTTTATTGGTTTCAGGTTTAAACAACTAAAATGCTCTCAAGCGGTAGGTCAACTTTCCAGTCATCTTTTCACTTTTTCTACACGTATTATATACATAGTGTATAGAGAAGGTATTGTTTCGTACACAAAAATTCCATACCGAGATTTCACCGGAAATATATGTTTTTAGACCCCCTAAAGCCAAAAAAAGAATTTTTTGAAAAATGTCCATGTGTCTGTCTGTGAGCAGCTTAGCTCAAAAATGAAAAGACCGTTAAAAACCAAACTTGGTATTTAAGTTTGGTATCTTCCAAGAATGCGACACAAACATCTTAAAAAAAAAATCCTGCCACCTCCAACCATCCTTTACATGGAGAAAAAAATCGGAACATTTTTTTTTCCTAAAAAAATGGTTCTAACGATTTTGATTACAATCTCCTATATTTAAGATATTTACTTGCGGAGATCATTGTTTTCTGTCCCGTTAGTTCCCTCGGGCAGTGTATTCTCACCCCTTACCCTCGGTTCAATGCACGGACGTAACGGTATCTTGTGCCACCACTCGACTACCTATATGGCTTTAAAGCCTTTCTACCCTTCCCATTTTCACTGTACATGTATATGTTTTTCTTTTTGATATAATTTATATTATTAGCTATGCTTTATATTTCCCTTCTGAATAAATTTTTGCCCCGTGACAGGCCATGTACTGTCTCAGCTGTCACACACAGACGCCGGGACAGAATGTCGAAGAGGAACGCGATCTGGTTGCAATTCTACACAATGGAGGCTATGGTGACAAGGAAATGAACAGACACCAATCAGAATCTGCGGCACTTCGTCAACTCATTGGGTACTACTACAAAGTGCCCAAAACCGAGTGTTTCCACGACTCAAACGACAGCTGTATGCAGACAAAATCCAGGCTAGCATATGAATTCGCTAAGCAGAGTTTATTCATTGAAGCATGGGCTGCCACACACCCACCGGAGGAAAGTTACTCCAGAGAGGAGGGACGCGATCTGGTTGGTGTTTTACAAAACGGAGGCCATGGTGACAATGAAATGGAGCATGGATACCACCACAAGGTGAGCTAAACTGAGTGTTTCCACAACACAGACGTCACCTGTGTGTGCAATCAGTGCAGTCGATATCATGCAACAACGTGTGAGATCTGGGAATCATCCCTCTTGAATTTCTGCGAAAGGTAAATCGACAGTACTCGTAACAAACAATCCACTCTATAGACTACTTGTGTGCTGAATCTATAGTATTATTATCACTATATCATATTCTATTAATCCGTTGTTTCGTTTTTGAGTTCTGTTGTTCAGAGATAAGCGGAACTTTTTCTAAAAGTTCTGTTTTGGGTTCGGAGAATATTGAAATATCGACGCTGAATTTTTGAGTAGAGTGCAATATTTTCCTTGCTCACTAGAGTGAAACTCCGTGAGGATGAAGTAAACCTGGTTATGGACAGAATCAGCGCATAGCTGCAGGATTTAAATAAAAGATGGGGCCCTGCTCGCGCGCCGTTGCTTGGAGATGTAATAAAGTACGGTTGTAATTCTGAAAGAGAGTGGAAATGCGATTTCCTGGCCGTTACCTCTACACCATCCCTCATCTCATCATCATGTCTCGAGAATATCACCGATTTTCTCCACTCAACATTTCTGTCTATGCATATCTTTTGCCAAGTCACTCAATTTCCTGTGCTTTTCTCCCCTGGAGCTAGCAAGTACAGTCACCTTCAAGACATTTCTGGTGCTACTACGAACCTCTATGGCTACTCAGAGCTATTCTGTAACTTTGTAGTTAAGAAACCATCGAGAAGCCCATGTGTCAATTATACTTTCTCCACACATACCATATACATTGTGTATAATGTGTATTTTCTATTGCATCCAAAAACTCGAAACCGATATTTCACAGGAAATAAACGCTCTAGGATCCCCTCTATCCAACAAAAAAAAATCTGATGTTTACCATTCACACGACTTTCTCCATATCCCTGCAACAAATTATTCTTAAAAAGCTTATACTTCTATTTACTTTGTGCTAATCAGAAAAAATGAGCAGAAATAGTATTATTTGCTTCCTTATAAGTAGAAGCGAAATAAGAGACTACCACAGGTTAAAATGATAGTCAAAAGCTGGTTGTTATGTCAATGAAGTTCCTTATTTATATGGATAGTGGTTGACAAGTTCTTGTATGAGAAAAGTATACGTTTTTCATAGCAGATACCAAAAATTAGGAATGTCTCAAAAACGACGAACTCACGAAAAAAATTTAAAAAATTATTTTTCTCAAAATCTTCGTGTCGCATCCCTGGAACATACTAAACTTAAATACCAAATTTTGTATTTTACCGACTTTTCGTTTTTGAGTTATCGTGTTCACAGACACACGTACACACATACACGGACCTTTTTGTGAAAATGCATTTTTTGGATATTGGGGACCCTAAAACATATATTTCCGGTGAAATCTCGGTATCGAATTTTTGGGTGGAGTGCAATACCTTCTCTATACACTGTACTTAGTGCTTATAGAGAAAGTAAAAAAGAATTTTTAGAAAATGGTCTTGGTGTGTCGGTGTGTCTGAACACGATAA
Organism: Hymenopus coronatus; assembly: GCA_030762935.1. Classification (NCBI taxonomy): domain Eukaryota; kingdom Metazoa; phylum Arthropoda; class Insecta; order Mantodea; family Hymenopodidae; genus Hymenopus; species Hymenopus coronatus. Next base: position 133,489,504 of record CM060886.1, read on the forward strand.
CTCAAAAAAGTCAGTAAAATACCAAAATTGGTATATAAGTTTATTATTTGCCAAGCATGCGACACGAAGATAGTCAACAAAATCTCCCCGCCGCCAACTACTCTTTACCTTTACATACACAAATAGTTCTAACGAGCTGCATTAAAATACCGTATATTAAAGATATTTAAATAAAATGTATTTTCTAGGAATAGCCTCTGAAGAAATCTTTATTCTAGATGAATTCGTGGAATGTTGCATAACTGATAAACCGTAAGATATGGATAAAAACTGAACAAAAATGTAGAGCTTGTTAAAACACCAATTTACGTTATATCTATATTTTTCGTCCAGTTCAACTTTTTTGGGATATTCTTTGTTATAAAATACGTATACTTTTCTCACACGGAAATGTGTCAACTCCAGGCCATACAAACAAAGGAACATAGATCAGATGGCAACCGGCACCGATTTGACTATAGTTTTAGCCTAGTGTACTCCCTCATTTCCCTTCTACTTTCAAGAGAGTAAGCAAATCGCTGTGTGTGATATACATGTCTCTGCAGCAAATTATTGTTAAAATAATTATCCTTCTATTTAATTCAAGAAAAAATCTGATGTGTACCATTCACATGACTTTCTCCATATCCCTGCAACAAATTATTCTAAAAAAGCTTATACTTTTATTTACTTTATGCTAATCAGAAAAAAATAGCAGAAATAGTCTAATTACTCGCTTCCTTGTAAGTAGAAGCGAAATAAGGAACAACCGTAGGTAAAGTGATAGTCAAAAGCTGGTTGCTATGTCAATGAAGTTCCTTTGTTTATATGGATAGGAGTTGAAAGTTCCTATATGAGAAAAGTATACGCTTTTCATAGCAGAAACCAAAAATAAGGAATGTCACAAAAACGACGAACTCCACGAAAAAAATGTATATAACATAAATTTTGTGTTTTAAAGTGTTCTACAAGTTTTGTGCAGTAAGTTTTTGTCCATCTTTTACGGTTTAGCAGTCATTCAAAATTTAGTAAAATTCATCCAGAATAAACTACTTTTCAGAGGCTATTCCCAGAAAACTCAAGATATACATTTCATTTGTCAGGTAAATATGTTTAATATCCGAAATTTTATTCAAAATCGTTAAAGCCGTTTTGAGAAAATCAAAATTTTCGAAAAAAGTTCCATGTAAAGGGTAGTTGGGGGTGGGAGGATTTTTCTCAAAATCTTCGTGTCGCATCCCTGGAAGATACTAAACTTAAATACCAAGTTTGGTATTTTACAGACTTTTCGTTTTTGAGTTATCGTGTTCACAGACACACGGACACACGGACCTTTTTGTGAAAACGCTTTTTTTGGATATTGGGGGCCCTAAAACATATATTTCCGGTGAAATCTCGGTATCGAATTTTTGGTGGAGTGCAATACTTTCCCTATACACTATGTACATAGTGCGTATGGAGAAAGTAAAAATGTATGGCAAATTGTGTGTTTTAATGAGCTCTACATTTTTGTGGGTTAAGTTTTTGCTTATATCTTACGGTTTAGCAGTTATGCAAAATTCCGTAAAATTCCTCCAGAGTAAAGTATTCTTCAGAGGCTATTCCCAGAAAATTCAAGATATACACTTTATTTGTCAAGTAAATATCTTAAACATTTGACCTTTTAATCAAAATATACAAAAAACTTCCATGTAAAGGATAGTTAGTGGTGTAGGGGGGGGGATTTTCTTTAGAATCTTCCTGTCACATCCTTGGAAGATACCAAACTTAAATACCAATTTAGGTATTTAAAGGTCTTTTCGTTTCCGAGATATGCTGTCCACACACACACACACACACACACACACACACACACACTCACACACTTGGACCTTTTTGTATTTTTTTTTTTCTTCTTTTTGATTCAGGGGGACCCATAAGTACGAGTATTTCGGTGAATCCTCGGTATCAAATTTTTAGGTGGAATGCAATACCTTTTCTATACACTATGCACATAGTTTGTGTAGAGAAAGTAAAAATGTAACCTAACTTTCCAAACAGAATTTCTCAGCATTTCAAAACCCTCACATGAAGTAAATATGGGTGGATTGACTATGCTGCCAATAATTAAACTAAAACTTTCAAATCAAAATAAAAAAATGAAATATGTTACACTCACATGACTTTCTCTAGCTGCTCTACAAACTTCCTAATCGAGATAAACATTAGCAGAATGCTCTTATTACTTAGTTCTTAAAAGTAAAAGGGAACTAAGGTAATGCATTAAGCTAAAGTGACAGTCTAATGTTTTAAAAGCTATCGTTATGCGATTATCATTGAAAATCGCTTCTTTACTTGGCCGGGATTAAAACAAAGGAAAAACGGACAAAATTTAAGTACTTCATAATTGAAAACAATAACAAGGAATATATCAGAAACGGCTACCTCCGCAACAAAAACGTAAAGGATATAAATTGTGTGTTTTGTCATGATGTACATTTTTTGTGTTGTGAGTTTTTGTCTATCTCTTACAGTAAAACAGTTAAGCAAAATTCAGTAAAATTCATCCAGAATAAAGAGGTCTTCAGAAGCTATTCCCAGAAAATTCTAGATGTACATTTTGTTTCGGATATAAATAACTTTAATATACGGGATTGTAATCAAAATCGTTAGAGCCATTTTTAAGAAAATCAAAATGTTCGAAATTTTTTCCATGTCAAGAATAATTTGTGGTGGGGGGATTATTTTGAAAATCTTCGTGTCACATCCTTGCAAGATACTAAAACTAAATACCAGGTTTGGTATTTAACGGTCTTTTCGTTTTGAGGCTATGCTGTCCACAGACTGTCCCTATGTACATTGCACATATGGGGCTAGAGAAAGTAAAGGCTTTTTCTCTAACACAAAGTTATTGATATGTTACCAAATGAGTGTATCTGAATGTTCTAATAAACTACTAAACAGGATTATTTTCATAAATAGTTTTTAACTATTTACAATTAGCGTGCATCTATGAAAATTACACCAAAATGAGTGGAAACTAGAAATATTCAAATGTAATTAAAACATGAAAATGGGAAAAAATCTTATGTGTTCCATTCACATGACTTTCTCTACATTTCTGCAACAACTTATTGTTAAAACTTATGCTTCTATCTACTCCCTGCTAATTGAGAAAAAAATATCAGAAATAGTCTTATTAATTGCTTCCTTGTAAGTAAAAGCGAAATAAGGGAGTACCATAGGTTAAAGTGAAAGTCAAAAGCTGATTGCTGTGTGACTGAGGTTCCTTTGTTTGTATGGACAGGAGTTGATAAATTCCTGAATGAGGCTGAGACTAAAACAAGGAATATCTCAAAATCGATTAACTCCATGAAAACAATTTATATAACATAAATTGTGTGTTTTAACGCGCTCTACATTTTTTGTGTTCTAAGTTTTCGTCCATCTATTATGGTTTACCAGTTATCAAAATGTCCTAAAATTCATCCAGAATAAAGTAGTCTTCACAGGCTATTCCAATAAAATTCAAGATATACATAGTATTTTTCAAGTAAATATCTTTAATATACGATATTTTAATCAAAACCGTTAGAGCCATTTTTAAGAAAATCAAAATTTTCGAAATTTTTTCCATGTAAAGGGTAGTTTGGGGTGGGGGGATTTTTTTTTTTTTAAATCTTCGTGTCTTATTCTTGGACTTTGCGTTTTGAGCTATGCTGCCCACGGACACACACACACACACACCACACACACACACACACACACACACACACACACACACACACACACAGACGCAAGCAAGGCCATTTTTCTAAACATTTTTTTTTGTTTTGACTCAGAACGTCTCAAAACATATTTCCGGCGAAATATCGCTATCGAATTTTTGGGCGCAATACAATACCTTATCTATACACTATTACATAGTACGTATAGAGAAAGTAAAAATATAGAATGAAATAAAATGGCAATACCGGAGTGAACATGAGAAATGAAATAAGGACCAAGTCTTATAGAGGAGATGTGGAATTGAATGACGTGTGTAATGGAAGAAATGAGAAAAGAAATCCAGACGTTAACAAAAACAGAATCGAGAAGGTACAAGATGAGAACAGAAATGCAGAAATTGAAATACAAACTCTGCTTTAACATCGACTCCGTGAAGTAAGAGATGAATGAAACGACGATAGCTTTAAGAGCTGCATCACAAAGGATTTAAAAGTAATCAAATCGGACGAATAGGGAAAGATTTCTAAAGGCGGAACAGTTTCTGAATCAGCATGAAAAACTGTTAGACAAGCAGACGAAGGAAAACAAAGCGATGACACAGACCGCAGTGAAGGAACGTGTGGACCAACAGACCAAGATGATGTGCCCCTTCTTAGCAGCTGATGTTTAAAGTGTCTTACAATTACGAGATTGCCTAAAGCGAAACTTCTACGGTACTTCATCATGGACAATGTTCAAAGGTTGTTCGAGGTCATTTCTATCCAGTGGACGATACAGAAAAAAGATACGACTTTCAACTGCTCTGCAGAGGTATCCACTAGAAATCCTTATCACTTAAACTGGTGGAGAGACGCTATGCAGAGCATTGATGGCCCAGCTGAAGCAAGAGTGCAACATTCCAACGAGACGAAATAAGAATTCACCAAGAATATGCAGGGACTGGCACATCAGTCTCTGGAGGATATACTTACCACCAGATTATACTTTCGCGTGCCAGCCCGAGTGTACATCGATGAGATAAAAGCCCGGGAAGTGAAACGACAGCTTCATATGCTGGAACATGGTGCCATTGTAGATGCCCTCCGCAATGAAACGGCAAAGAAGACCATCAAAAGAACCACCCTGTGTCGACCAGAGCCTTGACAGGAAGCACTGGCCACAACCTCACCGTTGTAGGAGTGGGAGCCGGAGACATATCTGCTGGAGCTGCTAGGCTTGGATATCTAAAAATGGACTAATAATGAACCCCCAAGATTAGGAAAACTACAAAAGACTGGGCTAAAAGCACATGCTCGTGTCATAATTATCTTCCCCTAGCTTCACATTTAGCCCGTGTCTGGGAACGGCGAGAATACTCTAGTTAATGCACGTATGAATTCAGAACCATCCTTACAAGGGTGCTGGTGAACACAGCGGCCTCGCTTACGATCACCAATCCCAATATGTTGTGGGCACTACCAAAGGCCACAACAGTTAGGCAAGTACTAGCTGGGAACCGCCTCGGGTGAAATTCTGCTTGTGATTGTGGAAGCTTATCTGGATTTGATTCTTGGCTGGAAGCTACACTAGCAGAGTTTCATTATTGTAATCGCCCAGAAATTCATCTTGAGCCTAGAAGCCTTTTGGTTCAATACAGAGGTGGGCTTGGGGCGCCAAGTATTGCACCTGGGTTACGAGAACCTTGAACCATCCAGAGGAAAGGTAGCAGGGTGTGAAGCTCTTACTTGCAGCGCTAGACGGTGGTGAAGCCGCGTGGAGAGAAATCCCTAATTAGTAACTTGATTGTGGACGGAAGACTTCAATGAAATGAGATTAAGTTACGAGAATGCTTATTTCTACTTAGGACACCGTCCCAGGTATAGTCTGAGTGTCAACAACTGGGACCAAAGGCAGCTTTGCGGGGTCATTTTGTGGGAGTCGGTCGATTCTATAATCTCTGCTGCCAGACACTTAATGCTGACAAACACCCACAAGTTGGATAGTCGTCTGAATAACGTTGTTTAAAAGTCGGTTGAGAACCGCTACGCTCGAGGCAAGAAGAAGCAGATCCTTAACCTGCTAGCGGAATTTCAGGACCTTTTGATCAGATGATTATGGCCATACAGATAGATATATACACAACCGATTAAACAGATGCCGCCCCTGCTACTAAACAGATTAGATTAATATTGTATATCAGTATTTGGTAATACAGGAAAAACTAAATCTAAAATATTTATGGCTAAACAAGACAAAGAAGCTTACGTTGAAAATTCCTTTTCGGGATGTGTGGAAAGGTAGGAAATCGCTACAAAGTGGGACCTGGAAAGAAATTAGGTTAAGAACGGCAGATATTGAAAGACAATAAATAACAGCCAATTTCATACCGAAAAACGCATTGGCGATGTATAGAGAGATGAAAGTGGTCAACATCATGAAAACCTGTTGGCATATGTAATAAAGCACCAAGAGAAGGCTCTGCATGGGCCAGAATAGGGCTGGTGAAAGTGTACCAAGTTTTTGTTTATCTCCTACGGTTTACCAGATATACAAAAGTCAACCAGAATGAACAGATCTTCAGAGACTTTTTCCCAGAAAATTCAAGATATACAATTCGTTCGCCATAAAAATACATCTGGCCTACATATGAACATTTGGCGTCGTAACAAGTCAAAAACTTAAAATCGTTCCAGCCATTTTTCAGAATATAAAAATTTTCCAAAAAATATTTCATGACGAAGGTGGTTGAGTGAAGGATTTTCTTGAAAAGCTTCGCGTCTCATTCTTGGAAGATATTAAACTTAAATGCCAAGTTTGGTATTTAACCAAACTTTCGTTTTAGCTATGCTAGACACACACACACCCACACACCACACACAGGCATGTTTCTGAGAGAAAAAATCTTGTTTTTTGTTGGAATAGAATGCCTTCTCTATCCACTATATACATAGAACATACATGATAGAGACAATAAAAAGAATTCATCCCAAATACTTTTGTAGTCTTTGATGGGAGGTCTCATCTACGATACTCTGTTCTTTACCACGATGACGCCATTTTTATAATCAAGGCATTCGAGAATCAGCTTAGCAACCTGTGGAAGTCATTTGAAACTCATCAGGCGAACCTCAGCCAACTCCAGAAAGTGCCACCAGCTTAGAACGGAAATGTAATTGGGTTTTTAATCTCTTTCCTTACATATAGACGCATGAGTGCTAGTGTGGCCACATATTAGGCAGAGTTGTGATTTGGGATGATCAGCAAAGCTTTCTGTACGTTACTGTGCACTGATGGCTTAATACCAGAGTAAAACTCGGGGAACTTCTCGTTTCTCTTGAGTGGTGTTATCAGCGACTTAGAACAGGAAACTATTGTGCACGCCCAGCGAAAACTTGAGACTGCCTGTACTTGGCTGAAAACCCAGGATCGATACCAGGTTAAGTCTCTCGGCATTCCGCTTCGGGCCACTTTCATTGTACCGTCCTCTTCTGACAGCATTCGTCATCCTCGTGGTTTCCCTCATACGGGAAACCACAAACCGTACGAGCTTTTGTTTTCCATAAACGTCTCGAGATAAGAAGATCAGAAAGGGATACAGGGACGAATTCAATTCCTCGTGTTTCTCAACCATAGGTCGTGACCACCTCATGGCACACTATGATATACTACCGCGTCAAGAAAGTTCCGGGAATTTGCCAATAAAACAATAAAAATGAATTATTCATCCAGTTTTATTTTATCGCCTTCAAAGTAGGCCACTTCTGAAAGTATACATTTATGCTAATGAATAATCCCATCATCAAAACATTTTTTTGTAGGCACTTTCAGGAATCGATGTCAATTGTCGCCGCGAATTTTCCTTTATGTCTTCTATCGATTGAAAACGGATGCCTCGAAGTGGTAACTTGAGTTTTGGAAAGAGAAAGAAATCAGCAGGAGCCAGATCAGGTGAATACGGTGGGTGTTCGATGAAATTTGTTGAGCTTTTGGCCAGGAATTCGTTCACAATAATAGCCTTGTGAGCTGGTGCGTTATCGTGGTACAGAATCCATAAGTTGTCGTTCCACAAATCTGGCCTTTATTTACCATCTGACCTTCTGACAAGAACTCTGAATGCATGACACCGCGATAATTGAAAAAAACTGTCAACATGACCTTCAGTTTTGATCGAGTTTTAGGTTTCGGTTCAGTTGGAAGGCGCCATTCGGAAGCTTGTTGACTGGTTTGAGTGTCAAACTCGTAAACCCACGTCTCATCACCAGTTACAATGCGTTTCATGAATGTGGGGTTGGAACTGGCTCGTTCTAGCAAGTCTTCAGCAATCCTTACGCGATTGAGTTTTTGTAGACTAACCGAGCAGTATCTTACTCTTGCGCCTATACTACACTATCACACCTCTGTGTCACATAAATGCGCTCAAATAGATATGAAATAGAATATTGCGTACTAAGAACTGTAGGTTATACTGATCAGGTCGAGAATGCATATTGGGAATACAAGATCTGATAGTTAACTTACAGTTCGTGGTTAGCCAATTACTTTTTCAAACATTAGAAAAAACTGTAAAAAAACAATAACAATAAATCAAAATTGCTTTACAATATTTTATTGAACATTAAGAAAAAAATCTGATGTATTCCATTCACATGACTTTCTCTGCAACAAATTATTGTTAAAAAGCTTATGCTTCTATTTACTTCATGTAAATCGGGAAAAAAGTAGCAGAAATAGTCTTATTACTTGCTTCCTTGTAAGTAGAATGGAAATAAGGGAGTACCATCGTTAAAGTGATAGTCAAAAGTTGGTTGCTATGTGACCGAAGTTCCTTTATGTGTAAGGACAGGACTTGATAATTTCCTGTATGAGAAAAATATTAAATTTTTTGAAGCTGAAATCAATAACAAGGAATATCTAAAAAAAACGATCAACTCCTCAAAAAAAATGTTGACATAAATTGCGTGTTTTATCGTACTCCACATTTTTTGTGTGGTAACTTTTTGTCCATCTCTTACGGTTTAGCAGCTATGCAAAAGTCCGTAAAATTGATGCAGAATAAAGTAGTCTTCAGAGGCTATTATCAAATAATTCAATACATACATTTTATTTGTCAAGTAAATATCTTGAACATACGATATTTTAATCAAAAAAATCGTTAGAGCCATTTTTGAGAAAATCAAGCTTTTCGAAAAAAGTCCATGTAAAGGGTAGTTTGCGGTGGGGGGATTTTTCTCAAAATCTTCGTGTCGTATCTCTGGAAGATACTAAACTTCAATACCAAGTTTGGTATTTTGCCGACTTTTCGTTCTTGAGTTATGTGTTCACAGACACAAGGACCTTTTTGTGAAACTGTTTTTATATATAAGGAACCCTAAAACACACATTTCCGGTGAAATCTCGGTATCGAATTTTTGGGTGGAGTGCAATACCTTCTCTATACACTATACGCACAGTGCGTGTAGAGAAAGTAAAATGCATTCTCGATGTGAACAAATGAAAGGCTGTATCTAAACTATATGGACAAAGCGTTCTTATACACTCTTTTGTTAATGAATGTTGCAATAGATTCTTTACTTGAAGTAGCACATGTGTTGAGTGTTACGTCATTTCCTAATTGTACTGCAAGTATTAATGACCTCTCAAACTCTTACAGTGTAATATAGCATATTGATCACATACTGTAATTTTGATTTTCTCCAACATGACTAAGGATTTTCATTAAAATACTGCATAGTAAAGATATTGAAATAAAAATAAATATCTTGGAAATAACCTCTGTAGAACCCTTAATTCTTGATGACCTTTGTATACCCAGTAAACCGTAACAGATAGACAAAAACTCGACACAAAAATGTGGAATTCGTTAAAACATACAACGTTAACTACGTAGATAGCTTTTCTCAAACGGGACGTTACTTTTCGTTTCCATCTCTCTTATTTTACTGCTGGTCATGCAAAGCGAACTGAACTTCAACTGCTTCACAGTGCTACCAGTTATTAACATTTTGGACTAAAGCTGTATCCTAATGCATTTTCTTATTTGCTTCTACTTACAAGGAAGCAAATAATGTTATAATCCGAAACTTAATTCTACAATTTTCAACCATCGAAACTGCTCAGGTGTGCACCCTTGCACTGTTTTGATGGAAGAGAATCTTTTTCTTTGGCAGATGAGGGCACTTCCTCTTGATTTCTCCGTTTAACCGGTGCAATAACGATGTATAATACTCTCCATTTATCGTTCTTCCTTTCTGCAAGTAATCAATGTAAATGATTCAGCGTGCATCCCAAAAAACCGTGGTCATCATCTTGTCTGCAGATTTCACCACCTTTGCCTTCTTCCGAGCCGGTTGTTCTTTAAGAGCCCCTCCTACTGTATTTTTGTCTCTGGAGTATATTAGTGTATCCATGTTTCATCCACAGTTATCTATCGGCGGAGAAACTCGTCAATATTGCGAAGGAAAAGTGCCAAACCAGCTTCCAAGTCGCTCATACGATTGAGTTTATTCTGCATTGAGAACAAACGTGGCTCCCATCTTGCCGAGACCTTTGTCAGACCTAATTTTTGGTGTACTGCACCTTGTGATATGCCTATGACTTATTATTTCGATTTGTCGATAACTTAAAACTATATGCTGGATTTTGTCAATCATTTCGGAGGAAGTCACTTCTACTGGACGTCCGTAACGAGGTTCATCATTTTTGGATGTATTGACACGTTTAAATTCATTTATTTAATTGTAAGTTGTTCCAAACGCAGGAGCAGATGTGCCATGAACTTCATCCAATTCGGCTTATCTCTTAACAAGCACAGGATTCTTGTATCAATCTCCTATAACAACGAAACCACGTGGTAGATATAGCTGAAAGTTTAACTGTCATCTAGAAAGAGACGACGGTTTCTAAATAAAAACTTTTTTTACTTTAATTTCTTCGATTTTCTAAGGACTTATTGAAACATCCTCGTATGGTGGTTTATTTATTTTAATTAATAATGAAAATATAGCTTGTTAAATCTTCTAATAATGTATAGACACCCCGTATTGGATAGGTAGAGTGAGACTGAAAAATTCAATGCCATAGCCGGGATTTGAACCACGGATCTCCCGGTCTCTAGCCGGTTGCTCAACATGCTGGCATAGCATTGAACTTCTCAACTGACTCACATGCTTCCTGGTAAACCACAAGGTCATCTCAAATGGCGCCTCACAATGTTGTAAGTACTTTAAGTCCCAGGATTCATAGTATGGACATTGTAATGATTTTAATCGTTTTCTCACAGAAACCGTGTGCAGAACAGGAGTTGGACAGGTAGAGTCAAACTGAAAAATTCAAACCGGAGATCCGTGGTTCAAATCCCGGCTATAGCAATGAATTTTTCAATCTGACTCTACCTAGCCCACCCCTGTCCTACACACGGCTACAGACCGAGAGATCCGTGGTTCAAATCCCGGCTATAGCAATGAATTTTTCAGTCTGACTCTACCTATCCAACTCCTGTCCTACACACGGCTACAGACCGAGAGATCTGTGGTTCAAATCCCGGCTATGGCATTGCATTTTTCAGTCTGACTACCTATGCAACTCCGCTCCTAGACACAGCTAGAAACCGGGAGATCCGTGGTTCAAATCCCGGCTATGGCATTACATTTTTCAGTCTGACCACCTATCCAACTCCTGTCCTGCACACGGCTACAGACCGAGAGATCCATGGTTTAAATCCCGGCTATGGCATTGCATTTTTCAGTCTGACTCTAGCTATCCAGCTCCTGTCCTACACACGGCTACAGACCGAGAGATCTGTGGTTCAAATCCCGGCTATGGCATTGGATTTTTCAGTCTGACTCCACCTATCCAACTCCTGTCCTACACACGGTTTCTGTGAGAAAACAATCAAAATTATCACATGCTGTATTAATTTTCCAGGATCCATCTTGGGGTTGTTTTATATCCAGCGGGGCATCTGGAGACAATCATGAAAAAGACTAAAAACCCATTAAAGCAAACTTGAATCCTAGATTAATCTCCGCCACTCGAACCAGCAACTTGAGAAACAGTTTTCATTCATCCCCAGTTTGCTATAACTTTCCACGTCTGACACAGAGGATGAGATTTCCCCACATAAAGGATTAGTTCTCGATCTTTCTGTTACAATAACCTCTCCCTTAGAGCTTTGCGTTTTGTTCTAATGTTTATTGTCCAGCAGCAGAGTTTCAGAATTACACTTACTTCTCCGAGCCGGGTATTACCACAGTTTAAGCTGCTTCAGTCTGCTAAGATGTCTTCACAAGCAAAGAGCTTTAGCCTGCAATTCCATTTAAAGAACATTTTATGTACTTGCACTATTACACAGAGTGATTCAAAAATGTTTTGCAGATTATGGGAACAGGTTCCTTGCATCAAAACAAGACAAAATGTTCATAAGAACATGTCCCATAACACTTCGTTCTCGACTTATTGAGGTTCAAAAGGCTATTAATCAAAACATTTTAAAGTGACACTTTGTTCCATTTTTGACGTTTTCAGTTTGTTGGGTGTTCCACACACAACATTTATAGCAAATGATCCAACGTCCACTTGCGTCTAGACTCGAAGCAAGTCATGTCAAATACTCCCAGTCGGTTGGATAAATTGTTTTCACACAAACCGTGTGTAGGACAAGAGTTGGGAGAAGAGTTGGCTATGAATCCTGGGACTTAAGTACTTACAACATTGGGGTTGTCATCTAAAATAATGTGTGGTTTACCAGGAAACATGCGAGTCAGTTGAGAAATTCAATGCTATGCCGGCATGTTGCCATGTAGCTCAGTGGTAGAGCAACCGGCTAGAGATCCGTGGTTCAAATCCCGGCTGCGGAATTGAATTTTTCAGTGTGACTCTACCAGTCGGAGTCGTATAATTTCACAGCCTTACATGGCACGTAGATTAAGAGTTTCTTCTGCTGTATAAACCAATGGTTAAAGGTGCCCGAAAATATAAAAATACAATGGTTTGAGGTCGGGAAACCTGCAGGCCATGGAACTGGTACCCCTCTACCAATCCATTTATCATGCTAGATACCAGCCAGTGCATCTCGAACAATGACACTAAAATGTGCTAGAGCATCATGTTTCTTCTTATTTGCAAAGGCACACTTTCTAATAAGTCTGGGAGAGTGTTCTGAATGAAGACAGCACTTGTAAGGCGTGCTGGGGGAATGTATTACACAAATGTTAACAAGTAACCATGGCAACACAAGGCCAGCTCCCAAGGGTAAATTGGATCATAGCCTTCATTTATTTATGCACTCATTCATAAAAAAAGATTACGTTCGACCTAAAAAGTCGTTGAAGGCGATTTTCATTAATGAATTGATAACGTGAAAACGCGGCGTTTTAAATATAGTTTATATGGACATATTTCCTTTTTTGATGCCAGGAATCCATCCCAAAACGTTGTAAACTCTTTTTTGAACCACCCTGTATAGAACCATATACATTGTAGTTTTATTACTTTCTCTACTACGTATAGTAACTGGCTGAAGTATTGTATTCCATACAAAATACCGATATAAAGATCTTATGGGAAATTGTTTATATAGATGTTAATGAATTATACCGAAATATTTTCACAGTAATTTGATATAGGAGACTTATGGCCTGTTTATTGAAACTTCGAAATAACAGCTATATGTTTCTGAAGTGCCAGTACGCCACGTATCACGGCACTTCGTCTGGAATGAAAAAAATAATAATAAAACACATTTATTCTATGACAGGAATCGAACTCATGATCTTTGGGATAGCAGTTTCCCGCGTTACACATTAAGCCACCAGAGCAGTTGAAAAAACGCCTCCAGAGTAGGCTACATAACTCAAGAACGTAGTTAATAAATGCTCAGTGTCGCACTGTCAAGTGATTAGTTCGAGATTTTACAGATTTTTGCGACATTAAATCTTGAGAACGCTAGTAACGAGCTGCTACAAATAGATATTTATATACTCGGGCAGCAGTTTTAAAGACATTCTAAGCCATTTTTTCAACCTGCTTTGCTTTAACACCGACTTATAAGCACCTGATACCCACACGTTTAACGCTATGTTTATCCGGGGACCATGCATCGCCGATCTCAAACTACTTATATCAGTCACATGCACAATCTTGCAAATTATTTCGGTGTAATTCATTAACACCCTGTGTGTGTGTGTGTGTGTGTGTGTGCGTGCGTGCGTGCGCGTGTGCGTGTGTGTGTGTGTGTGCGTGTGTGTGTGTGTGTGTGTGCGTGTGCGTGTGTTTATTTGAGGTCTCCAGTACTCTAAAAAAAACATTTTTGCCAACATCCGTGCTTATGTGGTACGAATGTGAACAGCATCGATTCGAAAAACTGAAAAACTAAAAGTCGATTAAATGAACTTCATATTTAAATTCAGCATTTTCTAAACTTCCACACCCCAAGCTTCCCTTTGTTTAGAAAATGTTCAAAGCTTTTTACTCTCTCTAACAGTAGGTAGATGAACTGCACATAGTGGCTAGAGAAAGTGTTGAATGCCACGCAAAGCTCGATGTCAAAAATTTACCGGAAAATGTGTTTTGAGGTCCCCTTAGTCCAAAAAAGTATTTTAGAAAAAGGTGTGTGTCTGTGTGTGTACGTGCGTATAGCTCAAAAAACGAAAAATCTGAAGTGTTCCATTTACATGGCTTTCTCTACATCGCTGTAACAAACTATTGTTAAAAACCATATTCTATCTACTTTATGATAATCGAGATAAGCATTAGCAGAAATGTTCTTCATTACTTGCCTCCTTGTAAGTAGAAGGCAAATGAAGGAATACACTAGGCTAAAACGATAGTCAAATCTTTTAAAAGTGGCTCAAATCCGTTCTTATGCAGGGCCAGAAGCTAAAACTTCTCATACAGAAAGTTGTAAAGTATTTTAATACTGAAAATAAAAGCAAGGGATATGTAAGAAAAGGTCAATTCCACGAAAAAAAGACCCGTATATGACAAACTGAGTTTTAAGTGATCTACATCTTTTGTGTAGTAAGTTTCAGTCCATCCCTTACGGTTTACCAGTTACGTAAAATTCAGCAAAAATCATTCAGAATAAAGAGGTCTTTAGAGGCTATTACCAGAAAATTCAAGATATACATTTTATTTCCCATATAAATATCCATAATATACGGCATTTTAATTAAATTCGTTAGAGCCATTTTTAAAAAAACTAATATTTTCTAAATGTTTTCCTAGTGAAGGGTAGTTTGGGATGGTGGGATTTTTCACTGCATCCGTGGAAAATACTAAACTTAAATACTAAGTTTGGTATTTTATGGACTTTTCGTTTTTGAGTTACGTGTTCACATACACGGACCTTTTTCCAAAAAAGTTTTTTTTAGATACAAGGGACTCAAAACGTGTATTTCTGGAGGCATATTGGTATCGAATTCTGGGTGGAATGTAATGCCTTCTTTATACACTATGTACATAATACATGTAGAGAAAGTAAAAAACCTTTAAATACAAAACTTGGTATCAATGTTAAGTATGTTTCAGGGATGTGACACGAACAATTTCCTGATTAATTCCTCACAATTATGAATGGAACATGAGCCTGCTCTTAAGCTGTTAAACAGTTCTACATTTTCTCAAACGTCTAGAAAAGCTCCTTCTAGCTTTCGTAATAACATTGAATCAGCTGTATTCTGTCATTAACTGATACAGGCATTATTTTTAAGTTATATAGAATAGCAGTATGAATAAAATTACTGGTGTTTTATTCAATAAAACTGTAAAAATGGTAACGGTGAACTGAATAAAAAAAACAAAAGAAAACCAAGCCGCGTTGCTTGCCTAGTATGTGATATGCTTTACTTTCTCTACACGCATTATGCACATAGTATATAGACATTGTATTGCACCCAAAATTATATATGGAGATTTCACCGGAAATACATGTTTTACGGTCCCCTGTATCCAGAAAAAGCATTTTTAGAAAAAGGTCCGTACATCTATGATAATTCTAAAACGAAAAGTCGATAAAATACCAAAACGTATAAGTTTAGTATATTCCTAAGATGTGAAACGAAGATTTTGTGGAGAATCCCCTCAACCCCAACTACGCTTTACATGGAACAATTTTCGAAATTTTTTATTTTCTCAAAAATGGCTAACGATTTTGTTTAAAATACCAAATATTAGAAATATTTACATTCAAAATAAAATGTATATCTTCAATTTTCTGGGAATGGCCTCTTTATTATAGATGAATTTTGCTAGATTTTGGATAACTGGTAAACCGTAAGACAGATAAAAACGTACTACACAAAATATGTAGATCTCGTTGAAACACACAATTTATGTCATACATTTTTTCGTAGAGTTAATCGTTTTTGAGATGTTCCTTGTTATTGGTTTCAGTTTTAAAATACTTCAAAATGTTCACATACAGAATTATTCAACTCCTACCCATACAGTCAAAGGAACTTCAATCACATAGCAACCAGATTTTAAAACACTGTCTATCGCTTTAGCCTAGTGTACTCCCTTATTTACCGTCTACTCTCAAGGAAGCAAGCTGTAAGACCCTTTCTGCTATTATTTTTCGATTAGTATTAAATGGGAGAATAAGCTTTTTAACAGTAGTTTATTGCAGAGAAAGTCATGTGAATGGAACATATCAGATTTTTATCCTATAATACTTCATTTTTTGTATCAAAAATAGAAAAACGAAAATTTTCTCCGAAATCTATTGAGTAAGTTAAGTATAAATAAACGTTTTTCATTGATATATCCTTTGGCTCAGATTTCCATGTACATTTATCAAACACGGTAAAAGATATCAGCTAAAAAGTTAAGTTCTCTTCATGATTTAGCGAATAAATGAGCCTCATTTTTCATCGGAAGTTAATGAAGCTATTAAACAGACTCAGTGCAGCGAGTTTTTATAACATGGCAGAGAATCGATTTAATTAAGAGATTACTGTTCTTGTTTTCCAGTCCTGCCAACCAAATAATAGCGTTTACAGAGGAGGACAAGAGTTATGGTGACTGTATGAGTAATGGACGTTTGTGGCTTACCAAAGCAAGAACACAAAATGCGCTACTTGCCCACCAGCGTCAACCGTCACGTCACACACCAATTTCCGGCGGAAATGGATGCGTGAAGGGGGCGTGTTTCCCTAACCAAAACTTTATCACACAAACATTCCCACTGAAAATTGGAAATGTGACTTTTAAAAGGAATTCTAAACATCTGTTTTGCATTCACGTAACAGAAATAGTAGTAGTATTTATTATTAAGTTTACAATAATGCAAAAAATTGAAAAGTTCCATTCACATGACTTTCCCTACATCTCTGCAACAAATTATTGTTGAAAAGCTTATACTTCTACTTACTTCATGCTAATCGAGAAAACATTAGCATAAATAGTATTTTTACTTGTTTCCTTGTAAGAAGAAATAAGGGAAATCTAAAATATATGAATGTAAAACATTGTAATCACTTTTGACTAGCTATTCTTATCCCCCCCCCCATTTTTCTCAATTGTCAGACTTCTCAAATCTCAGCTGTCTTGCTTTAAGTAGAAGTAGACGTCTTCTGTGTCTGCCAGTAGCATCCAACATGCTTCTAGCCCTACATACACGCCGGTGAAAGATCGCGGTAGATGATATTCCTTCCATTCCTCCGTACCCCTACATCTTGTCAACATATGGGTCCATGACTCTTAGCTGAGAACCAGAGGATTAATGGAAACCGTTAAGTGTCAACCATGTGCTACACCACATTTAGCATTATCAGTTTGAAGGTGCCTTAAAGGTTTTCCAATCCGCTGGATTGGTCGAGAATCAGTTAATGCTCCTGCCCCATTGCCTTGACCTCCAAGAAGCAGGTCGTGCTGCCTTTACAACAGTCGCACCAGATACGTTGAAGAGGATGAACAAGACGCCAAATCCAGTTCTGCGTTGATACTGATGGAATGCAAACAGATATTTTGGAACCCAAATCATGATAGCATCGTGAAATGTGAAAAAGTTGAAAATAAAAATGTTATTTCAATAACAAACAGTTGATTTATTACAAGCGCAGTTTTTTTTCAACCTCCGATAGACTATAAGTAAAAGATAACTGCATAGAAAAAAATTAGTTTATTACTAAAAGTTTTGTAAACTTATGGTTACTTTTCAACATAATCACCGAAAAGATTGAGACATTTATCGTACCTGTGCACAAGCTTTGCAATACCCGCTTCAAAAATGTTGCCGCCAATGATTTCAAATGAGCATTGACGTTGTTTTGAAGATCTTCGTACTTTATGACGTTTGCGTAGAGTCGTTCAAAACAAACGAAGAGGAATGCTGACTTCAGGAATTGTGTTGATCCACGACAACGCTCGTCCACACACTGCTGGCACAACCCATCGGCTCCTTGAACAATTTCAATGGGATATTTTCGATCATCCACCGTACAATTCTGACCTGGCACCCAACGACTTTCACCTTTTCCCTGAACTGAAGACGTGGTTAGGAGGGCAGCAGTTTCAAACCAACGAAGATCTTCATAACAACGTCAATGCTCATTTGAAATCATTGGCGGCAACATTTTTTGGAGCGGGTATTGCAAAGTTTGTGCACAGGCACGATAAATGTCTCAATCTTTTCGGAGATTATGTTGAAAAGTAACCGTAAGTGTACAAAACTTTTAGTAATAAAATAATTGTTTTCTATGAACTTGTCTTTTATTTATAGCCTATCGGAGGTTGAAAAATAAACGGCTCTCGTAATGTCGCGAACAGGTTCTGTGACTTGGGGAATATTTGAGGGTAGTGAAAGAAACGCAGATGGTAGAGCAATGATAAAAACGGGACTTAAATTGTGCTAATATATTGAGAAATATTAAATAATTTATTGGTTGAGAATGTTTGGTTTGCAAATGTGGGGTTGCAATAAATTCCATTAATCCTGGCCGATATCTTACCTTAAGAAATGTGTCATGGCGTGTTTGGACGAGGTGAAAGATGAAGTGGTCGAGTGGTCAAGCCCGGAGCGCCCCCCCCCAAGATACATAGGCCCAGCAGACGCTCCCCGACGGTTAAGACCTGGAGGTCGGGTATGCAGTCCGTTAAATAGATTTAGCGGCGTCGCGGAAAGGTATTCCAACATGGTGGCCGTTCTGCTAATATGGAGAACCAGCGCCCTGATAGTGGGTAGTCCTAGCCAACCAGCACCGAATGCTTAAATGTTCTCGAATATCCGGTGTGACGTCAAAGTGCGAATGTGCAGTAGACCAACGGATGATGGCGTCATCGAAAAGTCCACTAGGAGTGTCATCGGAAGAGGGGCCGCGCCATGGCCGAGTGGTTCGATCCCAAGCGACTGCATGTGACATTTGTGGTGGACAAAGCGGCGCAGGGGCGGGTTTTCTCCGGGTTTCCCCCGCCATCACATTCCACCGGTGCTCCATCTTCATTTCGTTAAACACCATCGCCTGCGATGCCGATAGTAGTAAAAGCGGGCGTCAAACACTACAAAAAAATCGGAAGAGGCTGGTCTCTTCCATTCTGTTACTTAAGCAGCTTACAACAAAACTTGCATTCATCCAAGAATATGTAAGAATCAGATCCCAATAAATTCAAATTAATTCTTAATTAATAAAATATTACTAAAACAATGAGACACTCGCCCACCCTACAGACACTTTCACCAACAGTAAGTTTGACTTGTGCAGGGGATGACACCCTAACCAACCCCCCGCGAAGGGGAACATTCACTTAACCACGAAACCTGATGAGCTGAGAGAACATGTCAGCGGCACGGCTCCCCAGGGAATAGAAGCAGGACCGCCCAGCTGTTTTATGTTACAGCAGGACATGCAGTGCTGACAACACGGGCGAGGTTGGCACCATTCCAATTGTAATGTGCCTGCTAACAAGCCAATCAGCTTCCTTTCTCAACACAAACCTCAGTCGTTCAAAAATCTCACATGGCTTTCTCTACATCTCTGTAACAACTTATCGTTAAAAAGCGTATTCTTCTATTTACTTCATGCTATTCCAGATAAACAATGCTTTCTTGTAAGTACAGAGGAAATAATTGTATACACTAGACTAAAACGATAGCAAATAATTGTATACATTAGACTAAAACGATAGCAAATAATCGAATACACTAGACTAAAACGATAGCAAATAATTGAATACACTAGACTAAAACGATAACAAATAATCGAATACACTAGACTAAAACGATAGCAAATAATTGAATACAATACACAAAACGATAGCAAATAATCGAATACACTAGACTAAAACGATAGCAAATAATCTAATACACTAGACTAAAACGATAGCAAATAATTGAATACACTAGACTAAAACGATAGCAAATAATTGAATACGCTAGACTAAAGCGATAGCAAATAATTGAATATGCTAGACTTAAACGATAGGAAATGATTGAATACATTAGACTAAAACGATGGTTAACATTTGCAAAGCTGGTTGCCATGTGGATGAAATCCATTTCTTTACATTGCCAAAAGTCGACAAATTCCCGTATGTGAAAAGTTTCAAGCATTTTAAAGCTGAAACCAATAACAAGGAATATCTCAAAATTAACCAAATACACGATAAAAATGTTTATGACCTAAATTGTGTATTACAACGAGATCTTCCTATTTTGTGAAGTAAGGTTTTGTCTAACCCTTACGCTTTAATAGTTACGCAAAATCCAGAAAAAGTAATTCAGAATAAAGAGGTCTTCAGAGGTTATTCCCAGAAAGATCTATATATAAAGTTTATTTTTCGTGTAAAATCTTTAATATACGCTATTTAAACCAAAATCGTTAAAAGCCATTTTTGAGAAAATTAAAATTTTCGAATCAAGTTCCATGTAAAGGGTAGTTTGCGGTGGGGGTATTTTTCTCAAAATCTTCGTGTCGCAACCTTTGAAGGCACCAAAGTTATATACCCAGTTTGGTATTTTACCGACTTTTTGTTTTTGAGTTATCGTGTTCATCACGGACACACAAACACAAGGACCTTTTCCTATTTGTTTTTATCCCTAATACATCTATTTCCGGTAAATTAACGATACCGAAGTCAGTGCAATTTGATGTCCATATCATAAATCATGGCCTCGTTGCTTACAGAATCCGTTGAACTGGTTCCACTCTCTCTCTCTCTCTCTCTCTCTCTCTCTCTCTCTCTCTCTCTCTCTCTCTCTCTCTCTCTGTGTTGTTTTTAGTATTCTGCTGCTTTGAGTTTTCAGTTAATATGTCTATTTCAGAGTTAGACCTTTCCCCAAAACATTTTGGATCTTCCGCCATTATGCCATGAATATCACTACACACTGATAGTATTATTATTATTAATATTATTATTATATGATAAATTATGTGTTTTAACGAGATCTACATTTTTCTAACTTTTGTCCTACGGTTTATCGGCCATGGAAAATTCATGCAGAGTAAACCGGGTTTCAGAGGCCATTCCCAGAAAATTCAAGAACATATTTTATTTGTCATGTAAATATCTTTAATATACGGCATTTAAATTAAAAGTATTAGAGCCAATTTTGAGATAGTCAAACTTCTAGATTTTTTTTTTTAATGTAAAGTGTAGTTTAGGGTGGCGGAATTTTCCTCCAAATCTTCATGTAGCATCATCCTTGGAAGATACTGAACTAAAATACCAAGTTTGGTATTTAACGTTCTTTTCATTTTTCAGCTATGCTACCATACATACACGCGCGCGCAAAGATGCACACGGACCTTTTTCTATTTTTTTAACTCAGTTGTCTCAAAATATCTGAAATCTCGGTACGGAATTTTTCGGTGTACTATATTTCCTTCTTTATACACTATGTATATAGTACGTATAGAGAAAGCAATAAAAACCTGATGTGCTCCATTCACTGACTTTCTCTATATCTTGGCAACAAATTGTTAAAAAGGTTACGCTTCTATTTACTTCACGATAATCGACACTAACATTAACAAAAATGGTCTTATTACTCGTTTTCTTGTAAGTAGAAGCGAAATAAGGGAATGACATAGGTTAAAGTTATAGTCAAAAGCTGGTTGCTATGTGACTGAAGCTCCTTTGTTTGTATGGACACGAATTGACAAATTCCTGTAAGAGAAAAGTATAAGTTTTTCAAAGCTACTACCAAAAACAAAGAATATATAAAAACGATCAATTGCACGAAAAGAAAATTGTATAACAAAGTGTGCTTTTTAACGTGTTCTGTATGTGTTGCAAGTTTTTGTCCATCTCGTACAGTTTAGCAGTTATGTAGAATCCCGTAAAATTCATCCAGAATAAAGAAGTCTTCAGAGGCTATTCCCTGAAAATACAAGATTTATATTTCGTTGGTCATAAAAATGTGTTTAATATACGATATTTTAATCAAACTCGTTAGCCATTATTTAGCAAATCAACATTTTCGAAAAAAGTCCATGTAAAGGGTAGTTTGGGGTGGGGGGGATTTTCTTGAAAGTCATCCTGTCGCATCCTTGGAAGATAGCAACTTAAATATCAGTTTGGTATCAAACGGTCTTTTCCTTTTTGAGCTATACCGCGCGCGCACGCACGCACACGCGGACTTTTTCCAAAAATGCTTTTTGGATTCAGGAGGTCCCAAAACATGTATTTCCGGTGAAATCTCGGTATCGAATTTTTGGGTGCATTACAGTGCCTTCTCTATGCCTATGTACATTGTACGTGTAGAGAAAGTAAAAATATTGGTTTAGGTATATGAACAAGGTTGCTAGGATGAGATGAATCATATCTAGGTGGCAGGAACTTTCTCGGCTGGGGTTTACTTCTCTCGTAAGTGTAGAATGAAAGTTTGTAACAGAGATAGACACACATTAGTGTTCAGCCAAGTGAGCGGTTCACACTACCAGCCTTACTCCATGTTTCGTAATTAACATCTTATCTTCCGTCACACGTCATTACAGCCCCTTTTACTTTCTCTACCACTTATAGCAGCTAGAGCAAATATTGCATTCCACTCAAAAACTTGATACCGATGTCTCAACAGAAATGCATCTTTAATGTTCCCTTCTATTTAAAAAAATAGTTTTTAGAAAAACGTCCGAATTTCCTATGCCCCACAGAGGCTGGAAGTGTGTGTGTGTGTGTGTGTGTGTGTGTGTGTGTGTGTGTGTTTGAGGAAAATAAAACAATTTAAACCCAACGTAAAGAACCTACAGATAAAGTGTTTCTAATACAAAGGCCCCGATAAGACCTTGGATGTTAAAGGGGCTAGATGAATGAAATAAAAAACAAGTACTTATGTGTGCCTGTGTCTACGAAAAACCATTGGTATTCAAAAATGAAAAGTAGAATAAATACCAAATTTTATATTTATGTTCAGTATCTTTCAAAAGCGGTCCCGTGGCCAAGTGGTTAGACCGCTCGCCTCCCATCTAGGCGGCCCGGGTTCGAACCCAAGTGGCCGCATGCAAGATTGCTGGTAAATTTCTGGTTTTCTCCGGGTTCTCTGGTTTCCCCCGCCATCACATTGCACCGGTGCTTCATCTTCATTCCATGCATCATCAGTGTCATCGCCTGCGGTGCCACAAGTACTAAAATTGAACGTTAAACACTATCAAAAAATATATTTTGAAGTTTTCGTCATTAAAATATATTTTTTATGTTTGAAAATTGAAAACAAATGTTATTTAAGAGAAAAAAGCTCCGCAGGGAACATTTTGCAGGAGGGAAAATGCTGAAACTATCAATAGAGAAAACAAGGAAAGATTCGAATGCATGGCTTACATTAGTTGGTAGTTTGGACCTCAGCTTTTATTTTCCTTCCTTTTCTTCTTGCGTTGCTATTTTTCTTCTGGACAACTTCGGTTTTTACTTTCTCTATACGCACTATGTACATAGTGTATAGAGAAAGTATTGCATTCCACCCAAAAATTCGATACCGAGATTTCACCGGAAATATATGTTTTACGGTCCCCTTTATCTAAAAAAAAACATTTTCGGAAAAAGGTCTGTGTGTGTGTTTTCCGTGTACCTGTGAACACGATAACTCAAAAACAAAAAGTCGGTAAAATGCCAAACTTGGTATTTAAGTTTAGTATCTTCCAGGGATGCGACGCGAAGATTTTAGGAAAATCCCTCGAGCCCCAACTATGCTTTACTTTTTCGAAAAGTTTGATTTTGTCAAAAATGGCTAACGATTTTGATTAAAATTTCGTATATTAAGGAGATTTACCTGACAAATAAAATGTATATCTTGCATTTTCTGGGAATAGCCTCTGAAGAGTACTTTATTCTGGATGAATTTTACAGAATTTTGAATAACTGCTAAACCGTAAGAGATGGACAAAAACTTACTGCACGAAAAATGCAGAGCACGTTAAAACACACAATTTATGTTACATACATTTTATCGTGGAGTTCGTTTTTGAGACATTCCTTGTTTTTGGTTTCTACTTTGAAAAACTTATAATTTTCTCATACAGGAATTTGTCATCTGCTGTCCATACAAACAAAGGAACTTCAGTGATATAGCAACCAGCTTTTGACTATCACTTTAACCTATGGTGCTCTCTTATTTCGCTTCTACTTACAAGGAAGCAAGTAACAAAACTATTTCTGTCATGTGAATGGTACACATCAGATTTTTACTTTAGATGATGTGAATGAGATCTCGTCGAACTGAAATTTTTCTTGCCGAGTCCTGTAAGATTTCATGTCTAATGCTTTGCTGTAGCTTCAGTGACTTAAGGCACTTGAAAAGGTTCCTGGTGTCCAATTATACCTATTTTATATTCACGAATGTTTAAATTATTTTATGGAATTAAAATTAAAAAAAAATGTTTTTTTTTTTTTTGTTTGGAAGTTTCAGTCTATCATACCCTTAAATGACTGTAGAGCCCGAAGCAAGGAAAGGACATATATATGTTAATCTTGTATAGACTCCCAAATATTCCCAATTTTAGCCGATGGTAGTCTGCATTTGACTGGCAGTATCCCTTAAGAAGAGTCGCCGACTTGCCGGACTCTGGAACTGGGCATTATCAGCTCCACATAACTAGACCAAAAGTTGCGTGCCTCAGAATCGATCTGTCAGGACTTCCCCACTTATACGCTGTTTGGAAGACCGTCTCAATGTTGCGGCCACACTTTCACTTTCCCCGGCATGTACACCAACATGCATACAAAGTGGCCCATTCCTCTAGATCACAACACTCTTTAGTGTTTTCTCTCCGGTAGGTGTCAATTTTCTTGTAATCAATGTCCGACTTAACCGAGTGGTATCAGTTCTCTAAGTGACTGCTCTGGAAAACAAATCAGGGACGTAAAACGAACCAATGAACGGGCTGAAATTAAGGCAAGAAATGAAACTCTGTACCAATATGACGTACTTAGATTTTCAATTCAAACAAACATGAAATAGTTACCTATGTCTGTCATTAATTACATGCTTTCATGGTTAAAGTTATTACCGCTAATGAACAGAAATAGCCAAACAAAAATTTAAACAGCTTGTTTTCCTTCACATTACTTTGCCTATTCTGTAACTATTCTTAGATCTGCTTATTCTTCTGTGCATTTCCTGCTAATCAAAATAAGCATTATCAGAAATGGTCTTAGTTTCTTATAAGTATAACACAAATAAGCGAATACGAAAGAAATAATGGAGCCAGAATCGCTAATACGGATAAAAACCGCGCTAATATATGGAAATAGTTCATGCAATTTTGCTTAGACGTCACAAACGTTTATGTGACACTCCAATGGGAGAAATAAATACAATTTGAGAACTAATGTAAGTATTACAATGATAAAATCTCCCTTCCTATATATTATAAATTATTAATAGTCTATTTCACTGAGTTGTCTTATCAAATACAACTCGTGTTTTCATCTCTTAGGACAATTGACTCTCGTCGTGAATTATTGACAAGATGAAAACATTCGTGGCATTACTTATGACATTGCCTAATGAGAAGTTTTAAAACATGTGACTGTCACTTTATCATAGTGTATGCCCTTAGTTACCGTCTACTTATACGAAACTTATAAATAATGCTAGTGCGCATGTCCATTAGCATGGATTAGAGAGGAGAATAATATTTATATTTTCTCTACACGTACTATGTTCATGAGTATGCAGAAGTTATTATTGTATTGCACCCAAAAATTCGATGAAGAGTTTTCACCGGAAATACATGTTTTGGGTTCCCCTGAACCCTCCAAAAAATTGTGTGTGTGTGGGCGGGGGTGGACAGCATAGCTCAAAAACGAAAAGACCGTTGGTATTTAAGTTTATCTTCCAAGAATGTGACAAGAACATTTTCAAGAAAATCCCCAAACTACCCTTTACATAGAAAAAAATTAATTTTTTTTTGTTTTTCTCAGAAATGGCTAACGAATTCGATTAAAATCTCTAAGTTTTATCTTGAATTTTCTTGGAATAGCCTCTAAAGACCTCTTTATTCTGGATAATTTTTATTGAATTTTCCATAACTGGTAAACCGTAAGATGTTGACAAAAACTTACTGCACAAAAAGTGTTGATCACGATAAAACATGGGCTTTATGCCATCTGCGTTTTTTCGTGGGGTTGATAGTTTATTTTTTTTAGATATACCTCGTTATTGGTTTCAGCTTTAAAAAAGTTATACTTTTCTCACACAGGAATTTGTCAACCCCTGTCTATACAAAGAAAATAACTTCAGTCACATAGCAACCAGCTTTTGACTATCACTCTAACCTATAATGCTCTCTAATTGTGCTTCTACTTGCAAGGGAGCAAGTAATAAGATTATTTCTGATACTTTTTCTCGATTAGCACAAAGTAAATAAAAGTATAAGCTTTTTAACAATATTGTGTTGCAGAGATGTAGAGAAAGTCATGTGAATGTAACATCAGATTTTTAAATAGTTTCTTTGTAGATCAGGCAGAGAAAATCATGTGAATGGAACATATCAGAATTTTTAAAACAATTTGAAAGTAGGTGATATATGTATGCAATCAGTTTTTGTCGTGTTTGGTTGGTAAAAGTGCAGAGCGTGCAAGGCGTGATCAGAGTAAAGATTTTGAGCCCAGGACAGCATCACATCTTTATGAGCTGGTGTTGCTGGATTATGATAATGAGGGTCCAGTAATCCGGTGTGACAACACCAGTTCATTAGCCAGACCATGCATGCAGCATCCCTCTAATGGACCGACCGGCTACAACACACAGGATAACATTTCCACCTGCAAGCCTGGCTGCCTCTTTTTTATATCATCTTCTTCACTGAAATTGTATCCTATGTTATTACAAGATTCGCCCTAACGCTGCTTCATTGTTTTCATAGCGCAGCGGTTCCTAGCTAGAGCCCCACGATACACAAGAGGTCCGCAGTTCATCTTTCATATTGTAGCGTAAAAGCCAATGTCTCAGCAAATTATTTGAAACCATTACTTCAAGTGATGTAATGAATTAAAAGTCAACAGATAGATGTGTCAGGTAAATACTGAATCAGTTCCTCTTTTGAATCATAAAGTCTCAAGCCCATGATGAATGCTTCCTTATTTGGTTATTTCCTGGATTTAGGCGGTTATAGCTGGAGCTACGATACTTAGAGTATGGAAGATATTAGAGATCTGCCACCCATAGGAGCAGCTCAGGGCTACTGGCTTCATGTACTCCCAGGACGTTTTCATCTCACACATAAGCTATAGAAACTCAAAGTGTAAATTGCTTTATTATGATTAACTTCCTATACTTTATTATATTAAATGAATACTTTTAAGATGTCTATTTTATTGCGAGAGACTTTCCTCTGTCCTCAACCTCAGTGACGTCTTAACCACTTCCGAATCTATAGCAGTTACAATATAAAAGCTTTAGCGTTCACGATTCCGAAATCAAAAATCTGTTGTGTGCTATTCACATGATTTCCTCTACATCTCTGTAGCATATTATTATTATTATTATTATTATTATTATTATTATTATTATTATTATTATTACTATTATCATTATTAAAAAGCTTATTTTTTCTCTACTTTTTGTTAAAGATAAACATTAGCAGAAATTGTTTTATTACTTGCTTCCTTGTAAGCAGAAGCTTAAGGGATCGAGAAAACCATGTGAAACTAAGGCGATGCAAATAGCTTTTCTATTAGTAGCTTGTAGAAGCTAAGGGGTCGAGAACATCATGTGAAAGTAAGGCGAAGGAAATAGCTTTTCTAATAGTAGTTTGTAGAAGCTAAGGGGTCGAGAACATCATGTGAAAGTGAGGCGATGCAAATATTGAAAGCGCAGCTAAGAGCACAAAAGTGATGGACTTGCTTGTACTTTAGAATGTTTATGCATGAGACAGGAGCAAGTTGGGCCTCAGTCTTGCCAACTCATTAAAACACTTTAAGCAAACAACACATTCATAAATATACAAATTTATCGCGGTCGCTTTTAGCTTCATTAATAAAGAAAAGGTTTACAGGAAGCCTTACGAAAGTTCTCCGTTTATAATAACAAGACCGGCTTTCTCACAATGAAACCAGCTTTGAGGTTATAACCAGGAAAACGATCCCTGCCATTTAGATGCGTTCGCTATTGGACACAGCTCTGTTGTTGACCACATTCTCTAAGTTATACTACAAATGTTATAAGTAATATAATACGAGCTACAACTTTTATCGATAAATTTATCTATAGAAAAATTGTAGCGAGTTGTATTTAATAAGACTATTTCGGGGATAAAATAACAATGATTGGCCTATATGGACACAAAGAATAATTCCTAAAATCCCGTAAAAGAACCTCAATCCGATAGAGGCCTCAGAGCAAAATTAAGCGGTCTTTCACGCGCAGTATAGAATGGGTCGCTGAGAACCACAGCAGTTAAAGAGCGTCCATAGATAACACAATTTCAATTTCATTCCCTAAAATCCCGTAAAAGAACCTCAATCCGATAGAGGCCTCTGAACAAAATTAAGCGGTCTTTCACGCGCAGTATAGAATGGGTCGCTGAGAACCACAGCAGTTAAAGAGCGTCCATAGATAACACAATTTCAATTTCATTCCCTAAAATCCCGTAAAAGAACCTCAATCCGATAGAGGCCTCTGAACAAAATTAAGCGGTCTTTCACGCGCAGTATAGAATGGGTGGCTGAGAACCACAGCAGTTAAAGAGCGTCCATAGATAACACAATTTCAATTTCATTCCCTAAAATCCCGTAAAAGAACCTCAATCCGATAGAGGCCTCTGAACAAAATTAAGCGGTCTTTCACGCGCAGTATAGAATGGGTGGCTGAGAACCACAGCAGTTAAAGAGCGTCCATAGATAACACAATTTCAATTTCATTCCCTAAAATCCCGTAAAAGAACCTCAATCCGATAGAGGCCTCTGAACAAAATTAAGCGGTCTTTCACGCGCAGTATAGAATGGGTGGCTGAGAACCACAGCAGTTAAAGAGCGTCCATAGATAACACAATTTCAATTTCATTCCCTAAAATCCCGTAAAAGAACCTCAATCCGATAGAGGCCTCTGAACAAAATTAAGCGGTCTTTCACGCGCAGTATAGAATGGGTGGCTGAGAACCACAGCAGTTAAAGAGCGTCCATAGATAACACAATTTCAATTTCATTTCCTAAAATCCCATTTGTCTTGACGTATATCTGCACCAAAATCACTGCTACTCGAGAAAATCATGAAACTGAAAAACTGGTACCACGTGACAAATATCTTTATAGCATGGAGCTTACGTTGTCAAATAGAGTAAGGTACTGTAACTTTGTAATTAAAGTTTTGTGTTGATAACTTTCGTTATTATTTAGTTATGGCAAATATATGTCACTTTAGTACGTAAGAAACCGCCGTATGTGCGTAGCGCAGGAAGTGGTGGGAGTAGCGCCGTTTTCTGCCCATCAGTGTGCACAGTGGTCAGTGTGCTTCTAGCTGTCTAAGGAAGAGCATTGCACTGTTGCGCGTTTGAGAGATATAACCGCAAAACATGAGCGCCGCAATAGAAAATCCCGCCAGGTGCGCGGTGGTATAAGATTTCTTTTGGCAAAACATCACTCAGCAGCCGAAATTCATCGTGAATTGTGTGCAGTATATGGTCCTAACATTATAAGTAAAGGTGTTGTCCGTCAATGGGTACAATTTTTTAAAAATGGAAGAACTAACATTCATGAAGAATACAGGAGTGGTAGGCCTACTCTTGTCAATGACGACCTGGTGGTCAAAGTGAAGCGAAAAGTTCGTGAGAACCGTCGGTTCACGATAACGGAAGTTTCCGATCATTTTCCCGAAATTGCACGAGATAGTGACCAAACACCTAGGCTATCGCAAGTTTTGTGCTCGTTGGGTGCCAAAACCGCTGAATGACGACCACAAAACCAAAAGAACGAGTTCTGCCATCGACTTTCTTTCTCGGTATGCCACTGAAGGAGAAGCATTTTTGAACAAAATTGTTACTGGCGATGAAACTTGGGTGGCTTCCGTGAATGTTGAGACAAAACGGCAATGGGGACATACCGCTTCTCCAAGCAAGCCAAAGAAAGCCCGTCAAACTTTGCCTGCGAGGAAAGCCATGTCTACGGTTTTCTGGGATGCTAAGGGCATCTTCTTATACTTTGAACTTATGCTACGTGGCACGACTGTCAATTCTGAAGCCTACTGTGAAACGTTGAAAAGACTAAGCGTCGTCGTCTTCTGCCATCTGGTGTTGTGTTTCTGCATGACAACGCTCGCCCGCACACAGCTCGAACAACAAATGAACTTTTGGCCAGTTTCAAACGGGACGCTTTTGACCCGGACTTAGCTTCCAGTGATTTTCATCTGTTCCCATACATGAAACAGTGGCTTGCATCTCAGCGTTGACTAGAGCTTCGTCACGCCGTGACGGGTTTGCTACGTACACAGGTGGCAGAGTTTTATTTCAAAGACTGTTAAAAGGTGTGACAAGTGCTTGAATTTGTTCGGAGAATATGTAGAAAAATAGAAAAAAATTTGTATTTTTCATATATAATACAATTTTTATATTTCAAATGATTTAATTTTTATTTCCAAACGGAGGTTACTTTCTGGACCGCCCTCGTATATATGTGCTAGAGAAAGGAAAAAATAATTTGATGTGTTGCATTCACATGACTTTCTCTATATCTCTGCAACAAATTATTGTTAAAAACCTAATGCTTCTATTTACTTCATGCTAATCGAGAAAAAAAATGACAGAAATAGTCTTACTACTCGCGTCCTTGTAAGTAGAAGCGAAATAAGGGAGTATCATAGGTTAAAGTGATAGTCAAAAGCTGGTTGCCATGTGACTGAAGTTTCTTTGGTATATAGGAAGGGAGATTTTATCATTGTTATACTTACATACGCATTCGAACACCTTTATTTACCGATTTTTTTTCTATCTTCACTGCCTCCTGAATTATGATATGGCCGACCGTGCCAATGTACGAATATCAACAATAGAAATAGGGAACAATTATTTTATTGCAGCTTTTAATTACTAATTAATGAAATGGAAACAAACTATTTTATTTGAGGCTATTGCACTCATACATGCAATTAATGCAAATAATGATCGTTTCCCTTTCAATTTTGAACTAAATACATTAAGAACTGGATACAACTTTAAATAAACATTGTAACTGAATTAATTGAAAGTACAATTGTGGAACTGACAGTTATTAAAAGTGAAGGTTGGCTGTCACCTTGTTACCAATAACCAAGACAGGAGATTAAACAAACGAACGTCAGGTGTGACAAGATTTCAAAGACATGAAATTTAGTTGCGATAAGACGTTTTGACAACATCGATCCAGTCAGATGACCGCGATTGTGTAATCTCGGTCCCTGTACTGGCGCTTTAATAGTTGAGCTGAATTGTCATTCAAATTGCACAAGGTAGTTCAAATTTGAACCAGACGTTTTTCTAGAAAATAAAGTATTGAAAACAGGCCAGTTTTACGTGTTATTTTTCAAAGTAATCCCCAATTGGCTTGTATACACTTTTTACAGCCTTTTGGCAACTGCTTTATTCCCTTTTC
Source organism: Hymenopus coronatus (assembly GCA_030762935.1). Classification (NCBI taxonomy): domain Eukaryota; kingdom Metazoa; phylum Arthropoda; class Insecta; order Mantodea; family Hymenopodidae; genus Hymenopus; species Hymenopus coronatus. The sequence goes on from CM060886.1 coordinate 133,521,166, forward strand.
CCCAAAGGTTGAAAACAACTGTGCAACTCATTTATTGATCTCAACATTCTGTTTTAAAAGCGGACCAAAGATCCAACTTATGTTAGTAAATTTCTCTAGAACCACACCAGAAATACAGGGGGGGGGTTCAAAATGCCCCCAGAAAGTTTGGAGACAGGTTCTTTAAATCAAAACAAGAAAAATTGCCATACAACACATGATCTAAACCCCTTCGTTCTCGATTTATTGAGATTCAAAATAATATTAACCAAAACATTTTAAGGTGACCATTATTATATTTTTGAAGATATCAGCTGGTTAGAAGGTGTTCCAGACAAACACCATTTACAGAAAATGTCCTCCTCGTGTCTAGACACGCATGTACTCGTCGAAGCTTGGAATGTCAAATACTCCCACTCTGTGTCGTATATTTCGCAGACTTCCATGACATTAGATTAAGAATTTCTTCATTCTGGATATCTGTCACATAAACCAATGGTTTAATGTGCCCTCAAAGGATTGAGGTCTGAGGAACGTGCAGGCCATAGAACTGGTCCCCCTCTACCTATCCATTTGTCATGCTAGATACCAGCCAGTGCATCTCGAACATTAAGATCAAAATGTGCTAGAGCATCATGTTTCTTCTTAGTTGCAGAGGCACGTTTTCTAATAAGTCTGGGAGAGTGTTCTGAATGAAGGCGTGCTGGGGAATGTATTACACAAATGTTAACAAGTAGCCATGGCGACACAAGACCAACTCTGCAGGGGAAAATTGGGGACAGCCTTCTATAAATTAGTGGATAAATGAAGTTATCATGTTGGACCTGGAAGGGTGACTTTCATTAATAAATTGATAACGCGAAACCGAAGCGTTTTAGAGCAGTTTATATAATAGTTACTTATTATACAAGAGGATAAACAGAGTTTATCCATGAGAAGGGCAATTGTTGTACAAGTTCTACAAGTGGATAATAGAGGTTTGTCCGCTTGTATAGCACATTATTTTATCCTACAGATACGATAAATTAATATATGACAAATATTCAGTTAAAGATTTTACAACAGATAGTAATAAATTAAGGAATACGGCATTGAATTCGACATTATAAAACATGGTAGGCTATGTATGAATACTAATTTTGTTTTTATTGTTGCTAGTTTCAAATCGATTAATGAGAACGTTAATATATTGGTTCCAAATGATATATTAAATGAAGCAAAAGAAGCAGTTGATGCTTTATTACCGTCGACTTCACGGAAATTATACAGAAAAGAGTTAAAAGGTCATAGAAAAAGTGTAGTTATCAACCATTTATTTACTTTACCCCACTCGTTACCGGAGCAACGAGTGGATTTTGTTTACTTTATCCCACCCGTTGCGCTAATAACTACCACTTTGATTTAAAGTCCAAGTTTTCTTGTGTCGTTTCTGCATAGCAACGGTGTGTATTAAAAGTATCTGTGGCATAAACCTATTTTTTTCTTTCGACGTCAGGAATCCATCCTCAAGCTTTGTAAAGGTACTTCTGAACCATCCTGTGTACAGGAAAAACAAATTCAACAGTAACCTAACATCGGCGGCAATCCATTCGCTATTGGCCAACAATAAACACACAACGCAGTTTAACCAACACAGCGACTTCGTTAAAGAAATATTAGCACAAAAAGTAAAATAGCTAACAAATATTTCAGCAGGGCGGTACCAGCTGATCAAGAACACAGGACGATCAGAATCTACTTAAAAAATCTTATGTGTTCCATTCACATAACTTTCTCTACATCTCTGTAACAAATTATTGTTAGAAAGCTTAAGCTTCTATTTACTTCATGCTAATCGAGACAAAATTTACAGAAATCGTCTTATTACTTGCTTCTGTGTAAGTAGAAGCGAAATAAGGGAGTACCATAGGTTAAAGTGATAGTTAAAAGCTGGTTGCTTTGTGACAAGTTCCTTTGTTTGTATGTATGGACAGGAGTTGACAAATTCCTATATGAGAAAAGTATTTTTATAAAGCTGAAACCAAAAACAAGGAATATCTCAAAAACGATCAACTCCACGAAAAAAATGTATGTAATATAAATTGTGTGTTTTAACATGCTCTACATTTTTTGTGTGGTAAGCTTTTGTCCATCTCTTACGGTTTAGCAGTTATGCAAAATTCCGGAAAATTCATGCAGAATAAAATAGTTTCATAGGCTATTCCCAGAAAATTCAAGATATACATTTTATTTGTTAGATAAATATCTTTAATGTTCGGTATTTTATCCAAAATCGTTAGTCATTTTTAAGAAAATAAAAAATTTTGAAAAAAGTTCCATGTAAAGGATAGTTTGGGGTGGGCCTAATTTTTATCAAAATCTTCGTGTGGCATCCCTGGAGGATGCTAAACTTAAATACCAAGTTTGGTATATTACTGACTTTTCGTTTTTGAGTTATGTTCACAGACACACACACACGGATATTTTTCTGAAAATGCTTTCTTTGTTTACAGGGGACGTAAAATATATATTTCCGGTGAAATCTCGATATAGAATTTTTGGGTGGAATGCAATACCTTCTCTATACACTATGTACATACTACGTGTAGAGAAAGTAAACATCTGATGTTTCATTCATGTGACTTCCTCTACGTCTCTGTAACAAATTATTATTAAAAATCTTATTCTTCTATTTCATGATAATCGAGATAAACTTTAGCAGAAAAGTCTTATTACTTGATTCCTTGTAAGTGGAAGGGAAATAAGGGAATACATTAGACTAAAGCGATATTCAAATATTTTAAAAGATGGTCGCAATGTGAAACAATTGAGGTTCTGTTCGCTTTGTATGGTCCCGAATGAGGAAAGTGCGAGTGTTTTAAAGCTGAAACTAATAACAAAGAAGTTCTACAAATAAAGGGTATAAGACACAAAATATGTGTTTTTACGAAATCAACATTTTTTGTGTGGTTAAGTTTTTGTCTATCTCTTACGATTTACTAGTTATGCAAAATTCATCCAGAATGAAGAGGTCTTCAGAGGTTATTCCCAGAAAATTCAAGAGATGCATTCTATTTGTCATGGAAATATCTTAAATATAAGGTATTTTATTCAAAATCGTTAGAGCCATTGACAGATACTGAATTTAAGTACCAAATCAGGGGCTCTCAAAATATACATTTCCGATGAAATCTCGTCATCAAATCTTTGGGTGGAATACAATACTTCCTCCATTCGATATGTACATTTTACATACGGGCTAGAGAAAGTTAAAATCTGATGTGTTTCATTCACATGACTTTCTCTAAGTCTCTAAGAAATTATTGTTAAAAAGCTTATACTTCTACTACATGATAATCAAGATAAACATTAGCAGAAATAGTCTCATCTCTGGCTTTCTTGTAAGTAAAAGGGAAATAAGGGAATACACTAGACTAAAGCAATAGTGGAATCTTTTAAAACCTGATCCCTATGCGTTTGCTTTTAAATTTGGCTATCTTTGCAGGGTCGAAAGAAAAAAGATCTCTAGCCGGTTGCTCTACCACTGAGCTACCACGGCAACATGCCGGCATAGCGTTAAATTGCTCAACTGACTCGTGTGTTTCCCGGTAAACCACAAGGTGATGTCAAATTATTTTGAGATGACATCCCCAATGGTGACTTACAATGTTGTAAGTACTTTAAGTCCCAAGATTCATAATATAGCCAAATATTATGGTCAATTGAGAAGTTCAATGCTATGCCAGCATGTTGCCATGGTAGCTCAGTGGCAAGGCAACCAGCTAGAGATCGGGAGATCCGTGGTTCAAATCCCGGCTATGGCATTGAATTTTTCAGTCTGACACTACTTATCCAACTCCTGCCCTACACACTGCTTGCAAGGAAAAAAAAATATTCCAATACTTTTTATAATTTTATTCGGGGTCTTCAAAACATGTATTTCCAGTGAAATCGCCATTAAATTTCTGGATGACATGCAAAAGTTTCTCTACCTACCATATACGAATAAAAATCTATTTGTTTTAAATAGTTAATGTTTTGTTTAATAAAATGAGATATTAAATTATGAAACTACCAGAACGTTTTTAGTTTTATGATGTATAGATAAAAACACATTGCTCATTTCAAAGTAATGGTATTTAGAAAATCCAGGTCAACGCATTCTGAGTAAACAAATGAACACTGCTCATTAAAATTTTACTCTCAGCATTTTATATGCATAGCATCAGCAAAGAAAAACAAACGTGGAAAAAATGCAACTTTCAAATGTTAGTTACGCATTCTGTAATTAACACACACACACACACACACACACACACACACACACACACACACACACACAGAATGAACTATTACAGTGCGGGGTAGAGCTGAAAAATACCACAAAATAAATATATTCAAAGCTCTGGTTTTATTAACACTGTGGTGAAAAATCACAGAAAATAACGCTATATATCCCAGTTGGTACAAAAATACCCATTTTAATTTAAAATTAGAGCACAATGAACATTTTTTTATCTTGAAAAAGGCTGCTGAATATCCTGATTTTGAAATATTATACATATTTTTTCGTAGAGATTTTGAATTTTTCTAATTAGTACATATGTAGAGAAGGTATTGTACTTCACCCACCGAGATTTCACAGAAATTGCATGTTTTAGAGTCCGCTGTATAGAAAAGTATATTTAGCAATAGCTCCTGTGTGTCTGTGAATACGATAATTCAAAAACGAATATACCAAACTTGGTATTTAAGTTAAGTACTTTCCAAGCATGCGTCACGAAGATTTTGAGGAAAATTAATCCACTCGAAACTAACGTTTACATGGAAAATATTTCGAAAATTTTAGTTTTCTCAAAAGTGGCTAACGATATTGTTTGAAATATCTTATATTGCAGATATGTACACAAATAAAATATACATCTTGAGTTTCCTGAGAATAGCCGCTGGTAAACCGTAAGAGAGAGACAAATGCTTATTACCCAAAAGAAAAATGTAGATTTCGTTACAACATGTAGTTCTTCGCACACAATTTTTCGTGGAGTTGCCAATTTCCGAGATAATCCTTGTTATTGGTTCCAGTTTTACAATACTTTTAACTTTTCTTATACGGGACTTGTCAGCTCCTGGCCACTCGCAGAAATGATTTCAGTCCCATAGCAACCACATTTAAAATATTTGACTGCCGGTTTAGCCTAGTGCATTCCTTTATATCCCTTCTACCTATAAGGAACTAAGTAATACGACCATTTCTGCGAATGTTATCTCGATTAGCATTCAATTTCTATTTAATGTTTATTAACAATAATTTGTTACACATATGTAGAGAATGTTATGTGAATGGATCATCAGATTTTTACTCTCTCTATACGTAATATGTACATAGTGTAGAGAGAAGGTATTGTATTGCACCCAAAAATTCGATACCCAGATTTCACCGGAAATATATATTTTAAGACCACCTGAATCCAAAAAAAAAAGCATTTTAGAAACATTTCCGTGAGTGTGTCTGTATGTGGGCAGCATAGCTCAAAAACGAACATATCGTTAAAAACCAAACTTGGTATTTAAGTTTGATATCTTCCAAGGATGTGACACGAATAAAATCCCCCACCCCCAATTACGCTTTACATGGAACTTTTCTTCGAAAATTTTGTTTTTTAAAAAATGGCTAACGATTTTGATTAAAATATATATTAAAGATATTTACCTGACAAATAAAAGGTATTTCTTGAATTTTCTGGGAATAGCTCTGAAGACTACTACATTCTGAATGAATTTTACGGAATTTTGCTTAACTGCTAAGAAATAAAAAATAAAACTTACCACACAAAAAATGCAGAGCACGTAAAAACACATAATTTATTTTATGTACATTTGTTTCGTGGAGTTGATCGTTTTTGAGATATTCCTCGTGTTTAGTTTAAGCTATGAAAAACTTATATATTTCTTATATAGGAATTTGTCAACTCCTGTCCATACAAACAAAGGAACTTCAGTCACATAGCAACCAGCTTTTGACTATCACTTTAACCTATGGTACTCCCTTATTTCGTTTCTACTTACAAGAAAGCACATAATGAGACTATTTCTTTTAAGTTTTCTCAATTAGCATGAAGTAAATAGAAGCACAAGCTTTTTAACAATAATTTGGTTCAGAGATGAGGAGAAAGTCATGTGAATGGAATAAATCAATTTTTTTTTTTGTCCTAAAATGGGCTGCGGAATATCCTGAGTTTGAAATGTCGTCCACATATTTTTGCGTATATATTTTTATTGTAAGACTTGAAGCTTTCACCCGTGAAGCCATAATGTATATTTTTATTTTTCTACTTAGTACTCATGGACAGCTGCTTTGAGGACCTTGATAAATCGTACTGCAGAGATGGTTTCATTAAATTAGAACACCGATATGACAAATGTGTACAGATTATGTTGAGAAATAAAGCAAAACAAATTGTTTATTGTTGTTTTCATTGAGAAGCCTGGGACTTATCAGGCGACAATAGTTTATTCAATTTGTTATCAGTATTGACTTAAAATAATGTAAGTAAAAGCGTTGACTGTGTTTTTTTCAACTGACCCATGATCTTAGCGATCTAATTGTTTTTAGGTTGGTATGACGCGACGTTAGCGTTACTGTATCGGAGAGGATCCTGGGAGCCGCACTGCGTACAGCACAAGTTTAACCACCAATTTCCACCCTCCCTTCATAACTCACCCCGTCTGATTTATGCTCCCCAATTCCAAGACTCTAATGGCTGAGGTGTTTTTTTACCCGCCAGTAAATTGCACATTCAGACCGTGGGTTTTGGCTCCTGTTGTACGAAGTTGAGACGTAACAGGGACACCAACATAAAAACAGAGCTGTGGGACACAAAACCCTCTCTCTGTCTGGTTTATGAAACAGGACAGAATAAAGCTGGAAACATGGTGCTGTGATACATTTACCCGGATTTGCTGGAAACCATAATATCCTTTTGAGAATGACGTGCTTTGTCCATGTTTATTGTGTATTATCTGCCTTCTGTATACAGCCTTTTAAACTCCCATAGCATTCCGTTTCGTTTCATTTCATTTCATCCCACCGTTGAAATAATTGTTGGGATATCTATAAGGTGCATTCAAGTTATAACACCTCTCAGTTTTACTCTCTCTAGTCCGTATATACAATGTACAGAAGGCACAAAAAGAAACCGGCATTGTCTTGTTACGTACACCGCATTCCTTACCGTTTGTAGGGTACTTCATGTTTTTACTTTATTGGTTGATACTGTCACCAATAGAGCGTACCTATGCTGGGTTTGTCAACTCATTCGCTAATAGGGATAGCCACCTCCCTCAACTGCAAGCGAGATTAGGTAACGTGTACTTCAACCCCTCCTCCTTCCCCAATTAGAGTGACGGAGGGACCAGCTGATATCAGAAGACACGCCCTATAAACGCCCCTACAGACAATCAGAAATTCGATGTCTATTACTATTTGTGCTCTGTGTACATAGTGGATAGAAAAGGTGCTGTATTCCACCCAAAAACTCGACCTCAAGTCCACCGAGTCCGAAAAAAGCATTTTTAGAAAAAGGTCATCGCACTCCGTGGTGTAATGGTTACCATGCTAACTTCATCTAGCCAAGGTCGCGGGTTCAAACCCGGCGGAGGACGATGGATTTTTTTTTCGCCTGTAAAAACTCTTAGCATGGCTTCCTTCGGAAGGGAAATAAACCCGTTGGTCCCGTGACGTAGATTTACGGCATGTAAAAGAACCTCGAGCCTAACAGAGAGGCCTCTAAGCAAAATTAAGCGGTCTTTCACGCCCAATTTAGAATGGGACGCTGAGAACCACAGTAGTTAAAGAGCGTCCATAAATAACACTCCATTTACATTTTCTATCTGGCTACGTGCCGATCACTTATTCCGGGTTCTCCATTTTGTATTTTCGTGCTGTTGGCTCCCCGACAGGCTTCTGATCCCTAGGTATGTATGTATTTACTCTCTGCAATTGGATGCTGCCCGGTGGTAGAGTTTAAATGTACAAAATTCACTTACAATAATAATACAACTAACATATTACATATACATGTTTATCTTTAATACCTAACTAACTATTCAGTATAGCAATAATTATGTCAATTACCAGCATGTTTATAAACATTTATTATGAAGGCTCAACATTAATACTATACATTACTAATAAATACATTAATAATAATATACACTAATACAGTTTTTGAGATCCTTAATTACTTCACAATATTTACTGAAATTAACTAACATTTATTCTCTTTAAATTATTCATATTATCCGCGTGTAAATCCTAGAGAGGAATCAGTCCTAACTAGGGGGAGTATAACGAATCAAACGAAATTGGGACCAGCGGTCTTAGTTCTTATCCGAAGAAAGCCATATTATGGTAATACATCTGTGAAATTCCTAAGTCCATCAGTTTTCAACTAATCAACCTGAAGTTTTGAAACTGCATTTATGTTGTACAGTAGTTACATGCTTTAAAAGTTGCTTTATTTGACAAAGTAGTTTTTGAGTTATTAATTTTTAAATTAAAAATCTGGTGCCAAATTCAAATCGCTGCACACGATGAAAATGATTAAAATTTTATTTTTTGTTGTATTTTTCAAAATATGCATTTAAGTATCAGGAACAGAACTGTCATGAATTCATTGTACCACAATTAGTTCAAGGGGTAAACATATTAAAGCAAGAAGCAGACAAAAATTCAAGAAATTATATAATAAAATTTAAAAATCAATATCTATAACAATATTAGGAATTTTAAAAAATCATATGATAGAAATACTTTTTTGTTTGTTAAGAACCTATCCTAAAAATTTAAGAGATTGAATAAAACATGCAATGTGTGGAACATTTTGAATGGCAAAAAATGTTGAAAAAACTAAACGATTAATCAGTTTTAAAGTTCCCTCTAAGTTGCATACCTTACCACAGCCACTTACAGGCATCCATTTAAATCGTCACGTGATACGGCTTAAAGCGCCGCATGGTAATAAAAATAACAATAAATTGAACTATAAGCAATACATTTAATAAGGCAATTTTTTTTCAATTTTTTGCGCTTTTTGATCAAATTTCACAGATGAATTACCTTAAGGGTTTTTTGTTCGAAAAAAAAAAAAATACATCGCCCTCCGCTGAGTTTGAACCCGTGAACTTGGAAACTAAAAACTAGCATGTTATCCCTAGACCATGGAAGACACGGTACTTCCTCTACCCAACTGGATGCTGGGATCGTATCGGGTGGGGCAAAAACTGATACTAGAGAGAGCTCAAAAAAGAGCAGCTAAATTTGTAGACGGAAGTAAACGATTCGAAAATCATACCAGCACTGCTCCTTCCTGGGAAACACTAGAAAAACGTGGGAGACGAGCAAGGCCGTGTGCAATTTTTAGAGCCTATAAGGGGAAACCTGCATGGAGAGACATTTCAAAACGATTATTAAAGCCATTATACTGTGGGAGGAATGAATAAGAAATAGGGAACAGAAAACAGACATAGGTAAATTCTCCTTCACAAATAGAACAATAAACGAATGGAACAAAATACCTGCAGCTTTACTGGAGACTTTGCCTCAAAGTGTAAATAGTTTTAAAAAGAGACTAAAGAAGAGTGATCTATAGTCAGGATAGTAAATAAAAATATTGTGTTATTATTACTGTTGTTACCATTATGTATGTATATATGATGTCATTGGCATTTTAACAGTGTATTATTCACACTATTGTTTATTTAACTCATTGTATTATTACATTGACAGCGCTGCCAAGCCCTAAGCAGTGAAATAAAGTATCTATCTTTACATAGAGAAAGTAAAGTATCAGTGCAAAAGGTATTTTCCGCACACCGTGTACGTGAAAGTAAAACCCAGATATTCATAACTGCAGAAATAACAGAAGCTCGTAGGTAATTTGGCTGGAATGAAAGAAAGAAGCTTGGTATCTTCTGAATGACAGCGTCTAATATTAGCAAACTCAGCGCTCTGCAAGTCTCTCAAAACTTTTTCCGGAAATTAATATCTGAAACCGTCATCGAGATTCCCTCAAACCTTCCTTCCTAGAGAGATGAGGCCATGCAAAGTAGAAAGTAACCGTTCTTCTTTTGTTCAACTAGTCTGTTTTTCCAAAGGCTTTGGGCAGAGTTTTAGATTCGTCGGGTCGCTGCGCTGTGTACTATGGAGAGGCTGTGTTTTAAGCTTCCGCAAGATGGCAGACACTATGTAAACATAACGCAAATCCAGCAATGAAAGTTGGCACGTAACTTCCTCTAGCTATTCCATACACAAACTATTGCTACAGATTACTCTATATACGAGACCCTTTCCTCCCCCCAACATCCGATTGAATATAAATAAAAGAAGTACACAAAAAGCAATTATTTTATTACTGTTTTGTACACTTATGGTTACTTTTCAACACAATCACCGAAAAGATTGAGACATTTATCGTACCTGTGCACAAGCTTTGCAATACCCGCTTCAAAAAAATGTTGCCGCCAATGATTTCAAATGAGCATTGACGTTGTTTTGTAGTATTTGAACCTTAATTCTACAAATTTCAACATCGAAACTACGCAGTTGTGCACCTTTGCATTTTCTTGATGGTAGAAAATATTTTTCCTTACATTAGGGCGTCTTTTTTCTTAATTTCTCCGTTAAACCAGTGCAACAACGATGCATGTATCGTTCCTCCTGCAAGTAATTAAAGTAGATGATTCCGTGTGTATCCTACAAAACCGAGGCGTTCAACTTGTCTGCAAGTTTCACCACCTTTGCCTTCTTTGGCCTTTAAAAACCCAGTTTTGACTATACTTTTGTCTGGAGTGTAGTAGTGTATCCTTGTTTCATCCACAGTTATGTATCGACGCAGAAACTCGTCAGCATTTTGACGTAAAAGTGCCAAACCAGCTTCCGAATCGATAACACGATTGCGTTTATTCTGCATTGAGAGAGAGCAAACGCGGCACCCATCTTGCCGAGAGATTTGTCAGATTACTTTTTTGTGTAAAATTGAGAACACTGTACCTTGTGATGTGCCTGTGGTCTTTAACATTTCCCGAACTTAGATTCGTCGACCACTCAAAACCATATCCTGGATTTTGTCAACCATTTCTGAGGAAATCACATCATTTGTGGATGTGCGGCCAGTTTAAATTCATTTATCCAATAACTACAAGTATTGTAAACTGTTTCAAGCGCAAGAACAGATATGCCATGAACTTAAATAGAAGTGTTTAAACGAAACTGTTTTTTTTCCCCTCATCTTTCTAAAGAAGCTCAAGATTGTTGATTCAATCGCCTATGACAACGAGAGCACCTGATGGATATAGCTGAAACATTTTAATTGCTATCCAGAAAGGACTTTTTGCGTTGCTACGAGTATAATTTCTTGAATTTTCCAACGCCCCACGGAGCATCATTGGTCTTATTACTTGCTTCCTTATAAGTAGAAGGGAAATAAGGGAATACATTAGGCTAAAGTGATAGCAAAATCCTTTAAAAGGTCGTTGCTATGTAAAACAATTGAAATTTGGTTCGCTATGTATGGTCATGTTTGAGAAAAGTATAAGAATTTTAAAGTTGAAACCAATAAAATCTTATATCTCAGAAACGATCAGTTTTGTAAGAGGACCGGATATGTCATGTGTTTTAACAAGATCTATATTTTTGTTTAGCAAGTGTTTTGCCTATCTTTTACGGTTTCCTACCTGCCCCGTCATCATCCAGGCCTGCCGTACAACCGATTATTCAACCTGGGCCCTCCCCATCCTAAACCACAGGCGAGATAGAGCACCCCACCAACAGCATATTTACGGCCGTGGAATAGACACTGTTTTGGTGGCAGCGTGCAGCTTCACTCGAACCAAATGACTTGCAGCTTTTCTTTGCTTTATATATTCCCCGGAATTTGTGTAAACAGTCCGTGAGAGTTGACATATATTATCGGTTTAAAAATTTCTGCAGGAGATTATGAAATTCTAAGACTTACAAAGAAACAGCGTTAAATTATATGTTGAATTTTAAAACCTATTTTCTCGTGTTTTTATTTTTCAGCGTTTTTAAAACTTCAAATTGTTCCACGCGATGCAGTTTTCGAAACAGAAGCTTGAAAAGTGTATGCTTGGATAAAAATAGTACAAAAGAAAATTTATGAGATGATTTTTTTCTAATATCACCAGTGCTTGTGTAATTAAATAATACACTTCATATTTCCATAGCGAAAATAAAAAAATAATAAAATGGCAATTATATAATTTTCTCCTAAAACAGTTCTCAGATAAACATTTCAACTCATCAATTTACTAATACTGTATTTATCAGTATGACCGCAAAGTATTATATTGCTGTAACTGAAATTGCATCGTGTGGAATGATAATTTACCGGTTGAAGCTGTTCCGCAACTCAGAGTTGCGAGTTGCAGAGTGCGACTGTCGTTAAAACACCAGCCCCGACAAATTTCGATCTCTTACGGTTTCCCCACATAGCAAACAGGTGAAAGACATGGGCGGATTCGACAAAAGACCCCGTCTTACAATAAGTATTTCCAGGCGCATTTTAATGTCTTTGAGTGTACAAAGTAACACTTTAAAGTACTTTAAATGTTTTCTCTGGCGGTTGGGTTTCAATATTGTCTCACGAATTTATTGAAAAACATGCTGTCACATGAGGCAATATTTACATCCTAACCACAAAATCTGCCGACATTTTGTGAATTTCCTGTCATTTTTGTAATATTTGATGTTTAAATGTTTTTGTTCTGTTGCATTCCGAAGTTGAAATTGCTGGATGCAAATGTTTATTATTCCTTGTGTTTTCGTGCGATTTTGTTTTCCAACAAGTATCATAGTTACGTGCTGATTTTCTTGCTTGTGAAGCCAGCTATCAAACAGAAAGAGGCTTTCTCACAAGTGTGGAAAAGGCCATTTGGAGATCAGCGTACATTAATGTATTCGTCAAGAATTATATGCGTACAAATATTTGCAGCGTTCAACAAAGCACCAATGGCATCGAGCGATTGCAGTTTCACTTTAGAATTGTACGAAATGATTACAAAATAATCTACAATTCTACAAAGAAAATGCGAATGATTTATTATTTAAGAAGTCGTCAGGTAGTCTGGGTCTGTGAAGCCCAACAAGCCCGTAAAAATGCCCTGAGAACAGCCGATTGCTACTCCAAACCAAGCATAAGCGCAAGTAGACTTTTAGCTCAAATTTAGCGCGAATGCAAAGAGCATCTCATTGGAATTTTTTAAAGTTAAATCCCTAGTTTCACTTGCAAAACTGCGTCTATTTATGAAAAGTGTGGAAGAGTTTTCCGAGATAAGCTCAGCTTTAAGGACGATAAAACAAAGCTCAGGTGGTATTCTGCAATAACACAAACATTAAAATGGCAATATATTAACGAATCATCACATCCCCACCCCAGTAATTACCGGTTGAAACTCTCCCGCAACTCTGAGTTATGAGTTATAGAGTGCGACTGTCGTTATACACCAGCACCGACAAATTTATAGCTTCTCTTTATAAACACGCAAAATGAATAGCGAATAATGTTTGTGTTCGGGACACACGTTTGGGAGAGCGCAATTTCAATCAGCACACAGCGGTTCAATATTTAAAAATCTGACGTGTTCCATTCACATCACTTTCTCTACATCTCTGCATCAAGTATTGTTAAAAAGCTGGTTGCTATGTGACTGAAGTTCCTTTGTTTATATGGCCAGGAGTTGACAAATTCCTGTATTAGAAAAGTCTTTTAAAGCTGAAATCAAAAACAAGGAATAAATAAAAAACGATCAAGTCCACGAAAAACTGTATATAACATAAATTGTGTACTTTAACGTGCTCTACATTTCGTGTGTGGTAAGTTTCTGTCCAGCTCTTACGCTTTAACAGTTATGCAAAATTCCGTAAAATTCATTCAGAATAAAGTAGTCTTCAGAAGCTATTCCAAGAAAATTCAAGATATACATTTTATTTGTCATGTAATAATCTTTAATGCACCGTATATTAATCAAAATGTTAAGAGCTATTTTGCAAAAAATCAAAACTTTCGAAAATTTTTCCATGTACAGGGTAGTTGTGGGTGGGGGGATTTTCTTGAAAATAATCTTGTCGCATCCTTGGAAGATACCAAGTTTGGTATTCAACCGTCTTTTCGTTTTTGAGCTATGCTGTGCGCACACGCACACACACACTCGCATAGAATTTTTGGGTGGAATGCAAAACCTTCTCTATACACTATGTATACAGTACGTGTAGAGAAAGTAAGAAGGGAATATACTAGACCAAAGTATTAGTCAAATTTGTTAAAAACTGCTGGTTGCAATGTGATTGAAATTCGTTTCTTAGCATGGACACCAGTCGACAAGTTCCCGTGTGAGGAAAGTTCAAATATTTTAAAACAGAAACCAATAACCAAAAATATTTCAGAAACGGTCAACTCCAACTAAATTATGACAAATTGTGCGTTTTAACGAGACCTACATTTTTTTGTGTAGTAAGTTTTTGTCTATCTCTTATCAGTTACACAAAAGTCATCCAGAATGAAGAGGTCTTCAGAGGCTATTCCCAAAGAATTCAAGATATACATTTTATTTGGCATGTAAATATCTCTAATAAACGGCATTTTAATCAAAAATATTTTGAAATATTTCCATGTAAAGGGTAGTTTTGGATGGGGGTATTTTCCTGAAAATCTTCGTGACACATCCTTTGAAGACACTCAACATATATACCAAGTTTTATATTTTACCGACTTTTCGTTTTTGAATTATCGTGTTCACAGACAGACACACATGAGCCTTTTACTAATTTGGGGGGGGGGTTACAGGGGACCATAAAACATCTATTTCCGGTGAAATCTCGGTATCGAACATTTGGGTGGAATGCAATACCTCCTCTATATACTATGTACATAATAGGTACGTGTAGAGTAAGTAAAAATCTGATGTGTTCCATTCTTCTCTCTCTCTCTCTCTGTAAAACTTTATTATTAAAAGGCTAATTCTTCTATGTGTTCCACGCTAACCGAGATAATTAGCAGAAAGTGTCTTGTTGCTTACTTCCTTATAAGCAGAAGGGAAATAAGGGAGTACACTAGGTTAAACTGACAGTCAAATGTTTTAAAATGTGGTTGCTATGGGATTGAAATCCATTTCTGTGCGTGGCCAGGGGTTAACAAGTCTCCGTTTGAGTATTTTAAAACTGAAACCAATAATTAGAAATATCTCGGAAAGCGTCAGCTGTGTGTTTTAATGGGATCTACATTTTTTGCGTAGTAAGTTGTCTATCTCTTACGGTTTATCAATGTAAACAAGAGTCATCCAGAATGAAGAGGTCGGCTCAAGGATTTTGAACATTTTTGTCGATGTAAAGGGTAGCTTTAGGTGGGAGTATTTTCTTTATAGTCTTCGTGACGCATCCTTGGAAGATGATAAACGTAAATGTCAAATGTGGTGTTTCACGGTATTTTAGTTTTTTATCTCTCTCTCCTCTACTCTCTCACTCTCTTCTCTCCTCTCCTCTCTCCCCTCTCCTCTCTTCTTTCTTCTCTTTATTCCTCTCTCTCTCTCACACACACTTTCAGACTGTGGAGGATAGGGAATGGTTCCCAGCCTGGAATCTAACCCGGACCTCTGGGTAAAAAGTCAGCTCACTCATCACTCGACCACGGAAGGAGTCTGTTGATAACTTTTGTTATTTCTTAGCTAGGGCAAATCGTTCGTTACTTTCTGGACGGCCCTCGTGTTATAAAAAAAAAAGAAATCATGATTTTTGTACAATTTTAAGTCAAATGTCACTGATGCTACGTCTTAATGGTGACTGGTGAAGCTGACGTAAGCATCCCCTCACGCTATCTGCTTTAACCACTCGAAGTAAACAAGCAAAGAATTTAATTACCGTCCTGAATTTCTGTAACTGCTTCGCTTTGCCTCTAATAAGATTTATGCTTTGTTAAAGACTCGTGCACGTAGCTGGAGACGCTTAAGGCTTTCAGTTTTTCTTGTATTCACGCCTTTTAAACCATTTTACATAAATTAAACACTAATTTCATTTTATTTTTAATTAGTACAGCAAAACGAGAAATTACGTTATTGCTAACGACCTCAATTAACGTCAAAAAGTTTTACGAAGTCTTATTTAAAAATGCCGAGAGGTTTATTGAAACAGTTGCATAACTTTCTTGCTATAAAACCTAAGATTAACATCTCAAAAAAGCTGATGTGTTACACTCACATGACTTTCTATAACTCCTCTACAAACAAACTTCTCACAAAGTATTATTCTTCTTTCTACACCATACTAATCGAGAAAAAAACCAGCAGAATGTTCTTAATGCCTAGCTCCTTATGAGTAGAAAGGAACTAAAGGAATGTGATGTGCTAAAGCGACAGTCAAATGTTTTAAAAGCTATCGTTATGCGATTGTCATTGAAATTACTTTCTTTGCTTGACCAGCAGTATAACAAAGGAAACACGGACACTTCCTGCCTGAGAAAAATGTAGTATTTTAAAACCAATAACAAGGAATATTTTGGAAACGGTCAACTCTAAAACAAAAACACAATTGACATAAATAGTGCATCTTAATGAGATCTACAGTTCTTATTCAGTTAAGTTTTTATCTATCTCTTACGGTTTAACTATTATCTGAAAAGCTCAACCAGAATAAAGAGGTCTTCAGAGGGTGATTCCCAAGAAAATTCAAAATATACAGATTATTTGTGATGTAAACATCCTTAATATACGGCACTTGGATCAAAATCGTTAGATCTATTGTTGAGGAAATCAACATTTTCCAAATATTTTCAATGTAAACGGTAATTTGGGGCGGGGTGATTTACCTCAAGAGCTTCGTGTCGCATCCTGGATGGATGAATGTTTTTTGTTTTGTTTTTTGTAGTGTTTAACGCCCATTTAAACTACTTATGGCACCACAGGCGGTGACACTGATGATACACGAGTGAAGATGGATCACCGGTGGAATGCGATGGCGGGGGAAACCGGAGAAAACCCGCCCCAGCGCCGCGGTAGCTTGGGATTGAGCCCAGGCCGACTAGGTGTGAGGCGAGTGATCTAACCACTCGGCCACGGCACGGCCAAAGGATGGATGGATAGAATATTTTCAATCATTAAACATATATAGGCCTCGTCATGAGAGAATAAAAGTTAATTTAGCATGTTGTATACAATAATATTACAAGAATATATATAAAGACGATAAGATTAATCCCATTTCAGGTCACAAATTTCTGAAGTGCTATAAAGAGGATTCGCCTTCAAGGTTCTTCTGATCCTTCTCTTAAAGTTTAACAAAGGAAGAGAGTTAATATTCTGAGGTAGCGTTAAACGTTCAACTGACATACATGACAAACCGTTACGAGTTTTACATTGGTTAATAACATCAGAGCATTTTCCAGTGGGATAATTATGGACAGAAGAACATTTTGATATTTCTACTTACTCTACACGTACTATGTATATAGTGTATAGAGAAAGTATTCTAAAACACCCAAAAATTTGTTACCGAGATTTCACAGTAAATATATGTTTTAGGATCACCTTTATCAAAAAAAAAAAAAAGCATTTTCAGAAAAAGGTCCGTGTGTGTATGTGTCCGTGTACACGATAACTCAAAAACGAAAAGCCGGTAAAATACTAAACTTTGTATTAAAGTTTACCACCTTCCATAGCTGCGACACGAAGATTTTGAGAAAAATCCCCCCTCCCCAAACTACCCATTACATGGAACTTTTTCGAAAATTTTGACTGGCTCAAAAATGGCTCTAACGATTTTTATTAAAATAACATATATTAAAGACATTTATCTGACAAATAAAATGTATATCTTGAATGTTCTGGGAATATCCTCTAAAGACTACTTTATTCTGGATGAATTTCACGCAATTTGACATAACTGCTAAACCGTAAAAGTTGGGCAAACACTTACCACACAAAAAATGTAGAACACGTTAAAACACACAATTTATATTATATGCGCTTTTTTCGTGGAGTTGATATTTTTTTAGATATTCCTTATTTTTGTTTTAATTCTAAGAAGTTGTTTTTCTCATACAGGAATTTATCAACTCCTGTCCATACAAACAAAGGAACTTCAGTCACAAAGCAACCAGCTTTTCACTATCACTTTAACCTATGGTACTCCCTTATTTCGCTTCTACTTACAAGGAAGCAAGTAATAAGACTATTTCTCATAATTTTTTTCTCGCTTAGCATGAAGTAAATAGAAGTATACATTTTTTAACAATAAATTGTTGCTGAGTTATAGAAAATGTCATGTGAATGGAACACATCAGATTTTTTCTCGCGTTTATGCAAGGAGCATTGAATTCAAAGTCGTGAAATACGGATCCGCTTTTTAAAATTCTGATTTATTCCATTCACATTACTTTTCCTACATCGTATGTTCTTCTATCTACCTTATAATAATCGAGGTAAACATTAGCAAAACCTGTTTTAATTACGTGCTTCCTTGTAAGTAGAAGGAAAACAAGGCAATACACTAGGCTAAAACGATAGTCAACTTTTTTAACTTCCAATGCGTGGCTAGCAGTTTACAACTGTGAGAAAAGTTGATATATTTTAAATCTGAAACAAATAAAAAACTTACATAACATAAATTGTATCTTTTAACGAGATCTACATTTTTTGTGTAGTAACTTTTTGTCCATCTATTACGGTTTACCAGCTAATCAAAACCCAGAAAAATTCATCCACAATAAATGGGTCCTCTCAGACTATCGTCACGTAAATATATTTAATATACTGTATTTTAATCAAAACCCTGAGGCATTTTTGAGAAAATAAACATTTTCGAAAATTGTTCCATGTAAAGTGTAGTTTGAGGTGGGGGATATTCCTCAAAATCTTCGAGTTGGATTCTTGGAAAATAGTAAACTTAAATACCAAGTTTGGCATTTAATCGTCATTTTGTGTTTGAGCGATAATGTCCAGAGCAACATGTATATTTTCGGCGAAATCTCGGTATCGAATTTTTTGGGTGGAATATAACACCTGTATAGTACGTGTAGAGAAAGTAAAAACAAAAGCATACAGCAGCAAATGGAACACTGGCTCGCGTGAACACACACACTTGGTTTGTCTCTTAAGGAAACTGTGTGTGCAGCGCTGCCCTCCGGTTTATGACGTAATTAATGAATGGGCCCTTTAGTGCGGTGCACCAGAGACAGTCTCTTGGGCCCAGCAACAAAGGTGGGTATTACACCCAATTAGCAAAGTTTAGTACACGTTTACCTCCTCTTCCTCAAGGAAATGCCACCTGGACCAAACCTGCCTCCATGTCCTGGTAAAAAAAATCGATGTGTTACATACACTCACATAACTTTCTCTAGCAGTTCTACAAACTTCTTACATAACATTATTCTTCTTTCTACACCATGCAAATTAAGATAAACATTAGCAGAATGTTCTTATTTCCTTATAAGTAGAAAGAAAATAAGGAAATACACTAGGCTAAACCGATTGTCAAATATTTTAAAAGCTGGTTATGCATTGTCATTGCAATTCGCTTGGTCAGGAACAGAACAAAAGAAAAACGGACACTTATTGTCTGAGTACTTCACAATTGAAACCAATAAGAGGGAATATCTCGGAAACGGTTACCTCCATAACAAAAATGTGTGTTTTGACGAGATCTACATTTTCTGTGTGGTAAGTTCTTGTCCATCTCTTACGGTTTAGCAGTTAAGCAAAGTTTGGCAACATTCATTCAGAATAAATAAGTCTTCAGAGACTATTTACAGAAAATTCAATATATACATTTAATTTGGAATTTAAAAATCGTTAGCCATTTTTTAGAAAATCAAAATTTTCGAAAATGTTTCCCTATAAAGGATAGTAGGGGTTGAGGGATTTTCTTGAAAATCTTCGTGTCGCATCCTTGGAAGACACCAAACCTAAATAACAAGCTTGGTATTTAACGGTCTTTTAGTTTTAAAGCTCTGCTGCCCAAAGGCACACAGGGGCCTTTTTCTGAAAATACTTTTTTGGATTCTGGGGATCCTAAAACATGTGAAATATCAGTATTGAGTTTAGGGTGGAATACAATACTTCCTCTATACACTGTGTATATAGTACGTGTAGAGAAAGTAACAATCCAACAAAAATCTATTTCTGCTATTTAACACAGGCATCTTGTGACCCCAATTCAGCTCAACCATTAAAGCGCCAATGCAATGGTCGAGGTTAGGCAATTTCAACCAATCGCGGTCTCCTGACTGAAGCGATATTGTCGAAACAGATCATCACAGCTGATGTTCATTTCTTTGAAATCTTGTCGCACCTGAAGTTCATTTGTTTAATTCAGAAGTGTGAAGAAAGGGGGGAAAAGCTGATGTGTTCCATTCACGTGACTTTCTCTGCATCTCTGCAACAAATTATTGTTAAAAAGCTAATGCGTGTTTTTCTTTTTTTTTTTTTACTTAATGCTAATCCAGAAAAAATTAACAGAAATAGTCTTATTACTTGTTTCCTTGCAAGTAAAAGCAAAATAAGCGAATACCATAGGTTAAAGTGATAGTCAAAAGCTGGTTGCTATGTAACTGAAGTTCCTTTGTTTGTATGTATGGACAGTTCCTGTATGAGAAAAGTATAAGCTTTTCAAAGTTGAGTCCAAAAATTAGAAATATAAAAAAAAAACGATCAACTTCACGAAAAATAAATGCATATATCATAAATTGTGTGTTTTATCGTGATCTACATTTTTGTGTGTTAAGTTTTTGTCCATCTCTTACCGGTTAACAGTTATGCAAAGCTCAAAAAAAACCATCCAGAATAAAAAGGTCTTTAGAGGCCACTCCCAGAAAATTCAATATATGCATTTTATTTTCTATGTAAATATCATTAATATAAGATATTTTAATCAAAATAGTTAACCATTTTTACTTTCTCTATACGCACTATGTACATAGTGTATAGAGAAGGTATTGTAATGCACCCAAAAATTCGATATCGAGTTTTCACCGGAAACACATGTTTTGGGTCCCCCTGAATCAAAAAAAAAAAAAAAAAAAAAAAGCATTTTTAGAAACATGTCTATCTGTGTGTGTATGTGTGTGTATGTGTGTGTCTGTGGGTAGCATAGCTCAAAAACGAAAAGACCGTTAAATACCATGCTTGGTATTTAAGTTTCGTATCTTCCAAGCATGCGACACGAAAATTTTCAAGAAAATCCCCCTACCCCAAACTACCCTTTACACGGAACGTTTTTCGAAAATTTTGGTTTTCTAAAAAATGGCTCTAAAAACATTTTTTTCGTGGAGTTGATTGTTTTTAAGACATTCTTTGTCATTAGTTTCAGCTTTAAAAAAATGTATTCTTTCATACGGGAATTGGTCAACTCCTGTCTATACAAATTAAAGAACTTCACTCATAGCAACCAGCTTTTGACTATCACTTTAACCTATGGTACTCCCTTATTTCCCTTCTACTTACAAGGAAGCAAGTAATAAGACTATTTGTGCTATTTTTTTCTACATTAGCATGAAGTAAATGGAAGAATAACCTTTCTAACAATAATATGTAGAAATGTAGAGAAGCTCATGTGAGTGGAATACGTCTGCTTCTGTTCTGAAGGTTTCCAAGGGAACTAGAGGTTACCATCTACGCTAAACAAAGAAGTCTGGAAAAAGTTGAAGAAACGATGGTAAAGAGAAAGAAAACATAGGAAGCTAAGAGACAAAGCGGAAGAAAGATTTGATTTAAAGTAAGAATGGAAGGAATAAGACGATCGAAGTAATGGTGTTCATCTCGGAGTTTCCGGTGTGAAGGTGGCAGAGCGTCTAGAACGCTTGAAAGTAATTACCAAAACTAACCATGCATAAACATAATCGAGTACTCTTGTTGAACAAGTCCTGGGAACGGGAACGATATTTAATTCCGCTGAAGTGCATTCTTCATAATCCCAGCATTCTGCTTAAATTGGAAATCTCGAGCTGCCCACAAAATAAAAAATAAACAACTTTATCGCAGCTGGTGACGTTTCAACACGTGACTTCGTGGTAATGTACTAGCTTGGCAGGTCCAGGGTTTTTAACTTAGACCATGGATTTTTACTTTTTACTTTCTCTGTACGTACTATGTACATAGTGTATAGAGAAGGTATAGGGTCTCCTGTATCCAAAAAAAGTATTTTCACAAAAAGGTCCGTGTGTGTGTCCGTGAACACGATAGCTCAAAAACGAAAAGTCGGTAAAATACCAAACTTGGCATTTAAGTTTAGTATCTTCCAGGGATGCCACACGAAGGTTTTGAGAAAAATCCCCCCATTCCTAACTACCCTTTACATGGAACTTTTTTCGAAAATTTTGATTTTCGCAAAAATGGCTGTAAAAATTTTGATTAAAATATCATATATTAAAGATATTTACCTTACAAACAAAATGTATATTTTGAATTTTCTGGGACTAGCCTCTAAAGACTACTTTATTCTGGATGAATTTTACGGAATTTTGCATAACTGCTAAACCATAAGACTTAAGATAAAAACTTATTAAACAATAAATATAGAGCACGTTAAAACAACAATTTATGTTATATAATTTTTTGGTGCAGTTAATCGTTTGTTTTTGAGATATTCCTTGATATTGGTTTCAGCTATAATAACTTACTTTTCTCATATAGAGATTTGTCAACTGGTGTCCATACAAACAAAGGAATTTCATTCACATAGCAACCAGCTTTTAACTATCACTTTAAGCTATGGTATTCCCTTATTTCGCTTCTACTTACAAGGAAGCAAGTAATAAGACTAATTCTGCTAATTTTTTTCTCGATTAGCCTAAAGTAAATACAGGCATAAGCTATTTAACTATAATTTTTTGCAGAGATGCAGAGAAAATCATGTGAATAGAACACATCAGATTTTTACTTTCTGTACGCGTACTATGTACATAGTGTATAGAGAAGATCTTGTATTGTACTCAAAAATTTGATACAGAGATTTCACAGGAAACACATATTCTAGGACCCCCAGAATCCAAAAAAAATATTTTTGGAAAAATGTCCGGGTGTGTGTGTGGGGGGGGGAGCAGCATAGCTCAAACACGAAAAGTCCGTTTAAAGCCAAACTTGGTATTTAGGTTTGGTATCATCCAGGGATGCGACACGAAGATTTTGAGAAAAATCCCTACAGTCCAAACTACCCTTTACATGGAACTTTTTTTGAAAATTTCGATTTTCTTAAAAATGACTAACAATGTTGGTTAAAATATCATATATTAAAGATATTTAGCTGACAAATAAAATGTATATCTTGTATTTTCTGGTAATAGCCTCTGAAGACTATTCAAGATATTCCTTGTTATTGGTTTGAGCTTTAAAAAACATATTTTTCACATACAGGAACTTGTCAACTCCTGCCCATAAAAAGAACTTCAGCCACAACCAGCTTTTAATTATCACTTTAACCAATAGTACACCCTTACTTCGCTTCTACTTACAAGAAAGCAAGTTTAAGAACAATTTGAAAGAGGAAGTCATGTGAATGGAACACATTAGATTATTTGCAAGTTTAGCCAATTTAGCTAAGTTTTTGAAGTAGTTTAGCTACTTTTTATGTTGATGAGTTGGCACCTCTACCTGCAAATAATCAGCCTGGTGGCTGAGGTCATAGAGGTAAGTCCTTATGCGCTCCTCCACTCCAACAGTGTCAATGTACGCCTCCTTATAGTTAATAAACAGTTATTAACAAGTGTGCAGTGTTAACTCAACCACCACGTCCCACAACACTATGTCAAATAATTGATCACATCTTTTATCCACTCAAAAACGATCAACCCCACGAAAAAAAAAAATGTTCTACATTTTTTTTTGTGGTAAGTTTTTGTACTTCTCTTACGGTTTAACAGTTTGCAAAATTCCGTAAAATTCATCCAGAATAAAGTAGTCTTCAGAGGCTATTCACAGAAAATTCAAGATATACAATTTGTCAGGTATTTAATACATGATATTTTAATAAAATTCGTTAGAGCCATTTTTGAGCAAATCAAAAAGTTCCATGTAAAGGGTAGTACGGGGTGGGGGGCTTTTTCTCAAAATCTTCGTGTCGCATCCCTGGAAGATATTAAACTTAAATTCCAACTTTGGTATTTTACCGACTTTTCGTTTTTGAGTTATCGTGTTCAGACACACACACGGACCTTTTTGTGATACAGGGGACCCTAAAACATATATTTCCGGTGAAATCTCGGTATCGAATCTTTGGGTGGAGTGCAATACCTTCTCTATATACTATGTACATATTAGTGTAGAGAAAGTAACAAAAATAGCTAAAGAAAGGGCCACATTAACTCACCTAAGCAATGAAAAATATATTCCTCTCATCCTCCACTTGGTTTCCATCAGCTCTCTTAGCACTATATTACTATTTGACTGTCGGCTTCAGGTGTACTTTGCGACACACCTGCTTCTTGAATGAATGAATGAATAAGTGTATTTATTAATATAGCAATATCATACATAGAATTTCAACAGTCGCACGGGTCCACAGACCGTACGTGCTTTTGTAATACACATTACAAGCAATATTAAAACAACAACCACAACAAAGAATTAAAAGAGTAAACACGAAAATAAAAAGACAAAGGAAATACACAGTCAAAAGCAATATTAAACAACAATAAAGAATTAACAGTGAACCCGAAAATAAAGATACAAATATATTAAAATATAGCAATTTAAATTTACAACACAGAGTACACCTTCATAAATGCACCCTCTTATAATAGATAATTACACTTAAAAGACATATATACACATAATATATACAACCCTAGCACAACAGTGACCTAAGTATGATATAATATACATGTATGTAGAACATTGTAATCACTTTTGTTTAGTTCATCTTATCCCCCCCCCCCCTTCTCTATTGGCAGCCTCCTCAGATCTCAGCTGTCTTGCCATAAGTATAAATTTACCTAGCCCGTCCATGTTTTCCGTGCCTGCCAGTAGCGTCCAACATGCTTCTATCCCTACATTCGCAGTGGTAAAAAATCGCGGCAAATATTTTTCCCACCATTCCTCCGTACCCTTACATCTTGCCAAGATGTGAGTCCACGACTCTTCCTCCTCGCAAATGGGACAGATTCTTATACCATTCTCGTCAGAAATTTTCGTGCTCCTCCATGCTCCTAGTCTAATCCACGCGAGCCCCTCTCTAATGAGTTTGGTACCTGTTTTGATGTATTGCTCCATACCCCACTCCGATTTCAGCCCAGACTGTACTTCTAATGACACCTTCTCTGTGCATTGCGCAATTATTTGCTGTCTGTCAATATCACAAAGACGTTTCTTAATTTTTCTCCAAATACTTCGCCTGTTTTCCTGCCCCGCCATCCAAATGTCTCCCATCCCAATGGTTTCCAACCCTTTCTTTAATTTTGATGCCCACGCCAAATTACCTTCAATTCGCAACTGTTCACGGTAGCAGACTGCCCTAATTAGAGATTGGTTTCCGTGAACGATTCTCATCCAATATTTAACTGCTCTGATTTTGCACTCTATCGATTCACTATGTACCCCGAATTCCCTCATTATTCCGCAGTTTGCGTACCCCTCCCTACACCCAGAATTCCTTTCAAAAATTGACGCCTGCTTCTTGAAACAGCACGAATACTGAGCTGCAGTTTCAGTTGAGCTGCTAACCGTTGGAATTAGGGGATTTCCCGAATCCCGCGTAATGGTTGCGTCATTGACCTGAAATGGTGCAATGCGAGTCACTTTACTGATTCGTGTGTCATTCGCAGTGAGATATAAAAACTCAAATCACCAAAAAGTGCATTAAAACGAATGAAAACCAAAATAGTGCACGAAAAAGACATTTATGGCTAAAAATATAGCTAATAGGTAAACTCAAAATGTTGTAGCAAATCACTTTTCAAAATAGCTAGAACATGTTATTAAATGGCTAAATTAGCAACATTGTTTACAGGGATGCTGACGGGGGCAGTTCGCGGCCTTCGGCTACCGGAACGGGCTGCCCTCTGGTGCTGGTAGTGTCTTGAGTTCCGCCACAGTGTAATATACTCAACAGCATCAAACGAAATAAAATGAAATGGTGTTTTATTTATGGACGCTCTTTGGCTGCTGTTCTCAGCGTCCCATTCTACATTGGGCACGAAAGACCGCTTAATTTTGCTCAGAGGTGGGGCGGTAACGTGGCTACGGGTTCGAGTCCCGGGCGCCTTGGGCAATAGGTATGGTGTGGATTTATGGGTGATCTATATCTCTATTTTACTAGCATGGAAACTCTTTACAGGTGTGGTACGATACAAGTACTTCATTCATTTAGTTCGGCCTTTTTCCGCCGTCCAACACACACGCATTCCTCTGAAACATTGCTTTACGTGCCCGCGACTATTATTACTTATTACTTTTGATGCAGTGATTTGTTATGTACTGTGGTCAGTATTAAAATAACTATTTCCCTCACAACTAAGGGTAGCCTGTTTGACTCCACCACGGACCCTAAATATCACATCTTTGCTCTGCCGATGTTCTACGCCAAATGCCTCAAAACGTGGCCCTTTGTCAGCGGGAGTACCGTTTTCTCTTTTCCAGTTATGCTCCCCGGGCAGTGTCCTCTCACCCCCTTCGTGTCAATGCTCTACCCTAACGGTACACGGTGCTACCAGTTCGTGACAACTCGGCTACTTACACGTGTTTGAAATCTTTCTTCCCTACCCATTTCAATGTACATTTATATTTTCCTTCTTTGTATAATTAAGCTTTCCCTTCTGAATAATTCTTTGCCCCGTGACAAGACATGTACTATCTCAGAGGACTATTTATCAGGTTTGAGGTTCTTTTACGTGCCGTAAATGTGCGACACGGGACCAACGGCTTTACTTTCCTTCCGAAGGAAGCCATGTTAAGGATTTTTACGCCCGAAAAAATCCATCGTACTCCGCCGGGTTTGAACCCGCGACCTTGGGTATATGAAGATAGCAATTGGCACCACAGAGGTCGACTAAACAACATTAAACGTGTTCATAGGTTTTATCACAGAAATACGTCAGAGTAATATTGTGACGTTTCCAAATCTTACACGTATGTCACCTTGAGAGCACAAAATCGCTTCTCAAACTAAGATAAGTGTACAGAAACATTCGCACAAGTTTGATAAGCATATACATTTGATGTCTGTAGACGTCACTGTTGACAGATGACTGTAGGCACACGTGTAAATCAAACGGCATGTATTGCAGTTTACCAGGCTTATAAAATCAGTACTACCTCGACTCAAACCAATATTTACATGTAAACGGGCAAACAAAATCTACATGCCTGTTGACCTTAGCCCTTGCTTCACTGTTTGCCAATATCAGCTGTAAATACTGCGACAGACGACCATGCGTGCACAGTCTCGGTTCACCTGCACTTTAAGCGGTCATTCACAATGGGAAAAATGCGTTTGTGCTCCATTCGCATGATTTTAAAAAGCGTGTGCTTTCTATCTACGTCATGCTAATCCTGATAAACAGCAGAAATAGTCTTTTACTTCATTTCTTAAAAGAAGAAGGTAAATAACGGAATACACAACGCTATGTCATTTAAATTAGTTTCCTTGTATGGCCAGCAGTTAACAAATGTCCATAGAGAAAATCCCCGTGTCGCAAGTTTCGTATTTAAGCTATGCTGTCCACACACACACACACACACACACACACACACACACACACACACACACGCGCGCGCGCGCGCTTTTCTAAAACTTGTTTCTTTTTTTTTATTCAGGAGTACCCAAAAATGCATTTTCATTGAAATCTCGGTATCGACTTTTTGGGTGCATTACATTACCTTCTCTATATACCATGTACATAGTATGTGTAGAGGAAGTAATTTTTTTTCCACTCATACGACTTTCTCTACATATTTAACAAATTATTGTTATTATTCTTGTATCTACCTCATGCTAATTGAGCTAATTATTAACAGAAATGGTCTTTATTACTTGCTTCCTTGTAAGCAGAAGGGAATATACTATATTTAAGCGATAGTCAAATATTTTTTAAAAAAACAAACTGGTTGCTATGTGATTGAAATTCGTTTCTTTGTATGGCCAGAGGTAGAGAAGTTCCCATAGAGAAAAGTACAAGTATTTTAAAGCAAACCTATATGTTTTGCCCGCCTGGGTAGCGTGGTGGTAGCGTGTCTGCCTCACATTCAAAAGGTCGCGAGTTCCATTCTCGCTTAGGGTGAGTTACCCGGATAAGGTTTTTTCGGCGTTTTCCCTTGTCTTGAGAAGACAAATGTCGAGTAACTTTAAGCTCCATGGACCCCGAGATCATTTGAGCAACATTTCACCAACTTCATTCATCGTCCGATATGACAAACCAGGTCAAAGGACGTTAAACTTAAAAAAAATAGCACCTATATGACACAAATTATGTGTTTTAACAAGATCTACATTTTTTGTGTTGTAAGTTTTTGTACGGTTTACTAGTTATGCAAAAGTCATCTAGAAGGATGTGGTCTTTAGAGGCTATTCCCAGAAAATTCAAGATAATCATTTTTTTTGGAATGTTAATCACTTAACTATGAGAGATTTTAATCAAAATGGTTAGACATTTGAGAAAATTAAAATTCACTAAATATTTTCCATGCAAGGTTAGTTTGCCGTTGAAGGGTTTTCTTGAAAATCTTGTATCGCATCCTTGGAAGATAATAAACTTAATTTAATGGTCTTTTCTTTTTTGAGCTTTGCTGTTCACAGACAGACACACACACGGATCTATTTCCAAAAACGCTGGGCAGAAAGTAAAAATAATGTTAATTATGTCAAAGAACGGATGGTAAATAAAGGCATTCTTCACTCTAGGAACATTTCAGCTGCTAGTTTATAAAATAACTAGGCAACGCATGCTAACTGAAGAAGAATGCACTTTAGTTTCCATTTAAAAAGTATTTGTCCAACATATCACCACAAATCTTGTTATAAATGACACTTGTACCTTCCCTCTGTAACAGAGAGCTGAAGATTTAGGGAATTAATTCCCTTATATTGCTCCTAATTACCATCCCGTGCCACAGTTTAGGGGTGATTAGCAATGGCCATCAGTTGCAGATAATGCAGATGTCACCATTACCGACCAGTTCAATCCGTATGATCAATGGTTATACTTCACTGTGTACATATAACATTCGGAATAGGCCATGTCAGAATCATAAAACGTTAGATGGCATTTGTTCTAACAACGCGTCATTAGAAAATAAATTTTCTGGTGTGTTTGATTCACATGGCCTTTACTTTCTCTATACGAACTATGTACATAGTGTATAGAGAAGGTACTGCACCGATACCGAGATTTCACAACAAATATATGTATTAGGGGCCGCTGTACAGTAAAAAAGCATTTTCAGAGAAAGGTCCGTTTGTACGTGTGAACACGATAACTCAAAAATGAAAAGTCGGTAAAATACCAAACTTGTATTAAAGTTTAGTATCTTCCAGGGATGCGACTAGAACGTTTTGAGAAAAATCCCCCACCCCAAACTACACTTTACATGGAACCTTATCGAAAATGTGTATTTTCTCAAAAATGCCTTTAACGATTTTTATTAAAATATCGTATAATAAAGATACTTACCTGATAAATAAAATGTATATTTTGAATTGTCTGGGAATAGCCTCTGAAGATTACTTTATTCTGGATTAATTTTAAGGAATTTTACATAACTGCTAAACCTTAAGAGATGGACAGAAACTTACCAAACCAAAAATGTAGAGCCTATTAAAACACACAATGTATGGTATATACATTTTTTTCATGGAGTTGAACCTTTTTTTTTTTTTAGATATTCCTTGTTTTATGTTTCAGCTTTAAAAAACGTATACTTTTCTCATACGGGAATTTTTCAAGTCCTGTTCATACAAGCAAAGGAACTTCAGTCACATAGCAACCAGCTTTTGACTATCACTTTAACCTATGGAACTCCCTCATTTCTCTTCTACTTACAAGAAAGCAAGTAATAAGACTATTTCTACTATTTTTTCTCGATTAGCATGAAGTAAATGGATGCGTAAGCTCTTTGACAATATTTTTTGCAGAGATGTAGAGAAAGTCACGTGAATGGAACACATCAAAATTTTCTGCTTATTCTGCAAATAAACTATTCTTATGGAAGATCATTCTTCTACTCATTTTAATCGAGGTAAACATTAGCAGAAACTGTTCCTATTACTTGCTAGAAACAAATGAATATGATTACATTGTATTTTTACTTTCTCTTCTACGTATACAGGTAGAAGTTATTTTATTCCAGCGAAAAATTCTTTACCTAGATTTCAATGAGAAATATGTTTTCAGCCACTCTGAATCCCAAAAATCATTTTTAGAAAAAGGTCCGTGTGTGTGCGCACACGCGCGCATCCATTAGTTTGCCCGAACAATGTAACTCAAAAATCAAGCAGTCCATTAAATACCAAGGTTGGTCTTTAATTTAGGATCTTCCAAGGTTGCGACACGAAGATTTTCAAGAAAATCCATCCACCTCAACTACCCTCTACACTGAACTTTTTCGAAAATTTTTATTTTCTCAAAAAAGGCTCTAACGATTTGAATAAAATGGCATATATAGTCAAATATTTTATAATAGACGAAATGCATATCTTCTGGAATAGCTTCACAAGACCTCTTCATTCTTGATGACTTGTATAACTGATAAACCTCAGAGATGGTCAAAAAGTAACTATACAAAATTGTGCAGGTCATTAAAACACAACTTATGTCGTATACATTTTTACTTTCTCTATATGTACTATGTACATGGTGTATAGTAAAAGTATTGTATTCCACCCAAAAATTCGATACCGAGATTTCACCGGAAATACATGTTTTAGGACCCCCTGAATCCAAAAAAAACATTTTCAGAAAAAGGTCCGTGTGTATGTGTGTGTCTGTGGACAACATAGATCAAAAACGAAAACACCGTTAAATACTCAACCTGGTATTTAGGTTTGGTATCTTCCAAGGATGCGACACGAAGATTTTCAAGAAAATCCCCCCACCCCCAACTACCCTTTACATGGAAAATTTTTCGAAAATTTGTCAAGAAACTGATTTCAATCTCACAGCAATCATATTTTAAAACATCTGACTGTCGGTTAGGCCTAGTATATCCCCTTATTGCCCTTCTACTTACAGGAAACTTCTGGTAAAAATTTATCTCGACTAACTTGAAGTAGATAAAACAATATTCTTTTTTAAGAACGGTTTATTTCCAGAAAGGGTAGAGCAAGTAATGTGAATGCAGCACAGCTTTTTATTGGTACTTGTGTGCAGCCAGTTGCAGTGAAGTCACGCGTCATTGCGCACGTCAGGAGTACCAACTTGACGTGCAGATACTGTTATTTCGTTAGAATAGGAAAGTTTGCCATTCACTTCAATCGCTTGTGTGTGTCACAGTTCTCCAAGCAAACAGTTCCTGACAGAAGCAATATCTCGGTCACAGTTAGCAAGTATCAACGCGTGACATTCGATAAGATTGCAGCACTTTTCATCTCAGAGGGTGTCTCCGTGTAACAGTCACATGTCTGTCTATCCGCTGTACTTCTGTTTTATTCTATAACACGTATAACTGTATGTTTAAAATAGCATTTTCCATCTGCTAATAAGCACAGTTCCAGTTTTACTTTATCATCAATAGAATGACTTCACTGAAAATGCATGTTTTAGGGTCCCCTGATTTTTTTTATACTTTTTCTGCACGTACTATATCCATACGTAGTATAAAGAGAAGCTATTCCATTCAAACCAAAAAGTCGATATTGAGATTTCACCAGAAATACACGTTTTAGGGTTCCCACGTATCAAAAAAATATTTTTAGAAAAAGGTCAATGTGTGTGTGTCTGAAAACGATAACTAAAAAACGAATAGTCGGTAAAATACCTCACTTAGTATGTAAGTTTAGCATCTTATAAGGATGAGACACGAATATTTTGAGGAAATTCTCGCACACCAAACTACCCTTTACGTGGAGAAATTTAAGATAATTTTGATTTTCTCAAAAATGGCCCTAACGATTTTGATTAAAATATCGTAAATTTAAGACATGGCAAATAAAATGTGTATCTCGAATTTTCTGGGAGTAGCCTCTGAAGATATCTTTATTCTGGATACATTTTTCGTAACTGGTAAACCGCAAAAGATATTCAAAAATTTATTCCACAAAAATACTGGTCTCGTTAGAACACACTTAATGCTATACAAGTTGTTTTTTTTGTTTTTTTTTGTTGTTTTTTTTTAAGAGTTGGTCCTTTCCGAAATATTTCTTGTTATTTGTTTCAGATTTAAAATACATAAACCTTTCTCACACGAAGGTTGTAAACTCCTGGCCCTGCATAGAAACGGATTTCAACCTCATGGCATCCGGATTTTAAAAGATTTGACTATCGTTTTAGGCTAATGTATTCCATTATTTCCCTGCTACTTGCAAGGAAGAGGTAATTAAGGCAATTCCTGCTAATGTTTATCTCAATTGTCATAAAGTAGATAGCACAATAAGAAAATAACAATAATTAAACATAGCGATATGGAGAAAGTCATGTGAATGGAACACATCACATTCTTAGTAAACATTAATAGCGTGTTACAGACCACCTGGCGAAACTAACTTTAAAACTCTTCATAAACTAGTGGAAAAAATTTCTTCGTAAACGGGAAAAAATGTTATTTTAGCAGGAGACCTAAATTTGCCAAATGTAAACTGGAATGGGCAGTTATTAGGAGGCGACGCTCAATATGTTGTTAAATTTCTGGTTTGGGATCATGGGTTATCGCAGGTAGTCAAAACAGATACCCGGAAATCGGCTGTACTGCACGTGTTTCTATGCAGACCTGAGTCATTGTTTAGCGTATGTGAGGTCTTGCCAGGTATAAGTGACCACAGCTGTGTACAATTAGACATAAACTGGAAGGTGCGAAACCGGTTTGAAGCAGAGGAAATTATTAGTTTTAACTTCTGCACAGCAGACGTAGATGAAATTCAGATTTTTCTCAAAAAGCAATTTTGCCTGTTTGTAAAATCTGCTACAAATTTAGATGCAGCATGGGATATTTTCAAAATACTTATTTCGGAATCAATAAAGAAATACGTTCCACACAAAGTTATCAAACAAAATAATGATCCAGCATATTATACAAGATCCATCAGAATACTTAAACGAAAGTCTAGGCGCACGTTTCATAAACGGAAGAAGTCAGATTGGCATTTTAACAGACATAAAGAATTAGCTAAACAATTGAAAGACGAAACGTTGCAAGCCCAGGAGCGGTTCTTAGAACAAATTCTTAGCGGGACCAATAATAGTTGGAAATCTTTTTACAATTATATAAGTAGACGCAGGGGAAATAAACTTGGCATACCAGAACTCAAGGAAAATGGAATTGCCATATTGAACGATAAGGAAAAAGCGAACGCATTAAATTCACATTTTGTGTGTTTTTAACAAAGCGGATTATAATTATAAACTGGCAATTGAGGATAGTGGAAATTCCGTTTTTCAAATAATGGCATCCAAAGAAGGATCAGAATGTTGCAAAATCGAAAGTCGAGGGGGCCTGTTAATATACAGACCGAAATACTAAAAATTGGAGGGGAATCCATGATTCCGTACCTAATGCTTTTATTTAATATGTCAATAAATAACTGTGCCTTACCGGAAGACTGGAAAACCGCGATTATAGTGCCAATTCATAAAGGGGGAAATAAAACAGAACTAAATAATTATCGACCAGTCAACCTAACTTCAGTAGTGTGCAAATTGATGGAACATTTAATTGTGGAATACATACGGGAAGAATTAGAAAACAAAAAGTGGTTCAATAAAGCGCAACATGGGTTTAGACCGGGATACTCGTGTGAAAGCCAGATAACGTCATTATTTCAAGATTTAGCAGAGGAGGTGGATGCAGGGGGAAGAACAGATGCTGTGGTGATAGATTTTTCCAAAGATTTTGATGTTGTATCATACAATTTACTTATCCAGAAGCTAACTGCTACAGGAATTGATAAACGCGTAGTTCTGTGGGTTAAAAAAATTTTGGAAGGAAGATCGCAAAGGGTAAAAGTAGGCAAGGAGCTATCTGAGAGGTGTATGGTAAGCTCGGGCGTACCCCAAGGCTCAGTACTGGGGCCGTTACTTTTTCTTATTTTTGTAAACGACATAACTGTCAATATAAAATGCCAGATAAGATTGTTTGCAGACGGTTGTATTATTTACAATAAAATTAGAAATGTTGAAGATGAGACTGCTCTTCAGGGTGATTTAAATGAAATGAGTGATTGTGCTGCTGCAAGTAAAATGAAAATTAACGCTGGCAAAAGTAAGTCAATTGCATTTAATAGATCTAGGGAAAAAATTCTGCAAAACTATCACATGGGTGGGGAAAAAATTCCACAGGTGGACAGCTGCAAATACTTGGGAGTTTACTTGGCGAGTAACGCTGGATGGGACGAGCAGGTAAATTCTGTATCTAAGAAAGCGTGGAAAACACTGCACTTCTTAATGAGGATTTTAAAAAGGGGAGTGCAAAGTCCAGGGAAATCGCGTACAAGTCCTTAGTGCGGCCGGTCATGGAATTTGGAGTAACTTGTTGGGACCCGTATAGAGTAAATCAAATTGATTCGTTAGAAAAGATCCAGAAAAGGGCTATAAAATTCATAAAAAGGGGTAAATATTTTGGGCCTACAAACGCTGAGGAGATAAAATGGGAGCCGTTGAAAGTTAGGCGTGAGAAACAGAGGTTGTGCGCTTTATTTAAAGCTTACGATGGCTTAAACGCATGGGAGGACGTTACTGACAAACTGGAAAACCCAACTTACTATGCACGAAACGATCATCCGTTCAAAATTAAGGGTAGAAGATACAGAACTGACGTGGGAAAGTTCTCCTTTGTAAATAGAACCATAAAAGACGAATGAATTACCTGGAGCAGCCTTTCGGGGTTGTCCCCTGTCTCTGAAGAAATTTAGGAAAAATATTGATATTAATGTTGGATAATTTTTGTAAATATTCCTTAAATGAAATGCTTGTGATTTTATATTGTTGTAAATACAAATGTTAAATTGGTTGGTGATTCTAATTATGAAATTAATTAATCTGAATTGAGAGAAAAATTAATGTTTTCATATTTGTGTAAATAACTATTATATGTAGCTTACAAAGCCATAAACTGGCAGCTGTGATTTATTGTTTATATATCTTGTATACATATATAACTCTGTCACGGGTGATACCCACTTGCAGAGAAATAAATACATACATACATACATGCATACACACATACACATACATACATGCATGTATGCATACATACATACATACATACACACACATGCATGCATGCATACATACACACACACATACACACACACTCACACATATACATACATACACACACACTCACACATATACATACATACACACACACTCACACACACATATATACATACATACACACACACTCACACATATACATACATACCTGCATACGTGTGCGCACGTGCGTTTGACCTGCTTAGAAAATTGCCATTAGCGCTGCTCCCTCTGAGAAATGGCAGAAATTTCTTGATGACTTTTCCCCCTTTAATCCCCCCCAGATATAAAATCTCAGGGGATTAAATCATGGAACAGGTCCACAAGTGTGCGTGCGCGCGCGCGCGTGTGTGTGTGTGTGTGTGTGTGTGTGTGGACAGTGTAACTCAAAATCGAAAAGTTGGTTAAAAACTAAATTCGGAATCTAGGCTTAGTATCATCCAAGGAATCGATGTGATAATTTTGAGGAAAATCCCCCAAACCCTAACTAATCCTAACTTGGGGAAAATATCAACATTTTTTATTTTTTCAAAATGGCTCTAACGATTTTGATTAAAATACTTTATACTAAAGACATTTACACACACACACACACACGTAATATACTGAATTTTCTGGGAATATCCTCTGAAAAACTCATTCTGAATGACTTTTGCATAACCGGAAAATCGTAAAAGACAAAAATTTACTTCACACAAACTGTAGATATCATTAAAACATAGAATTTATATCACACACATTTTTGTAGATCTAACCTTTTCCAGATGTTCCTTGTTATTGGTTACAATTTTAAACTTTTTCTCATACAGAATGTCTCAGCTCCTTATCGTGCAAAGAAACTAATTTCAATCATATAGCGACAGTTTTTAAAAGAATTTATTATCGTTTTAGCCTGTTGTGTTGCTTTATTTGCTTTCTACTTACTTCTGTTAATGCTAATCTCGATTATCATGAAGTAGATAGAAGCAGCTTACTAACAATTTGTTACAGAGATGCAGAAAATTATTTTAACCACAATTTTTAACCATAATGCTTCTTTCTCCACACGTACTGTGTATATACTGTATAGAGAAGGTATTGTATTGCTCCCAAAAATTCCATACCAAGAATTCACCGGAGATAGTTTCGGAACCTCCTGAATCCAGAAATGAGCATTTTTGGAAAAATGCGCTTATGTGCCTGTGGGCAGCATAGTTTAAAAATGAAAAGTTCATTAAATACCAAATTTCCAAGGATGCGACACGAAGATTAAAAAAAAATCCCTCCGTCATTAATTACCCTTTACATGGAATAAATTTCTAATGTTTTTTTCGAAATTGGCTCTAATAGTTTTGATTAAAATTTCTTATATTTAAGATATTTACATGCCAAATAGAATGTGTATCTTGAATATACAGGGAATAGCTCTGAAGACCTCTTTAATCTGAATGATTATTTTTTTTTAATTTTGCATAACTAGTAAACCGTAAGAGATAAATAAAAACCTACAACACAAAAAGTGAAAATCTCGTCAAAACACACAATTTATATTCTTTACATTTTTGTTGCGGGGGTAAACTGTTTCCGAGATATTCCTTGTTATTGGTTTCAATCATAAATTACTTATATCTATCTCAGTCAGGAAATGTCCGTTTTTCTTTTGTTCTACTCCTGGCCAAGCAAAGACGCGATTTGCAATGACAATCGCATAACGATAGCTTTTAAAACATTTGACTATCACTTTAGCATAGTGCATTCCTTTAGTTTCCTTCTGCTTATAAGGAAACAAGAAATAAGACCAATTCTGTTAATGTTTTTCTCGATCAGTATAACGTAGTTAGAAGAATAACTTTTTAAACTATAATTTGTTACAGAGATGTAGAGAAAGGAACATATGCTTTTAACACACGCACCCATAACATTGGGTATCAGATTTCATGGGCACGAACAGACAAAATAAAGCTAATAGGTGTTCTGCAGCAGCAAACGCACAGCGATAAAATATGTTTAATATTTAAACAAACCGTTCGCTGTTGTTTAGGATTTTCCCGAATATTTACGCAACATAATGTAGCGTCAGGAGATATTTTTAGTAAATTACATCAGCAGCAAGCTTATCTTTGCGGTCCACACATCGACTCCTGTCACATGTTCCACATCAACACTTTACAGGCCACTTTAATGAGAGGCCCGCGCTGGCGTCATACGCGACGCTCTTAATTAGTGCACGACATCGCCGCGGCAAATGCTGCCATCTGTCTGCTTAACACTAATTAATAAATATAACATTCACATTATGACATTTTTCATTTACTGACGCGTATAAAAGGGCTTATTTTTTTACTTTCTCTACATACACCATGTACATAGTGTATAGAGAAACTATTGCATTCCACCCAAAAATTCAATACCGAAATTTCACCGGAAATATACGTATTGGAACCAAAAAAAAAAAAAAAAGCATTTTTAGAAAAATATATGTATGTGAGTGTGGGTGTGTGTGTCTGTCGGCAGCATAGCTCAAAAACGAAATGTCCGTTAAACACCAAACTTGTTATTTAAGTTCAGTATCTTGCAAGGATACGACATGAAGGTTTTCAAGAAAATCCTCCCACCCCAACTACCCTTTACATATAGAAATTTATGAAAATTGTGATCTTCTCAAAAAGACACGATATTGCTTAAAATTCCCTACTTTAAGATATTTTTATGACAAACGAAATGTTTATCTAGAATTTTCTGGAAATATCCTCTGAAGATCTCTTCATTCTGGACAACATTTGTATAACTGGCAAACCGTAAGCCATATTCAAAAACTTTCTACACAAAAAATGCACCTGATTAAAACACACACGTTATGTCATATACCTACGTTTTAATTTTTTACTTCTTATTTTGATCCTTTTTTTACTTTTATTAATTTTTTGTAGATTTCACCGTTTTCGAAATATTCCTGATAATTGGTTTCAATTTTAAGCCACTTAAACTTCTCTCCAACGGAAAAACAGCTTTCTTCTCGCTTCTCCTTTGCTTACTCTTGGCAAGCAAAGAGGTTGGAATTTAAATTGTTGCACATAGCGACCGGCTTTTAAAGGATCACACTATCGCTTTAGCCTGTGCACTTTATTTCCCTTCTACTTACAAGGAAGCTAGTAATAAAGCTAATTCTGCTTATGTTTATCTTGATTAGCATGATCTAGATAATAGATAAATGTTTTGAATAAAATGTTTTTTTTTTACCGAACAACTAGAGAACATTATGTGAATGGAACACATCAGATTTTTGCCCTTCTAATTACAAGGGACCAAGTAATAAGGAGAAATTCTGCTAATTTTTATCTCGATTATCAAGAAGTAGATAGAAGAATAAGCTTATTAACAATTTGTTACACAGATGTAGAGAAAGTCATGTGAAAGTAATACACATATTTTACTTTCTCTACAAGTACTATGTACATAGTGTATAGAGAAGGTATTATAATGCAACCAAAAATTCGATACCGAGATTTCACCGGAAATACATGTTTTGGGTTTTCCTTGAAAAAGGTCCATGTGCGCGCGTGTCTGTGTGTGTGTGTGTGTGTGTGTGTGTGTGTGTGTGTGTAAACAGCATAGCTCAAAACGAGAAGACCGTTAAATAACAAACTTGGTATTTAAGTCTGGTATCTTCCAAGAATGCGACACGAAGATTTTCAAGAAAATCCCCCACCTCCAACTACCCTTTAAATGTAACTTATTTCGACAAATTTAATTTTCTCAAAAATGGTTCTAACTATTTTTATTAAAATATTACATATTACAGATATTTACTTGACAAATAAGATGTGTAACTACTAAACCGCAAGAGATGGACAAAAACTTACTGCACAAGAAATGTAGAGCACGTTAGAACACACAATTTATGTTATATACATTTTTTTCGTGGCGTTGGTCGTTTGAGATATTCCTTGTGTTTGGTATCAGCTTTAAAAAGCATACTTTTCTCATACAGGAATTTGTCAACTCCTGTTCATACAAAGGAATTTCTGTCTCATAGCAACCAGCAGAGATGCAGAGAAAGTCATGTGAATGTAAAGCATCAAAAGCTTATCACTTGTATCATAAGCAGCTGTTTTAGTGAAATATAACAGAATCGTTGATACATATATGATTAGAGTTCAAGATTATAAAACCTTAAAAAATGGTAATACAGAATCCCAGTCTTTGCATATCTTCCCAGATCCGTTTGTGTTCTCTTTTATTGAGGGTTTCTATAGCATACAGTTTGTATAGAGAGAAGCTGGGAGGGCAATGTTCGTCCGTTGGTTGAACTTGACATTTCGTAATTAAAAAGAATGCAGAAGATTGGTGTCGTGTAACTCATCTCTGCTTGTCACGAAGCTGTAATCAGCGCCCTGGGGGGGGGGGGGTGTCTCGAAGCGTTAAGAAAACAAACACGGTTGCTTTTATTTTCCTCAACTTGTGTTCCAATTCCTTCTCTCTAGGCCACTGCATGATTACAGTGCCATCTTTTAGGAGTGTTCGCTACTATTTAGAATATTTAAGTCAAAAATATTACACGTACGGAGGAACTGTATTTTACTAAAACTTTTAATGTCGAGATATTACCGGAAATATATATATTTTGAGCTCCTTAGGTAAAAACCTCTTTTAGAAAAAGGTCCGCGCGTGTGTGTCTGAACAGCATAACTCAAGAACGAAAAAGCTTAGCGTTTTAGTTCAGTATTTTTCACCAGGATGAAGATGATGTTTTCATTTTGTCGATAATTCACGACCGCGACAACAGTCAATTGTTCTAAGTGTTGAAAACACGAGTTGTATTTGATAAGACAATTCAGTGAAATAGACTATTAATAATGTATAATATATAGGAAGGGAGATTTTATCATTGTAATACTTACATTAGTTCTCAAATGGTACATGACGCATTCAACCATGTTTATTTACCGAATGGTTTGTTTTATTTCTTCATTGCCTCCTGAATTATGTTATGACCGACCGTGTCTACATCCAATGTACGAATATCGATAGCAACAATAGAAATAGGGAACAATTATTTTATTTCAGCTTTTAATAACTAATACATGACAAGGAAACAAACGTCATTTTATTTGAAGTCATTGCACTCATCTCATACCTAAGAAACACAAATAATGATTATTTGCACACTTTTTTTTTTAACTAAATGAACTGGACAAAACTTTAAACAAACATTGTAACTGAATTAATGAAAATTTTCCAATTGTGGAACTGACAGTTATTAAAAGTGAAGGTTGGCTGTCACCTTGTTACCAATAATCAAGGCAGGAGATTAAACAAACGAACGTCAGGTGCGACAAGATTTTAAAGAAATGAACATCAGCTGCGATAAGATGTTTCGACAATATCGCTCCAGTCAGATGACCGCGATTGGTTGAAATTGCACAATCTCGGCCATTCCATTGGCGGTTTAATAGTTGTGCTGAAATGTCAAGAAAATTCCCGCACCCCCAACTACTCAACCCATAGATCAGTTTTGGAAAATTTTAATATTCTCAAAAACGGGTCTAAAGTCTAAAAGTTTTGATTAAAGTACCATACGTTTTAAGATATTTTCACGACAAGCGAAATGTTTATCATGAATTTTCTTTTGTACAACTGGTAAACCGTAAGAAAAAGAGAAACTTGTTACACAAAAGTGTAGACTTCGTTAAAACATAATTTGACATTTTTAAGTTAACTGCTTGTGCAATATTATTTGTTATTGATTTCAAATTTAAAGTGCTTAATCTTCCTCAAACGGGAAGCCGACTTTCATTTCATCTATCTCCTATTTTTCTTTTGATCATGTAGATAGAACCAAATTTCAATTGCTTCACATAGCAACCAGCTTTTAAAACATTTGACTGTCGCTTTAGTCTAGTGTATTCCCTTACTTCCTTTCCACTTATAAGGAACCAAGTAATAAGACCGTTTCTGCTGATGTTTATCTCGATTAGCATAAATAAGTTTTTTTTTAACAATTTGTTACAGATGTATAGAGAAAGTCAAGTGAATGGAACACAGAGCTTTTAAGGTAACGTTAACCAATTACCATGAGAAAAAGTGGATTCCCTAACGTACAACAAACTTAAGACACAAGTGTGTGTTTACAATCAGTTCCTATTGTACAAAATTCTGATGTGTTCCATTCACAAGAGTTTCTCGACATTTCTGCAACAAGTTATTGTAAATAAGTTTACATTAGAGGACACGTTCTATGGTTAAATATTGTCGAAGGATATGAGGTAACAAAGTTGAAATTCTTCTGGAAATCTTTCCAGATAGAACTACCAAATGATTGTACTAATTCAGGGGGTCCCAAAATATGTATTTCCGGTGAAATCTCGGTATCGAATTTTTGGGTGCAATACAATACTTTCTCTATACACTATGTACATAGTACGTGTAGAGAAAGTAAAAAAAAAACATAAGACAAAGACAAGAGAGAATGGATATCCTTTATTGATGCTGCTCGTTCTGTAAGAAACATGCTTGCTAGAATTTTATTGTAAACTAGATGGAAAAGTGAAAACACTGCATCGTTTATCATTTAAAAAACTCCAAACTAGTGAATTAGCATCCTTTTAATTTTATTTTCAGGAACGCTGTTGCAGAAACGCTCGAGTAAGTTTCTCCTTCGCTATCGAGAGATGCGAACTGAGTCTGTAACCTGATAAAACTAAAGTTTTTATTACGTAGAAATGCGCGGCATGCAGTAGCGCCTGATAAATCCGAAGCGTGCAAGACAGGCGTGTCGGAGAAGTTTTCTACCCACCACGGGGATTTAAACTGCTATGGGAGTAAGTTAGCTAGGCTTTATCATGTTATGAGGTGATCTTGAAACAAAACGAGAAAACACCCATATGAAAAGTGAACCTGCTGTAAGCGTAATAAATATAATAAACCAGGTCAATGACCTTTTTTCTTGCTATGTTTTACTTTCTCTACAGTAAGTTTCATTTCGAGATTACACCGAAAATGCATGATTAGTTCCCCTGCATCCAAAAGGCAATTATTACTTTCTCTAGCCTGTATGTACAATGTGCATAGTGGATAGAAAAGGTATTGTACTCCACCCAAAAACTTCAGTCGAAATATCACCGGAAATGTATGTTTTGGGGTCCCCCGAGTCCGATTTGTTCTTTTAGAAAAACGTCCGTGTGAGTGTGGTGTGTGTGTTTGGGTGTCTCTGAACACGATAACTCAAAAACGAAAAGTCTTTAAAATACCAAACTTAGTATTTAAGTTAAGAATCTTTCAGAGATGCGACACGAAGGTTTAAATTAAAAATTCCCCCATCCGAAACTACCGTTTACATTGAACATGTTTTGGAATTTTTGTTTTTGTAAAAATGGCTCTAACAATTTTGATAAAAATACTGTAAATTAAAGATATTTACAATATAAACTGTATATTTTTCAATTTTCTGGAAACAGCCTCTGATGAACTTTTTTTTCTGGGCGAGTTTCGTAGAATTTTGCATAATGGTTAAACCATAAGAGATAGACAAAAACTTACTACAGAAAGATGTAGGCTCGTTAACACACATTTGATGTCGTGCGGTTTTTTATGTAGAGTTGATCGTTTTAAAATATTTAGTTTTCTCATACGGGAACTTGTCAACTCTTAACCATACACAGGAACTTCAAGCACTTGGCAACCAACATTTGACTATCGCTTTAGCCTAGTGTACTCCCTTACTTCCCCTTCTACTCAAAAGGAAACAAGTAATA
This sequence comes from Hymenopus coronatus, assembly GCA_030762935.1. NCBI lineage: Eukaryota > Metazoa > Arthropoda > Insecta > Mantodea > Hymenopodidae > Hymenopus > Hymenopus coronatus. Next base: position 133,564,247 of record CM060886.1, read on the forward strand.
AGCCCATTATTTGTTAATTTTTTACGATTAGCATGAAGTAAATAGAACAATAAGCTTTTTAACAATAATTTGTTACAGAGATGTAGAGAAAGTCATGTGAATGGGACACATCAGATTTTTACAAAAAGTGTTGTGCGTGAACAGCCTAACTTAAAGTTGGTTAAATACGAAATTTTGTATATAATTTCTGAAATTTTCAAGGCTGCAACACGACGATTTTCTGCAAAACCCCGAATTCAAACAATCCTGTATCTAGAAAATGTTTCGAATATTTTCGTTTTCGCAAATATGAATAACCATTTTATTAAGTACCACTATTTAAAAACCAGATGTGATCCATTCACATAACTCTCTCTAGCTATATCACAAACAAACTTCTTACAAAAGATTATTCTTCTTTCCAGAACATACTAATCGCGATAAACATTAGCAGAATGTTCTTATTACTTAGTTCCTTATAAGTAGAAGGGAACTAAACGAATTCGTTATGCTAAAGTGATTGTCAAATGTTTTAAAAGCTATCGATATGCGATTGTCATTGAAATTCGCTTCTTTGCTTGGCCAGGAGTACAACAAAAGAAAAAATAAGTCTCAGAAAAGTATAAGTATTTTAAAACTGAAATCAATAATAAGCAATATCTCGAAAACTGTTAATTCTACAAAAGAATTGTAATAACATTTTACTGAGATCTACATTTTATGCGTAGTAAGTTTTTGTATATCTCTTAAGGTTTGCCGGTTATACAAAAGTCATCCAGAATGAATAGGTCTTCAGAAATAATTCCCAGGGCATTCAAAATATACATTTCGTTTGTCATAATAATAACTTAAACATAAGGCATTTTAATCAAAATCGTTTGAGCCATTTTTGAGAAATGTTCCGTGTAAAGGGTAGTTGAGGGTGGGGGATTTTCTTGGAAAACTTCGTGTCACATCCTTAGAAGATACCAAACTTAAATACCAAGTTTGGTATTTAACGGTCTCTTCATTTTTAAGTTTTCGTGGTCACGGACGGACGCACTAAGGGGACGCGTCTGTGGTGAACACCTCTTTTTGTTTCTCGACACTTGAAGGTCGTTCGAGATTGGGCGATCTCAGGGTCGAATCTCGTCGCTGATGTCCTCCGGCCAGCTATCTTTATGGGATCTTATGGATGTTGACAGTTTTAACTTTACACGCAATTCCTTACTAGTACCCGCCTTTTTTTTTTTTTTTAGCTTAACGTCCTTTAACCTGGTAGGTCATATCGGACGATGAATGAAATTGGTGAAATGATGCTTAAATGATCTCGGGGTCTATTGAGCTTAAATTTACTCGATATTCACCTTCTCAAAATAAGGAAAAACCCCGAAAAAACCCTTATCCGGGTAACTCGCCCAAAGTGAGATTCGAACTCACGACCTTTCGAATGTGAGGCAGACACGCTACCACCACACCACTCAGGCGGGCTCTAAGTATCTCATTGTTAACGGTGCAAGATTGGTTAGGAGCGACGTGGAGTCTGCGCGTGTAATGAACTATTGCCCGAACTTGGTCGAGAACTCTATTTATATTAGCTGCAACTCACTGTAATCTCGCCAGTTGGACATTTTTGTTTAAATACAAATATTTTCTCATTGGCCCAAAGGGGGCGTTATGAAGCCTTCTACAACGGACTTTAAGCGTGGGGGAATGAGAAGGCGCCATACTCTCGCTCAACCAGATGTCTCAAAATTAAAACACATGTTCAGTATTGTACTGGTACGTTTACATTGTTTCTATTCCAAAAATTACCGATTTATATTAATTTGAATGATGGATTTTTATCAAGTATTGCTTAATTCTTATTAACTATTTCTTTTTAGCCGGTATGGCCTCAACACACACTCGGACCCATTTCTATTTGTTTTAATAAACAGAACCCTCCATACTACGCGGTGTAATGGTTACCATGCTAACTTCATACACCCAAGGTCGTGGAATCAAAGCCGGCGGAGGACGATAGATTTTTTCGGGTGTAGAAATCCTTAGCATGGCTTCCTTCGGAAGGGAAGTAAAGCCGTGGATCCCGTGTCATAGATTTACGGCACGTAAAAGAATATCAAGCCTAATAGAGAGGTCACTGAGCAAAATTAGGCGGTCTTTCACGCCCAGTATAGAATGGGACGCTGAGAACCACAGCAGCTAAAGAGCGTCCATAAATAAAACTCCATTCACATTTCCGGTGAAATTTCGGTATCGTACATAGTACGTGTAGAGAAAGTAAAAAGCGTTTGTTCGTGGGACGCTTGTATTCCTGTCAGACCCATCTTTAAAGGCCCTGTGGTCCACGTGCTGCGCATTGCAGTTAACCGACGAAAAGAAGTTTTGAGTAAGAAAAAGCGGGCACGTTTTCTCCCTAGGGAACACATGTCCGGTTTTGTTGTGCAGGGGTTGCTTTAGCCTGCAGAGGGGTTGGAATTGATCCGTGTTCACGCCCCCGTATTGTGAACAAGGGCCCCAACACCTCAGCGATGAGGTAAGGAACCCAACCGTCGCCGCCATTAAGCAAATGTGCTCAAAACCTCTGGTGATACTATGTCTACATCTACATACAAAAATATGTTACTTTCTCTACACGTACTATGTACATAGTGTATAGAGAAAATATTGAATTCCATCCAAAAATTCTATGCCAAGATTTCACTGAAAATGCATATTTTGGGACCCCCTGAATAAAAAAATCATTTTTAGAAAAATGTCCACGTGTGTGTGTGTGTGTGTGTGTGTGTGTGTGTGTGTGTGTGTGTCCGCCTGTGTCTGGACAGCATACCTCAAAAACGAGAAAATACCAAACTTGGAATTTAGGTTTAGTATCTTCCGAAGATGCGACGCGAAGATTTTCAAGCAAATTCCCCCACGACAAACTGCTCTTTACAAAGAAAAATTTTCCAAAATTTTGATTTTCTCAAAAATGGTTGTAACGATTTTAATCAAAATACCGCGTATTAAATAATTTACCTGACAAATAAAATGTATGACGACCTGTTTATTCTGAGTGACTTTAGCTGAATTTTTCCATAACTGGTAAACCGTAAAGGATAAACAAAAACGTAGTATACAAAAGATGTAGGTATCATTAAAACACACAATTGACGTCAATTTTCTTCCTGGAGTTGACAGTTTTTAAGTTATTCCTTGTATTTGGTTTCAATTTTAAGATATTTAAAACTTTTCACAAACGGGGAATTTGTGATGCATAGAAATGGATTTCATCCACATAGCAACCAGCTTTTAAAACATTCGACTATCGTTTTAGCCTTGTGTATTTCCTTTCCACTTACAGTAAAGTGCTTATACTAATGTTTACCTCAATTAGCATGAAGCAATAAGAAGCATAAGATTTTTAATAATAATTTTTTGCGGAGATGTTGAGAAAGTCATGTGAATGGAACAATTCAGATATTTTTATTTTAAGTTGTAGAATGTATCTATTTTATACTTTGTTGAATTTAATGTCTTTTCATGGAACTCGACGGTTTAATTGCATACCACGATCTGCTTTTACAAACTTAAAATGGCAGACCTTTACTTATGTGCTACCTAAAACCTAATGTGTTACCTCTCTGTAACAAATTATTGTTAAAAAGCTTTTTCTACTTCATACCAATCAGATAAACATTAGCAGAAATTGTCGTATTACTTACTTCCTTGTAAGTAGAAGGGAAATAGATGAATACACTAGGTTAAAGTAATAATTATATGTTTTAAAGGAGTTTGTTATGCAATTGAAATTCGTTTCTTTGCATTACCAGAGGTTGATAGATTCCTGTAGGAGCAAAGCTTAAATAGGTATTTTAAAATGGAAACCAATAAAGAGAAAAATACCTCTGAAATGATTAACTACTCATAAAGTGAATAACTATGTGTGTTTTAACGAGATCTACATTTGTTCCCCCTTTAACATCTGACGTCATATCGGGGGCTTTGTATTAGAAACAAGTAGTTATCTACATTTTATTTTCCTCACACACACATTCACTCTTACATATATGATTCCAGACTCTGTGGGGGATAAGGAATAATTTTGGTTAAAGAAAAATTCCCTGCCCCAGCCGGGAGTCGGACCCGGGACCTACAGGTGAGAAGTCAGCTCGCAGGCAGTCCATTTTTTGTGCAGTAAGTTTTTGTTGCTCTCTTGATGTTGACCAATTATAGAAAAGTCGTCCAGAATAAAGAGTTCTTCAGAGGCTATTCCCACAAAATATATATTTTATTAATCATGTAAATGTCTTAAATAAAAGAGGTTTTAATCAAAATTGTTGGGGTCATTTTTGTGAAAATGTTCGAAAATTTTTCGAAGTAAAATACCAAGTTTGGTATTTAACGGTCGTTTCGTTTTTGAGTTATCCCGCACATACACAGGCCGCGCCGTGGCCTCTCACTTAGACGGTCCGGGTTTGATCCCAAGCGACCGCATGCGAGATTTATGGTGGACAAAGGTACGCAGGGAGGGTTTTCTCCGGGTTCTCCGGTTTCCACCATCACATTTCACCAGTGCTCCATCTTTATTCCATATATCACCAGTGTCATCGCCTGCGGTGCCAAAGTAGTAAACGAGGAGTTAAACACTACAAAAAAACACACGCGCACACGCTCGAACATTTTTCAAAAAATTCTTCTTTTGGATTCAAGGAGTCTAAAAAACATATTTCCGATGAAATCTCGGTATTAAATTTCTGGGTGCAATACAATATGTTCTGTATACACTCTGAACATATTATCTGTGCAAGCAGACGAGATCGCAGTGGCATGATCTGATTGCTGCAGTCGGCCGGCAGCCGTTATCTTCGTGCGTTTACACACTGCATAGCTATCGCTTCAAGTCTCCGCCTCTAATCCACACTCCTACTGCGCAACTTGACTGCTCACGTCTGTTTGCAAGGATAATACATAGTACGTGTAGAGAAAGTAAAAAGTGAACTATAGTTTTTCAGTTTTCCCGTCCATCAGATGTTTTCCTTACACTGAGAAGAGGAATGTAGAGTAACTAAGCCCAAAATCTCGTTTGATTTCATTTATATCAGATATCTCGTTAATTTACCAAAAAACAAAAAAATCATCATTTCTGTCTGAACGAAACGTAATTGTTTCGATTGGTGCGAATTAGACATGAAAACAATCGGATGTGTTCCATTCACACGACTTTCTCTGTATCTCTGCAACAAATTGTTAGAAATCTTATGCTTCTATTTACTTCATGTTAATCGAGAAAAAAATAGCAGAAATAGTCTTATTGCTCTGCTTCCTTGTAAGTAGGAGCGAAATAAAGAATTATCATAGGTTAAAGTGATAGTCAAAAGCTGGTTGCTATGTGACTGAAGTTCCTTTGTTTGTATGGACAGCAGCTGACAAATTCCTGTATGAGAAAAGTATAAGTGTTTAAAAGCTGAAACCAAAAACAAGCAATATCTAAAAAATGATCAACTCCGCTAAAAAAGTATATAACATAAATTGTGTATTTTAACAACATCTACATTTTTGTGTGGTAAATTTTTGTCCGTCTGTTACGGTTTAGTAGTTATGCAAAAATCGGCAAAATTCATCCCGAATAAAGAGGCTTTCAGAAACTATTCCCAGAAAATTCAAGATATACATTTTATTTGGGGTGCAAACAGCTTTAATATATGCGATTTTAATAAAAATCATTAGAGCCATTTTTAAGAAAATCAAAGTTTTCGAAATTTTTTCCATGTAAAGGATAGTTTGTGGTTTGGGAATTTTCTTGAAAATCTTCGTGTCGCAAACTTGGAAAATACTATACCTAAGTACCAAGTTTGGTATTTAATGGACTTTTCGTTTTCGAGCTATGTTGTCCACACACAAGGACCTTTCTCTAAAAATGATTTTTTTGAATTCACAGGGTCCTAATACATGTATCTCAGTATCGAATTTTTTGGTGGAATAAAATACTTCCTCTATACCCGATGTACATAGTGCGTGTAGAGAAAGTAAAAGATAAACTATAGTTTTTCAGTTTTTCTGGCGAGTTAACTGGATATGGGCATCAGATGTTTTCCTTACCAAGCCCAAAATCTCGTTTGATTTCATTCATATCCGATATGACCTACCAGTTTAATTTACCAAACAAATAAAAAGATCATCATTTCTGTCTGAACGAAACGCAATTGTTTCGATTGACGTGGAGTAGAAGTACGAAGCAAAATTGTCCCTTGTCACTCGTGTGGTAAATAACCCTCTTCTGTTGTACTTCAAGAGCTTTATCATCATTTTTGCGGCAGTTTTTATATCTGAATGACGTTTCTTCAGCATGCGATCAATCACGTGACACGACTGGATGGAGTTAAATCATTCACAACAAGCCTTCACGCTTGTCTTTCTGTGTTTGTCGTGATTTATCCACGTCTGCTGGGCAAAACCAGGAGTCGAGTTCCGGTGTGTTGAGCTTTTCAAGGAAAACAGAATTCAAAATGAGTCTCGTGAAAGCATCCTCTTTAGAGTCCTGACATTTCAAATCATTTCTCACTTTGGAGCACACAGTGGTCCAAACTGACGACGTAGTTGTGAAGTAACATCTGCGACAAGCACTGGCAGGTCCACGATTCCAATCCCGGATGGCTACTCTCACCTGTTTTTCCTCCAATTGTTTTTATCATTTCATATCTGTACACACACAAACACACACTCACACACACACAGGATGTTAATGAACTATACCGAAATATTTTCACAGAGTATGTAGATTACTTAAATAAGCAATTTGAGATGAGAGACTTATGGCCTGTATATTGAAATTTCGAACTAACACCTCTAAGTTTCTGAAGTGCCAGTACGTAACGAATCGCGGACTTCGCGTGGAATGAAAAAAACAATAAAAAATCAGAAGTGCTCCATTCACATGACTTTATATTTCTGCAAAAAAAAATATTAAAAAGCTTATGCTTTTATTTAATTTAAGCTAAACGAGAAAAAAATTAGCAGAAATACTCTTATTACTTGCTTCCTTGTAAGTAGAAACGATATAAGAGAGTACCATAGGTTAAAGTAATATCAAAAGCTGGTTGGTATGTTCCTTTGTTTGTATGGGCAGGAGTTTGACAAATTTCTGAATGAGAAAAGTATAAGTTTTTCAAAGTTGAAACCAAAAACAAGGAATATCAACAAAAAAAAAATCAACTCCACGAAAAAATGGTATATTGCATAAATTGTGTGTTTTAACATGCTCTACATTTTTGTGTGGTAAGTTTTTGTCCTTGTATTACGGTTTAGCAGTTATGCAAAATTCCACAAAATTCATCCTGAATAAAGAAGTCTTCAGAGGCTATTATCAGAGTATTCAAGATATACATTTTATTTGTCGTGTAAATACCTTTAATATACGATATTTTAATCAAAATCTTTACACCTATTTTTGAGAAAATTAAAATCTTCAATAATGTTTCCAAGTAAAGGGTAGTTGGGGGTAGGAGGATTTTCTTGAAAATCTTCGTGTCACATTCTTGGAGGTTACCGAGCTTAAATATCAAGTTTGGTATTTAATGTACTTAACGTTTTTGAGCTATGTTACACACACACACACACACGCGCGCGCGGACCTTTTTCCATAACTGCTTTTTGGGGGGGATTCAGGGGGACCCAAAACATGTATTTCCGGTGAAATCTCGGTATCGAATTTTTGTGCAATACAATACCTTCCCTATACACTATGTATGTACACAGTACGTGTAGAGAAAGTAAAATGGGATTAAAAGCAAATTTCATGAGTTATATTTTGCCGACATGGACTTGACATTTTCTCGCAGTGTTTGTGTACGAAACATAATTATTTTATTCTGCCTGCTTTATTTTTTCACTCATCAAGCACACATAACAAAAGAAACGTCGCCACATTTAAATAAGATGGCGTTTTACGTAATTGGCGAAAAGCAACTGCGCGTTCACAAAGGCTTAGCCTGTGTGTGACAAGTGACGACTGTTCTGCGCAGTAAACACACACACAACCCGCATCTAAACGCTTCCTTTTGTACGAAAGAAATCTCTCATATCAACGGGAACTAAGGAGATATGGAGCAGGCTGTTCTAGCCCAAAATACAGTAGAAATGTTCTTTTTATTCATTACAGTTACATCATGTTTTACTTTATCTTATAGTAGATAGGTAGAGAAGGTATTGCACTCCACCTGAGAACTTGATACCGAGTTTTCACTGTAAATACACGTTTAAGGGTCCCCTAAATATTGAATTAAAAGTATTTTTACCTTCTCTACACATACTATATACATAGTGTATAGAGAAGATATTGCACTCCACCCAAAAATTCCATACCAAGATTTCACCGGAAATACATGTTTTAGGGTCCCCTGTATCCAAAAAAAATCATTTCAGAAAAAGGCCCGTGTGTGTGTGTGTGTGCGTGTGTGTGTGTGTGTGTGTGTGAGAACACGGTAAGTCAAAAACGAAAAGTGGGTAAAATATCAAACTTCGTATTTAAGTTTAGTATCTTCCAAGGATGCGACACGAAGATCTTCAAGAAAATTCCCCCATCCCCAACTACCCTTTACATGAAACTTTTTTCTATAATGTTTAGTTTTTCAAAAATGGCTCTAACCATTTTGATTAAAATATCGTGTTTTAAAGGTATTTACCTGACAAATAAAATGTATATCTTGAATTTTCTAGGACTGGCCTCTGAAGACTACTTTATTCTGGATTAATTTTACGGAATTTTGCATAACTGCAAAAACAAAAACTTGCTTAAAGTGGAGCTCGTTAAAACACACAATTTATGTTATAAACATTTTTTTCGTGGAGTTGATCGTGTTTGAGATACTCCTTGTTATTGATTTCATGTACATTTCTCATGTAGGAGTTTGTTCATACAAACAAAGGAACTTCAGTCACATAGCAACCTGCTTTTGACTAATACTTTAACCTATGGTACTCCCTTATTTCCTCTCTACTTGCATGGAAGCAAGTAATAAGGCTATTTTTGCTACTTCTTTCTCGATTAGCATGAATTAAAAATAAGCTTAAGCTTTTTAACAATTTGTTGCAGAGATGTAGAGAAATTCATGTGAATGGAACAAATATTTCTCTTCTCCATTTATTCCACGTTGTAACTTCCCTGGTGATTTCTAGCAAGATATGCTTGAAGCAGCTTCTCGTTTGGCATGTTCTTCCAATGACAATTTAGCTCAGCTATTAAAGCGCCAATGGAATGACCGAAATTACACCATTTCAACCAATCGCGGACATCTGATTGGAGCGACACTGTTGAAACATCTTATCGCAGCTGATGTTCATTTGTTTAATCTCATGTCTTGATTATTGGTAACAAGGTGACAATCCAGTCAGCCGTGACATTGCGTGATGGCGGAAAGTTTGAAACTGTTTGGTCAGGCGAAATAAATCATTAGTGAAGTCAGACCGGTTAATCGGATAAAAACGGCGTATGGAAACAGTTCATGCAATTTTGCTTAGAAGCTTTTATGTGGCATTCCAATGGAAGAAATAAATACATTTTTACAGGATTTGGGCAATCAATATGAGAAAAGTGAATGGAGATGATTACAGCTATCGATATTCGTACATTGCGTGTAGACACGGTCGGCCATATCATAGTTCAGTAGGCAGTGAAGAAAGAAAACAACCATTCGGTAAAAAAACATGCTCGAATGCGTCATCTTGAGAACTAATGCAAGTATTACAATGATAAAATCTCCCTTCCAATAAATTATAAATTATTAATAGTCTATTTCGCTGAATTGTTTTATCAAATACAACTCGTGTTTTCATCTCTTAGGACAATTGACTGTCGTCGTGAATTATCGACAAGATGAAAACACTCATGATAATCTAACTTGGCAACAACGCCGTTCTCTTTGCGGTACATTTTTACTTTCTCTACACGTACTATGTACATATTGTATAGAGAAATACTGCACTCCACCCAAAAATTCGACACCGAGATTTCACCGGAAATATATGTTTTGATACCCCGTGAATCCAAAAAAATGATGTATGAAATTTGCACTGTAACTTATTTTCATTATATTACATCTGTGGTAAAAATGTCATTATTAGTTAATGTCCGTAACTGCTGCGGTTCTCAGCGTCCGTCCTGGATTGGGCGTTAAACTCCGCTTAATTTTGCTCACATTATTCTTATTTGTTTGGTAACGATGCTACGACTGTCCGCCAGCGTGCCGCGATTTCGTAATGCTAGAGTTCTTTAATAAACCAGCAAAATTACTGACATGGGTCTGTCGCTTTTAAGCACTCTTAAAAACCATCGGTCTTGCCGCGTTTGAACCCGGGGCCTTGCGATCAGATGGCCAGCATCTAACAAACTTTGCTACCCAGGCTGCATTTGTCCTCAGAGGCCTCTATCAAAATTGAGGTTCTTTTATGTACCGTAAATCAACGGCATGGGACCAACGGCTTTGGTTCCTCAACTAAGATTTTTTACGCCCGTAAAAATCCATCACCTTAAGCTGGGTTTGAACCCGCGAAGACTTAGACTACGGAGGGACAGACACGCGCGCACCCGCACAAGGGAAAAGAACGTTGCGGTTTTACGTGCAGGGTGGTAGTACGCGCCTGATTTAAAGAAGACATGACAGTATTCCCAGAAAATTATTAAGTAGGCTCCTAAGAGAAGCAAAGAAGTATAACTGATAAATATGTATAGATGTTTGAGTAACTGGATTAAAAATCTGATGTGCTTCAATTCACATGAATTTCTCTGCTTCTGTGTAACAAACTATTGTTAATAAGCGTATTCTTCTATTTACTTCATGCTAATCGAGACAAAAAAAAAGCAGAAATAGCCTTATTGCTTGCTTCCTTGTAAGTAGAAGCGAAATATGGGAGTACCATAGGTTAAAGTGAAGTCAAAAGCTGATTACTAGGTGACCAAAGTTCCTTTGTTTATATGGACACGAGTTGACAAATTCCTGTATGAGAAAAGTACAAGTGTTTCAAAGCTGAAACCAAAAACAAGGAATATCTCAAAAACAATCAACTTCTCGAAAAAAATCATGTAACAAATTGTGTGTTTTAATGTGCTCTACATTTTTTGCGTGGTAAGTTTTTGTCCATTTCTTACGGTTTAGCAGTTATGCAAAATTTCGTAAAATTCATCCAGAATAAAGTGCTCTTCAGAGGCTATTCCCAGAAAATTCAAGATATACATATTATTTGTCAGGTAAATATCCTTAATATACGATATTTTAAACAAAATTTTTAGAGCCATTTTTGAGCAAATCAAGAGTTTCGAAAAAAGTTCCATGTAAAGGGTAGTTGGGGGTGGGGGCATTTTATTGAAAATCGTGTCGCATCCTTGGAAGATACCAAACCTAAATACCAAGTTTGGTATTTAACGGTCTTTTCGTTTTTGATCTATGCTGTCCACATACACACACACGGACCTTTTTCCAAAAATGCTTTTTTTGGATTCAGGGGGACCCAAAACATGTATTTTTGGTGAAATCTCTCGTATCGAATTTTGGGTGTAATACAATACCGTCTCTATACACTGTACATAGTACGTGTAGAGAAAGTAAAAATAGAAGCCAATGAACATAAGAGTATCAATAGTGTACTTCGCGGGTGACAAACGGTGGACCATAAAAGTGCTAGTAGTTCAGTGCGTTCTACGAGTGAGGTTACGAAGTACAGTGATTAGATCCGTATTCGACAACCTAGCGTGTAAAGCATTACGTGCTATTACGTTAAATAAGTGAAGTGCCAATGTAAATTAAACTGGTTCACATAAGTGGAGCAGCAGCAGCGGTAGTATCTATTGATTTTACAGTAATAGAATATTTGCGCCACACAGTCGCATGGGTCGGGTGATCGTGTATGTCGTCTAAAAATACTTGAATTTAAAATATTACCCAACATCTATTTTATATATTTTCACAACACTGGGAAAACACACACAGACACAAACACATACACGCGGGAGACACGGATGGACCCATTGTGTATAAGAAGACGTACTATAAGATTAAGTGTGAGATACTGAGAAACAGTAAATATCTCAAGGGATCAGGGATTTACATCACTGAGGACTTCAGTACTAGAGTGAGGCAAGACAGAGGCTTTCTTAAGAGACACATAAGTGAATGATAATATAAACTGAACTAGTTCAAATGAGTGAATGACAATGTAAATTGAACTAGTCCATATTAATGAATGATAATGTCAATTGAACAAGTTCACATGAGTGAAGTGAGAATGTGAATTGAACTGGTTTGCATAAATGAAGTGTCAATGTCAATTAAACTGGTTCACATAAGTGAAGTGACAATGTCAATTGAATTGGTTCACATAAGTGAAGTGACAATGTCAATTGAACTGAATCACATAAGTGAAGTGACAATAAGTTTAACTGAAAAACATTATTTTAGTGTTGGTGAAATATGAATCACATTTGTGAACGATACTGAAATTTGAACCAGATCACATCAGTGAAGCTACAATGGAAGCTTAACTACACCAAGTTTGTGAAACGAAAGTGAATATTGAAGTGCTTCACATTAGTGAAGCGAAAGTGAAAATGGACAGTCACAATATTTTCTGAAATAAACTTATATTGGCCGCGTAGCCGTACTTCGCCCTACAGTTTCGAGTCAATAAAGGTTTGTCGTCTTTCTTTATAAGGTCCATATTGTGGACAGTTGCTCACGTGGGGCGTGGCTTAAGAATTAATAACGCTGGTGGCGCCGCGACGTGGTGAGAAAGCTTTTATTGCCTCGTGTAACGTTACCCCACAATGACAAGTCTCAAAAGCTGCTAAAGAACCGACTGCCCACCGTCAAAAGGCGTAACGCAATAACATCCAATTGATTTCCAATAGATGGCGCCACGGCTCCAGACGGTGGCAAATAATATAGCTCTGCTCAAATTCTTCATAGACGACTTATCAACGTAAGAAATGTAGAAGCGCGTAGCCCAATAACGAAAAGTTGCGCCGATACCAAACTTGGTATTAAAAGGACCGTTTGGCAAAAATTAACATTCAGTCTTTACCTTCTCTCATGCACACCCAGATATTACAAAGCGAAGGTCCTGCATTACACCCAAAAATTCTATACCGGGATCTCACTGCAAATATACACGTTTTCAGACTCTCTTTAAAAAATCCCATGCGTTCCATTCACACGATTTTCTCTACATCCCTGCAACAAATTATAAATAAAAAGCTTATTATTCTATTTACTTCACAATAATCGAGAAAAAAATCGTTGTATAATTACAAGGAAAATAAGGCAGTACACTAGGCCAAATCGACAGTCAAATATTTTAAAAGCTGGTTGCTATGTTATTGAAGTTCCTTTGCTTGTATTGCCAGGCGTGGACAAATTCCTGTACGAGAAACGTATAAGTATTTTAAAACTGAAACCAGTAAAAAGAATTCTCTCGTAAACGGCAAACTCCACGAAAAAAATGTAACAAATTGTGTCCCGTAACGAGCTCAACATTTTTTGTCTATCTCTTACGGTTTACCAATTATGCAAAATTTTACTAAATTCACGCAGAATAAACAGCTCTTTAGTGGCTATTCCTAGAAAATTCAAGATACAAATTTTATTTTCCATCAAAATATCTATAATTTACGACATTTTAATCAAAATCATTAGAGTAACACGAAGATTTTCAAGAAAAGTTTCCTCTACAAGAAACTACCCTTAAGTGGAAAAAATTTCGAAACTTTTTATCTTCTCAAAAAATGGCTAACGATTTTGATTAAAATGTCATCAGGAATATGTCATGACAGGTCGTCTCCTTAGCGCGGTAGTAGCGCAGCTGCCTACCAAGCGGGAGACCTGGGTTCGATCCCCAGTACCGGCGTGGGGATTTTTCCCCCGCTGGGAGACCTGGACCGGGGTGCACTCAGCCTCGTGAGGTCCCTGGGGGGCCAATTGAGGAGCTACTTGATGGAGAAGTAGCGGCTCCAGGTCGTGAGGACCGCATTAACCGGCCGGGAAGGGCTCGAGGCGCTGACCACGTCTCACCCTCCAATACTGCACCCATCCATGACGTCTGTAGTGGACCGAGATGGGGGACGCAGCGGCCGGGCGGTAGGCCAAGGCTCCCCGTGAGCTGTCGTGCCATGGAGTTAATATGTCATGACATTATATATATCGTTAGCCATCTTAAATTTGCTGGAAATAGTCTCTGAAGACCGCTTCTTTCTGGATGACTTTCGTATAATTGATAAGGCGAAAGAGATAAAAACTTATTACACTTAAAATTTAAATTTTATTATTACACACAATTTAATTCGTACACATTTTTATGTAGAGTTAACCGTTTCCAAGGTATCACCTGTTATTAGTTTCAATTTTATTTTAAACTACCTAAACTTTTCTAAAGCGGGAAGTCAACCTTCGTTTCGTCTCTTGCTTTATTTACGAAAAAAGAGACCCTAATCTCAATTGTTTCACATAGCGATGAGCTCTCATCAGCGTCGTGTATTCCCGTATTTCCCTTCTACTTACAGCGAATTAAATGAGAAGACCATTTCTGCTAATGTTTATCTCGATTACCATGAAGTAGATAGAAGAATAGGTTTTATAATAGTTTGCATTTTGAACAGCTGGAGAAAGTTAAGTGAATGCAACACAGAATTGTTGATTCAGAGGACTATAGTGAAATCTTGGTGTGAAAATGTTGTTTGGAATGCAATACCTTCTCTATTATTTAGTATGTAGGAAGTAGAGAAAGAAAAAGCTGACAATCAGTTTACTGCACTGTATTCTTTTTATATGGACAGCGAAGTGTACAAATACTTAAGTGTATCTGCATTAATAATAAGTAGATAAGAAAATGAGCTTTCGTAAGAATAATATGCAGAAGAATGGGTAGAAGAAGTCGTGTGAATACATTGGAATTGTTTTATTCAGAGGGCTTTTGTTCGAAGCCCCGCATGTAACTTCCGAAGTTGGAGTATAAATACGAGGGCCTACCAGAAAGTGTCAAACAATTTTGCATAACTACATAATAACCAAAGTTATCAACAAAAACTTTATTTACAAACTTACAGTACTTGACTATTTCCCAACGCAATCTCCGTTCTGTTAAGACATTTATTGTCACGTGGTACCAGTTTTTCAATGCCAATGTTATACTTGTCTACCGCCAAAGAACTTATTCGTTTTTTTGAATGCACATTATGTTCGACCAATCGATGATAATGCCATGAAAGAGTCTTCAGTGAGGAAATGGCGCATAATTTACAAGTAATCAAGGAAGAACCAGTGTGTACGATAAAGACCGGAGTGGAACTTCATCAATCGTTATGGAGGAGTTGAAAGCAAATGTTGATAGAAGAATTAAGAAAAATTGATGTTATACTTTGGACACGTCCACGAGTTTTTGGATGGAAAATATTTCCCAGTCATGAAGACCTCAAAGTGACAGTGACATCTTGGCTCAGATCTTTAGCGGTGGAAGAGTTTAACATCTGTATTGAAAAACTGGTACCACGTGACAATAAATAGCTTGATAACAATGACGATTACGTTGAGAAATAGAGTAAGGTCCTGTAACTCAGTAAATAAAGTTTTGTGTCGATAACTGATTACTGTTAAGTTATGGCAAATCTTCTGTCGCTTCCTGGATGGCCTCCGACGCATAAATATGTATAAGACGAAGGCACACCTGGGACTGGAGCTGGTAATCCGAGATGGCCAAGTAAGTGCAGTGGCACTTGTCAAACTTAAGTGCTGCTACCGACAGACGGACACGATTGAATTAAACGGAACACGATGTCTCCGTACAGCTGTGAAGTACTTGAGGGAATTCAACTGGCCAAGGAGCACGAGGGTATACGTCCATTTCCGTCAATACCTATGTGTACACTGGAGCATACAAGAAACTGCACCAAAACTATCCGCACTTAACACCACCTATGAAAGACTGAAATTTCATGAAAGTCACAAAAAATCCAAATAAATAATTAATTTAAAATATTTCTGAACACAAAAAGGTATAATTAGACAGCAGTGTTTTAATCCTTTAAGCCACTAGAGCAAAACATTAGAGGTGAAACTGGACTGGACTTGGTGAGAAAAACTTCGGTTCGACGAGATCTCATTCGTATCATGTAAAGTAAAAAAATCTGATGTGTTCCATTCACATGACTTTCTCTACTTCTGAGTAACAAATTATTGTCAGTAAGCTTATTCTTCTATTTACTTCATGCTAATCGAGAAAAAAGTAGCATAAATAGTCTTATTACTTGCTTCCTTGTAAGTAGAAGCGAAATAAGGGAGTAACATAGGTTAAAGTGAAAACCAAGGGCTGGTTACTATGTGACTGAAGTTCCTTGGTTTGTATGGACACGAGATGACAAATTCTTGTATGAGAAAAGTACAAGTTTTTCAAAGCTGAAACTAAAAACAAGGAATATCTCAAAAACGATCAACTCCTTGAAAAAAATTATATGACAAATTGTTTGTTTTAATGTGCTCCACATTTTTTGTGTGGTAAGTTTTTGTCCATTTCTTACGGTTTAGCAGTTATGCAAAATTCCTCCAGAATAAAGTAGTCTTCAGAGGCTATTCCCAGAAAATTCAAGGTATACATATTATTTGTCAGGTAAATATCTTTAATACACGATATTTTAATCAAAACGTTACAGCCATTTCGGAGAAAATCAAAATTTTCGAAAAAAATTCCATGTAAAGGGTAGTTGGGGGTGGGGAAGTTTCTTGAAAATCCCCGTGTCGCATCCTTGGAAGATGCGAAACTTAAATACCAAGTTTGTATTTAACGGTCCTTTCGTTTTTAAGCTATACTGTCCACAGACACACACACACACGCGGACCTTTTTCCAAAAATGTTTTTTTTTTTGGATTCAGGGGGACCCAAAACATATATTTCCGGTGAAATCTCGGTATCGAATTTTTGGGTGCATTACAGTACCTTCTCTATCACTATGTACATTGTACATATGCGACTAGAGTAAGTAAAAAATTGTAGGCTAAACCAAAGAAGACGGATATCTATGGTTATTTCAAAAACTAAATGTAGGTATTTTGAATCTGGGGTTAAAATATTAAACCTTTTTTTCCCCTCGAGATATTTAGTGACGTGAAAAAATGAACAAACTCGACTATTCCTTCCAAAATATTAGAGAAAAGTGGATTAAAGTTGCACTGTAACATATGTGTTATATTATACCTGTGGTACAAATCAAAAGAATCGAGCATTATTAGTATGAAATTTCGAACTTCCAGTATGAAAGTTTGAAACTATTTATGCTAGCTTTTTGAAATTGATACCACATGTACATTGCAAATTTCTTCCATTTTTCTGTAATGGTTTGGAAGTTATGGCAACTTTTTTTTGTTTTTGCCACGTCACAAAAAAAAAATTCTTTGCAACAAGAAAAAAAAACAAAAATTTTGATCTAATATTTTAACCCTAGGTTCACAATGCATCTTCCTTTTGAAATTGCCCTAGGTTTTTCTGTGTTCTCTTTTGGTTTAGTATCCAACAATTCTTAACTGTATAAAATTGTTGTTTTTTTTTTTTTTGTCATAAAAGTATAATTTTTGTGTTTGAAATTTGAAAACATATGCTTAGATAACCTAATAATAAAACCTAGTCATTGTATCTCTGTGAACATGTACAGTAAATTTTGTTTGTGTAACCGAAAAACAGCTCCACAAGGAACATTTTACAGGAAGAAAAATGCTGAAAATATCAATAGCGAGAAAACAAGGAAAGATTTTAATGCATGGTTCAATTAAACTCCACCAGGTTGGTAGGTTCGGCCATCAGCTTTCCTTTTCCTTTTCTCTGCTGCTGCGTTTATTTTTTTCTTGAATTTTTGTTTTTCTTTTGCACAGCTTCGTTTTTTACTTTGCATGGTGCGAATGAGATCTCGTCGAATTGAAGCTTTTCTTGTCGAGTCCAGTAGTGTTTCACCTCTAATGCTTTGCTTTAGCTCCAGTTAAGACATTTAAAAATGGTACCTAGTGGCCAATTACAAAAATTTTATATTCAGGAATATCTAAATTATTTTATAGAATTAAAATAAGAAGCTCGATTTTTTTTAAATTTTTCATGAAATTTCTGTCATACCCTTAACATTAGGATAATTTACACAATTTTACATTTCAGTAATAGTAATTACCACATAGCGCATTGGAATACATTGCACATTTACCTCTAGATGTAAGCAGCACGTGCTCTACGAAGCAATAAATGGATAGGTGCGTGCTTTTAAATACACACGCACAAATGTTTTGTCGCAAATTTTTACTTTCTCTACACGTACTATGTGCTTAGTGTATAAAGAAGGTACTGTACTGCACCCAAAAATTCCATATCAAGATTTTACCGGAAATATGTTTTGGGACCTCCTGAATCCAAAAAAAAAAAACGACTATTTTTAGACAAATTTCCGTGTGTGTGTGAGAGTCTGTGTGTGCCTTTGGGCAGCATAGTTCAAAAACGAAAAGTATGTTAATTTCAGTATCTTCTAGGGATGCAACACCAAGAAAATCTCTCCACCCCAAACTAACCTTTACGAGCAAACATTTATAAAGTTTTGATTTTCTTAAAAATGGTGAAGTTTTCTGAATTTTGCATAACTGGTAAATCGTAAGAGAAACACAAAAACCTAAGTACACAAAATGTAGATATCTTTAAAAGACAATTTATGTCATTCGCAGTTTTTTCCATGGAATTGACCGTTTCTGAGATATTTCTTGTAATTGGTTTCAGTTTTAAAATATATAAAACTTTTCTCATACTTCAATTCCTGGCCACGCAAAGAAAAGGATATCAGTCCCATAGCAACCGTATTTTTAAGCATTGGACTATCGGTTTAGCCTAGTGTATTCCTTTATTTCCTTTCTAATTATAAGGAACTAAGTAATAAGCCTACTTCTGCTGAGGTTTATCTCAATTAGCATGAACTGTATAGACGAATAAGCGTATTAACAATAATTTGTTACAGATACTGAGAAAGGCATATGAATGGAACACATCAGATATTTTAACATGTTCCCACATTCAAAGTAATCCATACGATGCAAGCTCTTATAAATTTATTACACAATTTTCTGCTGCCTCCTGAAAGTACTGTGACAATGCTGTCAGTGTATGTGATCCTCCCATGCTCACTCTGGTATGCGACGGTGGAGCTGGCACGACGCGACGTAACAGGATACTTCGAAACGTGACACACCGACATCTGGTACACTTAAGATGTTGCTCCAAGGTTGGCTTCCAGTAAATTCGATAAGTTTCTAGAAATTTTGGACGTCATTTTCTAGCTATAACACGAGGAAGGACTACAGAGCAGTGTTGTGTTGCAAACTGTGCTGATTCGTGAGTAACTGGAGTGTAAGCGGTGCACGAGCCATCCGTGCTGCTGTAAACTGTCTAAGCGAATTAATTTGCAGTAATGAATCAAAGACTACCTATTTGTAACTAATTGCTGAGTAAAAGAATTTTTTTTTTTTTAGAAAGAATACTGTAATTTTGAGAAAAAAAACTTATTATATTTTGAAAAATAAGTGTTTTGTAAAGTGTTAGAAGCATAATTTTTCTACAGTAGAGATCACATCAGGTTTTATACAGAAAAGAATTTGTTTAAAGAAGACCAAGAAGTGCACCGCGGCTGTAACCAGAATCTTATGGAACGCGACCCTCGGTTCTTCTCGAATGGTTGGCTTCTAGCAGCTTCCAGGAAGTCCTGCGACGTCATTTTCTAGTTATAAAAGAAGGAAGGAGTGTGTGTAGTGTGTGCTGTGTTGTGAATTTTATGAGTCGTATGCGACTGGAGAGCGAACAGTGGTTCGCAACCCAAGCATTGCGTGCAGCTGCAAACTGTCTACACGTCGAAACGTCGAGTGAATTATTTGTAATATTTGTAACCGATTTTTTATGAAAATAAAGACATTTGTTACATTATTAAAGCAAAGTTCACATTTCTCCGAGCTTTCACATTGAAATTATGGCCCAGTCAAGAAGTACAGGTTTATATGGATCGCACTGTACAAAGGCAATGATTCTGAACAAAGGAACATCATCTGTATGCGAGCATATGCGGATACAAAGTGCCCGATTGAACCACATAGCCACATGCGCGGTTAAGAAAGAGGTAAAGTCAAGTTTGCTCACTAATTACAGCATGGCAGGGCTTGTTTTCATTTGTTCGCCGTCAGGCCACTATATCTCCCGGCTATTTGCATGTGAATGGTTTGCCTTTTTAATTTGCAATGCTGCTCTGGACAATTAACACATCTGCGCTGCGCGTTGCAAATAAAAAACGTAACGAGCATCGTTCGTTGAATTTACACAACGACCCGCTCAAAAAAAATTACTTCACTGTGAATCAATTGATGAACTTCATAAAACAGTTCAAATTAGCGTACTCGAATTCTCAAGGCAGAGTTCTGTGTTTAACTGAATATATTTGTTGTTCGTTGTTCATCCAACCAAAACAGAAATACTCTCACATGTTTTCTCTGCCAATTACAAGAGCATCCTTTGTAGATAAATAATACCAAGCTAGCATATAGTGACATAATTGCGCAATGCACGGAGAAGGTTTCATTGGAAGTACAGTCTGGGCTAAAATCGGAGTAGGGTATGGAGTAATACATCATAACAGGTAATAAACACATAAGCAACGGGCTCGCATGGATTAGACTAGGCTGATAAAAATCACTGACGAGAATGGTATGAGAATCTGCCCCATTTGCCAATTAGGAAGAATCGTGGATCCATATCTTGGTAAAATGTAGGCGTACGGAGGAATGGAAGGAAAAGTATTTTACCGTGATTCTTTACCACCGCGAATGTAGACTTATAAGCATGTTGGACGCTACTGGCAGGCGCGGAAGACGTGGACGGGTTAGGTAAATTTCTACTTCATGTGAGACCGTCGCAAATTTTTTTTAAAAAAATTAAAAAAATATATTATTGCTTTAATAAGAAGCAGATATACCTGTGTACAGTATACTATAGTTTACTTTTGTAAGGCACATAACTGATATTTAAAATTGAAACACTAAAGCTTGATGCATGTAGAATGCCCTACATTTTAATCTTTAAACTGTGGTTTCCTAAACATACAATTTTCAATATGAATGTACCTTTTTGTTCAAACTATTATGAATACAAACAGAAATTTTTGCTCACAGCTTTATAATGCTAAATCTGGAATTTCAAAATATACATTTTATAGCTTGATATGTCTAAATTTTGGGGGAAATAAGTATGTTAAAATTTACTATATATCAAATAATTTTTAAAATAAAAAACTAACTCCTGCTAATTGCTATTTTATATGTGTATAATACACATACAAGGTTTCAAGAGAAAAAGACCTTGGTAGAAATTTAGAAAAAGGTACAATAATATTTTTAAAAATTTGGAAATTTGGAAATTACATCTTGAAACAAGTTAATCAAATACTTCTGAAAACATACACAAAATAAGTAAACATGTTTTATATAATTTTTCCAACTTTCAATATTCTAAGTCTAAAATTGTGGAAATAATGTAAGTTTCCAATATTAGATGCAAATAAGTGCTGTCTCAGCTGAGATCTGAGAAGGCTGATAATAGGGAAGAAGGGGGGGGGGGGCAAAAAAAAAAGAGCTAAATGTGATTTTAATGTTTTCCATGATATATTTTATGTCATACTTTTCGGTGTTAGTATTATATGTACGTATATATTTCTCTTAAGTGTTGTGTCTTCTTAGCTTCCGGAGAAGGCCGCGTTATCTTGCATGGGAATGCCGACGTTTCGCTCATCTTGCCGTGAGCTTCTTCTGGGCTCTTGTGCCCAAAATACAAAACTTGGTATTTAAGTTTAGAATCTTCCAATGATGTGACACCAAGATTTTGAGAAAAATTCTCCAACCCCAAACTACCCTTTACATAGAAAAAAAATTGAAAAATTTTACTCTCTCAAAAATTACTAACGATTTTGATTAAAATGCGGCATATTAAAGATATTTATATTAAAATGAAATGTATATCTTGAATTATCTGAGAATAGCCTAAAGACCTCCTTAATCTAAATGCATTTTGCGTAATTGGTACACCGTAAGAGATAGAAACTTGCAACATACAAATTAAGATCCGTTAAAACACACAATTTATGCCATACATGTCTTTTTCGTGGAATTAACCATTTCTGAGATATACTATACGTTTCAGATTTAAAATACTTAAAAACTTTTCTCACACGGAAGTTATAACCTCCTGGCCATGCATAGAAATGAATTTCAACCTCATGACAACCAGCTTTTAAAAGATTTGACTATCATTTCAGTCTAGTGTATTCCCTTATTTCCCTTCTACTTACAAGGAAGCAAGTAATTAAGAAAATATCTGCTGATGTTTATCTGGATTATCATAAAGTAGAGAGAAGAAAAAGCTTTTTAACAATAATTTGTTACAGCAATGTAGAGAAAGTCATGTGAATGGAACACAAGATTTTTTACTTTCTCCAAACGTACTATGTACATAAAGTTTATGGAAGGTATTGTAATGCACCCTAAAATTAGATACCGAGTTTTAACCGGAAATACATGTTTTGGGTTCCCCTGAATTTAAAAAAAGGATTTTTGGAAAAAGGCCCGCGTGTATATGTATCTGTGTGCTGTGGACAGCATAGCTCAATCGTTGAATATCAAACCATCAATGTTAACTAAAAATATTAACGACACAAAACATGACAATTAGAATTGTAAAACGTGCCACTTTCCATGCATGTTCAATGTAAGGACTGTGACAAAACGAAGGTTACGCCTCCGGTGAGGGTCGCAGGTTCGCTTCTCGCACGTAGCAAACACTTTTTTTCCATCTCTTAATGATCTTGAATCAGCTCATAGCGAGTATTTATTTTAGAAATAAATATTTCGTACACGACATTCTGTACAGTTAATAATATGATGACCGAACACCAATATCTGTATACGAAACCATGTGGTACGCTGAAATACTAAAGGTAGTGTTAAGAAAACCAATGTTTTGAAACATTTTTTTAAGATTCATTTTTTTTAATTAAGATATCCTTCACAAAGCGATCAAACACTCTTCATAAACCGATCCGTGGTGTATTCTCATACAAGGTGACTATTTTCTTCCACACGTAAGGGAAAGGTGATTGCGTATTATCCAAAGGGGACCCGATACGATAAAAAATATGTGGCTTCACAATTCCATCATGGTCGCGTATCTGTATTGTATTGGGGTTAGATGAAGGGACGGTCTAGGTGTTCTGTGGTAGCTTGTGAGAATTTATTATCTATTGAGAATGTGTGGGATGAGGTAAAAAAAGGGAGCTGCGCTGTAAATGGGTGAGGGACAAAAGATGGCTTCTGGACACAAATACATGACGCCTGGGCTTTCTGTCCACATTGCTGCAGGCATTTAATTATATCTGCCCCGAAGACTGAGGACAGTTATACGTGCTGAGTGTCCATACACCCGATATTAATGATATTTATTTGTTGTGTTTTAGTTTTAGAATATAATAGTTTATTTACACACGTGTTTAGATATTTAACACGAGTGTTAGTAGAATTACATAACCAGTCATAAAATTAACAAACAAGAACATTTCAAGCAGTGCAAGATTTGAATCTAGGAACTTATGAGTTGAAGTAAGACCTTCTTAACCACTCTGCGACCACGAACTTTGTTTATGTGTTTTCAGTTCAGCATTACGCTGTCGGTCAAAGAGCATTGTACAGTTTTTTCGTGCGCATTGTAAACTCAGCGTTTCCGAAGCTAAGTTACACGAAGTTCTTCGATCGACACGTGGAATCTGGGAATGACTGATTTTTTGCATCCACGGGTGTACGTGTATATTGCTAGAGAAAGTGAAAACGTACCTAAGAGAGTTTCGAGGCTGTGAAATCAAGCTTCGGGATAGTTCTACAGTGACCTTCAAATGGGATGAGGTTTGTCCTTGAGCGCCACCAGACCCGCAGCCAATCGGAGTGCTGCTGTGTTGACATATTGCATTCCCGCTTAACTGGGGAGTAGCACGCTAAGTTATTCCGTCTCTAATGCTACTTGCGCTAAGACAAAATATTCAAATTTTTCAAAAAATAATTTACGAGGAAGATATGGAGTAATGTTCGTAGTAGAACCGTAAAAACTACAGATTTTTAGCTCAAAGAGTTCTCATAATACACTTGAATAAACATTATGTCCCCAGGCAGATTTGCATACTCAGTGTGCGAGTGAGAGGGAAATATGAAAAGAGCGACCTGGCAACGCCGAGCACGATAACTCATTTGCGGCAGCGTAGAAGTCTTCCCATTTGAAAAACATTTTAGTGTTATATTCTTTCGGTGGCATTTATGGATCTATTTTGCAACACGTAGAGCAGATACACCTTGAACATAACTTGCTGGGGGACAAATGACGCTCGATCATTGAAATTCTCGTCCATTCGTCTACATAAATAGAAGGAAATTAAGGGAAAGGAACTTTTCCATTGCAACAGAAATTAGGCCCCACCTAATCTGAATTTCCATCCTTTTCACTAATGCCCGCTACGCCGGAAACAGAAGAGGCGGGAAGCGTTATTAAACCCGGCATGTCTTGCAAGCAAAGCTCTGGTAAAGAAAGGGATTTTAATTGCATTAAATTTTCAGCCCCGCTTTCGACTGTTGCCTCTGAAAGAGCGTAAATAATTTAGAAATACTGGCTGGGAACGGCGAGGCCGACAGCATACACAGCACCGGTAAACTGTACTCGGGTTCGCCGATCGTGAGCGAAATGTTTTCACAACTCCAGCAATTAATATCAGCCCACAAATATATAGGTGCCTTGTTTAATTCCCTTCCGCAGCTGCTAAGGCAATCACGTATTCAGCCTGGAGTTCAAATGCCTTAATCCTTTAGAAGACTGCTGGGAAAAACACCTACATTTCCATTTTACCTAGTTCAAAACAACCACAACTACAATGTACTGAAAAAAAATCGGATGTCTTCCATTCACATGACTTTCTCTACATCTCAGCAACAAATTATTGTTAAAATCTTATGCTTCTTTTTTTTTTTCTTTTTACTTCATGCTAATCAAGAAAAAATAGCAGAAATGGTCTTATTATATGCTTCCATTTAAGTAGAAGGGAAATAAGGGCGTAACACAGGCTAAAGTATTAGTCAAAACCTGGTTGCTATGTGACTGAAGTTCTTTTGTTTTTATGGATAGGAGTTGAGAAATTCCCGTATGAGCAAAGTTTGTTTTTTAAAGCTGAAACCAATAACAACGAATATCTCAAAGGCGAGCCACTCCACGAAGAAAATGTATATAATATAAATTGTGTATTTTAATGAGCTCTACATTTTCTGTTATATAAGTTTTTGTCTATCTCTTATTGTTTGCCAGTAATGCAAAATTCCGTGAAAGTCATCAACAATAAAGTAGCCTTCAGAAGCTATTCCCAGAAATTTCAATATACACATTTTATTTGTCATCTAAATAGCTTTAATATACGATATTTTAATCAAAATCGTTAGAGCCATTTTTCAGAAAATCAAAATTCTCGAAATATTTCCACGTAAAGGGTAGTTAGGGGTGGGGGGATTTTCTTGAAAATCTTTGTACTTTGTATCTTGGAAGATACTTAGCTTAAATACTAAGTTTGATATTTATTGGACTTTTTGTTTTTGAGCTATGCTGCCCACAGACACACACACACACACACACACACACACATAGGGACATTTTTCTAAAAATGCTTTTTTGGATTCAAGGGGTCTTAAAACATGTATTTCTGGCGAAATATTGAAACCTAATTTTTAGGTACGTGGTACCAGTTTTTCAATGATGATGTTATAATTTTCTACCGCCAAAGAACTTATTCATTTTTTTTTTAATACACAAAATGTTCGGCCAATCAAATTCAAAGGCAAATAACGTATGGTGATAATACAATGGATGAGCCTTCAGTGAGGAAATGGCGCATAATTTACGAGTAAACAAGCAAGAACATAACAGTGTGTACGATAAAGACCGGAGTGAAAGTTCATCAATCGTTATGGAGGAGTTGAAAGCAAATATTGATGAAAGAATTATTATTTGAACACCGTACATGACTTTTTGGATGGAAAAGACCTCAAAGTGACTGACATCTTGGCTCACATATTTAGCAGTGGAAGAGTACAATATCTGCTTTGAAAAACTGGTACCACGTGACAATAGATACCTTGTAGCAATGACGATTACGTTGAGAAATAGAGTAAGGTACTGTAACTTTGTAAATAAAGTTCTGTATTGATAACTTTCGTTATTGTTTAGTTATGCCAAATCGTCTGTCACTTTCTGAATGACACTAGCATAGGTGCCTTGTTGAATTCCCTCTGATGGAACAAAACCTTCCGCAGCTGCTAAGGCAATCAGGTATTCGGCCTGGAATTGGAATACCTTAATGCTTTAGAAGACTGCTGGGAAAAGATTCTCATTTCTATTTTATCTAGTTCAAAATAACAACTACCTCCATCACAAAGTATTGAAAAAAAAATCTGATGTGTACCATTCACATGACTTTCTCCATATCCCTGCAACAAATAATTCTTAAAAAGCTTATACTTTATGCTAATCAGAAAAAATTAGCAGAAATAGTCTTATTACTCGCTTCCTTGTAAGTAGAAGCGAAATAAGGGACAACCGTAGGTTAAAGTGATAGTTAAAAGCTGGTTGCTATGTCCTATGTCCTAAGTTCCTTTGTTTATATGGATAGGAGTTGACAAGTTCCAGTATGAGTAAAGTATACGTTTTTCATAGCACAAACCAAAAATAAGGAATGTCACAAAAACGACGAACTCCACGAAAAAAATGTATATAATATAAATTGTGTGTTTTAATATGCTCTACATTTTTTGTGTAGTAAGTTTTTGTCCATCTCTTACGGTTTAGCAGTTATTCAAAATTTAGTAAAATTCATCCAGAATAATCTACTCTTCAGAGGCTATTCCCAGAAAATTCAAGATATACATTTCATTTGTCAGGTAAATATGTTTGATATCCGAAATTTTAATCAAAATCGCTAGAGCCATTTTTGAGAAAATAAAAATTTTCGAAAAAAGTTCCATGTAAAGGGTAGTTGGGGGTGGGGGAATTTTTCTCAAAATCTTCGTGTCGCATCCCTGCAAGATACTAAACTTAAATACCAAGTTTGGTATTTTACCGACTTTTCGTTTTTGAGTTATCGTGTTCACACACACACACACACACACACACACACACACACACACACACACGGACCTTTTTGTGAAAATGCTTTTTTTGGATATTGGGGACCCTAAAACATATATTTCCGGTGAAATCTTGGGATCGAATTTTTGGTGGAGTGCAATACTTTCTCTATACACTATGTACATAGTGCGTATGGAGAAAGTAACTAGTAAACACAAAAAAACATCTAATGCGTCCTTTCACATGTCTCTCTGCATCTTATAACAAATTGTTGTTAAAAAACTAGGCGTCTATCTACTTCAAGCTAATCGAGATAAACATAAGCAAAAATCTTATTACTTAGTTCCTTACAAGTAGAAAAGAAAGAACGGAATGCACTAGACTAAACCGGCAGTCAAATGTTTTAAATTGTGGTTGCTATGGGATTGAAATGAATTTCTTTACGTGCCAGATATTGACAAGTCCCCGTATGAGAAAAAAGGTATTTTAAAACTGAAACCAATAGCAAAGAATATCTCGAAAACGGTCAACTCCACGAAAAAAATGTATAAGACAAATTGTGTGTTTTTAGCAGATCTACATGTTTTGCGTCTGTCTCTTACAGTTAACCAGTTTACAACAATTCCTCCAGAATAAAGAGGACTTCAGAGGCTATACCCAGAAAATTCAACATAAATTTGTGATGGAAATGGCTTTAATTTGTGGTATGTTAATCAAAATCGTTATGGCCATTTTTGAAAAAATAAAAATTTCGAAATTTTATACATGTCAAGGCTAGTTTGGGGTGCTGGGATTTTCTTGAACATCTTCGAGTCGCATCCTTGGAAGATATCAAACTTGAACACAAAGTAAGAACTGAAGCTTTCCTGGCGACGTATTAATTCAAAATCTTCTCAGGCTTCTAACCAGGTAAAAACTTGGCTTGATACCAACGTTTCGAAGAAGTGCATCTTCCTCGTCTTCGAAATGTTGATATCAAGCCAGTTTTTACCTGGTTAGAAGCCCAAGAAGATTTTGAATTAAACACAAAGGTTGGAATTTTACCCACTTTTCGTTTTCGAGTTCTAGTGTTTACAGACACACATACTTTTCACTTTTCAAAAATATTTTTTACTTTCTGTACTGTACTATGTGTATAGTGGAAGTATTGCATTCCTCCCAAAAATTCCAAAATAGATTTCACCGGAAATACATGTTTTAGGGTCCCTTGAATCCAAAAAAGAGCATCTTTAGAAAAAGGTGTGTGTCTGAACAGTATAGTTCAAAAATACCGTTAAAACCCAAACTTGGTGTTTATGTTTAGTATATTCCAAGGATGCGACACTATTATTTTTTAAAAAAAAAAAGTCCCCCCACCACAAACAACTATGTGGAAATATTTCTGAAAACGTTGGTGTGAGTTCTACGAACCCCCAATACCCATTATATAAGTACGCTGGGCTGAACACTTGAGTCACTTCCGAAAGGGAGATGTTCGAATTGGGTTGGACTCGGCGGGGCAATGGTTCCAGATCCCTTTGAAAGATGCTCCGGACTGGACTGAGATGCTCAGACAGGGTTGCGAGACTCAATATAGTCTGGCAGTAATCGGAAGAATTAGTAGAGGCGGCATTCTAGATGGCTTTCAGCCCGACCGAGGTTTTCAGTAGCCTTCTCTTCGGCGTTGACGCGCGTAAATGGTGTATACATTTCCGTCCCTTTGAAGCAGGGGGAGGTAGCATATGAAATAGCTATCGTCCTAATGGATTAGCATAGCGCACCTGTGTTGTCAGGAATTCCATCAGGTTATTATAAACAACATGAGCTGGTTGGATATGTAGAGTCAAGACTGAAAATGTCAATGCCATAGCCGGGATTTAAACAAAGGATGCTCCACTCTAGTCGCTTACGCTACCAGTGAACTACCAAGGCAACATGCCGGCACGGCATTAAATTCCTCAACTGATTCGCATGTTTCCCGGTAAAATAATTTGAGGATCACATTGTGGCTTACTGACTACCTATCCAATTCCTGTTCTACACACGGCTTGTGTGAAAAAAAACCCATTAACATGAGCTAGGCTACCGCAGAGAGACGTCATTTTTTTTGAACAGCTATATATATTTTGTCCTCTACTATATTTCGCTACAGCGAAGCTAAGAGCGATATATCGACGTCTTACTGTGCCTAGCTTTACTTGTCACCCTAAAGGGTTTCTGAACGGAATAATCATTAACCGTGCCTTTACAAAGGGATTTAACTTAGCAGCAAGAGGAATGGAAAGAAATTGACTGATTTAGACATGAATAAGCATCATGTCACCAGGCAGATTTGCATGCTCAGTGTGCGAGTGACAGGGAAATATGAAACGAGCGACCTGACAACGCAGAGCACGATAATATAACCCATTTGCTGCAGCGTAGAAGTCTTCCCATTTGAAAAACATTTTAGTGTTATATTCTTTCGGTGGCATTTACATACATATATTTCACTGTCTATTTTGCAACACGTAGCACTGATACACCTTGAACATAACTTGCTGGGCGACAAATGACGCTCGATCATTAAAATGCGCCTTCATTCGTCTGCATAAACAGAAGGAAATCAAGGGAAAGGAAGTTTTCCGTTGCAACAGAAATTAGGCTAATTTCTGTTCTACACACGGCTTGTGTGAAGAAAAAAAACATTAACATGAGCTAGGCTACTGCAGACTGAAGTAATTTTTTTGAACAGCTATATTTATATACTTTGTGCCCTACTGTACTTCGCTATAGCGAAGCTAACGGCGATATATCGAGCTTTAGTTGTCTCGCAATCGATTTCTGAACAGAATAAGCAAGTTAGCCGTTCCTTTACGAAGGGATTTAATTTAGCAGCAAGAGGAATGGAATGGAATTGACTGATTTAGACCCGGCTCAGCCTGTTTTAAATATTTAAATCGATTTGAGCTGCATACAGGAAGGAATCTTGTCCCCTCAGGGGCTATGCAAAGAGGGAGGTAAATCCCATTTTACAAGATATTAAACTTTAAAAGAATTTCACGGGAGGAAGAGGTTTCTGTAATGCAGAGTTTAGCATATTTAATGTGTTAAATTAGTCGCGTTTCCAGACAAACCGTCTACAGGTTAGCGCAAATTAACCGAAAATATCGTCTTTCTTTGAAAGCGTTGAACCTTTCATTTCAACGAATAATTTATAAGGTTTAGTTAAGGTAACGCTCCCATGAAATTGTAATAAAATATTCCACAAATTACTGCTTAGCTTTTATATTGTAAATCCGTAAACGTTTTTACTTTTCCTACACATACTATACATGTTCACAGTGTATATAGAAGGTATTGCATTCCAAACAAAAATTAGACACCGAGACTTTACCGGAAATACGCGTTTTAGGATTCCCTGTATCCAAGCAAAAAAATTTTAGGAAAAGATCCGTGTATCAGTGTGTCTGTGAACACGATAATTCAAAAGCGAAAAGCCCATACCTTTCAAGGATGCGACACGAAAATTTTGATCAACATCCCCCCCCACCTAAGATTGCTCTTTACATGGAAAACTTTTCGAAAATGTTTATTTTCTCAAAAATGGCTCTTAACGATTTTAATTAAAATGTCGTATATTAAAGATATTTACATAACAAATAAAATGTATATCTTGAATTTTCTGGGAATAGCCTCTGAAGACCTCTTTGTTCTGGATTACTTTTTCTGTATTTTGCATAACTGTCAAGAGATAGAAAAAACTTACCACACAAAAATGCAGATTTCTAAAATGCACACTTAATGTCATATTACCTATTTTTCGTGGAGTTGACCATTTGAGATATTCCTTGTTATTGGTTTAAATTTTAAAATACTTAAAACGTTTCATAGGCGGAGATTTGTCAACTTCTGGCAATGCAAAGATTCGGATTCCATCCACATGGCAACCACCTTTTAAAACATTCGACAATCTTTTTAGCTTAGTATATTCCTTTATTTCCCTTCTACTTACAAGAAAGCATTTCTGCTAATGTTTATTTTAATGAGCATGAAGTAGACAGAAGCAAAATCTCTTTAACAATAATTGTTAGTAAGCCCACCTGGGTAGTGTGGTGGTATTACTTATGGTAAATATCTTAAATACCTGTAAATGGGTACGGATATGAGCCACATTTGAAGTGGGTGTACAGATACTCCGCAGCGGAACAATGCGACGCTAGACATATTTGCACGAGAAAAGACCCTCACGTGTTAACTCTGCCTGGAGCTATGTGGCATAGAATCACTTACTCTCACCCCCTTTTAATAAAACAATGCTTGTTCCCGTACAAACAATCCTTTTCCTCCCCTCTTTATCACAATGCACTTCGTATGCATTTTTCCTACCTCATTCTGCCCGTCTTTGTCAAACAAATGAACGTTTCCAGACCCTCACAATTTCTTCACTTCACGAGTCCCCCAGTACAATGTCTGATGCCCCCATTTTTTGTTTTCTGAGGGTTCCATCAAACCGTTGTAAAATAACTTCTCTTCTCTTGTACTGATATTGCATTCATATGACACTCCCTACTAGTGGATGTACAAACTACTCTTATAAAAGCTTATTTTATGTCTGCTTTATTTTATTTGAGATAAACCTTGCTCAAATAGTAGCATTACCCATTTCGTTCTAAATAGTTGAGAATAGTGATAGTTAAATGCTGAAGGAGACCGAGTACCTCCCATCTATACAATTATAAACGTGAAACATTTTTGTACTTAATTATCAATCAGTCATTCATCTAGATGATCAGGAACTTCACTATGCAACCAAAGCGTATCATCAAAAAGTTCTAGTTGATCAGGAAGTTCACTATCCAACCAAAGCAAATCATCAAAAAGTTCTAGTTGATCAGGAAGTTCACTATGCAACCAAAGCAACAAATCATCAAAAACGTCTAGTTGATCAGAAAGTTCATTATACAACCAAAGTAAATCATCAAAAAGTTCTAGTTGATCAGAAAGTTCACTATACAACCAAAGCAAATTGTCAAAAAGTTCTAGTTGATCAGGAAGTTCACTATGCAACCAAAGAAAATTGTCAAAAAGTTACTCAACTAGATGATCAGGAAGTTCACTATACAACAAGGCAAATAATAAAAAGTTACTCAATTAAGTGATTCTAAATTTCACTATACAACCAAGGCAAATAATAAAAAGTTACTCAACTAGATGGTCATGAATTTCATTATACAACCAAGGCAAATAAAAAAGGTACTCAATTAGACGATCATGAATTTCACTGCATAACCAAGGAAAATAATAAAAAGCTACTCAACTACATGATCAGAAAGTTCACTACACAACCAAGGTAAATAATAAAAAGTTAATTCCAAATCTTCTCGGGCTTCTAGCCAGGTAAAAACTTGGCTTGACACCAACGTTTCGAAGAAGTGCATCTTCCTCGTCTTCAGGGTCATCAGTTCACCCTGAAGACGAGGAAGATGCACTTCTTCGAAACGTTGGTGTCAAGCCAAGTTTTTACCTGGCTAGAAGCCCGAGAAGATTTGGAATTAACACGTCGCCAGGAAAGCTTCAGTTCTTATTTTAATAAAAAGTTATTCAACTAGATAATCAGAAAGCTCACTATACAACCAAAGCAAATTGATAAAAACTTACTCATTTAGATGATCAAGAAGTTCATTGTACAGCCAACGCAAATAAAGTACTAAATTATATGATCAGGAAGCTGAATATGCAACCAAAGAATATTATTAAAAAGTCACTCAACTAAATGATCGGGAAGTTCATTATATAACTGACGAAAAGTGCCAGTAAGTTGCTCAGCTACATCAGAAACTACATCAAAAAATTCAGAATACGACCAAGTCAAATTAAGTTATTTGTCTATATGCTCACTACACAACTAAGGAAAATTATTAACAAATTACTCAACAGAATAGGAAGCACACTATACAACCAACGCAAATTAAGTTATTCAACTGCATGATTGGGAAATTCACCACGAAACCAAGGCAAATTATCATAAAGTTACTCATCTAGATCAGAATCTTCACTGTATAACTAAGAGAAATTATCACAAAGCTACACAACTAGATCAGAAAGTTCACTATAAAACCAAGGAAAATTATCAATCAGTTACTCAAATAGATGATCAGAAGTTCACTATGTAACTAAGGAAAATTATCAGTAAATTACTCCTTCTATGATAGGAAGTTCTCTTTACAACTAACGCAAATTACGCACAAACTACTCAAATAGATCAGGAATTTCACTATTCACTTAAGACGAATTATCAGCAAGTTACTGAACTAATGGTCAGAAATTTGATTTAAGGCAATTTATCAACTCAAAAACATGATTTAGTAGGTCACTAGACAACCAAAACAAAATAGCAATTCAAATAAATGATATAGGTGGGTCCCTAGACAACCAAGGCAAACAATCGACAAACTACTCAAACACACGGTACAGGAAGAGCACTAGACCAGGTCAATATAATACTTAGACGATATAATAGGCATGTTACTAGATAACTGCAATATACCGACAAATTACTCAAGAGAGTAAAGGATGCTTACTATATTATCAAGGTTATTTATTAAATGTTACTTAGGTTGCACCGTAAGGCTACTTTACAAATATTGTCTATCAAGACTATCTCAAACTACCAGAATTAGTCTAGCATACATTATATCACTTCTATCAGAACATCCTCACGTAACCGTCGTTTTAACTCCCGCCCTTTTTGGATAGCAACCTTTGAAGAATGGTCAAAACTCTCCAACTTTCAGAATACGACAGACGCAGTTTTGAAGTTCCAACTGATTCCATCTGATGGTCTCCTGAACGATCAATTCGAACAAACGGGAGATGTATCATTTAATTGCTTCAGGGTGGTAATAAATCCAAGTCAGGTTTAAACGAATCGATATCCCTTGTGTGATTTCCATCATGACAGATACATTATCTGCTCTGTGGAGTTCCACGGATGTCTTGTTTAATCCCCATTTGGAAGACTTGGATATCGCACCCAAAGTAAAACAGTTTATAAGTATATCTAACAAAGAACCATCTAAAATGACCCAGTACTCAAATGAAATGCAGGGTGGAAGCATTTAACCTGAGGCAATAGAATATCACCAAAACTAAGCGTTGCAACAAAGAACGTCTTCAATAAAAATTGCTCGATATAGTGGGGGGCAAGTAAATGTTATTTGTTGTATTTTAATTGGAGAATGTTTGGATGGTAATTTGAGAGTCAAGTTGCGTTTTTTAAATAAGAACCGACATGTATTTTGTTTCCTTATTCCTCAACAAAAACTAAACAAATTTTGTTTAAACCATTTTCTTGTGCACATTGGTGAAAGGCAGATGTACAGAGTATCATCACTGCACGAGTATTGTACAACATCGTACCTTAGTGTAACAAATGTTCAAAATGATGTATTATACCTCAATTCATTTTCCAATTATGTTACTAAACGATTGCTTTGTCCATAAAAGCATGTCTCTTCCAATACTGACACAAGCATTTCGAATGCGCGTCTTCACGTTGTGTGGAGTCGTCGGTATTCAAGACGTTTCTTTCTACCACGCTTACTTTTGTACATATTTTACATTTTCAAGTTAAGTTGCCTTCATTTCGAAAATCTCAGTACCCCAAAGTTCCAAATTAAAAAAAACTGATGTGTTCCATTCACATGACTTTCTCTACTTCTGTTGAACAAATTATTGTTAATAAGCTTATTCTATTTACTTCATGCAAGTTGAGAAAAAATTAGCAAAAATAGTCTTATTACTTGCTTCCTTGTAAGTAGAAGCGATATATGGGAGTATCATAGATTAAAGTGAAGTCAAACGCTGGTTACTAAGTGACTGAAGTTCCTTTGTTTGTATAGACACGAGTAGACAAATTCCTTATGAGAAAAGTACAAGTTTTTTAAACCTGAAACCAAAAACAATATCTAAAAAACGATCAACTCCTCGAAAAAAATGTATATAACAAATTGTGTGTTTTAATGTTCTCTACATTTTTTGTGTGCAAGTTTTTGTCTATTTCTTACGGTTTAGCAGTTATGCAAAATTTCTTAAAATGCATTCAGAACAAAGTCGTCTTCAGAAGCTATTCCCAGAAAATTCAAGATATACATATTATCAGATAAATATCTTTAATATACGATAAGTTAATCAAAATCGTTAGTCATTTTTGAGAAAATCAAAATTTTCGAAAAAAATTCCATGTAAAGGATAGTTAGGGGTGGGCAGATTTTCTTGAAAATCTTCGCATCCTTAAAGGTACCAAACTTAAAGACCAAGTTTGGTATTTAACGGTCTTCTCGTTTTTGAGCTATGCTGTCCACAGACAGACACACACACACACACGCACACACGGACCTTTTTCCAAAAATGCTTTTTTGATTCAAGGGGACCCAAAAGATGTATTTCGGGTGAAATCTCGGTATCGAATTTTTGGGTGCATTACAATACCTTCTCTATACACTATGTACATAGTACGTGTAGAGAAAGTAAAAGGTGACTTATTTATGGAGGCTCTTTTACTGCTATGGTTCTTAGCGTCCCATTCTATTCATATATTGGGCAAGAAATTAGCTTAATTTTGCTCAGAAGCCTCTTTATCGGGTTGAGGCTGTTTTAAATGTGGTAAATTTAGAACCAACGGCTTCAATTCCCTTCCAAAGGCAATGATCCTAAGGATGTTTACACCCGAAGAAACATATCGTCGTCCTCCGCCGGATGGGAACCAATGTTCCAAAGAATACATGCGCTGGACAACATTCACAACAGATTTACTTTTTCCTTGTCTAGTTAGCCGCACTCGTTAGGTTAACATGGAGATTGCAGAATACAGCAGTTTCAAACGTAGCACATAATACTAAACTGGTAATAGAAATAGGTTAAAAATAAGCACTAATATAGGCACTACCAGTAATTATAGGCAGTGAAGTAGGCACAATGGTGCGTTTATTTACTACCTAAAACATATTTTGATATGACAGTATATCCTTATCTTATATTCAAATTTTCTCTTGAGTAGAAACAAATAAACATTTTTTTTAAATTGTCTCTCTTCAAGCACTGTGTATTACTTTCTCTACTAAAAGTAGTAAGCAGGGGAGTATTGTATTCCATCCAAAATCTTGACGCAGATTCAAGTTCAGAATTCTCCAAGGATGCAACACGAAGATTCTAAAAAGTTTCTCTACTGCATAACTTCCTTTTACATGGAAGATTTTTAGAAGTGTTTGATTTCCTCAAAAATTACCAACGATTTTGATTAAAATACCATATATTAAAGCTATTTACATGCCAAAATATTTCATTTCTTAGGTATTTTCTGGAGGTCGCCTGTAGAGTGCTCTTCGTTCGTAAGGAATTGTGTGTCAAAGACATAAAAAATACGTCTGAAATGGAAATGAAATTTTATTTAAGGACGGTCTTTAACAACTGAGGTTATCAGCGTCTCATTCTATTCTGGTTGTGAAAGACCTCAGAGGCCTCTATCGGACTTGAGGTTCTCTCACCTGCCGTAAATCTACGACCAACGACTTT
The DNA here is from genome assembly GCA_030762935.1 of Hymenopus coronatus. Classification (NCBI taxonomy): domain Eukaryota; kingdom Metazoa; phylum Arthropoda; class Insecta; order Mantodea; family Hymenopodidae; genus Hymenopus; species Hymenopus coronatus. The sequence continues at coordinate 133,600,958 of CM060886.1, forward strand.
ACTTCCCTCCTGAAGGAAGTCATACTAAGGATTTTTTGCCCGAAAAACCCCATCGTCCTCCACTGGATTTGAACCCGCAACCTTGGATATATGAAGTTAGCATGGTAATCATTACACCACAGAGGGCGCCAAAAATAAGCCTAGAAATACTTATCCTAAGTTGCGGTCTTTTGGCGACTCCACCCATGTCTTCCACCTGTTTGCTATGCTCTTAAAAGTATGTTGGACAGGCCACGTTACCAAATGAAACCCCAAAACTTTCTGGTTTGATAACAATCCATCCCTCTCACCCTGTGAGACAAGATTAGGTTAATCTTTTCTCTACGTTTCATACTGAAGTTCTAATGTCAATGCAAATCGTGCCCGTGGTGGACTAAATTAACACACTGCTTATACAAGTCAACCTGTTCTGACGGAGTGAAGAGCGTGGTTGGGAATGAATTATCCAATCGGTTTTGCATTTTCTTGCTCGCGACGTATATTGTACCAGAATGGCATCAATGAAAATCGTGCTAAGACCAGAGACCCCGTCAAACGTTCACATTTTCAGCAAAATCACAGCGCCAGGCCTTGGGTGTACAACTAGTAATGCTAAGCGATAGACGAAGACATACTGTATGCAAAAATGCAGATCTCTTTAATTCACAATTTATTCAATGCAAGGTTTTCATACAATACGCATTTCTAAGATATCCATTGTTAATGCTTCAATTCTTCAATATTTTTTTCATTCTTATGTCCTTTCGATGTTCAGTTGACTGCAAGGAAACCTATGTCTTTTAAAATAAGCCAGCATAAAGCCTTCAGTTCTTAAACAATTGATTATCGATATTTCCTTTAATCCAAACCGGAAACTGTAATGTATACTTATTTCTGCAAACTTTTATCTCCATTAAAATGAATTAGATGTGAAGAATACGTATGTGCTTCATTCACATGGTTTTCTCTGCCTATTCTGCAAGAAATAGATATAAATATTAACAGAAACTGTCTGATTTTCTTTTAGTTACAAAGAGTTAATCATATTGAGGTATTTGAAAAGATTGAAAGAAGGGCTATAAAATTGAGAAAAAAAAGGGGTAAATATCTTAGGCCTACAAAAAGTAAGGAGATTAAATGGCAGCCGATGAAAGACTAAAGAAACACTGGCTATGCACACCATTTAAAGCTTACGCTGGTTAAAATGCATGGTTGGAAGTTGCTGACAGATTAGAGAAACCAACATATAACGCAACAGATTTGTTCCAAATTAAGACTAGAGGAATAGAGCTGACGTAAGAAAATTCTGTTATTTTAACCATTGAAGTTTCGTAGTCGGCTTGCCCTTACCATCTTTTAGGACTAAAAGGACTTTCAAGCGGAAGTCTAGGAGTCAGAAGCCTGTCGGGGAGCCAACGGTACGAAACTACAGAATGGAGAACCTGGCCAGGTATGAGCGTGAGGAAGTGGATGATATGAAATACAGGCGAAATGGCTGAAAGGAAAGGTGGTGGACGAGTCGCGGGGAGACTTGGAGAAAACCTGCCCAGAGGACGCTTCCTGCAATACAAAATCCACATGCGAGCGCTTGGGTTCGAACCTGGGCCGCGAGCGGTCTAACCACTCGGCCACCATAAAAGTATGATATTAAATCCCTGTAGCAGACTTTCAGGCCTGTTCTCTGACCTTCAAGAAATTTATGATAAAAATGTCAACACAAATGTTGGATAATGTATAGTTGTTTTTTTTTTTTTTTTTTTGGTAGCTTAACGTCCTTTAACCTGTTGCGTCATATCGGGCGATGAATGAAATTGGTGAAATGATGCTCAAATGATTTCGGGGCCAATGAAGGTTAAAGTTACTCGACATTCGTCTTCTCAGGATAAGGCAAAACCCCGAAAAAACCCTTTTCCGGGCAACTCACCCTAAGCCAGATTCGAACTCACGACATTTTGAACATGAAACAGACACGCTACCACCACACTACCCAAGCGGGCTAAGTTTATGTTTATTATTTCACATTGTTGTAAATACTGTGATAAACTTATTGTTGATACTAATTAAATAATAAATGGATATAGTAAGTAATTAATGACTTCATAATTATATCTAATTGTACAAAGGCATAAACTCGCAACTATAATAATGTGTTAGTGCATATGAGTTTTATATTATATTCTTTATACATTTAACCAATTAGAGTTATACTTATTCATTATTCATTTTATTATTCTTTGTGGCCTTATTTTACTCTCCCACAGGGTACAAAACATAAAACATGTGTATGATAATAAATAAATGCATACACACAAAAGTAAACTAGCCTAAAGCGATATAAAATCGCTCAAGATCTGGTCGCTATTTGACGATAATGAAACTCAGTTCTCATTGCATGGACATGAAAAAAATAAATAACGATATCCCATTTGAAAAAAAATGGAGGCGCTCCATTCACATGACTTTCTCTACATCTCTGAAACAAATTATTATTAAAAGGCTTATGCTTCTATTTACTTCATGCTAATCGAGAAAAAATTAACAGAAACAGTCTTATTACTTGCTTCCTTGTAAGTAGAAGCGAAATATGGGAGTACCATAGATTAAAGTGATAGTCAAAAGATGGTTGCTATGAGACTGAAGTTCCTTTATTTGTATGCATGGACAAGAGTTGACGAATTCCTGTATGAGAAAATTATAAGTTCTTCAAAGCTGAACTGAAAACCAAGGAGTATCTCAAAATTGATCAACTCCAGGAAAAAAGTGATATAATGTAAATTGTGTGTTTTAACGTGCTCTACATTTTTTGTGTGGTAAGCTTTTGTCCATCTCCTGCGGTTCAGCAGTTATGCAAAAATTCCGTAAAATTCATCCAGAATAAAGCAGTCTTCGGAGGCTATTCCCAGAAAATTCCAGATATACATTCTATTTGTCAGGTAAATATCTTTAATATACAATACTTTAATCAAAATCGTTAGAGCCATTTTTGAGAAAAGTCGTCATTTTCGAAAAGTGTTCCATGTAAAGGGTAGTTGCGGGTGGGGGGATTTTCTTGAAAATCTTCGTATCGCATCTTTGGAAGATGCTAAACGTAAATACCAAGTTTGGTATTCAATTGTCTTTTCGTTTTTGAGCTTTGCTGCCCATAGACACTAACACAATGACACACCTTTTCTTAAAATTGCATTTTTTGGACCCAGGGGACCTGAAATGCATATTTCCAGTGAAATTTCGACAGCGAATTTTTGGGTGGAATACGAAACCTTATATTACTACCATGTACATACGTGCTGCAGACCACGCCCACCTTATGGTAATGGACCCTAGCTAATTGCTGCAGGAACCCAACAAGATGCTGCACATTTCGCTGATGGAATTGCCTCGCTACGTTATCACTATAGCCTCCATTTGCTGCAAATGTTCCCATTTTAGAAAAGTTGTGCCTTGAGTGAAACAAATGGGGGAGAGGATGCGATATCAATATTGTGTCCTGGTGCCGGGGAACTACACAGTTTGTCTGTCATTGATCCAGTCGGCGAGCCTCGCTAACTCTCTCACACACACCTCTCTACTAACTTAACAGTTTCAATAAATATCATTCGTACCATGCTTTTACTTGTGATGTGCCCATTTACATAACTTTCTCTAACAAAGGTGCTTCATGCTAATTGAGATAAACATTACTTGCTTTCATGTAAGTAGAAAAGAATACACAAGGATAAAGGGACAGTCAGCCCCCCTCTCTCTCTCTCTCTCTCTCTCTCTCTCTCTCTCTCTCTCTCTCTCTCTCTCTCTCTCTCTCTCTCTCTCTCTCTCTCTCTCTCTCTCTCTCTCTCCCTCTCTACTTCTCTACTTCTCTCTCTACCTCTCTACTTCTCTCTCTCCCTCTCTCTCTACCTCTCTACTTCTCTCTCTGCCTCTCTCTCTACCTCTCTCTCTGCCTCTCTCTCTCTGCTTCTCTCTCTACCTCTCTCTCTGCTTCTCTCTCTACCTCTCTCTCTGCTTCTCTCTCTCTCTCTCTCTCTCCCTCTCTACTTCTCTACTTCTCTCTCTACTTCTCTACTTCTCTCTCTACCTCTCTACTTCTCTCTCTACCTCTCTACTTCTCTCTCTACCTCTCTACTTCTCTCTCTACCTCTCTACTTCTCTCTCTCCCTCTCTCTCTACCTCTCTACTTCTCTCTCTGCCTCTCTCTCTACCTCTCTCTCTGCCTCTCTCTCTCTGCTTCTCTCTCTACCTCTCTCTCTGCTTCTCTCTCTACCTCTCTCTCTCTACTTCTCTACTCTCCCTACTTCTCTACCTCTCTCTCTCTGCCTCTCTACTTCTCTACTCTCCCTACTTCTCTACCTCTCTCTCTCTGCCTCTCTACTTCTCTGCCTCTCTCTACTTCTCTCTCTCTACCTCTCTCTCTCTCTCTCTCTCTCTGTGTTTACCAGCTACACAAAAGCCACTCAGAATGAAGAAGTGTTCCGAGACATTTTCCAGAAAATACATAAGGTATACGTTTTATTTGTGAAGTAAATATCTTTAACATGCGGTATTTTAATCAAAATCATTAGTCATATTTGGGAAAAGTAACATTTTTGAATTGTTTTCCATATAAAGGTTGGTTTGGGGTGGTAGAATTCTTGTGAAATCTTCTGTCATATACTTGGAAAATGTTCAACAATCTTTTAACAGCTGGTTGTTATATGGCTAAAATGCAGTTCTCTCCACAAGGCCAGGAGTAAAGCAAAAAGAAAATGACAAATTCTTGTTTGAAAAAAGCATAGGTATTCTAAAATTGAAATCAATTACAAGGAAGATCTCGCATATGTTTAACTGCATAAAAAAGCTAATATGTTCCATTCACGTGACTTTCTCTACATCTCTGCAACAAATTATTGTTAAAAAGCTTATGCTTCTACCTACTTCATGGTAATCGAGAAAAAATTAGCAGAAATAGTCTTATTACTTGCTTCCTTGTAAGTAGAAACGAAATAAGGTAGTACCATAGGTTAAAGTGATAGTCAAAAGCTGGTTGCTATGTGACTGAAGTTCCTTTGCTTGTATGGACACGAGTTGACAAATTCCTGTATGAGAAAAGTAAGCTTTTTAAAGCTGAAAACAATAAAAGGAATATCTCAAACACGATCAACTCCACGAAAAAAGTGTATATAACAAATTGTGTTTTTTAACGTGCTCCACATTTTTTGTGCGGTAGATTTTTGTCCATCTCTTACGGTTTAGCAGCTATGCAAAATTCCGTAAAATTCATCCAGAATAAAGTAGTCTTCAGAGGCTATTCCCGGAAAATTCAAGATATACATTTTATTTGTCAGGTAAATATCTTTAATATAAGAGGTGTTATTCAAACTCATTAGAGGCATTTTTGAGAACATCAAAATTTTCGAAAGAAGTTCCATGTAAAGGATAGTTGCGGGTGGGCGCTTTTCTTCAAAATCTTCGCGTCGCATTCTTGGAAGATACCAAGCTTAAATACCAAGTTTGTTATTTTACCGACATTTTGTTTTTGAGTTATCGTGTTCACAGGCACACGGACACACGGACCTTTTTCTGAAAATGCTTTTTTGGGTGCAGGGGATCCTAAAACATATATTTCCGGTGAAATCTTGGTATCGAATTTTTGGTTGGAGTGCAATACCTGCTCTACACACTATGTACATAGTAGGAAGTAATAATGTGTAATGTACTATCTTTTACAAAGGTTTATCACGATTAAGTTAAACACACTGGGTGTGGAAGTCGTGCCAATGTGCCCATCAGGTTTCTCTAAAATGTTCCTTCTCTAATCAGGAGCGTCAAAAATCATGTTCAGTCAAATATCGACATATTATTTTGGATGGATTAAATATTCTAAATGATATAAACAGATTTTTGCTTTCTCTGCACGTACAATGTACATTAAGTATAGAGGAAGTATTGTACGTTACCAAAAAATTCGATACCGAGATTTCACCGAACATTTATGTTTCGAGGTCCCCTGAGTCCAAATAAGGATTTTTTTTAGAAAGAAGTCCATGTGTGTGTATAGCTCAAAAATGAAAAGTCCGTTAAATACCAAATTTGGTATTTAAGTTTAGTATCTTCCAAGTATTCGATACTAAGATTTTCAAGAAAATACCCCAACCACACTTCACATGGAAAAAGTTTCGAATATTTTGGTTTTCTCAAAAATGGCTTTAACCATTTTGATTAAAATCTCACATTTAAGATATTTACATGACAAAATATATATCTTGAATTTTCTGGGAATAACCTCTAAATAGCTCTTTATTCTTGATGACTTTTTCTGAATTTTGGATAATTGGTAAACAGCAAGAGGGAGACAAAAGCTTACCACACAAAAACTGTAGATCTCCTTAAAACGCAACATTTATGTTATATAGCTACATTTTTTTCGTGGAATTGACGTTCTCGAGATATTCCTTGTTATTAGTTTCAGTTTTAGAATACTTAAACATTTTTCTTATACGGGAAATTGTCAACTCCTAGCCACGCAAAGAAACTAATTTAAATCCCATAGCAACCACATTTTAAAACATTTGACTGTCGTTTTAACCAAGTGCATTTTCTTATTTCCCTTCTACTTATAAGGAAGCAAGTAATAAGACCGTTTCTGTTGATATTTGTCTCCATTAGCATGAAGCACCTAGAAGAATAAGCTTTTCAACTATAATTTGTTATGAGAAAGTAATGTGAATGGAACACATCAGATTTTTAAAACTTAAAAAAAGCGTAAACAGATTCTCAGATAACTAACTCTTCACCCCACAGAGCCCGAAGTAAGGCATGTTCGTTCTGTTTCAGCTGTTACAATGTCGCTTATGGTTCGAATCCCAGTTTTATTCGAATTTTTGTATCAGACAGTTCGTTAATTCTACGTACTGCATATGAATGAGATTTCTCTTCCATTATTGCAAGACTAAAACAAACAAAAGGCGACAGAAAACAAACACGCAATAAACAAAAGCGTTTCGCAGTTGTTTTTATGCTGGAAGTGCATTTGTTTCGCATTATATTGAACGGGCTTTCTGATATTCAAGTCATCGCAATATTGCACCTTTAAACGCCGCGCTATCTGCATAAACAAAAACCAACTGATTATAATAACACGTTATGAGGTTCGTGTACATTGTAGCGTAATAATAGGACTAAATGTTGACCTTGGTAGGCCTGTACGCCATTTGTCAACAATGTAAATAGTCAAATTGTTATAATATTGTTATTTATACATAAAGTTTCCATGTATATCATTATGAAATATTTTAACTGCTGCCGGTGTAACTGAATATTACTCTTGATCTTATTCTCCAGTTTTGTGAACATAACACAGGGCGGAATGCTAGTGGTTTACTGAAGCACGTTCTGTGTCCAGCCGCCATCTTGTGGCAATACAAACTACCATACGTAACATCTGTCAAATTAATTGTCTTTCCAAGTTTTTGAAGTACAGAATGTAGGGCAAGGGAAGGGAAGAAAATCTTAGCTGAAGGAATATTTAATACCATCACAATTTGTGGCTTGTTAGAAGCTATTATTGATAAATTGGTATAATTGCAGTAAACATAACTTAATTTTGTTCTAATTTTTTGGTCTAAAACGACTGATAATGTAACAAAAGCTGTATCACATATTACAGCATTGGTTTAAAGCTTTAGTAGAATGGGTGATATTAATCAAGAATTTCGATCGAGGAATATTGGGATAATTACCATTGCTTTACGAGTCCGAGGAACACGCCCCCTATTCTCATTCTGTTGATAATGTATTTCATATTTCACTAAATAAAGCACCGAAAAATCACTAAATACACTAACCTATGTATTAAAACACATTTCTCTTTCCTTGTTTTGCTTCTGCTATTCGAGAAACAACCAGACACCGCACAGGTATTGATCATTATACTGGTTTAAAACTTACGGTTTAAACTGAACATTTAACACCACAAAATCTTGTGCACATTTAACCCACACAAGGCGTACTCATCTCAAAAGTGTAATGTCTAAAAATGGCGGTTTGACAAAAACGTGTTTCACCAACTGCAATACACAAGGATAGGGAATTTCCGATTTAAATTCTCTGTATCTGTGGGTTTCCTTCCGTTTTGTGAACATAGAGACGGTGGTGACAAACGGCGAGGCTTCAAAAAAAAGGACATATCTATTTGTATACAAAAATTTGCAAAAATGTTATAGGTTATTATATACATCTTGAATTTGCTCTAAATAGCCTCACAAGCCCTTATTTTATGCGATTTTATTTAGGTACCTGGGAAATTATATTTTGACAAAATGTTATTTAACAAAAATCTCATTTGTTCCATTCATACGAGTTTCTCTACAGCTCTGTAACAAAGTATTGTTAATAATCTGATAGTCATTTTTTTTAAATCTATCGTTATGCGATTGTCATTGAAATTTACTTCTTTGCTTGGCCAGAGTAGAACAAAAGAAAACCGGACACTTCCTGCCTGAGAAGAGTGAAAGCATTTTAAAATTGAAACCAATAACAAGGAATATCTCGGAAACTGCCACTCTACAACAAAAATGCTTATGATAAATTGTGCTTTAGCGAGATCTACATTTTTTGTGCAGTAAGGTTTTGTCTATCTCTTACGGTTTAATCGTTATGAAAAATTCTGCAAAAATCCACCAGAACAAAGCGCTCTTCAGACGCTATTCCCAGAAAATACAAAATATACATTTTATTTCTGTAGTGAATAACTTTGATACACGGTATTTAAATTAATCGTTAGAGCCATTTTTGAGAAAAACAAGATTTTCAAAAAAACAAAAAATTCCATGTAAAAGATAGTTTGAGGAGAGGGGATTTTCTTGAAAATCCCCATGTTGCAACCTTGGAAGATAACCTTAAATGCCAAGTTTGGTATTTAACGGTCTTTTAGTTTTTAAGCTATGCTGTCCGCGCACGCGCACGCACCATTTCCTAAAAATGCTTCTTATTTTTATTTAGGGGAACCCAAAACATGTATTTCCGGTGAAATCTCGGTATCGAATTTTTGAGTGGGATACAATAACTTCTCTATCCCTATGTACATACGAGGTTAGAGCAAGTAAAAAGCATTTTTGGAAATAGGTCCGTGTGTGTGTGTGTGTGTGTGTGTGTGTGTGTGTGTGTGTGTGTGTGTGTGGACAGCTCAAAAAACAAAAAAAAAAAACGTTAAATACCCCACCCCAACTACCCTTTACATGGAACTTCTTACGAAAATGTTTATTTTCTCAAAAATAGCTAATGATTTTGATTAAAATATCGTTTATTAAATATATTTACGTGACAAATAAAATGTGTATCTTGCATTTTCTGGGAATAGCTTCAGAAGACTACTTTATTCTGGATGAATTTTAAGGAATTTTGCGTAATTGCTAAACCCTAAGAGATGCACAAAAGCTTGCCACACAGAAAATGTAGAGCACATTAATACACGCAATTTGTACTATATACTTTTTTTTTTTTTTTGAGTTGATCGTTTTTAAGTTATTCCTTGTTTTTAGTTTCAGCTTTGAAAAACATAATTTTCTGACACAGGAATTTGTCAACTGCTGTCCATACAAACAAAGTCACATAGCAACTAGCTTTTGACTATCACTTTAACCTATGGTACTCCATTATTTCGCTTTTACTTACAAGGAAGCAAGTAACAAGATTGTTTCTGATAATCTTTCTCGATTGGCATGAAGTAAATAGAAACACAAGCTTTTTAACAATAATTTGTTGCAGAGATGTAGAGAAAGTCATGTGAATGGAACACATCAGATTTTTTTGAATACACGCGACTTTAAAATGTGTATTCCCTGTAGAATGACAGTAATGAGCTTTTGTGTGGAATGCAATACCTTCTCTACCTAAGAGGAAGTGAAACGCCCGGTCAACAATTTGAACCACTGCGATATAACAATTATCGGTATGGAGCTATTGTCTCGCATGTGTTAATTATTAGCCTGGTGGAATGTTCCAGTTAGCAAACAGGCTCTAAACTGATAGACCGCAGGTTCGATTTCCTGTGAGGTGATGAGGTGGTGGTATTTTGCCTGCCAGGTCTAGATCATCCCCTTGGTTAATAATAGCAGCTAATCAGCACAAACGGGGCGTGGGGAGGTATCAGTGGCGGCTCGTTGGGACCTAACTACAAAACTATATGTCCATCTGCACTTCTTTCAAAACAAATATGATGTGTCCATTCACATGACTTTCTCTAGCTGTTGGGGAGTGATCAGTGGCGGCTCGTTGCTCTGAATGTGGGACGTAACTACCAACCTATGTCCTATTTTAACATTCAGTTCTTTCATAAACAATCTGATATGTCCCATTCACATGACTTTCTCTAGCTGTTCTGAAAGCAAATTTTGCCTACAAAAGATTATCTACGTCATGCTACGTCCATATAAAGGGTAGTTGAGGATAGGGATTTTTCTTGAATCTTTGTGGCCCAACCTTGGAAGATACTGAATTTAAATACAGAGTGTGATATTTAACGGACTTGTCTTACTTTCTCTGCATTGTGCAAGATATGTGGGTAGAGCCGGTATTGCACTCCGCCTAAAATTCGATGCTGAGATGTCAGCGGAAATACACTTAGGTTCCCCCGTATCCAAAAAAAATTAGAAAAGTGTTTCCGTCTGTCTGAACACAACTAAAATCGGTCAAGCACCAAACTTGGTATTTAAGTGTTAATACCTTCCAAGACACGAAGAATGAAGAAAACGTTTCCACCTCAACGATCCTTTATATAGAAATAATTTCAAACATTTTTACTCTCAAAAACAATGAACGATTTTCATTAAAATGTATATTAAAGATATTTTACATGACAAAATGTATATCTCGAATTTTCTAGAAAAAGCCTCTGAGCATCTCTTCATTCTGGATGGATGTTGCATAACTAGGAAACCGTAAGACATACACACACATTGTAGATCTCGTTAAAACAAAACTTATGTCATATCCATTTTTGAACTATTCCTTGTTATTGGTTTCAGTTTTATTGGCAATTCCTGGCAATGCATATAAACGGATTTCAACCACTTGACAACCAACTTTTAAAAGATTTTACTATCGTTTTAGCCTAGAGTATTCCCCTATTCCCCTTCTACTTACAAGGAAGCAAGTAATAAGACTATTTCTGCTAATTTTTATCTCGATTAGCATGAAGTAAATAGAAGCATAAACTTGTTAACAACAGTTTGTGTCAGAAAAGTAGAGAAAGTAATGTGAATGAAACATATCACATTTTAGTTACGTTTACTCACACACACACACACACACACACACACACACACACACACACAAAGAACCCTTTTGCTTTTTCTAAAAATGTTTCTCTTTAACTCAGGGGTATTCATGACATATATTTTCGGTGTGATCTCGACACTGATTTGTGTGTGGAATACAATACCTCTCTATTCACTACGCACGTGGTATATAAAGTACAAATCTGATGTGTTCCATTCACATGACTTTCTCTACATCTCTGTAACAAATTATGGTTAATAAGCTAATTCTTCTGTCCACTTCATGCTGATCGAGACAGAAAAGGTTTTATTACTTAGTTCCTTGTCAGAAGAAGGGAAATAAGGAAGTACACTGCCTAAAGCGATAGTCAAATATTTGAAAAGCTGTTGCTATGCATTGCCACGAGTTTATAAATTGTCGTATAAGAAAAATTTAAGTATTTTAAAACAAAATACTAACAAGGAACATCTAGGAAATGTTCAACTCCATGAAGCAAATGTTGACATAAAATGTGTGTTTTAACGAGATCTATATTTCTTGTGCGGTAGCTTTATGTCCATCTCTTATGATTTGCCAGTTATGGAAAACGCATTTAGTACAAAGAATACTTCAGATGTTATTCCCAGCATGCAGTTTATTTCTCATTTGAGTGCATTAATATAAAGTTTAATCAAAATCGTTAAGAGGCATTTTGGGGAAAATAAAAAAAATCCATTTTTTTCATGTAAAGGGTAGTGTGGGGTGGAGAGATTTTGCTCAAAATCTTCGTGTCGCATCCTTGGAAGATACTAAACTTATATACCAGGTTTGGGATTTTACCGACTTTTCGTTTTTGAGTTATCGTGTTCAGAGACATACACACGGGCTTTTTCTAAAAATGCGTCTTTTGGATTCATGGGGTTCCAAAATATATATTTCCGATGAAATCTCGGTATCGAATTTTTGGGTACATTACAATAGCTTCTCTTTACACTATGTACATAGTCCATTTAGAGAAGGTAAAAATGTATGGTTTCGTCCGTGCCGAAGGCGCGGGCAGGCAAAACACCACGCAGCCGGTTCGGACGTTTTTGGATCACCCGGTATATCTGCAGTCTGGCAGGCTTGAGAACAACTTTCCAAAGAGCTAGTATCTGCGCCATCTGTCCGATACACAGACCTTTTCCTTAATTGAAACATGAAAGAGGGAGTGAGAACATAGGAAGTTAAAGAAATTCACGAGAGTAAAGAAACCATGAATGCGCCTAGCCAATCAGGGAAAAACAAAAAACAGGCCCTCGCTCGTAAAAATGCAGGAATATGTTGTATCCTGAACAAAAGTAATATTGGATGCAGAAATGCAGCAAAGCAAGGAGAAAGTTTTTATTACACATTCCTAACAGCTGCGCACTTTACGACGGACGACGACGTTTGTCCTGGACATCGATTTGTTGTGATATTAAAATTCATGTTACATATGCCCTGTGTCTGACCTCATAAAAGGAATTCCTGCGGTGGGCGCGCATGCGCCGTGTTGCGGCGAGCGGAATTCCATGCTGTGTGTGTGGTTCGCCGCCAATTCTGTTCACGGTTCATAATCCGGAAAGTAAACGTCCGATATTCACATTGATTCCATGACTTCAGTGGCGTATACGTCAATATTTTCACAGGATGAGAAGAACACAAACCAACTCAATCAAATGCAAATACTTTGGTCTATGTGCAAATATGTGCAGGCGCAAGTGTTCAATACGCAACAAACTGATTTTAGATATTCTGCAATACATAAAATGCTTTGTTTGGGAAGAGGTAATATAATAGCTTAAATGTTTTCTGTTTTAACCAAAATTGTGAGCCAATTTTAAGAACCTGTAAAATGGTTAAAAAAAAACTGTACTTGTAAAGGATAGTTTAAGAAGCCATAACGTCAAGTGTTTAGATGAATTTACATACCAAATTTGGTATGTACTCCACTTTTTGGTTTTGGGTTATGTTACTCACCTTTTTATATAATTTTTTTTAGTTTTTTTTCTTTCATTCTTTTTTCTACTATTCTAGCCCATATGTACAATATATAGTAGATATAGAAGGTTTTGTATTCCACCTTAAAATTCGATATTGGATTTCGCAGAAAATACATGTTTTAAAACCCCCTGAATAAAAAGCATTTTAGAAAAAAGTCAAGTGTGTAGGGAAGGGTAGCAAAGCTCAATAACGTTAAATACCAAACTTGGTATTTAAGTCCAGTATCCTCCAAGGATGTGACACGAAGATTTTCATGAAGCCCCCCCCCAAATACCATTGGAAATAGCCTCTGAAGAATTTTTCATCCTGAATGACTTTTGTACAACTCGTAAACCGGTGAAATACTTACTACATCGCCAAATCTAGATCTCATTAAAAAAAAAAGAAGAAAAAAACATGTTTGTCATATACACATTTTACAGAGTTAACCGTTTGCAAGATATTCCTTGCTGTTGGCTACATTTGGTTACCAGTTCCTCTTTTTCTCAAAGGAGAACTCGTGTTTCACGCCTCTTAACTTTACTCCTAGTCACGTAAAGAGAACGGAATTTCAATTGTTTCACATAGCGATCGGCTTTTAAAAGATTTGACTACCGTTTTAGCTAGTGTATTCCCTTATTTCCCTTCTACGTATACGGAAGCAAGTACTAGATCATTTCTGCCAATATTCATCTCGATTAGTATGATGTAGATTGATGAATAAACTTTAAGAATAGAGTATTTGCAGCACAGTTAGAGAAAGTTATGTGAATGGGACACATCATATATTTTTTAATTCTATAGGTATTCAAAACATACAGGGGGTCCACAGAAAATATTCCTCGTTTATAAACAGCACATCGCCACTGTCAATTGTTGGACGTGCATAAATTGGTGTCAACATAAAGCGAAACCCAAAACATCGTAAACTTCTCTCAACAGTTCCACAGTTATTTTGATTTTCAAAGTCATTATTCGTCCCAATTTCACTTATTCCTGCCTAGTTTGGTGTGGTACAGCCTATATCAAAATTTACTTCAATCGTTTTCAAAATTTTGTTCGTCTCACAGTCCACGCAACCTGTTTTGCCAGGCATGCACCATTATATAGAGAATAAACGCAATCGTGTGATCGTAGGTGGTTTGAAACCTTTCTATCGCAATCCTGACGAGTTTCTGTGTCGATAAATTACCGTGGATGAAACATGGATACACTATTACACTCCAAAGACAAAAAAATAATTGAAGCAGTGGGTTTTTAAAGGTGAACTGGCTCCGAAGAAGATGGCGAGATCTGCAGAAAAGGCGATTAATCTCGGTTTTTGGAGATGCACGCGGAGTCGTCTACATTGATTACTTGTAGAAATATTTTCTCCCATCAAGACAATGCAAGGGTGCACACCTGCACAGTTTCGATGGCGAAAATTGTAGAATTACGTTTCGAATTAATTCAGCATCCACCGTACTCACCAGATTTGGTCCACAGTGACCTTATGTTTCCAAACTTGAAAAAGTGGCTCGGCAGAAAACGATTCGCGTCTAACGAAGAGGTCACCTCTCAAACAGATGCGCTAAAAGCAGATTATGTTGGAAAAAAATCTGATGTGTTCCATTCACATAACTTTCTCTACATCTCTGCAAAAAAGTGTTGTTAAAAAGCTTAGGCTTCTATTTTCTTCCTGCTAATCGAGAAAAAAGTTAGCAGAAATAGCCTTATTACTTGCTTCCTGGAAGTAGAAGCGAAATAAGGGAGTACCATAGGTTAAAGTGATAGTCAAAGCTGGTTGCTATGTGACTGAAGTTCCTTTGTTTGTATGGACAGGAGTTGACAAACTCCCGTATGAGAAAAGTATAAGTGTTTCAAAGCTGAAACTAAAAACAAGAAATATCTTAAAAACGATCAACTCCATGAAAAAAATGTATATAACATAAATTGTGTGTTTTAATGTGCTGTACATTTTCTATGTGGTAAGTTTTTGTCCATTTCTTACGGTTTAGCAGTTATGCAAAAATCCGTTAAATTCATTCAGAATAAAGTAGTCTTCAGATGCTATTCCCAGAAAATTCAATATATAAATTTTATTTGTCAAGTAAATATCTTAAATATACGAGATTTTAATCAAAATCGTTAGAGCCATTTTTGAAAAAAAAATAAAAAATTTCGAACTTTTTTCCATGTAAAGGGTAGTTTGGGGTGGAGGAATTTCTTGAAAATCTTCGCGTCGCATCCTTAGAAGACACCAAACTTAAATACCAAGTTTGGTTTTTAACGGTCTTTTCATTTTTGAGCTATGCTGCCCCCCCCCCTACACACACACACGCGGACATTTTTCTAGAAATGTTTTTTTTTTTATTCAGGGGGTCTCAAAGCATATATTTCCGGTGAAATCTCAGTATCGAATTTTTGGGTGCAATACAATACCTTCTCTATACACTATGTACATAGTACGTATAGAGAAAGTAAAAAAAAGATCGAAAAATCATTTGCTTTTCTATCTTTTTTCTAAGGATTTACTTAAAGCCCCTCGTACATTAAAAAAACATCACTATTATTATGTATAATAACCGGTATACAAGTTTGTGGATTTCCAAATTTGACAGAAGCATCCATCACCTTAAAGCGTTCTGGATAAGCTGCTGATATCAGCAGAGTTAAAAGCCCTTGCCACAAGTATGTTTACAATATGTCGAAGTGCAGCCTACAGCTCTCGACATCGCCGTGCTGAATACTCCAGCATATTGAATGTAACGCGTCAAAGCGTTCTCCGTGTGCATCTGTAGTGTAACTCTTCAGATGCATTCGTCACATACTGCTTTTTCTACTCACTCTTCTTACGTCTTACTCTTGTGACAATATTAAAGCCACAAGCCACCCCTAGCTACCCTTTACATGGAAACAGTTTCGAAAATTTTATTTTTGTTAAAACAGCTGTAACGATTTTGATTAAAATACCACATATTAAAGCCATTTCTATCACAAATAAAATGTATATCTTGAATTTTCTGGGAATAGCTTCAAAAGACCTGTTTATCCTGGATGAATTTTGCTTAATTTGGCATGCCTAGTAAACCGTAAGAGATAGACAAAAACTTACTGCACAAAAAATGTAGATCTTGTTAAAATACACAAGTTACGTCATACACTTTTTTATCGTGGAGCTTACCGTTTTCGAGGTATTCCTTGTTATTAGTTTCAGTTGTGAAGTATTTACACTTTTCTCAGGCGGGAGTGTCCGCTTTTCTTTGTTCGACTCCTGGCCAATCAAAGAAGCGATTTACAATGAGAATCGCATAACAGCTTTTAAAACATTTGACTATCATTTTAGCCTAGTGCATTCCCTTAGTTCCAGTGTACTTATAAGGAACTAAGTAATAAAATTCTGCTTGTGTTTATCTCGATTAGCGTGGTGTTGAAAGAAGAATTGTGTTTCGTAAGAAGTTTGTAGAGTAGCTAGAGAAAGTCATGTGAGTGTAACATCACATTTTTATTTTGATCGGAAAGTTTTACTTTAGCCATTGGCAGCATTGGCATCACGCTCATATTTTCTTCATGTGAGAGTTTCCAAGTACAGCGAAGATGTGTTTGAAAAATTTTCTTTACTGTCAAGTTTGAAAACAATTTCTGAAGAAGTGAAGTTTTCGATATAAATGACCGATCATCTCAAACTAAGTGACACTAAGGGCTGAAATGTTTATCACACATTTGTACCTAAACATATTAATGAAAAAAGTGTTTATGTAAATGGATTATTTTTTTTATTTAAATTCATAATTTTAGAATAAAATTTTAAAAGCATTATTAAAAAATCATACTTTTCCTTCTAATTAAGAGAAGTGTTCTGTTTTTACTTTCTCTACACGTACTATGTACATAGTGTATAGAGAAGGTATAGCACTCCACCCAAGAATTCGATATCGAGATTCACCGCTAATGTATGTTTTAGGGTCTCCTGTATCCAAAAAAGCATTTTCAGAGAAAGGTCCTTTGTGTGTGTGTGTGTGTGTGTGTGTGTGTGTGTGTGTGAACACGATAACTCAAAAACGAAAAGTCGGTAAAATACCAAACTTGGTATTTAAGTTTAGTATCTTCCAGGGATGCGACACGAAGATTTTGAGAAAAATCCCCCACCCCAAAATACCCTTTATATGGAACTTATTTCAATTTTTTTTTATTTTTTATATAATGGCGCTAACGATTTTGATCAAAATATCGTATATTAAAGATATTTACCTGACAAATAAACTGTGTATCTTTAATTTTCTGGGAATAGCCCCTGAAGACTGCTTCATTCTGGATGCATTTTACTGATTTTTGCATAACTGATAAACCGTAAGAGATGGACAAAAACTTACCACACAGAAAGTAGAGCACATTTAAACACATAATTCATGTTACATACACTTTTTGCGTGAAGTTGATCGAATTTTTTTTTTTTTTCTTTCTTTTTTTTTTAGATATTCCTTGTTTTCGTTTTCAGCTTTAAAAAACTTATATTTTTCTCACACAAGAATTTGTCAACTAGTGTCCATTCAAACAAAGGAACTTCAGTCACATATCAACCGGCTTTTGACTATCACTTTAATCTAGTGCACTCTCTTATTTCGCTTCTACTTATAAGGAAGCAAGTGATAATACCATTTCTGCTAATTTTTTCAGGATTAGAATAAAGTTAATAGAAGCACAGGTTTTTTAACAATAATTTGTTGCAGAGATGTAGAGAAATTCATGTGAATGAAACATCAGATTTTTTATCAATCAACAGCAAAATTATTGTTGAATATACTTTGAAAAAGTTAGCTTAATATCTAAAATAGTTGCTGAGATTAAGGGTCAAGCTTTATGACTGCCCTTTAAGGGGAATAGTGAGTAGAGAGAGTCGTTAGAATGTAACTCATTACACTAACTTGTGGCTTAAAGTTATAAAGCTGCAGGAAATGAAAATGCAAACCCAAAAACCATGAAATGATTTGTTATTATAGCGTTCAGAAGAATCGTGTGCTAAGGAAAGAAAGAAATTAAATGATATTACAATAGTTATTTATGGAAGCGGGAGAACACAGCCATAGATTTCACGTGAGTGGAAAGTTTAGGGCTCCGGGCGAACCTCCGCGGGCGCATAAATCTGTTTATTCTCTTGCGCAATACAATAGTTATTCCACTACTGTCAAACTTATATTAATGTTTAATTTTAATAGCGCGTATATTTAGAATCACATTTATCCACGGTATAAATTAACTAGCATGAACACCAGAAAGACTCTTGATACAAATTTACATTTACTTTTTTACACCAACAAGTATTGCCTCGGAGTAGTGGTACTTTTATTAAAATATCAAATGTCCTAATATTTATTTATAGGAGCATTTACTAACCAAACGACATAACCCTGTGACATCGCGAGGCTCCCATTTATACCAACTACTCCGACTGTGGAGGTCGTCTCCTTAGCGCGGTGGTAGCGTTGCTACTTACCAAGCGGGAGACCTGGGTTCGATCCCCAGTACCGGCGTGGGGATTTTCCCCCCGCTGGGAGACCTGGCCCGGGGTGCACTCAGCCTCGTAAGGTCCCTGGGGGGCCAATTGAGGAGCTACTTGATGGAGAAGTAGCGGCTCCAGGTCATGAGAACCGCATTAACCGGCCGGGGGGATTCGAGGCGCTGACCACGTCTCACCCTCCAATACTGCACCCCATCAATGACGTCTGTAGTGGACCGAGATGGGGGACGCAGCGGCCGGGCGGTAGGCCAAGGTTCCCCGTGAGCTGTCGTGCCATGGAGTAAAGTAAACTCCGACTGTGGGTTTTCTCGTGGTTTCCCCAGGTCGGTAGACGAAAGCTGGCACGACTGTTTTTCTGCCACGAATTTCTTGACCTTATGATTTCTAACTCCTTTTGTCTGTTTCAGCGAGTGCTGCGAAGCCTAATAATATCCTGACTGTCTCGTGGTCATCTAGCTGATTTCTTATCAGGAGGTTGAGGGTTCGATTCCCGTCTGAATCATTGTTTTGTTTTGCTGTTAGTAGTGTGTGTATATATTTCTCTTAAGTGTATTTGTCTACTATAGTAGGATACATTAATATATCTGAATAGGTTTAATCTGTGCTGTAAATTTAAGTTGCTGTATTTGAATATCTTTGTCCTTTTATTTTTGTGTATACTCTTTTTTTTTTTTTTTAAATATTACTTACTATTTTGTGTAGTGCAAAAGCACGTACAGTCTGTGAACCCGTGCAATAGATTAAAACTAAGGTATGAATTCTGGAGTTTCAATAAATACACTTATTTATTGAACCAACTTCAGTCTAGTGAAACTTGCCAATACTTCAAGTTCCTGTACATAAGTATGTCGAAAGTGGAGAAATTGCTATAATGAAGGTAAGTTTGTCCCTACAAAAGAAGAAAGTTTTTTTCCCACTACTTGTATCGAAGCAAACGCACGAAATGAATAAGCTTTAAATGAGCCGTTGCCATGGCAACCGATGCATATTCAAAACGCTCTCTTTGATGGCAGATCTCTGTAAACGAGTTAGTCAAATTGGATGCTCACTGAAGGCAATAAAAACCATGTTAGCAAAGTTGGGGGAATTTGCTATCTACCAGAGTTACAAGTCTCTGTCTGTGTTCCTCGTTCAGCAAACAAAACTTCAGTGCACAAACGAAACAAGTGCGTAAGCTGCCTGCTTGGTCGAGTGGTCAGCGAGCTGACTTCACACCTGGAGGTCTCGGCTTCAATTCCCGATTCTTCTTTAACCAGAGTCATTGCCTATTCCCCACAGAGTCTGAAAGTATGTATGCGAGAGTGCATGTGTGTGTGTGGGGAGGGGTTGGTTTTGAGGAAAATGAAAAAAAAAATTAAAATAAAAAAATACCGATTTAAACCCAACGTAAAAAACGTACAGACAACGAGCTATTTCTAATGCAAAGTCCCCGATATGAATTTTTTTCAGTTTAACGTCCTTTAACCAGGTTGGTCAAATCGGACGATGAATGAAATTGGTGAAATGATGCTCAAATGATCTCGAGGTCCTTGGAGCTTAAAGTCACTCGACATGCGCCTTCTCAGAATAAGGGGAAAAAAACCTTATCCGGGTAACTCACGACCTTCTGAATGCGAGGCAGATATACTACCACCACACTACCTAGGCGGGCCCGATATGACCTTAGATGTTAAACGGAGCTATATAAATGAAACGGTAAATAAAAAAACTGCGTAAGAATCGCATCTACCATTCAAATATAAAGGTTTCGTTTAACCAGGCTTGGTCTAATTCAGAAACCACCCGCAAATAGATAAAATACCGTCACGGAAAGTTCGGTGTATGTGTAGAGTAATATACCCATATTATGATGTCTCAGGCCATTGGCAAGCAGTGTTGGGCCGCGGCAGTGCTCCAACTGCAAAGTCGTCCTGGCAGATTCTCAACCTGTATATACAGATTTGGCCTTCTTTTACAATTACTTTCTTAAAGTGAGACTTGCGTCTTGTGGAAACGGAAAAAAAAAATTTTATGTGTTTCACTCACATGACTTTCTCTAGCTACTCTACAAACAAACGTCCTTCAACACCACGATAATCGAGATAAACATTAGCAGAATCTTATTACTTAGTTCCTTATAAGTAGAAGGGAACTAAGGGAACGCAATAGGCTAAAGTGATAGTCAAACGTTTTAAAAGCTGTGGTTATGCGATTGTCACTGCAAATCGCTTCTTTGCTTGGCCAGGAGTAGAACAAAACAAAAACGGCCACATCCGTCTGAGGAAAGTATTTGTACTTCACAATTGAAATTAATAACACAGAATATCTCGAAAACGGTAAGCTGCACGAAAAAAAATGTATATGGCATAACTTGTGTATTTTAACATGATCTACAATTTGTGTATTGTAAGTTTTTGCTTATCTCCAAATTAAGCAAAATTCATCCAGAATAAACAGGTCTTTAGAACCTATTTCCAGAAAATTCAAGATATACAATTTATTTGCGATAGAAATGGCTTTAATGTGTGTTATTTTAATCAAAATCGTTAGCCACTTTTAAGAAATCAAAATTTTCGAAAATGTTTCTATGTAAAGGGTAGTTAGAGGTGTGGGGATTTACTTTAAAATCTTCGTGTCACATCCTTAGAAGATAGCAAACTTAAATACCAAGTTTGGTATTTAACAGTCTCTTCGTTTTTGAGCTATACTGTCCACACACACGCACGCACGCACACACACACACACACACACACACACACACGGACCTGTTTCTGAAAATGCTTTTTTTGGATTCAGGGGGTCCTAAAACATGCATTTCCGGTGAAATCTCGGTATCAAATTTTTGGGTGGAATACAATACTACTCTATCCCTATGTAAGTACATTGTACGCAAGGGGCTAGAGAAAGTAATAAAAACACACTGGTGTTTTCCATACACATAACTTTCTCTACATATTCTGCAAATAACTATTCTTACAAAATATTCTTCTTCTACCTACTTTATTTAATCGAGATTAACATTAGCAGAAATGGTCTCCCTGTAAGTAGAAAGCAACTAAGGGAATACTCTAGCTAAAGCGACAGTCAAAATACTTTACAAGCTGACCCTATGCGAATGACTGAATTGTTCCGCCAAGAGTAAAACAAAAGAAAAAATCTGTGTTACACTCAAATGACTTACTCTACATCTCTGCAACAAATTATTGTTAAAAAGCTTATGCTTCTATTACTTCATGCCGTCTGAGAAAAGTATAAGTAAGTACTTCACAATTGAAACTAATAACATGGAATACCTCGAAAAGGCAAGTTCCACGAAAAAAATAAAAATGTACATGACATAACTTGTGTATTTTAACAAGATCTACATTTTTTGTATTGTAATTTTTGTCTATCTCTTACGGTTTACTAGTTATGCCAAATTAAGCAAAATTCATCTAGAATAAACAGTTCTTTGATGCTATTCCCAGAAAATTCAAGATATAAATTGTATTTGTGATAGACATGGCTTTAATAAGTGGTATTTTAATCAAAATCGTTAGAGCCACTTTTAAGAAAAATAAAATGTTCGAAAAATTGTCCATGTAAAGGGTAGTTAGGAGTGGGGGGATTTTCTTGAAAATCTTCGTGTCGCAGTCTTGGAAGATACCAAATTTAAATACGGAGTTTGGTATTTAACGGCTGTTCGTTTTGAGCTATGCTGCCCACAGACACACACATACATACACAAACAGGCACACACGGACATTTTTCTAAAAATGTTTTTTTTTTATTCAGGGGGACCCAAAACAAGTATTTCCGGTGAAATCTCGGTACCGAATTTTTGGGTGCATTACAACACCTTCTCTATCCCTATGTATGTTGTACATATGGGGCTAGAGAAAGTAATATGCTTTTATTTCTAGTCATTTGGCTGTTTGCCGTCCTCTCATAGAGGACTTAAATTCCTCGGAACTTACAAATCAGTGTCTGCGGCGAGATATCTGTTGAGGAACGGGCGGATCTGGATAAGAAATTAGCTGGGTTGAGTTATCAGTTCATTATTAGGTACAAGAATGAGGAAGAAGATATGAAAATATGGTGAAATTGATGAAAGAGAAAGCATTTATGGAACATATGGTGGAATGAATGACGGTGGGAAAGAAAACCCGCCCAGAAGCCGCTTTAACCACCAGTTATCAGCCTTGGAGAGTTGCAGCGGGGCATTTATGTGAATTAATACCTGTTTTTGTAACAGTATAGCATTTTTACTTTCTCTACACGTACTATGTACATAGTGTATAGAGAATGTATTGTAAGGCACCCAAAAATTCCACACCGAGATTTTACCGGAAATACATGTATTGAGACCCGCTGAATCCCCCCCCCCCAAATAACATTTTTAGAAAAATGTCCGTGTGTGTGTGGGGGGGGGTAGCATATCTCAAAAACGAAAAGTCCGTTAAATACCAAACTTGATATTTAGGTTTCGTATCTTCCAAGGATGCGACACAAATATTTTCAATAAATTCCCCTCCACCCCCAACCACCCTTTACATGGAACTTTTTTTTCGAAATTTTTGATTTTCTCAAAAATGGCTAACGATCTTGATTAAAATATCGTATATTAAAGAAATTTACCTGAAAAATAAAATGTATATCTTGAATTTTCTGGGAATAGTCCCTGAAGACTACTTTATTCTGGACGAATTTTACGGAATTTTGAATAACTGTTAAACTGTAAGAGATTGACAAAAACTTACTATACAAAAATGTAGAGCACGTTAAAACACACAATTTATGTTATACACTTTTTTTTTTTTTTTTTTTTTGCGAAGCTGATCGTTTTTTAGACATTCCTTGTTTTTGGTTTCTGCTTTGGAAAATGTATGCTTTTCTCACACAGGAGCTTGCCAACTGCTGTCCGTACAAACAAATGAACTTCAGTGACATAGCAACCAGCTTTTGACTATCACTAACCTATGGTGCTCTCTTATTTCCCTTCTACTTACAAGGAAGCAAGTAATAAGACTATCTGATATTTGTTTCTCATTTAGCATGAAGTACATAGAAACATAAGCGTTTTAACAATAGTTTGGAGCTGAGATGCAGAGAAAGTCATGTGAATGGAACATATCAGATTTTTTATGTAATTGTCCCCATTTGACCATACAATTAAAAGCGATAGCTAATCCTTGTTTAACCACAAAGATGATAGCACTCCAAAGAATGCTTCAACTTTTCCAAGCTTGCCGCCTTAAACCAGAAATAGTGAAAATGAAATTGGGCGCATCTAAACTTCCGCTGTCTTGCGAACGTTTTATTAGCTCAATTTTTATTATTAAACTTTAGGAATGTGGCCCACTTGCTTCATTACAATGAAAAATACAAAGAATGTTAGTATTTAAAGCGCATTTCAGAATCTCGAGAGTTCATTAACACATTTTACACTAATTAAATTCCCCCGGCACCAAATAATGGGTTTTTGTAAAACTTTGCTTCCATCGTTCACTTACCCACTGCACGCTTTACCCATTCTGATAACCAGTTTGCGATTTAGGTACACAAAACAAGTTGCATTAATTTAAACCCGTAATAGATCTTGGTATTGGAACACATTTTGTATCTTACGTTTTTCTATTTGACCATTTCCTACGGGGATGTTTTAGTTTAGTCGAAAACAAGAGGCAGACAAGCTGGCAACGCTGCAGGTTGTGTGGGTGTCACTTGACTAGGTCAGTACATAAACACGCCTCCCTAGGACGTCGAAGGAATTCCTTCCGTTTTTACTGAGCAAGTATAGGCCAATTAGAATGCCAGTTGTACTCGTTATCTCCCAAAACATTATACCACCCTGCGTCGTGTTTGTAAGCGACCGGCGTGTTTACATCTAGAATCCGGTTCAGAAACCTGATGCCGAGTTACTTCACGTCTGGAAAAGCTAATGAAATATTCCTTTAATTCTTTTAAGTGATTAATTATTTCGAAATCCTGTGCGACATCGCACAACTCCTACCAAAACTAATGCCAGAAATACGTTACTCTACACATCTTACAAGTAAACTATTATCTTCGTAATTTCTTGTGGAATTACGCATACAATTTGGAGCAAAAACCGCTTATTTTTTTCCAAATCGGCTTATCAAAGAACAAAATGCCATTAGATTTTTTTGTTTGTAATGCTTCTATGAAACACTTTTTCAATGGAATGCAATAAGTTCCCCTCCACACGGTGTTTATCACAAAAATCTGATGTGTTCCATTCCCTTGCCTGTTCTCAAACAAACTATTCTATTTACTGCATGCTAATCGAGATAGACATTAGAGAAATGGTCCTATTCCTCAGTTCCTTAAAAGTAGGGGGGAATTAAGGGATTGCACTAAGCTAATGTAATAATCAAATCTTTCAAAAGATATCGCTATCTGATGGAAATTCGGTGCTCTTTCCATTTCTAGAAGTGAAACAAACGAAACAAGCACGGTGGCTTCCGTTTGAGAACGGTATTAAGTATTTTCAAATTGAAAACAAATTATAAGTAATATCTCAAAATGGTTAGCTCAAAAAAATGTATATGTCATCAATTGTGTGTTTTAGCGACGTATATTTTTTACTTTCTCTACACGTACCTATATACGTAGTGTATAGAGAAGGTATTGTAAAATTCAATACCAAAGTTTCACTAAAGATTTATGTTTTTTAAAGAAAGGTTCTCGCGCGCGCGCAATTCTGGCCAGGGTAGCTCAAAAACGAAAAGATCGTTAAATACCAAACTCAGTATTCAAGTTTAGTATGTTGCATGGATGCGACACGTAAACAGGTATGTGCCACATTTTATGCAACCGAGTATACTTGGTACTGTAGGTAAAAATCTTAGGTTACATTCACATGCTTCTCTCTAAACATTTTCCTACAAACTTTCAAGTTTATTGTAATATGTAATTCATGTTCTCGCGAGAAACAAAAGAATGGTGACTTGGCATTTAAAAGATGAAAAATACTTGGAAATTCAAATCAATGCATCACATTTCGGAAACAGTTAATGCCACGCAACTGTGTTTTAAGTGGAATAATAGCGCGAAGAATAACATTTGTGCGGTCTTATTAGTCGACACTTTATTTTAAATTTGATAACTTTTTCATTATACGCATAAACATATATTAAATATAATTTTTAAACTCTTATGTGTAGCATTCATAAAACACACTGCCTATTCTGCAACAAAGTATTATTACAAAAGTTATTCTTTTATTTACATCACGCTAATCTAGAAACATCAGCAGAAATTATTCTCTTAAATATTTCTTTATAGATAGAATGGGAACAATGGAATACATCAGGCTTAAATGATAGTCAAAGGCTGTGTCCATACAATGACGCTGAAATTCCCCTATTCATGCATTACGGGCATAAAAAACTTTTGTTTTCCTATTTAAGAAAAGCATAAGAAGGCATTGTAAAATGTAAAAAAAACAATAACAAGGAATATATCGGATTAGGTTAAGTCTACAAAAAATATATTCTATCTACTTCATGCTAATGGAGATAAACATTATCAGAAACAGTCTTATTACTTAGTTCCTTATAAGTAGAAGGGAATACACTGGGCTAAAGTAATATTTTAAACGCTCTCTCTAATGTGATGACATAGAAATTCTGTTCTCTTTGCATGATCAGGAGTAAAGCAAAAGGAATCTGAATGACCACCTATGTTTGAGAAAAGTTAAAGTATTTTAAAATTGATGCTGATAAACATTTCGGTAGTAAAATCCTCATAAATGATACCTTAACAATATCTAGGTACATTTTTTATTTATTTGTTTTTTTATTTTCGTAGGTATTTGTTTAAATATAACCAGTTATGCAATGACCCTCCACAATGAAGAAGAATTTAGAGGCTATTCCAAAAAAATTCATTTCTTTTGCAATGTAAATATCTAATATACCTAAAGCATTTTAATCAAACTCATTAGGTATTTTGGAGTAAATCGAAAATTTCGCGAAATGGTCCATATAAAAGGTAGATAAGGGCGGGAGGATTTCCCTGAAAAATCCCTTGTCGCATCCTTGGATCAAGTTTTTTTTTTTTTTTAATTTCTCTACTCAGCACATGGTGCATAGGTAGAGCAGGTACACTCCACCCAAAATTTGGTTCCGATATTTCACCGCAAATACAAGTTTTAGGGTTCCCTGTATAAAAAAAAATTATAAAAAGCTCCACGTGTGTGTGTGTGTGTGTGTGTGTGTGTGTGTGTGTGGAGGGGGGGTTCGTGAACACTATTGTTCAAAAACAAAAAGTCAGTAAAATACCAAAATTTGTATTGAATTTAGTATCTTCCAAGGATGCGACACGACAATTTTGGGAAAAATTCCCCCACCCCACATTACCCTTTATATGGACAAAATTTCGAAAATGTAGTGTCCGTCAAAAATGACTGATTTTATTAAAAAGAATACATGGTAAATAAAATGTATATTTTTAATTTTCTGGGTATAACCTCTAAAGACTTCTTCATTCTGGATGAATTTTGCATAACCGGTAAATCGTAAGAAATAAACAAAAACCTACCACACAAAGGATCTCGCTAAAACACACAATTTACCTATACCATGCATTTTTCATGGAGATGACCATTTTTTATGATATTTCTTGATATTGGTTTCAGTTTTAAAATACTTAAAATATTCTCATTTAAGTCAACTCCAGTCAATGCAAAGAAATGGATTTCAACCATAGGGCAACCACATTTGACTGCCGCTTTATCCTATTGTATTCGCTTATTTTCCTTCTACTTATAAGGAACTAAGCAATAAAACAGCTTCTCCTATTGCTCAACTTGATTAGAACGACAATTTGTTACCGAGATGTAGAAAAAAGCATGTCAATAAAATACATTACATTATTTATGCTGTTCTCGCACATATTTCTAAAAACGCTTTTTTGTGTTTGTTTTGTTTTAGGGGTCTTCAATAAATGCATTTCTGGTGAAACTTCGGTATATAATTTGGCTGGAACAAAATATATTCTCTGCCCTATGTATACGTGATAGAGAATATATACATCTTTTTTGGATTCACGAGTCCTTAAAATATGGATTCCCGGTAAAATCTCGATATCGAATATTTGAGTGGGATAGAATATATTTTCTACCTATTACGTATGTGGCAATGGGTCCTCCGGTTTCCCCCGCCACTCATTTCACCAACTGCTCCATCATTTATTTGAATTTATCTATTTCGCTTATACTTGATAACACCCACTTCATTTTCATGCCTGGCTACGGGCCGATCTCCATTCTGTGGTTTCGTGCCCAACATGCTTCTGACCCCTAGACATTGGTTTAGAAGTCCTAGGGGGTGTCAGTTCTACAAATACGGGGAGGGTAGGCACATTACGAACGTATGTGGCGGTGAATGTAAACATAACTATTCAGGATTCTCAAAACCTGCATTTTCGGTGAAATCATCTCGGTATCGAGTATTTAGGCGAATGCACATGGTAAAGAAAGTAAACATTTCCATTTAAAGCGTAGTTTGAGGTTGGGAGTATCATTTAAAATCTTGTGTCGCATCCTTGAATATACAAAATGTAATTAGCATACAAAATATTTACGAATTTTACGAGGGCAGTTTTTTTTTTTTTCAACCTCCAAAAGGCTATAAATAAAAGAAAAGTTCATAGAAAACAATTACTTTATTACTAAAAGTTTTGACCAATGTTGTTTTGAAAAGCTTCATTGGTTTGAAAGTGCTGTCCTCCTAGCCACGTCTTCAGTTCAGGGAAAAGGTGAAAGTCGCTGGATGCCATGTCAGGACTGTACGGCGGATCATCGAAAATGTCCCATTGCAATTGTTCAAGGAGCCGATGGGTTGTGCCAGCAGTGTGTGGACGAGCGTTGTCATGGATCAACACAATTCCTGAAGTCAGCATTCCTCTTCGTTTGTTTTGAATGGCTCTCCGCAAACGTCGTACAAGTTTCACAACAAACAGCTGCATTGATAGTGGTTCCGGGCTCCATCATTGGCGGCAACATTTTTTGAAGCGGGTATTGCAAAGCTTGTGCACAGGTACGATAAATGTCCCAATCTTTTCGGTGATTATGTATAAGTGTACAAAACTTTTAGTAATAAAATACTTGTTTTCTATGAATTTGTCTTTTATTTATGGCCTATCGGAGGTTGAAAAAAAAAAAAAAACGGCCCTCGTAGTTTTTGAGTTACGCTGTTCATGAGCAGTTGTACACAGAGACGTGTATTATGATTAAATTCGTTTTTCAAATTTCAGGGTGGAACAAAATGCTTCCTTCACTTATTTTAAATATAAAGTAAATATTTTAAACAAATTGTTTATATTTCAATGAGTTTGTATTTTCTGCATAAACTTAGCTTTTGGTTGTCCCTCTAGTTTCTCAATTAAAAAGAGTTAAGAAGGCCGATGTGTTCCATTCACGGGACTTTCTCTACCTCATCCACAAAGAAACTTTTCGTACAAAAGATTATTCTTTTATCTACATACTGATAAACATTAACAGAAATTGTCTTATTACTTGCTTCCTTGTAAGCAGAAGGGAAATAAGGGAATACACTAGGCTAAAGTGATAGTCTTATCTTTCAAAAGCTGATCACTATGTGAAACAACTGAAATTAAGTTCTCTTTAACTTATTAGGAGTAAACATAACAAACGAAAAGAAATGTACTTCCAGTTTGAAAAAAGGCTGAAGTACCTTAAAGTTGAAAACCCAACATCTCAGGATATCTCGAAAACGGTTAATTCTACAAAAAAAAAAAAGATGTGTACCATTCACATGACTATCTACATATATGCAACAAATTATTCTTAAAAAGCTTATGCTTCTGTTTACTTCATGCTAATCAGAAAAAATTAGCAGAAATAGCCTTATTACTTGCTTCCTTGTAAGTAGAAGCGAAATAGAGTACCATAGGTTAAAGTGATAGTCAAAAGCTGGTTGCTAAGTCACTGAAGTTCCTTTGTTTGTGTGGACAGCAGATGAGAAATTCTTGTATGAGAAAAGTATAAGCTTTTCAAAACAGAAACCAAAACAAGGAATTCTCAAAAACGATGAACTCCACGAAAAAAATATATAACAAATTGTGTGATTTAACGTGCTCTTCATTTTTCGTGTAGTAAGTTTTTATCCATCTCTTACGGTTTAGCAGTTATTCAAAATTCCGTAAAATTCATCCAGAATAAAGTAGTCTTCAGAGGCTATTACCAGAAAATTCAAGATATACATTTTATTTGTCAGGTAAATATCTTTAATATACTTCTATTTAATGAAAATCGTTATAGCCATTTTTGAGAAAAATCAAAATTTTCCAAAGTTTCCCTACGTATAGGGTAATTGGGGTGGGGGTGTCCCTGGAAGATAATGAGCAAGTATCGTTTGAGCCATTTTTGAGAAAATCAAAATTTTCGATATAAGTTCCATGTAAAGGGTAGTTGGGGTGGGGGGATTTTTCTCAAAATCTTCGTGTCGCAACCCTGGAAGATACTAAACTTAAATACCAAGTTTGGTATTTTATCGACTTTTCATTTTTTAGTTATGGTGTTTACAGACACACGCACACACAGACATATACGGACCTTTTTCCGATTTTTTTTATATAGGGGGCCCTAAAACAAATAGAATTTTTGGGTGGAGTGCAATACCTTCTCTATACACTATGTAGATAGTACGTGTAGAGAAAGTAAAAATGTGTGACAAGCTGTGTTTACTAACGAGATCGAGATTTTTGTGTAATAACTTTTTATCTGCCTCTTATACAAAAGGCATCCAGAAATAACAGGCCTTCAGAGGCTATTCCCAGAAAACTCAAGATTTAAATTTCGTTGGCCATGAACTATCTTAAGCATATGGCATTTTAACAAAAACGGTTAGTCATTTTTAAGAAAATAAAAATTTTCGAAAAATGTTAAATGTAAAAGTAGTTTGAGGTAGGGGGATTTTGTTCAAAATCTTCGTGTCGTATCCTCGTAAGATCCTTAAATACCTACCAAGTTTGGTATTTAACAGACTTTCGTTTCTGAGCTATGCTGCCCCCACATACACACAGTGACCTTTTTATAAAAATCTAAAGTGTTCCCATTCACATGATTTTTTCTGCATATTTTGATAATTCTGAAAAACCTTATTTCTCTATCTACTTTTTGCTAATCCTTTAAACAGTAGTAGAAGTGGTCTTATTACTTGCTTCCTTGTTAGTAGAAGGTATATAAGGGAATATACTAGGCTAAAGTGATAGTCAAAATATTTTTAAAACGGGTTGCTATAGGATTTAAATTAGTTTCTTTTCATGGTCAGGAGTTGACAATTTGCCGCGTGAGAAAAGTTTAAGTATTTTAAAACTGAAACTAATAACAAGGAATAACTCTGAAATACTCAACCACACGAAAACAATGTGTATGCTATAAGTTGCGTGTTAATTAAATCTACATTTTTGCGTATTATGCTTTTTTTTTCTATTGTTTATTTACAGTCTACCAGTTATGCAAAGGTCATCCAGAATAAAATAGTCTTCAGAGGCTATTTCCAGAAACTTCAAGACACATATTTTATTTGTCATGTAAAATATCTTTAATATACTGTTATTTAATGAAAATCGTTATAGCCATTTTTGAGAAAATCAAAATTTTTCAAAGTTCTCCTACGTATAGGGTAGTTGGGGTGGGGGTATCCCTGGAAGATAATGAGTAAATACTAAGTTTCGTATTTAACGGACTACTTGTTTTTGAGCTATGTTGCCCACAGACAATCTCAGTATCAAATTTCTGTGTAGAATACAATACTTCCTCTATACACTATGTACATAGTACGTGTAGAGAAATTAAATGTGATTTCTTCGTACTCAGGGGATATCAAAATATATTTCGGTGAAACCTCGGCATCAAATACAATACCTTCTCTAGATACTATGTAGATTGCATGCATATACGTGATAGAGAAAGTAAAAAGAATGAAAGTAAGTTCTCACGCTTTACTCTTATTCTGTATAACGTACGATATATTAATAAGTATCCTTCAACTTTTCGTGATAAAATGGAAACTTGCCTTGTCCTGAAAAGACGAATGTCCAGTAACTTTAATCTCCATGGACTCCGAGGTCATTTTGAGTATAATTTTACCAATTTCATTTACCGTTCAAAATGACCAACCAGGATAAAGAATGTTAAGCTACAAAAAAAGTCAAGATTTCTTCCATGTAACGGTGGACTTCCTGTTCAAGGAACTTCTTGAAAAACTTTGCTACCTTAAAACATACTAAACGTAAACACTATCAAGTTTTGATTCCATATGCTTACATATTACGTGGACAGAAGTAATTATTCAAGTTTCTGGCCTTCTTTCGCTACTGAGCTTTTGGATGAAATCAAATTCTAATATGGGTAAAAGTGACAAAAGACAAATACCTTAAATCTAAAATCTAGGTAGTCCATTCCGAATGCCCCATTTGACACAAAATTTCATCCATCCCCAGATCACGATAGCAGAAAGCACGTTAAAATCACTGATGTGTTATATTCATTTAACTTTCTCTACCTTCTGTGGTTTTATTTCATATGCCTATAACAAGCCATTCTTACGAAAAGTAATTATTTTGTCCACTTCATATTAATTGATTTAACCTTTATAGAAATATATATTAAACACATTTGGTTGCACGTACAATTGAATAGCGATAGTCAAATATTTAAGAATTAGACGCTGTATAAGTTAAATTCACTCTCTTTGCATGATAGTGCTATAAACAGAATGAGTAGCGACAGCTATTATAATCATGAAATATACGTGCTCTTCCATTTACACGACTTTCTCTACTTCTATAACAAACTATGCTTTAAAAAAACAAAAAAATATACATATATACAACATAAATTGTGTGTTAATACCAAACTTTCTGGAGGGGGGCGTTGTAAGTTTGTACTTTCTCTATACGTACTATGTACATAGTGAATAGAGAAGGTATTGCACTCCACCCAAAAATTCGATACCGAGATTTCACCGGAAATATTTGTTTTAGGGTCCCCTGTATCCAAAAAAAGCATTTTCAGAAAAAGGCCCGTGTGTGCGTGTATCCGTGAACAGGATAACTCAAAAACGAAAAGTCAGTAAAATGCCAAACTTGGTATTTAAGTTAAGTATTTTCCAGAGATGCGACATGAAGATCTTGAGAAAAATCCCCCCACTCCAAACTACCATTTACATTGAACTTTGTTCGAAAATTTTGATTTTATTACAAATGTCTAATGATTTTGATTAAAATATCATATATTAAAGATAGTTACCAGATAAATAAAATGTATATATTGAATTTTCTGGGAATAGCCTCTGAAGACTACTTTATGCTGGGTGAATTTTACGGAATTTTGCATAACTGCTAAACCGCAAGAGATGGACAAAAATTTACCACACATAAAATGTAGAGCACGTTAAAAAACACAATTTATGTTATATACATTGTTTTCGTGGAGTTGGTCATTTTTTCGATATTCCTTGTTTTCGGCTTCAGCTTTAAAAAAACATAATTTTCTCATACAGGAATTTGTCAACTGGGGTCCATACAAACAAAGGAACTTCAGTCACATAGCAACCAGCTTTTGACTATCACTTGAATCTATAGTATTCCCTTATTTCGCTCCTACTTACAAGCAAGCAAGTAATAAGAGTATTTCTGCTAATTTTTACTCGATTAGCATGAAGTAAATAGAAGCGTAAGCTTTTTAACAATAATTTGTTGCAGAGATGTAGAGAAAGTCATGTGAATGGAACACATCAGAATTTTGTCTATCTCTTACGGTTTACCATCTATTAAGTAGTCATACAGAAAGAATAATTCTTCAGAGACTACTATCAAAAGATTGAATGAAAATATAATTTTTTTTTGCTATGTAAATATATTTAACATGGGGTATCTCGATCAAAATATTTAGCATTTTAGAGAATGTCAAAGTTTTCGGAAATGTTTCCAAGCAAAGGGCAGTTTGGGTGGGGGATTTCCCTGAAAGACCTCATGTTGCGTCTTGTACTAATACTGAACTTTAAATCCAAGTAGGATATTTAACGGACTTTTCGTTTTTAAGTGTTCGGATTCGCACAAACACGGACCCTAAAACTTACATTTCCATTGAAATCTCGGTATCGAATTTTTGGTTGGAATCCAAAGCTTCTCTATCTATGTACGTATGCACTAAATAAACAATATAAAAGCTCTAGAATACCTACAGTGTTCTAATTTTATATTGCGTAATATATTTGCAGTTTTTGTACAAATTACTTTATGTTGTATTTATCAATTTTATTATTTGCACCTTTGTAAGATTTAAGTACGGGAGCCCTCTATTGCGGAAGCAGAATTTTTCAATAAATTCTTTCTGTATTATTTCTGATTTTAAAATTTGATAACTTCCATTATTTTTAATACTGTAAGCTTATGAGATGAGATGAACTGTCCATTCCATATAACAGACTCTCATATCCACACATTTTTCTTTGAACGTCATTTTCTCGATTTGGGGGCCTCGAAACGTGCGTTTACTGTGAATATGGTTATTGCACTTTTTGAGTAGAGTACAATAATTCTCATTGGCCATAGATAGGTGCTAGATAAAGAAAAATACGAAACAATACATTTCTGCAGTAGCTAATGCCCCATTTGACTGTGTTACTTTTCAGTTAATCGTGTTCGTTGACTGCTTGGAGGCTTTGAACAGCTTATGATTAATATTATATAACATCCATTAGCTGTAGGTGTCGCTAGGCAACCATCGCATTTTATTATTCTTGCTTAAGCAACATCATGCCATTTTACGTTCTCTACATGTACATACAAGTTAGAGAATTGTCAAGGTTTCACTGAAAATATGTTTTGAGGATCTTAAATCCAAAGAAAACATTTTTAGAGAAAAGTTTGTGTGTGTGTGTGAACAGCATAGCTCAAAAACGAAATGTTGGTTAAATGTACCAAACTCGGTATTAAGCTCAGCATCTTCCAAAGTTGCGACGCATACATTTTCAGGAAAATCTCCTACTCCCTTTAAGATTTTTAAAAATCATCCATTTTCTCACATTTTTTACAATTTATTTTCACAAATAAAATATATCTTGAATTTTCCGGAAATAACCTCTGATGCCCTCTTCATTTTGGACGACTTTTGTATAAATTGTAAACCACAAGAGATAGACAAAACTTGCTACACAAAAAAAAATTAGATCTCGTTAAAATATACTATTTATGCCAAATACATTTTTAATTGTGCTAATCATTTCAGAGATAATTATTTTTAGTTTAAACCTCCCAATACTTACACAATTCTATATGAGAAGTCAAATATTTATTTTCGTTCTGTCATACAAAGAGAATGATATTTAAATGCCAATTCATAGCGACCAGCTCATAAAAGATTCTATTATCGATTTAGCCTATGATATTCCCTTATTTCCCAACCAATTACATGAAAAATTGTAATAAAACCAATTTTGTTAACGTTTGTCTCAATTATCACGAGGAAGACAAAAGAATAGATTATTGTAAGGATGTTTTGTTGCATGGTATGTGGAGAAAGTCATGCGAATGTAATGTCAGTTTCTTTATTGTTCCAGTTACTTCAATGGCGGCACTGGGAGCATATTCCATATCACCAATAGTCTTATCTTGCGTGCAGCTGTCAGGGCATTTCTGTTTTTCTTTGGGTCTTATACATTAGCTAACGTACATCCTAACTCTCAATCTTCGTCCAGACTCTGGAGAGGATAGGGGCTAATGTTGTCTAGAGAAAAGTTCCCACCTTAACAGTGATTTGAGCCCAGAACCCACGGAATTACAATATCTTGCAGTAAAATCTGAGAAGTGTTTTATCACCAAGAACTTACAAGTCTAACTATTTATTCATTAAGTGAATTTTTAGAGCCACGTATTCTTCCTCGAAATTGACAATATTTATAAAATAAAAACCCACGTTAATTTTGTTTAAAATAAAAGTTTTGATTGTTAATTTGACTAGTTTAAAACAGCTCGATTTCGACCTTAAGAGTACCCATAGGTGAAAATTGACGGATACCCTTTAAAGATTGAATCGTCTATTCGTCTATTACTGATCAAAAATAATTTTACACGACTTTTTAAATATTCCTGCGTTAGATTTCTAAAGCTGTTTTTCTCGCTTTCCGTTTTTGTTTTTTTTTTTTGTTTTTTTTTTTTTACGCGTCCAAAATGTTCCACTCAATGGAATTTTGGATCAATTTTATTCAATGTTTTAGAGCTACACCTAAATCTATAGGTATTAAAATAATGGGAGCGATTTTGCTTTTCAGTTATCATTAGAGGAATTTTAATTAGGATAAATAATACACTAAAATTACTGAAAAATATTGTTTCTCATAATTTTATAATAATTTTTTTTCTAAAACACTCAAACATCAATAAAATATATGTTTGCAGCAGTTGTTCTTAAATACTTCGTTAAGTCAAAATAGATATTTATAACACTAAATTTTTAATTTTTCCACCATATGGAGCGTTTTGTTTAACATTAAAATAATCCAATACAATATTTTAAGAAATATTAAAATTCACTAGAAATACTGCAACGCAAATGAGCATACATGCTCACTTCCAGTGTAAATTTAAAAAAAATATGTTCATTAATATAGAATTTAGAAATTTCATAGATAGCGCTTAAAGTAATACTATATTTCAGGTCAAAGGAAATAAGTGGAGTAATGAAATTAGCAAATCCTTGGAAAAACTAGACGAATTATATAAATATAGTTACTCAAACCTCCGCTACATTTAAGCAATTTGGCACTTACGACACGAACATCATTTATTACCATTTTTGGAAATCCAAAACTTTTTGTACTAACAAAACTTCTGCAATGTTAGTACTACGTGGATAATAATAATAATTATGTTTGTGTGAAGATAAATGCTATTTTTCATAAAATATTTATTCAACTATAAGGTTTTATAATCAAACCTTTAAAGAGAGAAATACATTTTAAAAATTTAATATGATCCATTCACATGGCTTTCTCTACATCTCTAACAAATTATTGTTAAAAAGCTTCCGCTTCTATCTACTTTATGCTAATCGAGATAAACATTAGAAGAAATGGTCTTATTACTTGCTTCCTTATAAATAGAAGGGAAATAAGGGAATACACTAGACTAAAACGATAGTCAAATGTTTTAAAATCTGGTTGCCATGTGATTGAAGTTCCTTCGTAGGTATGGAGTTGACAAATTCCCGTATTTTAAAACCGAAACCAATAACAAGGAATATTTAAAACACGGCCAACTCCGCGAAAAAATGTATATAATAAATTGTCTGTTTTAACCAACTCTACACTTTTAAGTAAGTTTTTGTCTATATCCTAGGCTTACCAGTTATGCAAAATTTCGTAAAAGTCATCCAGCATAAAGATGTCTTCGGAAGCTATTCCCATAAAATTCAAGATACACTTTTTATTTGTCATGTAAATATCTTTAATATAAGAGATTTTAATCAAAATCGTTAATTTGAGAAAATCAAAATGTTAGAAAATGGTTTCATGTAAAGGATAATTGGGGGTGGAGAGGCTTTCGGTCGTATCCTTGGAAAATACTGAACTTAAATAACAAGTTTGGCATTTAACGGACTTCCCGTTTTTGAGCTATGCTGCCCACACACCCACACAGGGACATTTTTCTATTTTTTTGTTTGAGGGGGTCTCAAAACATATTTCCAATGAAATATCGGTATCGAATTTTAGGGTGCAATAAAATACCTTCTTTATACACTATTACTGTAGAGAAAGTAAAAACATATGTTCATTAATATAGAATTTAGACATTTCACCTATGGATTATATTAAAAGTAGTTCCGAAAATGTTTTTAATATATTTGAACGCAATGAAATTGAGTGGAGCAGTGAAGTTAGCACTAAATCCGTGGAAGAAGTCACTATAAGAATTATGTAAATGTGGTTACCCAAACTTCTGCTAGTTTCAAGTAATTTGGAACCTACGAATCTAAAACATCGTTTATAAATTAGTTTGTACTAACAAAAATTCAACAATGTTAGTAATACCTATAGAATTATAATAACTTTTTGTCTGTAGATAAATATTTTCATTTCATAAAATATTTCATTAGCATTAAGGTTTTAAAACCAAACCGTTAAAGAGAGAAATAAATTACTAAATTTTCCAAATTACTGAATATTAAATGATGAAAAATTTTACGCTGCGCGCTCTTGGTATACAAATGGTTCAATAATTAGAAGAATCACATGGAACTCACCAGCACGCACGATCGTGACGAGGATCAAGGAGCTAAACACTGCCACAGAAGTCACCATGATGATCTCGAGCAAGCTGATGACACAAATATACGAGAACAGATGCTGGGTAGAAATCTAACTTGTCATGCCGAGAGAGAGGTAGACCGAGAGATACGACTGCGACACCAAACCTCCGTTACCCTCGCCAGCTACAGGTGCACTGACAACTCCCAAAACACTCGAGTGTTCCTGGGCTGCTGCGCATGCGCCCAAAGCCCAGTCCTGGCACTGTACGCCGGTCATTCAAACGCGCCCCTATCTCCGACATCAATGTAGCATTCTACTGCATTTTAAACTTATTCGTTTACACAATCACAGTTAAATGGGGTAAACAATGCTTCAATCTTGTAGTAAAACAATCTGATGTGTTCCATTCACATGACTTTCTCTTCACCTCTGCAACAAATTATTCTTAAAAAGCTTATGCTTCTATTTACTTCATGCTAACTGAGAAAAAAAAAATCTAATGTGTTCGATTCACATGACTTTCTCTATAGCTCTGCAACAAATTGTTGTTAAAAATATTATGCTTCTATTTACTTCATGCTAATTGAGAAAAAATTGGCAGAAATAGCCTTATTACTTGCTTCCTTGTAAGTAGAAGCGAAATGAGGGAGTACCATAGGTTAAAGTGATAGTCAAAAGCTGGTGACTGAGGCTCCTTTGTTTGTATGGACAGGAGTTGACAAATTCTTGTGTGAGAAAAGCATAAGCTTTTTAAAGGTGAAATCAAAAACATGAACAACTCTACGAGAAACATAAATTGTGTGTTTTAACGTGCTCTTCATCTTTGGTGCAGTGTGTTTTTGTCTATCTCTTACGGTTTAGCAGCTATGCAAAATTCCGTAAAATTCGTTCAGGATAAAGTACTTTTCAGAGGTTAGTCCCAGAAAATTCGAGATATACATTTTATTTGTCAGGTAAATAACTTTAATATACGACATTTTAATCAAAATCGTTAGAGCCAGTTTTTAGAAAATCAAAATTTTCGAAAAAAGTTCCATGTAAAGGGTAATTTGAGGGGGGATTTTTCTCAAAAGCTTCGTGTCGCATCCCTGGAAGATACTAAACTTAAATACCAAGTTTGATACTCTACCAACTTTTCGTTTTTGAGTTATCGTGTTCACAGACACTCGGACACACGGACACAAACACGGACCTTTTTTCTGAAAATGCTTTTTTTGGATAAAGGGGACCCTAAAACATAAATTTCCGGTGAAATCTCGGTATCGAATTTTTGGGTGGAGTGCAATACCTTCTCTATACACTGTGTACATAGTGCGTATAGAGAGAGTAATAAGCAGAAATAGTCTTATTAATTGCTTCCTTTTAAGTAAAAGGGAAATAAGGGAGTATCATAAGCTAAAAGCTGGTTGCTGTGCGACTGAAGTTCCATTGTCTGTATGCACAGGAGTTGACAAATTCCTGTATGAGAAACATAAGTTATTTTAAAACTGAAACCAATAACAGAAATATCTTAAAAACGACCAACTCTACGAAAAAATGTATATGACATAGATTGTGTGTTTTAACGAGCTCTACAGTTTCTGTTAAGTTAGCTTTTGTCTATCTCTTACGGTTTACCAGTTACGCAAAATTCAGAAAAATTCATACAGAATGAACAATTCTTCAGAAGCTTTTCCCAGAAAATTCAAGGTCTACCTTTTATTTGTCAGATAAATATCTTTAATCAAAATATTCGATACTTTAATCAAAATCATGACAGCCATTTTTGAGAAAATCAAAATTTTCGAAAATTTTTCCATATAAAGGGTAGTTGGCGGTGGGGGGATTTTCTTGAAAATCTTTGTGTGGCATCCCTGGAAGATGAATTCAAAGTTTGGTATTTAAAGGGTTTTTCGTTTTTGATCTATACTGCCCACAGACACACGCACACACGGACATGTTTCTAAACATGCTTTTTACTTTCTCTACACGTACGATGTACATAGTGTATAGAGAAGGTATTGCATTCCACTCAAAAATTTGAAACCGAGATTTCACGGGAAATATACGTTTTAGGGTCCTCTGTATATAAAAAAGGTATTTTTAGAAAAAGGTCTGTGTGTCTGTGAACATAACTCAAAAACGAAAAATCGGTAAAATATCAAACTTACTGTATATCTTCCAAGGATGCGACATAAAGGTTTTGAGGAAAATTCCCCCACACCAAACTACCCTTTACATGAAGAAATGTTCAAAAATGGCTCTAACGATTTTGTTTAAAATACCGAATATTAAAGATATTTACACGACAAATACAATGTATATCTTGAAGTTTTCAGCAATAGCCTTTGAAGATGAATTTTTCTGGATTTTGCATAGCTAGTAAACCGTAAGAGATAGACAAAATCTTACTACACAAAATATGTAGACTGCGTTAAAGCAGACATTAAAATTCATATAAATTTTTTTCAGTGGAGTTGACCATTTTTGAGATATCCCTTGTTATTGGTTTGTTTTAAAATACTTAAATTTTTCACATGCAGGAAATGTGTCAACTCCTGGGAATGCAAAGAAACGGATTTTGTTCACATGGCAACCAGTTTTTAAACTATTTGACTATCGTTTTAGCCGGGTTTGTACCCTTATTACCCTTCTACTTACAAGAAAGCGTTTCTGCTAACATTTACCTCAATTAGCATTAAGTAGACAGAAGAATAAACTTTCTAACAATAATTTGTTACAGAGATATAGAGAAAGTCATGCGAACACGTCAGATTTTTTGGGTTCAAGGGGTCCCAAAACATTAAGAATGAAGAGGTCTCCAGAGTCTATTCCCAGAAAATTCAAGATATACATTTCCTCTGTCATAAAAATATCTAATGCTTAAGATATTTTAATCAAAATTGTTAGGGTCATTTTTGAGAAAGTCAAACTTTTCGAAAAATGTTCCTTGTAAAGGGTAGTTTGGAGTGTGGATATTTTCTTGAAAATCTTCGTGTTGCATTCTCGGAAGATACCAAACTTAAACACCAAGTTTGATATTTAACGATCTTTACGTTTCTGAGCTATGCTGTCCACATGCACACACGGATTTTTTTCTAAAAATGTTTTTTTTTATTCATAGGGTCCCAAAACATATATTTCGGGTGAAATTTCGGTATCGAATTTTTGGGTGCATTAGAATACCTTCTCAATACACTATGCACATAACACGTGTAGAGAAAGTAAAAAGGACCTGTGTATGTGTGTGTCGGTGTGTTTGTGAATACGATAAATCAAAGGAAAATCCGGTTAAACCAAACTTGGTATTTAAGTTTAGTATCTTCCAAGGATGCGATACGAAGGTTTGAGGAAAATTTCCCCACCCCAAGTTACCCTTTACATGAGAAAATTTCCAAAATGTTGAATTTCTAACAAATGGTTCAAACGATTTTGATTAAAATACCGTAAATTAAAAATATATTTAACTAACAAATACAATTTATATTTTAAACTTTCTGGGAATAAGCTCTGAAGACCTCTTGATTCTGGATGAATTTTACATAATTGATGCACTAAGAGATAAATAAAACCTTACAACACAAAAAATATACATCTCGTTAAAGCACAAGGGTGTATTAACTATTTCCAAGATATTTCTTATTATTGGTTTCAGTTTTAAAATACTTATACTTTTCTCATCCTGGAATTTGTCAACTCCTGGCCAAGCAAAGAAACCAATTTTCATTCACATAGTAATTAGCTTTTAAAACATTTGACTATCGCTTTAGCCTGGTGT
This sequence comes from Hymenopus coronatus, assembly GCA_030762935.1. Lineage (NCBI taxonomy): Eukaryota > Metazoa > Arthropoda > Insecta > Mantodea > Hymenopodidae > Hymenopus > Hymenopus coronatus. The sequence continues at coordinate 133,642,686 of CM060886.1, forward strand.
ATTCTTTTATTTCCTTTATACTTACAAGGAAGCAATTAACCAGACAATTTCTCGACTAGCATGAAGTAGATGGAATAATACACCTTTAACAACGATTTGCTACAGATATGTAGGAAGTCGTCAGATTTTTAATTTCTCTACACGTACATGTACACAGTGCATAGAGACGCTATTGTAATGCACCCAAAAATTCGATACCGAGATTTCACCTGAAATACGTTTTGGGTTCCCTTGAATAAAAAAAAAGGATTTTTATAAAAAGTTCCGTGCGCGTGTGTTTGTGTCTGTGGACAGTATAACTCAAAATTAAAATACCGTTAAATATCAAACTTGGTATTTAAGTTTGGGATCTTCCAAGTATACGACTCGAAGATTTTCAAGAAAATCCCCTCCCCCAAATTGCCCTTTACATGGAACATTTTTCAAAAATTTTTATTTTCTCAAAAATTGCTCTAACGATTTTGTTTAAAATACCTTCTTTTTATGACAAACTAAACGTAAATCTTGAATTTTCTGGGAATACCCTCTGAAGACCTCTTCATTCTGGATGACTTTTATGTTACTGGCAAACCGTAACACATATACAAAAACTTACTACACAAAAATGTACATATCATTAAAAGACGCAATTTATGTCATACACCTATATTTTTTGTGGAGTTTACCGTTTTCGGGATATTCCGGATTAATGGTTTTAATTTTAGCCATTTTAACTTTTCTCAACCTTTCTTCTCATTTCTCATTTGTTTATTCCTGGCAAACAAAGAGATTGGAATTTTAATTGTTCCACATAGTGACTGGCTTAAAAGGATGAGACTATCGCTTTAGCCTGTGCATGTTCTTATTTTCCTTCTATTTACAAGGAAGCTAGTAATAAGAATAATGCTGTTTATGTTTATCTTGATTAGCATGACGTAGATAACAGTTTACTGTTTTGAATAAAAGGTTTGTTTACCGAACAGCTAGAGGACATCATGTGAATGGAACACATCAATTTTTTTCCTTCTACAGAAAAGGAATCAAGTAATAAGGGCCACTTCTGCTAATGTTTTAAGGGCCACTTCTGCTAATGTTTGTGTCGATTATAATGATGAAGATAGAAGAATAAGCTTTTAAACGATAATTTGTCACTCAGAAGTAGAGAAAGTCATGTGAATGGCTCACATCAGATTTTTTTTTTTTGTGCTCCGCTGTTGACAGCTGTTCTTTTTGGATCCAGGATATCTCAAAACATATACTTCCAGTGAAATCGTTATATTAAATTTTTGAGTGCAATATTATTCTTTTTATTTTTATTGTAAATATGTATATAATAGAGAAAATAAACATTCGCTCAAAGAAACCTCCAAATAAAAGGTAGATACATCAGATCTACCGTGCATTGAGAATGGGGCGATCACAGTTTGAGAGATTCGCACGTCCCTTGTATCGAAGTAATGACCCGCTGCATTTGGAGTTGGTGGTCTTTATTTCCAGATTCCTCCAGTCTATTCTTCTCTCTTTGTTATTTTCTTTGTTGCAACAGAAAGCGGTTTTCTGAAAGGATTTTGTACTTTCTTTGAATGAATGCTGCAGAAGAAAGCTTTTCGTAAAGGTTTTAGAGAGAGCTCTTTAAGAAGAGGCATCTTTCATATCCCGAGTATTTGTGCGAAGTGAGCCCATTGAGAAATGTTGCAAACCAGCTTTATCATATACTCTAATTTTATTTTCGTACATTTCACATATGGGGTTATTCAAAGTTAAATTGGTTTATTTTGTTGTAGGAACGTCTTTAACAAACAAAAATAATATGAAATAACAGAAAAAGTCTAAAAGTTTTCATGGACATTACAAAAATCTGGATATCAGAACCTGATAACATGGATGAGATCTAAAACGTATTCCATTTCCTGCCACAACCAGTTGTCCACTCGCTAATGTGATCCAGTTCAATCTCTTAAAAGTTCTCGCTGTTACTTCACTAATGTGATCTAGTTCAATGTTCATTGACTTCACTTAGTTCCTGATGTCACTTCACTAATGTGATTTAGTTCAATTTTGCTTGACTTCACTAATTTCTCACTATCACATCACTAGTGTTATTTAGTTCAATTTTCTCTGACTTCACTTTTCTCAATGTCACTTTATTAATGTAATCTAGTTCAATTTTCTCTGAATTCACTTAGTTCTCGTTGTTACTTCTTTAATTTAATGTAGTTCAATTATCTCCAACTTCACTTAGTTCTCTCCGTAACTTCATTAATATGAACTAGTTCTCGTTATCACTTCACAAATGTAAACCAGTTCAATTTTCTCTGACTTCACATAGCTGTAGCTGTTACTTCATTAATATAATCTAGTTCAATTTTCCCTAATTCACTTATGATACCTGGCCGGAAAGTAAGTACTATTTCGTTCTACCGCCATCACAACTTTAGTATCGCAATTCCACGCTTGTGCTCCTGTTCACTGTCCGCCCACAGACGCCATTTCAGCCAGAGCGTGTTTTGTTTAAAGCTGTAAGTGAGCATTCAAACCGTTTCAGACAATTTCTGGTCCCGTTTCTGATTCCCGTGATATAGTTTTTGAACTCAAGGAATGCTAAGCCAGCTGAAATTCAAAGTTAACTTTCAGAGATTTACAATAAAAATATAACGAGAGATGGAATGGTGAGAAAGTGTATTAGGCAATTCAGTGATGGACGATCCAATGTTCATGAGGAAGCACAGAGTGGGCGGCCTTCTGATGTTACTGATGGTTTGGTTGAACAAGTGAATGAGGTAATTGACGAAAACAGACGGTTCACAATAAGAATGTTCTTGATTGTTTCCACAATTGCAAATACTGTTTAGTATGAGACTGTCACAAAGCGCTGTGTTCCCGTTGGGTTCCGAAGATGTGGATTTACACAAAACGAAGGGACTGGATAGTACTTTGACATTTCTTAACTGATAAAGTGATGACTTCTTAAACAGGATAGTGACTGGTGATCAAACTTGAGTTTGTTATGTTACTCCGTGGAGGCACACAGCATCCCCCAAACGACAAACATGTGCACTGTGTTCTGGGACAGACGGAGCATTCTGCTTGCGAAGCCGTGGGTCCCGTGTCGTAGATTTGCGGCACGTAAAAGAACCTCAAGCCTGATAGAGAGGACTCTGAGCAAAATTAAGCGGTCTTTCACACCCAGTATAGAATGGGACGCTGAGAATCACAGCAGTTAAAGAGCGACCATAAATAAAACGCCATTTCATTTCATTCTGCTTGTGGAGCTCCTTCCCAGAGATGCAAACACCAATGCGGCACGATACTGCGAAATTTTGAGAAATCATGGAAGCGCAACTCAAAAGAAAAGGCGCGGAATGCTCAGTGACAGGCTTCTGGCCTCTAGGCGTCCGCTTGTAGTCCAGGGAGGAGGTCAGTCCTGCATAAGGGAACGGTCAGCCGACTGCAAAAAAAAAAAAATAAAGTCAAAGGATTGTGTTGCTTCATGACAATGCATGGCCCCATGCTCCTGATGTCACAGATTTGTGGTGGACAAAGCGACGCAGGGGCGGGTTTCTCCAGGTTCTCCGGTTTCCCCCACCATCACTCCATCTTCATTCCATGCATCAGTGTCATCGCCTACGGTGCCACAAGTAGTAAAACTTGGAGGTTAAACACTATGAACAACTATGTCGAAAACTAGTTTAAGGAATGCTCTTTCATGTACAAGCAAATGTTGTGAAAACAAGTTTTATGCCTTTTATTCCAAAGCGGTACTTACTTTCCGGACACGATTCATAGTGCTCGCTGTCACTTCATTAATGTAATCTAGTTCAATTTTCCCTGACTTCACTTAGTTCTCACTGTCACTTCATTAATGTAATCCAGTTCAATTTTCCCTGATTTCACTTAGTTCTCTCCGTAACTTCATTAATATAATCTAGTTCAATTTTCCCAGACTTCACTTAGTTCTCTCCATAACTTCATTAATGTAACCTAGTTCAATTTTCCCTAACTTCACTTAGTTCTCTCCATAACTTCATTGATGTAATCTGGTTCAATTTTCCCTGACCTCACTTAGTACTCGCTGCCACTTCATTAATGTAATCTAGTTCAATTTTCCCTGACTTCACTTAGTTCTCGCTGTCACTTCATTAATGTAATCTAGTTCAATTTTCCCTGACTTCACTTAGTTCAGGCTGTCACTTCATTAATGTAATCTAGTTCAATTTTCCCTGACTTCACTTAGTTCTCGCTGTCACTTCATTAATGTAATCTAGTTCAATTTTCCCTGACTTCACTTAGTTCTCGCTGTCACTTCATTAATGTAATCTAGTTCAATTTTCCCTGACTTCACTTAGTTCTCGCTGTCACTTCATTAATGTAATCTAGTTCAATTTTCCCTGACTTCACTTAGTTCTCGCTGTCACTTCATTAATGTAATCTAGTTCAATTTTCCCTGACTTCACTTAGTTCTCGCTGTCACTCCATTATTGTGATCTATATCATAATGTTTCTCTGTCTTCACTTAGTTGTTATCGCTGGCACTTCACTAATGTGAAATACTTGAATTTTTCCTGACGGTTCGTCTTTCTTTGCAAAGTAGGCATCCTCAAATACGTACGAGGCAGATGGCTCATCCGCACAAGACTTCCATAATCTCTCGCACTCACTGTACGTCACAATTACCGTCGTAAACTCACTCGGAGAACCCACTGAATAAACAATACCTTATTTCACATGAAGGGCAAGTCACTACTTCACTTACCAACTCCCGAGCACGCTAGCTTATTGCCGCAGGTATTTAGAGAAAGCTCTAGAGGCACCAAGCGAGGTGGCGCTTCGGTAATCTGTGAGACTCGCATTCGGAAAATCACAGGATTGAATCCGTCCACCACCCAATCTGAAATTATGTTTTAGAGGTTTTTCCTGGTCGGTAGGCGAATACTGGGGTTGTTTCTCATTTACCAGTTATTCTTTCCCACGTTTTCCTTTACTTCTCATGTTCAGGTGTGATTCTAGGTTTCGTAGCTTGAGAGGGTGCTAGACAGATGGCACGAGTCTCCCCCGTGGCTTGGTTGAACAGGTCGTTCACCACCTTCTTTAGGCAGCTCCAGACTTCGGACCTGGAACTGTAAGGAAGTTGTGCGCGTCTCTGTGGCCTCCGAGGCATGTAACCTTCTGTGTTTGCTTCAGTTCGTCCGTTTCTCCTCTCGGTGGCAGCCACAATATATCTCTCCAGGTAGCAGTGTAACTTATTGTAGACATGGAATATATCCGTATTTGATACTTGCAGTTTTACCATTTCAATTGTTCCTGGATCTTTACTTCCCATTCACTTTCTCTGCCATGTACATAAAAAGTAGAGAAAGTATTGTATTCCACTCAAAATTCGAAACCGAGGTGTCACCGGAAATACAGGTTTTGAGGACACCTAAATCCAAAAATGGCATTTTTAGAAAAGAGTGCATGTGTGTGTGAAGAGCATAACTCCAAAACGAAAAGTCCGTTAAGCACCAAAGCTGGATTTAAGTTCAGTATCTTCAAGGATACAGCAAAGTTTTTCAACATGAAAGCTTTTCAAAACTTTCGACTTTATCAAAAAATGTCGCTAATCAATTTGATAGCTTTTAAGTGTGCTTAAAAGTGGCAGTCCCATGTCAGTAGATTTACTGGCATGTTAAGTACTCCCGCGGGACGAAATTCTGGCACACCGGCGGCGCTGATATATCCTAGTAATTGACAGCGTCGTTAACAAATACTTTTTTTTAATTAAAATACCATAAATTGAAGATATATACGTCGCAAATAAAATGCATATCTTGAAATGTTTTAAATAGCCTCTGAAGCCATCTTCATTCTGAATTGTTTTTTCATTACTGGTAAACCGAAAGAGACAAAAAAAAAAAAATCTTACTACACAAAAAATTTAGATCCCGCTAAAGAAACACACCCACTTTATGCCCAATACACCTTTTTATGGAGTTAACCATTTCGAGATATTCTTGTTATTGATTTCAGTTTTAAATTCTTAAAGTTTTCTCAAACAGAAGTGTGACGTTCTTGTTCCTTTTGTTTTACTTAAGGCCAGTCAAAAAGAAAAACGAATTTCAATCCCATAGCCACCAGCTTTTAAAAAAATTGACAGTCGCTTTAGCTTAGTGTATTGCATTACTTCGCTTGTAATTACAAGACAGTATTTAGAACATTTCTGATAATGTTTAACTTTATTACCATGAAGCAAATAAAAATCGGATCTGTTAAAAAGGATCAAATCTTTTAAAAGCTGGTTGCTAGTGATTGGATGACCAAGAGTTGACAAATTTTCCTATGAACAAATCTGATCTGTTCCATTCACATGATTTTCTCTATTACACAAACAACTTTCCTTACAAAACATTTTATCTACGACACAAAGATTTTCAAAAAATCCCCACACTCCAAACTACACTTTACATGGAATAATTTTAGAAAATCTTGTTTTTCTCAAAAATGGCTCATGATTTTTTCAAAAAACCCTTATATTAAAGCTATTTACATCAAAGATAAAACGTATAACTGGTAAACCGTAACAGATACACAAAAACTTACTCCACAAAACATACAAATTACGTTAGAACATACAATTTATGTCATATACATTTCTGTTGTAGAGTTGACCGTTTCCAAAACATTCCTTGTTATTGGTTTCAATTTTAAAATACTTTTCTCAGACAGGAAGTGTCCGTTTTTCTTTTGTTCTACTTCTGGCCATTTCAATGACAATTCAGCTGAACTATTAAAGCGCCAATACTGGAGCGATATCGTTAAAGCATCTTAGGGCCGCGCCGTGGCCGAGTGGTTAGACCACTCGCCTCTCACCTAGACGGCCCAAGCGACCGCATGTGAGATTTGTGGTGGACAAAGCGGCGCTGGGGCGGGTTTTCTCCGAATTCTCCGGTTTCCCCCGCCATCGCATTCCACCGGTGCTCTATCTTCATTCATGTATCATCAGTGTTACCGCCTGCGGTGCCATAAGTAGTTAAAGCGGGCGATAAACACTACCAAAAAAAATTAAAGCATCTTGTCGCACCTGACGTTCGTTTGTTTAATCTCCTGTCGTTGTTATTGGTAACAAGGTGACACTCCAGTAAGCCAACCTTCACTTTTAATAACTGTCAGTTCCGCAATTATACTTTCAATTAATTCAGTTACAATGTTTATTTAGTTTTATCCATTCACAGTGTATTTAGTTAAAAAAAGAGTGAAAATAGTCATTTTTGGTATTTCTTATATAAGAGATGAGTGTAATAACGTCAAATGAAATAACATTTGTTTTCATTTCATGTTTTAGTTATTACAAACTGAAATAAAATGTCGTTCTCTATTTGTTATCGATATTCCTGCATTATGTGAATGTCATAATTCAGGAGGCAGTGAAGAAACAAACAAACAAAAAAACATTTGGTAAATAAACATGGTCGAATGCGTGATTTACCATTTGAGAACTAATTTAAGTATTACAATCATAACCTGATAAAATTTCCCTTCCTATATATTATAAATTATTAATTATCTATTTCGCTGAAGTGTCTTATCAATAAATACGTGGCTTCGGTCCGGTCGTGAAGTATCGACAAGATGAAAACACTCTTGGTGTTATGACAACCGCATAACGATAGTTTTTCAAACATCTGACTATCACTTTAGCCTAGTGCATTCCTTTACTTCCCTTCTACTTATACTGAACTAAGTAATAAGTACATTCTGCTAATGCTTATCTCGATTATTACGGTGTAGAAAGAAAATTATATTTTGTAAGAAATCTGTTTATAGAAAAGTTAGAGAATGTCGTGTGAGTGTAACACATCAGATGTTTACTTTCTCTATACGCATTATGCACATGGTGTATAGAGAAGGTGTTGTAATGCACCCAAAAAATCGATACCGAGATTTCACCGGAAACACATATTTTGGGTCCCCCTGAATAAAAAAAAAAGCATTTTTAGAGAAATGTGTGTGTCTGTGTGTGGTGTCTATGGGCATGATAGCTCTAAAACAAAGTTCGTTAAATACCAAACTTGATATATAAATTCAGTAACTTTTAAGGATGCCACAGGAAGATTTTCAAGAAAATCCCTCCATCCTCCATCCCACCCCCCCTCCTTTACATGGTAAAATTTTCGGAAATGTTTATTTTCTCAAAAATGGCTCTAACGATTTTTATGAAAATAATGTATGTTAAAGATATTTACATGATAAATAAAATGCATATCTTGAATTTTCTGGGAATAGTCTCTGAAGACATCGTTATTCTGGATGCATGTTGTGGAAACTTGCATAACTGGTAAACCGTAAGAAATACACCAAACCTTAATCAGCAGAGCTCGTTAAAACACATAATTTTTGTTATATACATTTTTTTCGTGTAGCTGACCGTTTTTTGAGCTATTCCTTGTTTTTTTTTATTATTATTATTATTATTTCATGTGTATAGCCCCCTTTAACATCAATGGTCATATCGGGGGCTTTGACTTGTGAAACTGTAGGTTCATAACATTAGGTTAATAAACTTTATATTACTAAACACACGCACATTTATTCTCACATTCATAATTCCAGACTCTATGGGGGATAGGGAAAAATTCTGGTTAAAGAAAAATTCCCTGCCCCAACCGGGAATCGAACCCAGGACCTCCAGGTGAGAAGTCAGATTCCTTGTTATTGGTTTCAATTTTAAAATACTTATACTTTTCTCAGAGAGGAAATGTTCGTTTTTCTTTTGTTCTATTCCTGGCAAAGAAGCCAATTTCAATGACAATTTAGCTCACCCATTAAAGCGGCAATGCAATGGCCGAGGTTAGGCAATTTCAACCAATCGCAGTCATCTGATCGCAGCTGAAGTTCATTGTAATCTTGTCGCACCTGACGTTCGTTTGTTTAATCTCCTGTCTTGGTTATTGGTAACAACCTTCACTTTTAATAACTGTCAGTTCCACAATTGTACTTTCCATTAATTCACTTACAATGTTTTTTAGTTTTATCCTGTTCATAATGTATTTAGTTAGAAAAAAGAGTGAAAATAATAGTTTTTGGTATTTCTTATGTATGAGATGAGTATAATAACCTCAAATAAAGTAACATTTGTTTTCTTTTCATGTATTAGTTATTAAAAACTGAAATAAAATATTTGTTCTCTATTTGGGGGGGTATCAATATTCGTACATTGTGTGTAGGCACGGTCGCCATTAAGGAGGTAGGGAAGAAAGAAAGCAAAAAAAAAAAAATCTGTGATACATTCACATGATTTTCTCTACCTTTCTGCAACAAATTATTGTTAAAAAACGTATGTTTCTATATACACCATGCTAATCGAGAAAAAAAAAAAAACAGCAGAAATAGTCTTATTACTTGCTTCCTTGTAAGTAGGAGCGAAATAAGGGAGTACCATAGGTTGAAGTGATAGTCAAAAGCTGGTTGCTATATCACCGAAGTTCCTTTGTGTGTATGGACAGGAGTTGACAAATTCCTGTATGAGAAAATTATAAGAATGAAACCAAAAATAAGGAATATCTCAAAACGATCAACTCCAAGAAAAAATAACACAAATTGTGTATTTTAACGCGCTCTACATTTTTGTGTGGTCAATTTTTGTCCATGTCTTATGGTTTAGCAGTTAATGTAAAACTCATCCAAAATAAAGTAGTCTTCAGAGGCTATTTCCAGAAAATTCAAGATATACATTTTATTTGACAGATAAATGTGTTATTATAAGATATTTTAATCAAAATCGTTAGAGCCATTTTTGAGAAAATAAAAATTTTCGGAAAAAGTTCCATGTAAAGCGTAGTTGGGGTGGGGGATTTTCTTGGAAATTTTCGTGTCGCAGCCTTGGAAGATATTGAACTTAAATACCAAGTTTGGTATTTAACGGTCTTTTCGTTTTTGAGCTATGCTGTCCACAGACACACAGACACACACACGCACACACACGGATCTTTTTCCAAAAATGTTTTTGTTTTTTGGATTCAGGGGGACCCAAAACAAGTATTTCAAGTGAAATCTTGGTATCGAATTTTTGAGTGGAATGTAATACCTTCTCTATACACTATGTACATAGTACGTGTAGAGAAAGTAAAACATGTGGTAAATAAACATGGTTGAATGCGTCATCTACCATTTGAGAACTAATGTAATTATTACAATGATAAAATCTCCTTTCCTATATATTATAAACTATTAATCTATTTCGCTGAACTGTCTTATCAAATATAATATCAATTAATACGGCGCTTCGGTGCGGCCGTGAAGTATTGACAAGATGAAAACAGTCTTGGTATTAGTTATGACAACCGCATAACCATAGTTTTTAAAACATTTGTATATCGCGTTAGGATACTGCATTCCTTTAGTTCCCTTCTACTTATAAGGAACTAAGTAATAAGAACATTCTGCTAATGTTTATCTCGATTAGCATGGTGCAGAAAGCAGAATAATCTTTTGTAAGAAGTCTATTTGTAGAACAGTTAGAGAAAGTCATGTGAGTGTAACACATGAGATTTTAATTCTTCATCTTTTAAAGCACCGTGACAGTGAAGCCGTACCGTCTATCAGATGCCAGGAAAGGAGCTCCCTAAGGATGATACTGCACGGATGGCTGAATGACCGGAGTAAATTGGAAATTTTCATTACTGCTGTTCCGTCGCACTCCTTTCACAAGTTTATCCACCAAGTGAACATCGTTGTGACAAAAGTTTCTTTCTTCAGCAAATGTCCGATATCATCTCAGAGTTAACAAGTGAAGTGCTCCAGGTTGCTAAGAAACGTGACGATAGTCGTTTGTCTAGCTTCAGGAGGAACTTGGCCGGTTTATTAACCCTGGTGCACTAACGTGTTACAAGAGACTCGTTGTCACTAATGCGTGTTAAATGACGTTATTATTATTGTTAATATTATTATTATTACTAGAGGCGTTCAATAAGTCCTTAGAAACAAAAATCCGATGTGTTCCATTCACATATGATTTTATCTACATGTCAGTAACTATTTTTTATTTACTTTTTTCACTGTATAATTTTTATAGCCCCCTTTAACATATCGGGGGCTTTGCACTTGAAACAACTCGTTGTCTGTAGGTTCTTTTACTTTGGTTTAAATCATTTTTATTTCCTCAAACACTTCCACATACTTCCAGACTCTGAGGGGGATAGGGAATAATTCTGGCTAAGCCGGGAATCGAACCCTGAACCCCCAGGTGAGATGTCAGCTCGCTGACCACTCGGCCCCGGAGGCAGTTTAACAAATTACTGTTAGTAAGCTTATCGTTCTATTTAATGCTAAAACAATAGCAGAACCGTCTTATTACTTGTTTCCTTATAAGTACAAGGGAAATAAGGGAATACACTAGGCTAAACTGACAGTCAAATGTTTTAAAATGTGGTTACTACGGGATTGAAATCCGTTTCTTTGCGAGGCCAGGAGTTGACAAGTTCCCGTATGACAAAAGTTTCAATATTTTAAAACTGAAACGAATAACAAGGAATATCACAAAAACAGTTAACTCCAGGAAAAATAAAAATGTATATGACATAAATGGCGTGTTTTAAGGAGCGCTATATTTTTTGCATAGTAAGTCTTTGATTATCTCTTGAGGTTTACTAGTTATGCAAAATTTGGTAAAAAACCGAATAAAGAGGTCTTCAAAAGACTATTACCAGAAAATGCAAAATAAACATTTCATTTGTCATATAAATATCTTTAATATACGGTATTTTAATCAAAATCGTTAGAGCCATTTTTGAGATAATCAAAATTTTCGAAATTTTTTCCATGTAAAGCGTAGTTTGGGGTGGGAGGATTTTTCTCAAAATGTTCGTGTCGCATCCCTGGAAGGTGTTAAACTTAAATATCAAGTTTGGTATTTTACAGACTTTTCGTTTTTGAGTTATCATGTTCACAGACACACGGACACATACACACACATACACTGTCCTTTTTCTAAAAATGTTTTTTGTGATACCGGGGACTCTAAAACGTGTATTTCTGCTGAAATCTCGGTAACGAATTTTTGGGTGGTTTACCACATTTGTTACACAGTAAGTGTAGAGAAAATAATAAAAAATACAAGAAATATGGTTGTGTTCAGCCCAGCTGTTCTCTTACCGTATTCATTATACAACTTCTACTAGCTACGCAATAATTTCCCTTAATATTTTTCATCGTCTTTGATGTGTGGTCGTTGTTGTTGCGGCACTTTCAATATACTTATCTTGGTCGTGCCTGCAGAGGGCTGACAGACGTGTATAGGCACCTAGATGAGTTCACCATACTCGATGCAGGACCTGTTAGAGTGTGAACATACTTTGTAGATGATGTTGGTTCTCTTCCTCGGCTTAGCTGTTGTAGGCTTGGTAGAACACTAAATCCAAGAGAAGTACACAGGTAAGGTCACTGGGTGACAAATAAATAAGGAAAGAGGGTCCTTTTTCACTCTGGTAATTATTTTCTGACGTTAAACATTAGCCCTTTGTTGCCTGTCGATACCTATAAGTTCCACTTGTTTTAAGCGTAACTATACAAATAGGGTTGTGCTCTAGGATTAATTTCATGTTATACTAACATTCAACCATAAACATGTAATCAAGACTGTTTTATAATGTAAAAATTTATACAACTTTTGCCTTAAAAGTGTAGTGATTTCTTTAAATAAACAAAAGAGTAAAACCCACATAACTACAGTCAAATGTAACCCCATTAGCTTCCAAGCATCACACCGATTATTTTACTTGGGCTGTCCCCATCCTTTACCACAGTCACTGGGATTTTAAGTTGCAAAATTTAGCTTTGAATGGATCACCTAAAGCCCATGGTCATTTGAACCACTTTTTTGGTAGTGCATTTGGCAGAATTATGAAAACTGGTTTAAAAGAATTTAAAATTTTAATTGGGAAGAAAAGGATTAATAAAGGATCAACATTTATTTTCATTTGTATTTTTTCTATTATTTTATATAATAATTTTATAGGTTTCTTCCCATAAAAATTTACTAGAACTCCAGTTTTAAACTTGAATTAAAAGAAAAACAGCTTATGTAGTATACTAATGCAGGCAAATAAGGGTTAAGTACTTTCGGTGAAGTCACCTCAACAAATCACCTTTTATAAATTTAAATATAATACAAAAAGTTATTACACAAAAATGTATATTTCGTTAAAGCACACACCTTTTGTCATTCACATTTTTTGTAGCGTTAACGATTTTCGGGATATTCCCTTTTATTGATTTCAATTTCAAAATAATTAAACCGGGAAATGTTGATCCATTTCATATATCTTATGTTTTACTCTGGCCGTGGAAAAACAAACGAATTCTAATGTCAATCGCAGAGTGACAGCTTTTAAAAGTTTTAACTATCACTTTAGCCTGTGTATTCCCTTATTTTCCTTCTACTTATAAGGAACTAAGTAATGAGACCAATTCTGCTAATGTTTATCTGGATGTAGATAAAAGAACAGTTCTTTTCAGGAACAGTTAGAGAAGGTCAGGTGAATAGAACACACGCTGTTTACGGAAAGTGTTTGTTACACAATTTACCAACACTATTATTAGAAAATTAGAAGCCAAGCGGCGTCCTTTTGCAGCCAACATTGACTATAATGTCTCCAAATTGATTAAATGGTGTTGGTCAAGTTACAAATTGAATTTCCTGTGCTTTTAGTGGCGTGCCCCTTTAAAGAAGTATTACCTGTTTCCCTGACAGGAAGTTCTTGGGGTAGCTGTACCCTGGTCACTCTCACAAGCGCTTCTACCGCCTGTTGAACAAGTTTACAAGCCAATTAGGTATGGCATTTGCCTACTTTATTCCTTCGTTTAGAACAGTAGCTTATGTATATATAAATGAGCTGCTTACCAATGTTGGACGATTAGCTTTTTAAATTTCGGTGTCGAAATCACTTCATTTACTTTCCCACTTCTTAGAAATTATTGTAAATGTTTTACTTTCTCTAGCCCAATATGTACAAAGTGGATACTCAAAGAGAAGGTATTGTATTCTACCCAAATGTTCGATGTCAATATTTCACCGGAAATATTTCTTTTTATGTTCTCTGAGTCCGAAAAAAAAACAGTTTTAGAAAAAATCCTCTGTGTGTGTGTGTGTGTTTGTGTGTGTGTGTGTGTGTGTGTGTGTGTGTGTGTGTGTGTGTGTGTGTGTGTGGTATTTAAGTACATTATCTTCCAAGGATGCGACACGAAGATTTTCAAGAAAATCCCTCATTTCCCAACTACCTTTTACGTGGAAAAATGTGCGAAAAGTTTGATTTTCTCATAAATGGTTCTAACGATTTTTATTGAAATATCGTCTATTAAAGATATTTACCTGACAAATAAAATGTATATATTAAATTTTCTGAGAATAGCCTCTGAAGACTACTTTATTATGGATGAATTTTACGGAATTTTGTATAACTGGCAAACCGTAAGAGATAGTCAAAAACGTACATCAGAAAAAATGTAGATCTGATTAAAACACACAAATTATATCATATACATTTTACTTTCTCTACACGTAGTATGCACATAGTGTATAGAGAAGGTGTTGTATTGCATCCAAAAATTTGATACCGAGATTTCATCGGAAATATATGAAAAAAAAAAAAAAAAAAAAAAAAAAAAAAAAAAAAAAAAAAGCATTTTAGGAAAAAGGAACGTGTGATAATGTGTATGTGTGGTGTGGACAGCAAGAAAAATTCCGTTAAATACCAAACTATTTAAGTTTCCAAGGATGTGACACGAAGATTTTAAAGAAAATCTCTTTAACGGTTTTTATTAAAATGTTGAATACTAAAGATATTTACCTGACAAATAAAATGTATATCTTGAATTTTCTGGGACTAGCCTCTGAAGACTACTTTATTCTGGATGAATTTTATGGAATTTAGTATAACTGGCAAACCGTAAGACATGGACAAAAACTTACCTAACAGAAAATATAGAGCACTTTAAAACACACAATTTATGCGATATACATTTTTTTTCGTGGAGTTGATCGTTTTTGAGATATTCTATGTTATTGGTTTCAGCTTTAAAAACATTCTTTTCTCAAACAGGAATGTGTCAACTCGTGTCCATACAAGCAAAGGAACATCAGTCACATAGCAACCAGCTTTTGACTATCACTTTAACCTATGGTACTCCCTTATTTCGCTTCTACTTACAAGGAAGCAAGTAATAAGATTTTTTTCACGATTAGCATGAAGCATAAGCGTTTAACAATACTTTGTTGCAGAGATGTAGAGAAAGTCATATAAATGGAACACATCAGATTTTTAGAAATAGGTCCGCGTGTGTGTGTGTGTGTGTGTGTGTCTGTGGACAGCATAGCTTAAAAACGAAAAGGCCGTTAAATACCAAACTTGGTATTTAAGTATAGTATCTTCCAAGGATGCGACAAGAAGATTTTCAAGAAAATCCCCCACCACAAACTACCCTTCACATGGGAAAAAAAAGTAAAAAGTTTGTTTTTCTCAAAAACGACTATAATGATTGTCATTAATATATCGTATTTTAAATAAATTTACATCACAAATAAAATGTATATTATGAATTTTCGTATAACTGTTAAACCGTAAGAGATAGACAAAAACTTACTACACAAAACATGTAGATGCGAACATATATACATGTTTTAAGTAGAGTCAAAAGTTTCTGAGATATGGTTTGTTATTGGTTTCAATTTTAAACTATTTGAACTTTTCTCAAACGGGACGTGACGTTTTGTTCCATCTCTCTTATTTTACCGTAGGTCATGCAAAGCGAACCGAATTTCAATTGTTTGATTAGCAAGTCGTAGATAAAAGAATAATGGTTTGTAATAAAAGTTGTTTGTGGAAGAGCTATAGAAAGTCATGTGAATGGAACACATTATAGTGAAACCTCCGGTTTACTACATAAATTGGTACAGTCCCCAGTATTTCTGCTAACTGCAGAGCACGTTTCCATGTACAGTCCGGTGCATGAAAACGAACCGATATGAGGAACAGCTGTTTAGGCTGACAGGTGAATAGCACCACTCCTCTGCCACGCCCCCTTTCAAACCCGTCAGCTATAGCAAGGCGTGATTGGTAACATGCGCTTGCCTTTTGTTTCGCAATGGCGGAGACGACCCAGAGGCCAAGAACGTTTTAGAATGCATTGAAACATATAATTCAATTACCTTCATTTGATTATATCATCAGTGGTTGTTGAGAAAAGGAGCAAAATCCAGATTGCCAATCTTTTTCGAATAATACAAAATCTGATATGTTCCAATCATATGACTTTCTCTAGCTGTTCCGAAACCAACATTCTATTTCAATTTATTTACTTCATGTTAATCTAGGTAAACATAAGCAGAATTATGCTACATTCACAACGAAATGCAAGTGCAGACGCAACGTAAGCATATATTATTTAATGGAAGCATTCACATAGAAACACGCAAGACACAATCCAATGCAACGCAACGCAACAGTTTGCAAACTCCAAACTTTATCCTTGCGTTGCGTGCATTGCCTATGAATTCAACAACAGACGATCCTACTGCAAGATTTTACAGGGCCTTCTGAACATGCATGCTCTTCTATTTGGCCGTGCCGCGCCATCTCTAATTTCCCTCAAGAGGTTATGATAGTCTCCTTGCGAATCCTTCTTTGATTTATTTAATGTAACGATCATCTGCATCTAGATTTCTTGAATAAATCGAAGACGCAGAGAGATATTTCTTAGTTCATTAAATGTGTAGTTTATCACTTTCTGAAGTGTCTATGCTTGTACTATTTTCAATAATTTTGAATGAGTAATTATTGTGACGTCACTGCCGCTAGCATCAGTTGTTAGTATGTAATTTTATAATATATTTATTTGTAAAAGATTGAATGAATTTTCTTTATGTGATATTGTTGCTTATGTTATTCAGTGTGTAACTTGCGGATCTAGAAACCCGTGGCAACTTGTTGCGTTGGCTTACGATTGCATTGTGAATGGCGTTTCCTTGCGTCTGCGCTTATGCACGTTACGTCTGCGCTTGCATCTCATTGTGAATATATCATTGATCTTATTACGTGATTCCTTGTAAGCACGTAGAAGCGAAATAAGGGAGTGCACAGGCTTTAAAAGCCGGTCGCTATGTGAAACAATTGCAATTCCGTTCTCTTTGCTTGCCAGGAGTAAACAAAAAAAGATAAGAAGAAAGATGTATTCCTGTTAGAGAAATGTTTAAATGCAAGTGGCTTAAAATTGACACCAAGAATTAGGAATATCTGGAAAATGGTTAACTCCACCAAGAAAACGTATATAACATAAATTGTGTTTGTTTTAACGAGATCTACATCTTTTGTGTAGTATTTTCGTTTATCTCTTACGTGTTGCCAGTTATAGGTACAACATTTATACAAAAGTCATCCAAAATGAAGAGCTCTTCGGAGGCTATTCCCAGAAAATTCAAGATATACATTTTATTTGTCATGTAAATATCTTTAATATATGTACAGTGTTTTAATCAAAATGGTAAAACACATTTTTATGAAATAACAATTTTAGAATTTTTTTTCCCACGTAGAGGGTAGTTTGGGGGGGGGGATGAGATTTTCTTGGAAATCTTCCTGTCGCATCATTGGACATTGGCATTTAACGGGCATTTTGTTTTTGAGCTAAGCTGTCCATAGACGTTTTTCTAAAAATGTTCTTTTTTTTTAATTCAGGAGTCTAAAAATATGTACTTCAGGTGAAATCTCGGTATGGAATTTTTGCTGGTATACAATACTGCCTCTATAGGTACACTATGGACATAGTAGTGTAAAGAAAGTAAAAAGAGTGAGAGAGATTTACAAGAAAGTTAATTTACAGAATGTTGTCAGTTTTCAAGTAATGCGAAAATAACGTGTTTAGTGATTTTTTGTATTGCCTTTTTCTTTTATGTTGTTCTTCTATGAATAATTCAGTTCCTTACATCGCTTTTTTCCCCTTTCTTTGTAATACCAATCTTGTGCAGCTGTCTGTTCGTGATATTTCTTGCACCAGTTTGATGTTGTTACTGCATATAGCTCTACAGCGCTATAGTCTTGCTCAGTAAGAGCAATAGTATTCCGTTTATTGCCCATTCTGCTTATTTTTCCCCCAATGAAATGACTTATATAATAAAGAGGGCAATGTTTGCACTCCCTCTGCACTTTCTTTGATCTTTAACCGGAAACAGCCCTCTGTTTATCGGTTAGATTTTCAGTACGACTCTTGACATCAACCCAATATGCGACGGGCACACCAGGCACAGTCTAGCGAGTGATTTCCAGTCACTCAGGTAGGATGTTTCCGTTTCTCATCCCTTTCAGCGATGACTTTGTTCAAACCCCTCAGGGATTAGCACAACCGGTTAGGCGCAGAAACAATTGTGATAAGTAATACGATAAGTGTTTTCATCTTGTCGATAATTCAAGACCGGAACGAAGTGAGTCAATTGTCCTAAGAGATAAAAATACGAGTTGTATTTCATAAGACAATTCAGCGAAATAGACTATTAATAATTTATAATATATAGGAAGGGAGATTTTATCAGGCTATCATTGTAATACTTACATTAGTTTTCAAATGGTAGATGACGCATTCGACCATGTTTATTTATCGAATTTTTTGTTTTGTTTTTTCTTTCTTTCTTTCTTTCTTCACTGCCTCCTAACCGTGTCTACGCCCAATATACGAATATCAATAGCAACAATAGAAATAGGGAACAACGTCTTATTTCAGTTTTTAATAAGTAATAAATGAAATGGAAACAAACATCATCTCAGACATAAGAAATACAAATAATGATCATATTCACTCCTTTTTTTAAACTAAATACATTATGAACTGGATAAAACTTTAAATAAACATTGTAACTGAATTAATTGAAAGTACAATTGTGGAACTGACAGTTATTAAAAGTGAAGGTTGGCTGACTGGATTGTCACCTTGTAACCAGTAACCAAGACAGGAGATTAAACAAACGAACGTCAGGTGCGACAAGATTTCAAAGAAATGAACATCAGCTGTGATAAGATGCTTCGACAATATCGCTCTGGTCAGATGACCGCGATTGGTTGAAACAGCCTAATCTCGGCCATTTTATTGGCGCTTTAATAGTTGAGCTGAATTGTCAAAGTTATTTAGCCCGCCTGGGCAGTGTGTCTGCCTCACATTCAAAAGTCATGAGTTCGAATATCGTTTAGGGTGAGTTTCCCGGATAAGGTTTTTTTCGGGGTGTTTCCTTATCCTGAGAAGACGAATGTCAAGTAACTTTAAGTTCCATGGACCTCGAGATCATTTCACCAATTTTCATTCATCGTCCGATATGACCAACCAGGTTAAAGGACGTTAAACTACAATTAAAAAAAAAAAAAGTTATTTTTTCACGATAAAATGACATTTTATTTTCAGCCGGCTGTACATGCCTGGGCTGTAAAACCTTTCACGGACTTGTGTATTTCAGTTGTTTACTATAGAGTTGGCAAGTTTTTGCGAGGCAGAGAAATTGCTCAGTAACAGGATTTACTCAACAATGGCAAGCATTTCTAAAAGTCCATAATCGATATAAGGTTGGTAACAGCGACTTTCATACAACGATAAATGATTCTAGTTATAATTCAACTTAAGTAAATTTTATAATTAATATATTAATCTCAGTTCGGGGAATTTCCCCATGGTATCACAGTGTTTGCTTATTGAATATGTTTTAATATCCTCTGATAAAACACTTCCACGAGTTGAAAGGGAAATCCGATTAAAACGCTTTTTTCCTTGGTTTTTATGTCTTTTTCTGATTCTGTTCAATACTCTTTTGTTATCCACATGGATTATTTCCTTTTCTCTGGAGCACCAGTTATTAGAGTTTCCATTTTTATTAAATTTATGGAAATATTACCTGTCTTGCCGGCGGACCTTTAAACCTCGGCTCATATTTTTATTACATTCATTAAACGTCATTCGTATTAACAGAAAGCATATCCACCCTTAGCTCTACGAGTGTGCGAATTTAAAAGCATCTAATAGTTTACATTCCTAAGATTTTTCACACTTTTACACAAACTAGTCTTACAAAAGTTTTATAATTTATACAAATATTTATAGAAATAGCAAAATTCGACATTTCGTTTTAGATGCAAAAGGAATATAGAAAAAAAAAATCTGAACTGATAATCAAATCTTTAAAAAGCGGGTCACTAGAGGCAATATTCTTTGCATCACCTCCAGGAAAAAAATCTGATGTGTTCCATTCACATGACTTTCTCTACATCTTTGTAAGAAACCATTTATTTATTTTATTTATTTTATCTATTTATTTATTTATTTGTAGCTTAACGTCCTTTAACATGGTTGGTCATATCGGAGGATGAATGAAATTGGTGAAATGATGCTCAAATGATCTCGGGGTCCACGGAGCTTAAAGTTATCGTCTTCTCAGGATAAGGAAAAACCCCGAAAAAAACTTTATCCGGGTAACTCACCCTAAGCGAGATTCGAACTCATGACCTGATGAACCTCATGAACGCTAACACCTCACTACCTAGGCGGGCAGAAACTATTGTTAATAAGCTTATTCATCTATCTATTAACGCTAATGTTACTGGAGATAAAACATTAACAGAAACGGTCTTATTACTTAGTTCCAAAGTAGAAGGGAAATAAGACTAATCGTCAGTCAAATGTTTTAAAATCTGGTTGCTATGGGATTGAAATCCGTGTCTTTGCGTGGCCAGGCGTTGCCAAGTTCCTGTATGAGAAAAGTTCAAGTATTTTAAAACTGAAACCAATAACAAGGAATATCTCGAAAACAGACCGCTCTACAAGAAAAACGTATATGACATAAATTATGTTTTAACAACGTCTACACTTTTTGTGCAGTAAGTTTTTCTTTCTCTCTTACGGTTTACCTGTTATGCAAAATAAAGAAAAATTCTTCCAGAATAAAGAGGTCTTCAGACGCTATTCCCAGAAAATTAAAAATACACATCTTATTTGTGATGTAAATCATTTAGTATACGACATTTAATGAGATAGTCATTTTTGAGAAAATAACAATTTTACAATTTCTTTTTCCTGGTAAAGGGCAGTTGGATTGGATGATTTTCCTGAAATTCTTTGAGTCGCGTCCTTGGAAGATACTAAATTTAAATACTAAGTTTGGTATTTTACCGACTTTTCGTTTCTGAATTATCGTACTCAAAGGCACACACACACAAACAAACAAACAAACAAACAAACAAACACACATATCGTTATCTTAAATTTCTTTTTATGGACCCAGGGGATCCTAAAACGCATATTTCCGGTGAAATCTCGGATTCAGAACTCTAAGTGGAAGACAATACCTTCTCTACCTACTAGTACACTGTACATAGAACTAGAGTAAGTATTTGACATAAATTGAGATTATTTAAAAAATCTTATGTGTACCATTCACATGACTTTCTCCATATCCCTGCAACAAATAATTCTTAAAAAGCGTATACTTCTATTTACTTTATGCTAATCAGAAAAAAATAGCGGAAATAGTCTTATTACTCGCTTCCTTGTAAGTAGAAGCGAAATAAGGGACAACCGTAGGTTAAAGTGGTAGTCAAAAGCTGGTTGCTATGTCAATGAAGTTCCTTTGTTTATATGGATAGGAGTTGACAAGTTCCTGTATGAGAAAGTATACGTTTTTCATAACAGAAACCAAAAATAAGGAATGTCACAAAAACGACGAACTCCACGAAAAAAATGTCTATAACATAAATTGTGTGTTTTAAAGTGCTATACATTTTTTTGTAGTAAGTTTTTGTGCATCTCTTACGGTTTAGCAGTCATTCAAAATTTAGTAAAATTCATCCAGAATAAACTACTCTTCAGAGGCTATTCCCAGAAAATTCAAGATATACATTTCATTTGTCAGGTAAATATGTTTAATATCTGAAATTTTAATCAAAATCGTTAGAGCCATTTTTGAGAATTTTCGAAAAAAGTTCCATGTAAAGGGTAGTTGGGGGTGGGGGGATTTTTTTCAAAATCTTCGTGTCGCATCCCTGGAAGATACCAAACTTAAGTACAAAGTTTGGTACTTTACCGACTTTTCGTTTTTGAGTTATCGTGTTCACAGACACACGGACACACACACACACACACACACACACACACACATACACACACACACGGACCTTTTTGTGAAAATGCTTTTTTTGGATATTGGGGACCCTAAAACATATATTTCCGGTGAAATCTCGGTATGGAATTTTTGCTGGAGTGCAATACTTTCTCTATACACTATGTACATAGTGCGTATGGAGAAAGTAAAAATGGGAAATTTCGGAAGATGTTCCATGAAAAGGGTTAAAAAGCTGTTAAAAAGCTCATGCTTCTATTTACTTCAAGCTAATCGAGAAAAGATGAATAGAAATAGTCTTATTACTTGCTTCCTTGTAAGCTGAAGCGAAGTAAGGGAGTACCATAGGTTAAAGTGATAGTCAAAAGCTGATTGCTATGTCACAAGTTCCTTTGTATGGACAGCAGTGTACACAAATACAAATATTTTTGTCATATATGAAACTTCTAGCTCCTATGATTCTTTAAATAATAATTTTTTACTGTCTAAATGCATTGTTCTAATAAAAATGAACTACGTAATGCATTTTAAAAATATTTATATACAAAAATCCCGATTTGCATAAAATGAGTTTAAAAATAGATCTGTAATGTTATATTTATATAAGATATCCCTAATTAGTGGTGAAAACTATTATTTTTCATACTCCCCAAAACGCTTGATTTTTCAAAATGTAATAATTTATTTAGCATAATTGGAGCATTGTTTCGAAAAAATAATATGATCATTTTCTTTAGAAAAGCAGTACAAACATTTTTAAAAAGAATTAGTGAAAAATTGCAATGGGTGGAACATTTTGAGTATAGAAAAGTGTTGGAAAACAATTTGCAAGTAAATAAGGGAGCACCTATTAAAAATCTGATGTGTACTATTCACATGACTTTCTCTATATTTTTGTAAATTATTATTGTTAATAAGCTTATCCTTTATTTATTACATGCTAATCGAGAAAAATTAGAAGAAATAGTCTTATTTCTTGCTTTATTGTAAGTAGAAGCGAAATAAGGGAGTACCATAGGTTAAAGTGATAGTCAAAAGATGGTTGCTGTGTGACTGATGTTCCTTTGTTTGTATGGATTGGAGTTGACAAATTCCTGTATGAGAAAAGTATAACTTTTTCAAAGCTGAAACCAAAAACAAGGAATACCTCAAAAACGATCAACTCCACGAAAAAAATGTATCTAACATAAATTGTGTGTTTTAACGTGCTCTACATTTTTTGTGGGTTAAGTTTTTGTCCATCTCTTACGGTTTAGTAGTTATGAAAAATTCATCCAGAATAAAGTAGTCTTCAGAGGCTATTCCCAGAAAATTCAAAATATACATTTTATTTGTCAGGTAAATGACTTTAATATACGATATTTTAATCAAAATCGTTAGAGCCATTTTTGAGAAAATCAAAATTTTCGAAAAAAGTTCCATGTAAAGGGTAGTTTTGGGTGGGGGGATCTTTCTCAAAATCTTCATGTCGCATCCCTGGAAGATACTAAACTTAAATACCTAGTTTGGTATTTTACCGACTTTTCGTTTTTGAGTTATCGTGTTCACAGACACATGGACACACGGATACACACACACGGACCTTTTTCTGAAAATACTTTTTTTGGATACAGGGGACCCTAAAACATATATTTCCGGTGAAATCTCGGTATCGAATTTTTTGGCGGAGTGCAATACATTCTCTATTCACTATGTACATAGTGAGTATAGAGAAAGTAAAAAGCATGCAACTAACCATCTATAGCTTCAGCTAAATGGTAGTTAAAATGTGCCAATTGCGAAAAAGGGTATATTTTCTTAAATTTTAGAATGCATTACATTTTATTATGAAACAAAATAAATTTTTAATTTTTCAGTATTTTTGGTGAAATTTCACCTTAACCATTTCGACTGAATGTGAAACGTATCGATAAATTTGTTGCAGCCCTGAAGCCTAGCTTCTGTTTGAGCATGAAGGCCAGGAATCTGCCGCTATAAAGCGCACGCATACCTTCAGTTGTTTACATCATGGACACGAAAGCAAAGACACACAAATTGTGGATGACGTTCAGAGTGCCTTTGATGTTGCCTGTGCCTCCATTTTCAATTAGCACACAAATTGTGTGACACATTAACGGGTTGCCAGAGTAACCGAATCATCACCACTCAAACTGAAGGAGTCTTCTAAATGTTCCTTCCTGCCTCACAGTCACATAACCTCCTCTACCCACAAAACTCACTGTCTAATTTAGATTAACTTTTGCGGAAATACTTTCCATACGAATGTCAAGAGAAATTACTTGGACTTTGAAAAATAAAATATGATCTTTCTCTAGTTGTTACACAAACAGTTTTCTTACAAAAAAGTATTAAATTATTTACGACATGCAATCGAGATAAACATTGTCTTATTACTTGCTCTCTTGTAAGTAGAAGGGAATACACTTGCTTAAGTCGGTAGTCGAATCTTTTAAAATCTGGTCCTAAGTGAAACAATTGAAGATCGGATCGCTTTGCAAGGCCTGCCGTAAAACAAGAGAGATAAAACCCGCCTAAAATCAAATGGAGTTTTATTTATGGACGCTCTTTAACGGTTGTGGTTCTCAGCGTCCCATTCTATACAGGGCGTGAAAGACCGCTTAATTTTGCTCTGAGGCCTCTCTATCAGGCTTGAGGTTCTTTTACGTGCCGTAAATCTACAACACGGGACCTACGGCTTTACTTCCCTTCCGAAGGAAGCCATGCTAAGGATTTTTACGCCCGAAAAAATCCATCGTCCTCCGCAGGGTTTGAACCCGTGACCCTATTAAGTTAGCATGGTAATCATTACACCACGGAGGGCTACGAAGCGCGCCAGGGTACTGTGGGGGTAGCATGTGTGCCTCACATTCAACACGTTGCGAGTTCGAATCTTGCTTAGGGTGAGTTTTCCGGATAAGGTTTTCCACGAAGTTTTCCCTTATTCTGAGAAGACGAATATCGAGTAACTTTAAGCTCCAAGAACCCCGAGATCATTTGAGCATCATTTCACCAATTTCATTTATCGTCACTTTCCCTCTGAGAAAGCTTTAAGTAGTTTAAAACCGAAACCAATAACAAAGAACATTCACAAAATGGTCAACTCCACGAAAAAAAAAAAAAAAATGCTGATGTGTTCCATTCACATGCCTTTCTCTACATCTCTGCAACAAATTATTGTTAAAAAGCTTATGGTTTTATTTACTTTATGCTAATTGAAAAAATTAGCAGAAATAGTCTTATTACTTGCTTCCTTGTAAGTAGAAGCGAAATAAGGGAGTACCATAGGTTAAAGTGGTAGTCATAAGCTGGTTGCTATGTGACTGAAGTTCCTTTGTTTATATGTATGGACAGGAGTTGACAAATTCCTATATGAGAAAAGTATAAGTTTTTTAATGCTGAAACCAATAACAAGGAATATCTCAAAAACGACCAACTCCACAAAAAAAAAAAAAAAGATGTATATGACATAAACTGTGTGTTCTATCTTGATCTACATATTTTTTGTAAGTTTTTGTCTAACACTTACGGTTTAGCAGTTATGCAAAATTCCGTAAAATCCATTCAGAATAAAGTAGTCTTCAGAGGCTATTCCCAGAAAATTCAAGATATACATTTTATTTGTCAGATAAATGTCTTTAATATACGATATTATAATCAAAATCGTTATAGCCATTTTTGAGAAAATCAAAATTTTCGAAAAAAATCCCATGTAAAGGGTAGCTGGGGTGGGGGATTTTCTTGAAAATTTTCGTGTCGCATCCTTAGAAGATACCAAACTTAAATACCAAGTTTGGTATTCAACGGTCTTTTCGTTTTTGAGCTATGCCGTCCACAGACACACAGACAGACGGACTGGCAGACACACACACCCACGGACCTTTTTTCAAAAATGCTTTTTTTTTTTTTTTTTGGATTCAGGGGGATCCAAAACATATATATCCGGTGAAATATCGGTATCGAAATTTTGGGTGCATTACATTACCTTCTCTATACATTATGTACATATTACGTGTAGAGAAAGTAAAACATGTAAGGTATTCGAAAATGTAAACCTACAGTAACATATTTCAGAAATGTTCAATGATAGAATGTAAAAATGTGATAAGTTACACTCATATGACATTTAAAACAATTTAAAAAATCTAATATGATTCATTCACATGGCTTTCTCTTCCTGTTCATCAGCTAACAAAATATTACTCTTCTATCTATATCACGCCAATCGAGGTAAATATTAGCACAAATAGTCCCATTACTTGTTATAGAACACACTAGGCTAACGCGATAGTCAATTCTTTTAAAAGCTGCTTGTTATCAAATACAATTGAAATTCGGCTTTCCTTGCATGGTCATGAGTAAATAGATATGTAAAAGACATACGACATGAATGACGACTCTCCGTTTGAGAGGCCGCGCCTTGGCCGAGTGGTTAGACCACTTGCCTCCCGCGGTTTAAATCTCGGCTATGGCATTGCATTTTTCAGTCTGACTCTACCTATCCAACTTCAATTCATTTTATTCCGCATCCTTGGAAGATACTAAATTTAAATACCAAGTTTGGTATTTTACTGACTTTTCGTTTTTGAGTTATCGTGTTCGCAGACACACTGACAGACGAACTCACGGGCTCACACACACACACACACACACACAACCACACACACAAACCTTTTCTAAAAATGCTATTTTTGGATGCAGGAGACCCTAAAACGTGTATTTCCGGTGAAATATTGGTATCGAATTTGGGTGGAATGAAATGCCTTCTCTATACACTATGTACTCCTCAATATGGGTAGAGAACGTAACAATGCTTATTTTGGATTCAGGGAGCTTTAAAACGTACATTCCCGTGAATCTGGACATCGAATTTTCAGGTGAAATATGATACTTCCTCATTTTATTATGCATAGTAGAGAAAGTAAAACTTTTTTGTGCTTGCATTTAAAGAAATGATGATGATATTAACATCGAAAATGAAAGACCGCCATAATATTACACTGTATGAATATTTTAATCAATAGCTTCGAGAACCTGCGCTATTTCTCGCTCATTTTGAAAGCGTTTCGACAGAGAGATAAAAGCATGTCACTGTGAATTCCAGTGCAGAATTTAAGAGGTTTTGACAATTCCCCAAGATTGCATTTGGGTTGAATCATACGCTGCGTCACGACTCCATGGGACATTGGGAATTCCGTATCAGCTGTTTTCGAGTTAGGGGTGGATTATCCCCTGCGTATGTGTGAACAGTATATTCTCTCACCCCAACTGCCCTTTAGATACAAACGTTTTTGTGACCAAGAAATCTTCAGCATAAATAAAATGTACAGGATGTTTCAGAATTCGACCGCACAAATTTAAAGTAATGCAGAGGGATAGTAAACAACCATGTTGACGAGGCAAAATCTGCTCACCTTCAGCAACCAACTCTTATCGTTTACCAGATTACATCTGAAGCCTTGGCCGTCCTCAAAGCAACTGAAAAATGCACAGAAAGTCACAAAAATCCACCACTTGTGATCTTCTCTACTTGGAAAAGTGTAAAAGAATCACTGGTGACTACTACTGCAACGTTTGAGTGATGAGGTGAATAGAAAAATACCTCATTTGGAAAAAAAACTAAAATGCTGTTTTCATTGAGAGGCCCGGGACTTATCAGCCGACTCTAGTTTGTACACAGTACGTGTAGAGAAAGTAAGAAATAGTAATTGTGATGCAGTCTCACTACAGATAGCAGTTAGACCCAGCGCTATCTGCTTGTTGCGGAGCAATGTAGGATGGTGTATAGATATGAGACCTAGAAGGCTGGCTGAGTATAGTGTGAAGACGCAGCTAGTGGATGGCACCCTTACACCGGCTCCTTGGGGCGAAGCGAAACTGGTATGGGCACGAGGAAAAGACCATGAAGGCTACTGTCTACTATACAGAACAAACCAATATCTCAAACAAAACCGTTGCGATATGACCAAGCTGTTAAAGCTAAGTTACACAGTTGAATTAAAGTAATCTAATGTGTTTCATTCACATTACTTTCTCTATCCGTTCTGAAAACAAACTATTCTCACAAAAGAGTATTCTTTTATCTACATATTATGCTAATCGAGATAAGCATTAGGAGAAATGGTCCTATTATTTATTTCCTTATAAGTAGAAGGTAAATATGGGAGTACATTAGGCTTAAAGCGATAGTCAAATCCTTTAAAAGCTGGTTGCCGTATGATTGAAATTCGTTTCTTTACATCGCCAGGAATTGACAAATTCCCGTGTGTAAAAAGTTTAAGTATTTTAAAAGTAAAGCCAATGACTTAAATTGTGTGTTTTAATGAATTCTACATGTTTGTAATGTAAGTTTTTCCTGCCTCTTACGGTTTACCAGTTATGCAAAACTCTCCAGAATGAAGAGTTCTTCAGAGCCTTGTACCAGAAAATTCAAAATATGCCTATATTTTTTGTCATGTAGATAACTTTTATACATAGTATTTTAATCAAAATCGTCAGAGCCAATTTTGAGAAAATAAACATTTTCGAACTGTTTTCCATGTAAAAGGTAGTTTGCGGTGGGAATTTTCTTCAAAATCTTCGTATCGTATCCTTGGAACTTAAATCCCAAGTTTGGTACTTCACTGACTTTTCGTTTTTGAGTTATCGTGTTTATAGACACACGAACACACACATGTGGACCTTTTTCTAAAAAATATTTTTTTTCGTAGACAAGGAACCCTAAAACGTGCATTTCCGGTGAAATTTCGGTATCAAATATTTGGGTAGAGTGCAATACCTTCTCTACCTATGTACCACGTATTATATAGAAAAGGTAAAAAGCAGATTAGTTTGAAAATGTATACTCTTTGCATGACTGCCAGAGAAAGGAGTTACCACTACCTAAGCATTTGAAAATGTACACCAATAACAATGAAAATCTCGGAAATGCTTAAACCCACAAAAATTGTATTTGACAAAAAGTGTGATTTAATAAAATAATTGTATTTGTAAATTTTCACTATCTCTTAACAGTTATACCATTCAGAATGAAAACGACTTCACAGAATGGTCTCAGAAAATTCAGATGTGTATTTGATTTCTCATGAAAATATTATAAACGTATGTTATTTTAATCAAAATCCGTAGAGCCATTTTTGAAAAAATCAAAATTTTCGAAATGTTTTCCATGTAAAAGTTAGTTTGGGGTGGGGTGAAGTTTCTTGAAAATCTTCGTCTCGTATCCTTGGAAGATTCTGAACTTAAACATTTAGTTTAGTATTTAACCGGCTTTTCGTTTTTTTTGGGTTATTGTATTCACAGACACGCACACACATATACACAGATATTTTTCTTATAATGCTGTTTTAGGATTAAGGGGACTCTAAAACGCGTATTTCCATCGAAATCTCGGTATCAAATCTTTGGGTGGAATGCAATAACTTCTCTACGTACAATGTACAAACAAGAGAAAGTAAAACTTTTTTTCTTTACTCAGGGGGCCTTGAAACATGTATTTCTAATGAAATCTGAGTCGAATTTTTGGTGGAATACAATATCTATCTACCTTCTCTGCCTACTGTGTACCTACATAGTACTTGGTAGCGAAAGTAAAAATATAATTCGCCTACTCACCCCAGAATCTGACTCGTCCCAAAATGTTTACTTTCTTTACTGTTTTGATAAGTGACGATCGGAGGCAATGTGTTTACTGGTTATGCAAAACCAGTCTAAGAGGCCGTGACTCGAGTACGGCATACTTCTAACATAACCTTAAACAGCAGACGCTGTTCTGTATACGTCACCTGACACTGTTCCATTTCTGAAATTGGTTCTAGGGAGAACCAATCAAGACCAGAGTTACACCTGCGCCCCAACATCGGCTTCCTGGAATTTCATAACACTTCTGATACCCTCCATTTCTATTTTTCTTTACTTTTGTTGAATTGATCCATTCTCTGGCTTTCTATTCTCTTGCCTTTGGGATTACTTTCATCTCATTTCCGTTTCGGCTTCAAACTCAAATTATAAAACATAGGCACTTTCCGAGTAAGTATTATTGTTATTATTACTATTATTATTATTATTATTATTATTATTATTATTACTATTATCAGCAGCAGCTATAGTAGTAGCGTGAGAGATGTCGCTGGCGATGGTAGTAGTTTTTTTTTTTTTTTTTGTGTTTGTTTTGTTGTTTCGGCAGTGGAAAAATCTTCCAAATACGTCCTCTTAGTGAGTTGGACCACTTCCAGCTCCGCATACCATTTTGGGACTGCTTGTGGCATTATTTCAAAATGGCAGCTGTCTAAGTCATCAGTCCGTTAGTTTCTCTTATCCCTTTCTTTAGTCTCCATTATTGTTTTTGCAAGTTGTTTCAATATATCCCAAGATTTGCGATTAACTGTTATTGTCTCCTGTAGATTCTCCATTGCCAGTTTTCCGAATGCTTCATTCCTTTTTACCTCTCAGCGTGGACAGTGAAGAAACGTATGCTCCACAGCATACATTACATGTATCAGCATCCGTTTTCCCCATTTTCTTGGCACAACATCTAAATCTTCCATTGCCAGATAATATCTGTGTCAAGAAATAGTGCAGCTGTCTATGCTTACATGTATACCTCTTACTGATATTTGGAATAACTTTCTTTGTCCACTTCCGTCGTCTCCTGCCAGTGCTTCTGCCATGCTACATAGTGGTGGTAGTTCTTTTTTTTTTTTTTTTTTTTTTAATTTTTTGTTTTAGCAGGGGAAAAATCTTCCAAAAACAACTTAGCAGGCGAGTTGAATTTTCTACAACTAAAAAATGCTGATGTGTTCCATTCGCATGACTTTCTCTACCTCTCTGTAACAAATTGTTTTTAAAAAGCTTATTCTTCTATCTACTTCATGCTAATTGAAGTAATCATTAGCAGTAATACTTTCTTGCAAGTAATGGAATACACTAGGCTAAAACGATAGCTAAATATTTTAAAAGCTTGTTGCCATGTGGTTGAAATCCGTTTCTTTGCATTGCCAGGAGTTGACTAATTCCCGTATGTGAAAAGTTAAAGTAGATATTTTAAAATTGAAACTAATAACAAAGAATATCTCAAAAATGACCAGGGGTTCGTCGCCCTCCTCGTATACCCAAAGTGGCAAGTTCAAAACCGGCGGAGGACGATGGACTTTTTTAGGCGTAAAAATCCTTTGCCTGGCTTCTTTCGGAAGGGAAGTAAAGCTGTTGGTCCCGTGTCGTAAACTTACGGCAAGCATAATAAAAAGACCTCTGAGCAAAATTAAAGGCCTTTCACACCCAATATAGAATGGGACGCTGAGAACCGCAGAGTTAAAGAGTGTCCATAAATAAAACTCTTTTTCATTTACCAAGGTTATCATAGGTACACATTTTATTTTATATTTTATTACTTTCTCTAGCCCCGTATGTACAATGTACATGGGGATAGAGAAGTATTTTTACTTTCTCTACATGTACTATGTACATAGTGTGTAGAGAAGGTATTGTATTGCACCCAAAAATTCCATACCGAGATTTCATCGAAAATACATGTTTTGGGTCCCCCTGAACAAAAAAAAAAAGCATTTTTGGAAAAAGGTCTGTGTGTGCATGTGTGCGTGTATGTGTGTACAGCATAGCCCCAAAACGGGAAGACCGTTAAATACTTAGTATTTAAGTTTGGTATCTTCCAAGGATGTGTCACGAAGATTTTCAAGAAAATCCATCCACCCCAAATTACCCTTTACGTAGACAATTTTTGAAAACTTTGATTTTCACAAAAATAGCTGTAAGGATTTTGATTAAAATATCTTATATTTAAGCTATTTACATGCAAAATAAAATATACATCATGAATCTTCTGGGAATAACCTCTGAAGACCTCTTTGTTCTGGATGAATTTTGCTGGATTTTGCAGAGCTAGTAAACCGTAAGCGATAGACAAAAACTTACTATACAAAAAATGTAGAACTCGTTAAAACACACAATTTATGCCACATGGGTTTTTTTTTTCGTGGAGTTGATCGTTTTTTATATATTCCTTGTTTTTGGTTTCAGCTTTGAAAAACTTATACAGGAATTTGTCAACTCGTGTCCATACAAACAAAGGAACTTCAGTCACATAGCAACCAGATTTTGACTATCACTTTAACCTATGGTAATCCCTTATTTCACTTCTACTTACAAAGAAGCAAGTAATAAGACTATTTCTGCTAGTTTTTTCTCGATTAGCATGAAGTAAATAAAAGCATAAGTTTTTTAACAATAATTTGTTGCAAAGATGTAGAGAAAATCATGTGAATGGAAAACAGATTTTTTTAAGAGGAAGGGCCTTTGTTTTTTTGTTTTGTTTTGTTTTGTTTTTTTTTTACTCAATTCACCCCTCACTAACCAATCCAATTCACCCCTTTCAATAACCAATCAATATTTCCGGTGAAATCTCGGTGTCAAATTTTTGGGTGAAATACAATACCTTTTCTATCCACTATGTACATTGTACATACGAGCTAGAGAAAGTAAAACTACTTGGTGTTGCAGTGGTCGTGACTACGAAGGTATTAATCAAATCGTCATTGCTTCTCCCAAGGAACCGCCTCTCTACATTCCAAGAGAAACTAAGCAAGGAAGGAACTTGTATTAATTGTTTAGGGGAGCGTCTACAATCACTTCTGAGAGTTGTCTAATTGTCAGAAGGAGGTATCCTGTCTGTAATTAATGCACGTACAGTTACGCCTCCTCGTCGATAACGACCCTCTACCCAAATAATTAACAAACACGAAACGAAGCAACCAAGCGCGAAATGCTCGTAATTCTTGTTGGTCAATAAACGGAGTTCGTGTGGGACATCACATGAAGTGCTCCAACTTAACCTTTTAAAAAATCTGATGACTTTCTCTAACTGTTTTATAAACAACATGCACGAAATAACTTATTTCTAATAGAGATAAACACTAGCAGAATGATATCAATTAGTTCCCTATAAGGAGGAAACTAAAGGAATGCGCTGTGCTAAACTGATAGTCAAATGTTTTGAAAACTATCGTTATGCGATTGTCATTGAAATTAACTTCTTTGCTTGGCCAGGAGTAGAACAAAAGAAAAACGGACACTTCCTATCTGAGAAATGTATAAGTACTTTACAATTGAAACCATAACAAGGTATATCTCGGAAACGGTTATCTCCACAACAAATACGTAAAGGCATAAATTGTGTGTTTTGACAAGATCAACATTTTTGTGCAGTAAGTTTTTGTCTATCTCTTACGGTTTATCAGTTAAGCAAACTTCAGTAAAATTCATTCAGAATAAACAGGTCTTCAGAGGATATTCCCAGAAAATTCAAGATATACATTTTATTTGGTATGCAAATATATTTAATGAACGGGATTTTAATCAAAATCGTTTGAGCCATTTTTTAGA
Organism: Hymenopus coronatus; assembly: GCA_030762935.1. Lineage (NCBI taxonomy): Eukaryota > Metazoa > Arthropoda > Insecta > Mantodea > Hymenopodidae > Hymenopus > Hymenopus coronatus. The sequence goes on from CM060886.1 coordinate 133,676,173, forward strand.
AGGTCAAAAATTTCGAAATTTTTTCCATGTAAACGGGTGGGGGAATTTTTCTCAAAATCTTCGTGTCACATCCCTGGAATATACCAAACCTAAATACCAAGTTTGGTATTTAACGATCTTTTAGCTATGCTGTCCTCAGACACACACATACACACACACACACATACACACACGAGGTTCTTTGTCTGGAAATGCTCTTTTTGGATTCAGAAGGTCCTAAAACATGTATTTCCGGTGAAATCTCGATATCGAATTTTTGGGTGCAATACAATACCTTCTCTATACAGTATGTACATAGTACGTGTAGAGAAAGTAATAGGTAAGCATTGAGTAACTGAAGTCCCAGATATAATAGGGCATTCTGCGATCAATGGGATGTTTTGAAACAAAGCTTCCCCAACTCGAAACGAGAACAAGGCAGGATTACCCCTCCCTCTAATATTTTACACGAGTTAGAAACTTCAATTACTGCCTAGAGCACACACAGAGAGAGCTTCTATCTCCCTTGCGACCCACCGACCGACCAAACAGCGCCAAGATTGAAAGGTTCACAGGATTTATTCGCCTTATGAGTTAAACTGATTTTAGACTTCAGTAATCAGCGTACATTCCCTGCCACAAACAAAAACGTGCTAAACTGTTAAACAGAATCTTTGTTATTAACGTATACCTTATTAAATCGAAATAAATGCGCAGAGCTAAGCACAGCAAAGAATTTGTACGAAGCCCCATCTAGAAAATAACGGACGATTTGGCACAACTAAATAGTAAATGAAAGATATCGATACACAACTTTATTTACAAAGTTACAGTACTTTACTCTATTTCTCGATATAATCACAATTATGACAAGACATTGTCACGTGGTACGAGTTTTTCAATGACGATATTATAATTTTCTACCGCCAAAGAACATACTCCATTTTGTTGTGTTTACTTTCTCCATCCCGCGTGTACAATGTATATAGTGGATAAAGAGGGTATTGTATTCCACCCAAAATTCGATGTCGAGATTTCACAGGAAATGTATATGAATCCGAAAAAAACATTTTTAGAAAAAGGTCCGTGTGTGTCTGTCTGACTGTGAACAGCATAGCATAAAAACGAAAAGACCATTAAATACCAAATTGTGGTATCTTCCAAGGATGCGACACGAAAATTTTCAAGAAAGTCTCCCATCACAAACTACCCTTTACATGATAAAATTTTGGAAATTTTTGATTTACTCAAAAATAGCTTTAACGATTTTGATTAAAATCCCACATATTAAAGATATTTACATCCCAAATAAAATGTATATCTTGAATTTTCTAAGAACTGTCTCTGAAGACGTCTTTATTTTGGATGAGTTTTGCCGAAATTTGCTTAATGCTAAACCGAAAGAAATAGAAAAAACTTATCGCACAAAACATGTAGATATCGTCATAACATACAAGCTTTGTCCTTTACGTTTTTGTTGTGCAAGTAACCGTTTCCGAGATATTCCTTGTTATTGGTTTCAATTGTAAAGCACTTATACTTTTTTCAGACAGGAAATGTCCGGTTTTCTTTTGTTCTACTCCTGGCCAAGCAAAGAAGCGATTTGCAATGATAATCGCATAACGACAGCTTTTAAAACATTTGACGTTATATATTTTCCCTACAAACAGCTATAGCTTGAGACAGTGCATGTGTCACGAAGTTAAAAAATATCTAAAAGGGAGATATAAATTATATCCAATATAATATAAATTATACTCAGAAGGGATAACTTGGAAATGGCCAGGAAAGAAATATTGTAAAACACGTCTAAGAAGACAAGGACAAACATCATCACGAGCTGACAAGCGACCCAGGTAGGATAGTAGTGTTAAGGCAGGACAATGAACCGATGGGGATGAAGTTCCACTGCCCGAAGGTGGACATAACAAAGAAAACAGAAACAACTCCCTTGCTGGTCGAGCGACACTCGAGCTGGTCGAAATCACTAACTATGGAAGAGTTGCGGAGGTAATATGTGATATTTGAATCCGCGGGGGAGTCAATCGGGCTAGTTATGGCCGCGACGGAAATGGTGCTCATTTAATATGGTGGAATTCATTAGCCCTGGAAGATGCGCAGAGGTAAGACGTGACAGCTGAGTCCGCGGTAGAAATGAACGGGCTACATACCCACGATAGATGCAGTGCTTATTTGATTCACCAGCAGACGGTCAAAAGTAATAAGGAGTGATAGGCGCGGTATAGTTGAAAAGGGTAACATTTAGAAGAAATGCGTGTGTGTTCGACGACAGAAATGATCGAAGAAAATGAATAAATGAGTTCAATAACGATCTTGAACTCGAAAGAAACCACTTGTGTCTTACCACACTTGAGAAAGATTCCATGCCAACAAAATCTCGAGCTAGGACACCCAGATCTCCATTCCATAAGTATCCTAAACCTGCACACGGGATACGAACCCGGTACCTCCATAATAGTTACCGCCGCAAGCTACAGATGATCCTAACTGACAAACAGACACTCCATGTTCAGCTGCTGACTACAATTTCCTCCTCGCTATACTGTTTCTCTCAGCATTACCATTAACTCCTCTCAGATGCCAGCAGTGAAACACGCCTAAGGCCTGTAACCTTCAAGTTTCTTACTGCTCAATTGATGCGTTAGCACATTTTCTCTGCCTGGCTCACAATACTATCAAAATTGTAACATATCTATGGGTTTGGAAGAAACATGACGGTTTATCATAAGTAGGTAATACCACGAGTGTTTTCATCTTGATAATTCACGACCGGAGCGAAGCGACGGCAGTCAATTGTCCTAAGATATGAAAACACGAGTTGTATTTGATAAAACAATTTAGCGAAATAGACTATTAATAATTTATAATAATATAGGAAGGCAGATTATATGATTGTAATACATTAGTTCTCAAATGGTAGATGACGCATTCGACCATGTTTATTTATCGATTTTTTTCTTTCTTTCTTCAATGCCACCTGAATTATGATATGGCCGACCGTGTGTGAATATCGATAGCAACAATAGAAATAGGAACAATTATTTATTTTATTTCCGCTTTTAATAACTAATATGGAAAAATGTTTTATTTGAGATTATTGCACTCATACATAAAAAAACCTTTTTTTTTTTTTTTTAATATGGTCCTTTAACGTGGTTGGTCAAATCGGACGATGAATGAAATTGGTGAAATGATGTTCAAATGATCTCGGGATCCATGGAGCTTAAAATTACTCGACATTCGTCTTCTCACGATAAGGGAAACCCCCGAAAAAAACTTATCCGGGAAACTCACCCTAAGGAAGATTTGAACTCACGACCTGTGAATGTTAGGCAGACACGCCACCATCACACTACCCAGGTGGGCTAAATAATTATTATTTTCACTCCATATATTAGTGCGGTGTTTATCCGTATTGGCTTCATTTCTTGTACGGTCACCTGACCAAACGGTTTCAAACTTTCAGCCATCACATAATATCGCGGCTGATTATATTGTCACCTTGTTACCAATAACCAAGACAACATTAAACAAACGAACACCAGGAGCGACAAGAATTCAAAGAAATGAACATCAGCTGCGATAAGATGTTTCAACATCGCTCCAGTCAGATGATCGCGATTAGTTGAAATTGCCTAAACTCGGTCATTGCATTGGTGCTTTAATAGTTGAGCTAAATTGTCTAGATAATATTGAATAACTAATGATATATATTATTAATAAATTCTCAATAGCTTCTGTCTCCATGATGGTCGTGCTAGGTGTCCTAACCTCTAGACAAAAGTTCTCGGTTCCATTCTCACACTAATTCTTACAGAAGCTTCTCTTGAATGCATGCCACTGGTTGTTTCTAGCGCAGTGTGAGCAGAGGTCATTCTTGGACGCTTTGTTTTCAGTTCACTAAAGACTCTTACTATGCCTTTTTTCATCCGCATATACTGTATGGGATTAGACTTTGGGGTAATTGCGCTACCTCAAAAAATCTGAAGTGTTCCATTCATGTGACTTTCTATAGGTACATTGCTGTAACAAATTATTGTTAAAAAGCATATTCTTCTATCTACTTTATGATAAGTGAGATAAACATTAACAGAAATTGACTTTATTAGTTGCTTCCTTATAAGTAGAAGGAAAATTATGGAATACACTAGGTTAAAACGATAGTCAAATCTTTTAAAAGCTGGTTGTCATGTGGCTGAAATCCGTTTCTATGCAGGACTAGGAGTTAACAACTTTCCGTGTGAGAAAAGTTTAAGCATTTTAAATAAGAAACAAATAACAAGGAATAACTTAGAAATTGTCAATTCCACGAAAAAAAAAAAAAAAAAAAAACGTATATGATATAAATTGTGTTTTAGCGTGATCTACTTTTTTTTTTTGTGGTAAGTTTTTGTCTATCTCTTACGGTTTACCAATTATGCAAAATTCAGCAAAATCCATTCAGAATGAAGAAGTTTTTAGAAGCTATTCCCGCAAAACTCAAGATATACACTTTATTTGCCATACAAATATCTTTAATATACGATATTTTAATCAAAATCGTTAGAGCCATTTTTAAGAAAATCTAAATCTAAGAAATTTTGTCCAAGTAAAGGGTAGTTTGGGGTGAGGGGATTTTTCTTAAAATCTGCATATCACATCCCTGGAAAATACTAAACCTAAATACCAAGTTTGGTATTTTACCGACTTTTCGTTTTTGAGTTATCGTGTTTAAACACACACACACACACACACACATAGGTGTTTTGCAAAAAAAAAAAAATTGGATACAGGGGACCCTAAAACGTGTATTTCCGGTGAAATGTCAGTATCGAATTTTTGGGTGCAATACAATACCTTCTCTATACACCATGTACAGAGTACATGTAGAGAAAGTAAAAAGTATAGAAAATCATTGCACAGAAATTCTCTCACTTGAGATCTATCTAGCATATGGTATAGCAACACTTGCATGCACATACAAAGAAGTGCTGATGCTGCATATTGGAGCATACTCAGACTTGCACGTTTTGCTATCTGAACTTCAATCTAAAGTATGAAGGCCTGTTTTGACTTACCATTCACTACTCATTGTTACCCAGTCACAAAACTTTCAGGGTGACTATTAGAGTAAGAAGTCAAATGTTTAAAAATCTGGTGCATTACACTCTCATGACTTTCTCTACATCTCTGTAACAAATTATAGTTAAAAAGCTCATTCATTTACTAAAATCGAGATAAAATTAGAAAAAATTGCTTTTTACTTGCTTCCTTATAAGTAGAAGGGAAATAGGGGAATACAATAGGCTAAAGTGATAGTTAAATATTTTAAAAACTGGTTGCTACGTGATTGAAGTTCCTTTGTTTGCATGGCCAGTAGTTGATAAATTCCTGTATAAGAAAAGTATAAGTATTTTAAAGCTCATATCAATAACATGCAATATCTCGGAAATAGTCAGCTCTACAAAACAAACAACAAAAGAATACAACAGCAAAAACAGGTATATGACATAAGTGTGTAGTAAGTTTTCATCTACCTCTTATGGTTTATCAGTTATGCAAACTTCATCCAGAATAAAGGGGTCTTCAGAGGGCATTCATAGAAAAGTGAACATATACATTTTGTCTTTAATATTTTAAACAAAATTGTTGAGCCATTTTTGAGAAAATTAAACATTTCAAAAACATTTCCATATAAATGGTAGTTTGGGGTGAGAGGGTTTTCATGAAAATCTTTGTGCTGCATTCTTGGGAAATACTAAATTTAAATACCAAGTTTGGTGTCTAATGGACTTTTCATTATAGAGCTAGGCTCTCCACGCACGCACCCACACACACACACACACACACACACACATTGATCTCTTTTTAAAGATGATTGTTTTTAATTCAGGGGTCCCAAGGCATATATTTCTGGTGAAATCTCAGGATCAAATTTTTGGGTGCAATACAGCACCTTCTCTATACACTATGTATATAGTATGTGTAGAGAAAGTAAAAAGAATTTTGCTATCTATATATATATATATATATATACGTATATATATAATGGATTTCAAAGTTTGTTATATTACAAAGAAGCACACAAGATGCTAGTACAACAGTCGAATGTTTAAAAGGAAACTTATTGATGTATTTTTAGAGTTATTTTGTTGTGGGTACCAGGCTGTTTTGGAACAATAACAAACAGCTTATATATGAACTAGTCCAAGGTTTGATGTCTCAGTTTTGAAATTATTTTAGGCATGTTTTTATTTAATATTAAATATTATATAATTTTAAGATTAGGCAGTGCATGAAGCACTAGAGGTGATACATACTGACACTTCAGAGGGTATTATTGACAATCTCATGTCATGACAAAAATCTGATGTGTACCATTCACATGACTTTCTCTATAGCCCTGCAACAAATTATTCTTAGAAAGCTTATACTTCTATTTACTTTATGCTAATCAGAAAAAATTAGCAGAAATATTCTTATTTCTTGCTTTATTGTAAGTAGAAGCAAAATAAGGGAGAACCATAGGTTAAAGTAAAAGCCAAAAGCTGGTTGCTATGTGACTGATGTTCCTTTGTTTGTATGTACAGGAGTTGACAAATTCCTGTATGAGAAAGTTTTTGAAAGCAGAAACCAAGAAAAAGGAATATCTTAAAAACGATCAACTCCAGGAAAAAAGTGTATATAACATAAATTGTATGTTTTAAGGTGCTCTACATTTTTTGTGGGTTAAGTTTTTGTCCATCTCTTACGGTTTAGTAGTTATGAAAAATTCATCCAGAATAAAGTAATCTTCAGAGGCTATTCCCAGAAAATTCAAAATATACATTTTATTTGTCAGGTAAATAACTTTAATATACGGTATTTTAATCAAAATCGTTAGAGCCATTTTTTAGAAAATCAAAATTTTCGAAAAAAATTCCATGTAAAGGGTAGTTTGGGGTGGGGGGATTTTTCTCAAAATCGTGTCGCATCCCTGGAAGATATTAAACTTAAATACCAAGTTTGGTATTTTACCAACTTTTCGTTTTTGAGTTATCGTGTTCACGGACACACACACACGGAGCTTTTACTCAAAATACCTTTTTTGGATACAGGGGAACCTAAAACATATATTTCCGGTGAAATCTCGGTATCGAATTTTTTGGTGGAGTGCAATACATTCTCTATACACTATGTACATAGTGAATATAGAGAAAGTAAAAATGGGTTTGTCCTTTTTCATTATCAGCAAACCTGTTCTAGCCTTCAGGTAAAGTGGCAAACAGCAGTTACCTACTCAAAAAACTACTTTTGACTCAGTTTTCCATGATTTGTAAATTGAGGCAACCTCCTGCATGTGGGATGAAACTGTTTCGGGTCAAGGAGGCAATCCAATTGCTTCCCTTCTTTATGCATTCATATGAAACCTACCACCTCATCTAATATCTATTACATTTTATAATCATTGCCGTGGTGGGCAAAACAGAAGCAGCATTGTGACTTTTATATTCTCTTGTGTCTAAGAAAATAGTACTCAAGAAATACACAAGTTCCTGATCAGACCTAAAAAAACACCCCCCCTACAGACATGGAATGTGATGAAGACTGGAAAGTGCCGTTGAAGGGAGAAACCAACAAGAGTCAGCATAACACACACTTCAGTTTCAAAACTTATTGTCAGAGGTGACAATATTAAATGAGCATGAAAAATTAAAAATTATGTATTTTAATTCAACATTCTACAGTAAAACTGTTTATTAATATTAATATTGACTTATAAAATAACGATTTATGTAAAGTCCTGAACAAAATGAAATTTATGAATAGAAAAAATGTGTAAGTTTATCATTATTGTATACAGTGATCTGGAAAATGCAGGTAACTTGGATTAATTTTGGCTAGAATTTTGGAAAATTTTAAGTTCATAATTAAAACATTCAAAAGATGGCTTTATGTGGTTTTATAATATAAAATCTGTAAAACTCTATAATTTTAATTGCTTGGGTCGGGCTACAGTAAATTGCCTTTGTTTGCCTCTCCTTTAGATAACTTACCTGGTTTTTCCTAAATCATGTAGATATAACTGTTTCTGATATTCAAATACAGATTTTTTTCATGGTGAAGTGTAATCCAACAATCATTAATTAATCAGTCACACTCACTTCACTTTAAGGTTTCTTATCAAGAAACATGTTTTCACCAGCCACTGCCAGCATCTTCAGCTAACAACTATTGGTTTGGGTAGCTGTGCATCATCTTGGGTTCCTCTGTCGGAAAAATAGCTTAAAAGTTTGGATTGTAGTTTTTGTTAGCATCTCAATTCATCAATTTGTTTAGTAAATATCTTTTTCTAGATCTTTAATTTATTGTTGTCAACATTTTTTAGTAAATTAACTTCTGATTTTATATAATGTCTATCTTCCCAAAAATGATAAGCTACAGCCCATTTGTCTATTTCTTTGTTATTCAAATGCCTCCAGGAACATAACAGTCCGCTTAAAATGCTGAATCCTTCTTTGATTTAATGGATGTACTCACCATCTGCATATACATTTCTTGTCTCTTACAAATCTTAAGACACAAAGAGATAATGTACATTGTACAGCTCTATCACTTTCTGCAATCTCCATGCTTGCATTATTTTCAAATTTTGGTCAAACAATTATTGTGACATCACCAGTGGCAGCTATTGAAGGGAGGCTCAAGGGTGGCACTCCCCCACCCCCTATAAAAATTGAAAGTGATATTATTTGGTCTTGATTTGTCCATTATATAGATATATTATTTTTTACACTGAATACATTTAAAACTGCTCTGTTTTTCTCCTATTTCTAAGGCTAATTTTTGTGATGACAGTCTGCCAAGCTGAGATCCTGACAGCCTGGGCACTTTCTGTCAGCAACCATGGCAACAGCATAGTTGTAAGGTTGTCCCCTCTCTTAGATAAGGCCAGCATGGGGATGAGAAAAATCAGCCCAGGTGTCATGGAATGTATGAAGTGGAAATTCTTGCTTTTACTTTCTCTACACATATTATGTACATAGTGTATAGAGAAGGTATTGCACTCCACCCAAAAATTTGATACCAAGATTTCACCGGAAAGATATGTTTTAGGGTCCCCTGTATCCAAAAAAAACATTTTCAGAAAAAGGTCCGTGTGTGTATGTGTGTGCCAATGAACACGATAGCTCAAAAACGAAAAGTTGGTAAAAAAACCAAACTTGGTATTGTAATTTTATCATCTTCCAGGGATGCAACACAAAGATTTTGAGAAAAATCCCCCCACCCCAAACTACCCTTTACATGGAACTTTTTTCGAAAATGTTGATTTTCTCAAAAACAGCTCTAACGATTTTGATTAAAATTTTGTATACGAAAGATATTTACCTGACAAATAAAATGTATATCTTGAATTTTCTGAGAATAGCCTCTGAAAACCATTTTATTCTGGATGAATTTTACGGAATTTTGCATAACTGCTAAAGCGTAAGAGATGGACAAAAACTTACAACACAAAAAATGTAGAGCACCTTAAAACACATAATTTATCTTATATACCTTTTTTTTTGTGGAGTGATCGTTTTTGAGATACTCCTTGTTTTTTATTTCAGCATTAAAAAATATACTTTTCTCATACAGGAATTTTTCCCTACAAAGGGACTTCAGTCACATAGCAACCAACCAGGCGGTGACACTGGTGATATATGGATTGAAGATAGAGCATTAGTGGAATTCAATGGTGGGGAAACCAGAGAAAACCTGCCTTTGCGCCGCTTTGTCCACCACAAATCTCACATGCAGTCGCTTGGGATCGAACCCGGGCCGTCTAGATGCGAGGCAAGTGGTCTAACCACTCGGCCATGGTGTGGCCTGGAAACTCTTGTTGCTAATCTTTCTGAAGGGCTGACAAGGTTGGCGTTAATTATTGTAATTACTTAATTGCAGGATTGTTCCCTTAGAGCTGATAGTAAACTTGTACAACTAAGTGTTAGTTTTAAGTACATAGAAGGTACATTCAGCTGAAATCGTCTGCCTTCAAATTGGAGAAATGAACGATGTAAAATAACCACCTGAAGTGAGAAAAGGGATGGGATTTTTCCTTGTATGGCTATTTTGGGGTTTACAGTTCTTTGACCTGCTCAGTTATAATGTGATACAGCCATAAAACAATGAAAGTTTGTGAACAAAAACAGTTGTGTTAAGCTCGTAAGTTTATCAAAAAATTATAACTGAAAAACAGAACAAAGCCTGGACTTACAATGTTCAAGTACAATTCCAATTTAAGAGTAGCACTTCTTTTACTTTATATTTCGTTGCACAAAAAAGTTTCCCAGCTATGTACATGCAAAGAAAAAAAATACTGTCTTTGTTTTGTGTGTTTGTTTTGCGGTGTTGGTGTCGGTGATGCGTGGTTCTATGATGAAGTGTGTGACTTAACATATGCAGGAAAGAATTAAAAACCATGATGGTTCTTCTAAGCATAAAGCTAACTTAGTCAGTTTCCACTGCAAGAAGCGCACAATATTAATATTATCCTACAAGAAGGGCCATCCTATAGAGTTCCAGTTGAAATGAAAGGTAATTGCGAAATTCCATTTGTAATCTTCTTTGGCAAAAATTTACATTTTTAGCATAAAAGTTTTTCATTTTAATGTAGACTCATTGAGCCTCCCCCACACGTTAAAGTTGCATAAGCTGTCACTGGACGTCACATATAATTTAGGAATCTAGAAAGCTGTACCAAGTTCTTGCATTATACTTACAACTGCATTGTGAATGGTCTTCCGTCATGGCTGTGCTGATGTTATGTTACATCTGCAGTTGTATCTCATTGTGAATTACTTAATACTCATTATAAATACATGGCTCAGTCAACAATGTTTGTATGTGGCGCTATCAATGGTGAATGATGCAAATTGATAAGAAGAGATTGTGTGTTATCTGTGAGTTTGAAGACTCATAAGATTGTGGTGAGTTTAACTTGTTCACTTATCTGTACTGCTCTAAAATGTTTAGTAAATATGATGCTTCATTAAAATTCACACTGAAAAAGTAAAAAATCTGATGTGTTCCATTCACATGACTTTCTCTTCATCTCTGTAAGAAATTATTATTAAAAAGCTTATTCTTCTATCTATTTCATGCTAATCAAGATAAACATTAGCAGAAATGTTTTCTTGCAAGTAGAAGGGAAATCGGGGCCTACACTAGGTTAAAACGATAGTCAAATCTTTTAAAAGCTGGTTGCCATGTGGATGAAATCTGTTTCTTTGCGTTGCCAGGAATTGACAAATGATAATAAAACTGAAACCAATAACAAGGAATATTCAAAAATAGTCAATTCCATGAAAAAAAAAAATGTAGGTATATGACAAAAACTGTGTGTCTCAACAAGATCTGCATATTTTGTGTAGTAAGTTTTTGTGAATCTTTTAAGGTTTATTAGTTATGCAAAAACCAGCAAAATTCATTCAGAATAAAGAGGTCATCAGAGGACATTCCCAATAAAATTCAAAATATACATTATTGAGAAGAATAAAATGTTCAAAAAGTTTTCCATGTAAAGGGTAGTTTGTGATGGGGGGATTTTTTTGAAAATCTATATGTCGCATTCTTGGAAAATATTACACATAAATATAAAGTTTGGTTTTCAACAGCTTTTTCGTTTTTGATCAATGTTGTCCATACACACAGATCTTTTCTAAAACTGCTTTTCGGACCTAGGGCACCTCAAAACATATATTTCTGGCAAAATCTGGACTTCAAATTTTTGGGTGAAATACAATATTTTCTCTAGTTACTTATACATTGTATATACTTACATGCTAGAGAAAGTAAAAAAGATTGAAAGAAGAGAATCTGATCTGTGTTGTCCGTGAGTTTGAAGACAGTAATCTGAGCACACTTACATACAAAGCAAACCAAACCTGAGCTGTTTCACATTGTGACCAGCTTTTTAAAGATTTAACCGTCATTTTAGCCTATTTCCTTATTTCTGTTCTACTTACAAGGAAGCAACTAATTTAAACTTTTAATTGGAAACAAAAAATTAATAAAGGATCTACATTTATTCAGGATTGGTATAGTGAAATCTCCTCTGTGTCCTTTCTGTACACTTAAAGAAGATATGGATGGAAACTATCTATTGCGCTGCCCAATCTTGAGTCGACATGATGATATGACATCTAAATACTCGAATGCAAGAGAGCGAATGGCTTTATTGCCAACTGCTCAACATTAGATACCAACCAACCAACATTTATTTTCATTTCTGTTTTCTCCACTATTTTATATAATAATTTTGTAGGTTTATTCCCATATATATTTTTACTAGAAATTTCTGCTAATGTTTATCTCAATTAGCCTGATGTAGATACGAGGATAATCATTTGTAAGAATAGTTTGTATTTGGAACAGTTAGAGAAAATTAGTGAATGGAACACATCAGATTTTCTTTTATTAGCTTAAAGTCCTTTAACCTGGTTGGTTATGTATTGTGGACAATTTCTATTGTTATCATCACTGCATCATTCACTACTGAGAGCATCCCCTACAAACATTGTTGCCACTAATTATTGAAACATACATGTACTATGAATCACAACACAAGATGATTCAATAATTTTTACAATGTTTGGAGATGGGTTTCTTACATCAAAACAAGAAAATAGATTCATATAATTATAATTTTATAAACAGTTTTCCAGGTCCAACCCAACAAATTCATCTATGCACTCATTCACAGAAGGCTTTCAACTATTTTATCCCACAGAGTTGGCCTTGTATTGCCATGGCTGCTTGTTTACATTTCTCATTTGTCAGTTGTGTAATACATTCTCCCAGGTGCTGCCTACATGACTTCTTTCAGAACACTCTTCCAGACTTACTAGAATGGCTCTGGCACATTTTAGTCCCATTGTTTCAGACACATTGGTATCTAGTAGGACAGATGGATAGGTAGAGAAGGGCTAGTCCCTTGGTCTGCACGTTCCCCCGAACTCATTCCTTTGGGGGTACCTTAAACAATTGGTTTATGCAGCAGACATCCCAGATGAAGAAACTCATAATCTATGTATCATAGAAGCATATTATGGATAAAGAAACTGTTAAGCAGATTTACTGTGCTTTCATTTATTCACACATAAAATATGGAATTATGCTTTGGGGAAATATCACAGAAACAGGCATGAAAAAAATATTTATTTATTTTGCAAAAACAAGCGCTCAGATTAATAGAGAAAGTAGATAAACAGCATTTGTGTAGAAATTTTTTTAAAAATTATAAGATTTTAACTGATTCCTGCATGTATATACATGAAAGCATAAAAAGTATTTTTTATTGTTGTTGTTTAATGTCCTTTAACCTGGTTGGTCATATCAGACCATGAATGAAATTGGTGAAATGATGCTCAAATGATCTCGGGATCCATGGAGCTTAAAGTTACTCGATACTCGTCTTCTCAGGATAAGGGAAAACCCCCACAAAAAAAAACTCCTTAAGCAAGATTCATACTCACAACCTTTTGAATGTGGGGCAGACATGCTACCACCACACTACAAAGGCAGGCATAAAAAGTATTGTATTAGATTAAGAAGAACCAAAAAATAACAATATTCGTAAGTATTGCTTAAGAAACAATAACAAATACTTTAGATCTGCTCTTAGGGGTACCTTAAACAATCAAGATGTAAGAAGTATGGGGAAACAACTATTTAACAAGTTACCTAAAGAAATAAAAAGCATTAATAACATCAAAGGAATAATAAAATTTCTAAAAAAAAAACTCAATAGAAAATGCATTCTTATAGCCTAGAAGAATATAAATTAAGTACTACTAGGTAAATTAAATTGTAAATATATACTTGACTTGTCCTTAGAAGGTTATTTTAAAGGATGAATAAAATGAGTTAATGAGTTAGAAGCCTGTGAAACCATATGACATTGGCAGGTAGTATTTGACAGTACATGGTTCGACGAGTGCAGTGTGTTCAGATGCAAGAAGAGGACATTTCGAGCATTTGCTATGAGTGGTGTTTGAGCTGAACACCTGCTAACAATCTGATGTCAAAAATATAATAATGTGTCACTTCAAAATACTTTGATTAATAACATTTTGAATCTCAATAATTCGAAGATGACTGGTTTTAGGATCTGTTTGTATGAACATTTTTTTTTGGTTTTGATATAAGGAACCAGTCCCCAATCTTTGTAAAAGTATTTTTGAATCACCCTGTATAACATTGTAACACTGCAGTGAAAATGGACCAGATCTATATGAAAATAAATGTCCTATTTACACATGATGTACTGAATGGCTTGAAGCTAGAAATTCCCATTGTCATTTTGACTAGCTTTCTCATAGTTTTGAGAGTCAGGATTAGGTTCATTTCTCAGGATTGCAGGTTTAAAATAATTAATTACAATTTATAGCAAGATATTTCAATTTTATTATTTTATTTATTTATATACAAAGTAACACTGGAAAATAAATGTGTTCAAAAGTCTGCTTTGGTGCACTAAAGGAAAATTGATGAGAAATTATTCTGCCTAGTTCTAGAAAATCTGCACAAAATGACATATACCTGAACAACGTGATAACATTAAAGTTAAAAACCAGATGGAAAAAAGAGTGAATTGTACTCACTGTATCAACTACACAAAATGAGGTCTGTAAATGAAGTGTAAAACTAACGCAAATGCTAGGGGGCAAGCAAAAGATGAGATGGTGTTACTTTAATTTCCATCAAAGCCGCTTTTTCATTAGTTACACTGCCAAGGAACCTATGAACCCCTATACACAGTTCATTAGAACACAAAATCAAAGTCCTTGCTTTTAACAAAATGTTGGACATTAAACAGCAAGAGAGACAACTTCCATTTTCTTCGATTCATGATTGAAATGACTAGGGTAAGGTTGAATGACATTATATTCATCTATGTTTTGACTTCTTTTTCTTTTTGCTTGCTTTACTTCGATGTCTATGCTTCTTGCTGCGTCCACTGCCACGACGGCCACGTCCGCTGCCAGAGTCGCTGCTCGATCCAGACTCTGATTCTGAATCGCTATCGCTGCTGGAGTTGGAAGCACGTCTAGATGACTTTTTGCTGCGTTTTCCTCTACGCCTATGTCGCGACTTTTTCTTACGACGTCTGTGCACTGAGGAATCATCGGAGGAATCATCTTCTGAACTACTTGAGCTTCCTGAACTGCTGTCATCATCTTCATCAGAAGAGTCCTCGTCAGAGCTGTCTGAGCTACTGGCTGAGCGACCTCTCTTCTTATTGCTAGCTTTTGAACCTGCCCCACTCTTCCCATTCCCACCATTGGATTTCTTGCTTGTTTCCTCACTTCCTCCCTTTTCTGCTTTCTCTGCATCTTTGTCAAGCTTTGGCCTCTTTTGTTCTGATGGATCTTCACTTGTGGATCTATCTCGTTTTTTGGTAGGTGAGCCTTCTGAGGGAGATGCATCCTTAGATCCCACAGTCTTTTTATCAGTTCCTTCAATTTTCTTATCTCCTTCAACACCCTCTTCTGCCTCAGTATCAACAGAGGAAGAAGCGTCATAATCTGGTTCAAAACTTGCCTCATCAAGAGTTGATTTCTTTCTATCACTAGCAAGTCTAGGATTTCTTCTTCCACCTTTTCTTGTCTTCTCCTTACTCTGGTCATCTTCCGTGGCTCCAGAAGCTTCATTTCGTGCTGCATCAGTTGCTTCATTTGTAGAAATGCCTGCCTTTGAGTCTTTTGTTGCCACCAAATCTCCTATTTCCTTATCACCCTTTTCTTCTTCTTTTTCAGACTTCTCTTTCTCATTTCCTTTATGTTTCTTTCCTTTATCTTTCTTATGTTTTTTGTCTTTTTTCTTTCCTCTTTTTGATTCTCGATCAGAAACAGATTTCTTTCTACTTCTGCTTTCTGATCGTCTTTTTGTTTTCTTTTTGGTTTTATGTTTTTTAACCTTCTCAACTGATTTTTCTCTTTCTTCCTTTTGTTTAATATGAGTTTTATCACTCTTTCTATCCCTACTATCACTGCGTTCTCGTCTTCTCTCTGGACTTTTAGTTACCTCCTTCTTAGTTTCGCTGTGTTCTCTTCTCCTGGGGTCATTACCCCGTTCCTGCACATGGCGCTCTCCTTCTGCATAGCGTCCCTCCCGTTCCATCCTCTTGCTTCTCGAGTCTGATCCCCTCTCAGGAGCTGTCCCATATTTCCTATCTGGAACTGCATCTATATATCTTCCATCCATGTATCTCCTTGGGTCAACCACATCTTGATGTTTCCTGTCTGACATTTTCCTGCCATGGTGGGGAGACCTGGATCTTGACCTAGAAACGCTTCTTTTCTTTTCCACAGTACTCTTCAGCCCCTTCTTTGAAGTTCCATGCTTGCGATCACGACTTTCACTTCGGCTGCGATGTCTCCCAATGTTTCTACTTCGGCTGCGCTCGTCATCATGCTTTTTCTCATTTTCTCCATCAACTCTTGCTCCCAAGCGCTCCTTAGCTGATACACGATGAGGTGACATGCTATCTGAGGCATCTCCCCATTGACTGCCCCCACTTCCACCTGTGAACTTCTGTCTCTCTGGTTTTCCTTTACTTTTCGATGCCTGTTGAGATGATTCTACAGAGGATATTTCTACAGATCTCTCTGCATGGTTCCCTGCAATAGGGATTGTGATCTGGATGGAATTAGCAGTTTTTCTTGCTTCTCGTGTGTCCTTATCCAAAAGCTTGCGAGCAGAAGGATCTGTAGACTCTGCTGCTGTTACTGATGGCACCACAACTTCACCTGCTAATCTTTTCTCTTTTTCTGCACCTGTGTACACCTTTCTATCTCCAGCAGCCTTCTTGGCAGGTTCTATTGGTCTGATGGCATTAATAGCTTTCTGGAAAATGGCATTTTCAGCTCGTTTGAGAACTTCTGAAGTAACAACTTTGCCTGCCGATCCTTTATCTACTCCAGTGGATCCTGTAGAGGCACGATCATCATTATCCTTCCTCTCAAAAGTAGAACCTGGTGTAAACTCCTCCTCAAGCTCCCATTTTGACGGCTCTGGCAGTGGTGCAAGCATAATATTAGTCTTTTCAGATTTGGCTCCATCTGAGTCAGAACCACCTTCAGATTTGATTCTGCCTTCCTCCATGTTCTCCTCTTTGACAACTAGTTCTCCTTGCTGCATGCCAAGGGACTCTGCCCCTTCATTACTTTCTAATCCATCTCCTTCTGCACCACTTTCTGTTCCTTTTTCTTCTTTAATTTTGACAGTAGAGCCTTCTTCAGCAATCACCTTGCCATAGTTTGCAATGACAGTATCATCAATTCGAGTATCTTCCATATCACCATAGAGACCATCAACCATATTCTCTGATGGTGGGGCATCAAATGTTCGTAGCATAGCAGCTTTGTTGAGCTTGTCAGGTTTCCTCTTCTCTGTGTCAGCAGCCTCCATTTTACCTTCTGATGCAGATTCGTGTTTGTCTTCACGACTCTTATGAACAGGCTGCTTGTCCTTCTTTACATTATCTGACTTGTTTCTATCTGCAGACTCTAAGGCTGAATCTTTCTTTCCTTCCTTTTTCTCTTTACGTTTCTTCTTTTTAAGCTTCTCTCCATCTACTTCTTTTTCTTTCTTCTTCTTCTTTTTATCTTTGCTTTTCTTGTTTTTATCCTCTAGTTCCTCTTTAGATTTGGATTTATCATCTTTTTTACTGCGATCACGATCAACAGATGGTTCTTTGCGGACTTCGACAAGAACGCGCTCCCTTTTCTGCCCACCACTTTCTTTGTCTTTGTCTCGCAGTCCCATGGCATCTACCACCGTTTCTACTGGTTGTGACAGTTGCTGGCGATTTTCTTTTCCTTGCTGGCTGCTGCCCATCTTTCGGCGACTATCACTACGACCATGACGATGATGTCGCTCTCCACTGGAGTAACGTTCCCGACTTTCAGCACCTCCATGTCTTGATGGCGACAAGGACTGTCGCCGCTTTTTACTTTCTGGTGAATTATAGCTGTAACTTTTGCTTTCATAAGAGCGTCGATGATCACTTTCATAATAATCACGACTTCCTCTGTCTCTATCCCGGTCACCATCTCTAACATCCCTTTCTTTATCCCGTGCTGCGTCCCTGTCCCTAGACAACACTCCAGCATCATCCCTACCTCTGTCACGATCCCAGGAAGCAGGCAAGTCCCTGTCTCGTACACCAGGTGGTCCAATGTCTCTGTCCCTAAGCCCTAGATCACGATCTCTATCCCTAACACCTGGAGGACCAATATCACGATCTCTCACCCCTGGTGGGGCAATGTCTCTTTCTCTGCTGTTTCGATCCCTATCACGTTCTCTAGATCCACCATATCGATGGTCGACACCAGGTGGAGTCAGGAAATCCTCATGAGTAGATGATCTGTTGTCGTAGTTACCTGGACGATCGTAATTGCTTCCCACGCCTGGTGGTCGATCATACCGAGGTTTCTCATAGGGGCCAATTCCTGGAATGTCAGGTCCTGTTCCAGGTGGAGCTACATCATAGTGATCGTAGCGTCGGAATGTAGGTGCTGGCTGTGACTCATACCTGGATGTCACACCAGGAGGCATGAGTGGTTCAATGGGCCCACGATGGTGTATGTCACGTGCGCCACCACCAACAGCTGGAGGGATGCCATAACGATCACCAAATCTAAAACAGAAGATAACAACAATGGATTACTCGGTCACATTTGCCAATGTTACCAAACACACCATCAATGTATGATGATTAAGAGTATAATGTGAATGTGGAGCTACAATATCTTCATAGGGCATCTAAGTAAATGCCAAGTGTTTAACCAACATTTTCAATTGTTATTATTACTGACAGTCAAAAACAGTCCCTGAACATTTGTTGCCTCAAAATCCCCATAAGTGCCAATTTCCAAAATTTATAGGTCTTATGATCGATGTAACATGAACTGGAAACACCATATCCATTATATCTTACCCAAACTGAGCTCTGATGTTTTGCAATCCGATCTTTAATTCAGCTTACAAATAAGAACATACTAAACACAGCTTATTATGCATATTTTCATTCATAATATTTTTAGAAAATTCAGCAGATGCTAAAAAAGTGTTCATTATGCAGAAAAAAAGTAATAAGAATAATGGCAGGGGCAAGACGATCTGCTCACTGCAAACCACATTTCAAAATGTTTGGAATTTTACCATTACCTGTGAATATATTCTAGGCATATTGTCATTTGTAATAAATAACCCAGAAAAGTTTACAAAAAATGAAGATATTCATAACAAAGAGACCAGACATAGACAGGACTTACATAGACCAACAAATAATTTGCAGTTATTCTAAAAAGGGGTCTACTACAAAGGAATAGTTTTGTTTAATTCACATCCCTCTCCTATAGAAGAATTGAACATGAACAAAAGCAAGTTTAGATCAGAATTACAAAGATACCTTATTACTCACACCTTCTATACAAGAAGGGTTTCATTCCATCACAAAATACTGGTAATGTAAAATTGTAAATGTAATAAACATGAGTGTTCTCAGAATGCATGTGTACGAGTAGGCTTTTGGAAACAGACATGTAATGGTAAGCAAAACTGACACCTCTGAAAATTCATTATTTGTAAATAAATGTATTAATAAGTATAAATAAATGTAATTCTTGACATGATCTATATCCTAGAGTTTGGGTATAGAGTTTTATGTCAAAATAGAATCTACAGATTGCAATAAAACACCACAATAAACCAACTTGAAAACTGGCTAAACTCTAATAAACTATTTGTAAATTGCAATAAAACATATTTACAAATTTTGGATAGGTAGGGTTAGACTGGAAAATTCAATGCCATAGCCGGGATTTGAACCACGGATCTCCCGGTCTCTAGGCAGTTGCTCTGTCACTGAGCTATCATGGCAACATCCCAGCACAGCATTAAATTTCTCAACTGACTCACATGTTTCCCGGTAAACCACAAGGTGATCTCAAAATTATTTGAAATGACATGCCCCAATGGTGACTTACAATGTTGTAAGTACTTTAAATCCCAGGATTAATAGTATAGCCACCTATTATGGTCAATTAGTATTGATTAATTTTGTTAATCAATTTGTATTGAGAAAGTTAATGCTAAGCTGGCATGTTGCCAGGGTAGCTCAGTGGTAGGGTAACTGGCTAGAGACCGGGAGATCGATGGTTCAAATCCTGGCCATGGCATTGCATTTTTCAGTCTGACTCTATTTATTCAACTCCTGTTCTACACACGGCTTGTGTGAAAAAAACAATTAATCATTTTTTTTATATTTTTATTACTCCTCCCACAATGCAACACCCAGTATCTCAATTTTTAACAACTCTTTGAAGTTAATAATACCACGTTCCTGGGAGTAATGATAGATTTATTGGAATGAACATATACAGTACTTATCTATAAAACTCATACCATGACTATTAATGCTTTAAAAGCTATCTATCATGGCTACATGCAGTCAATTCTTAGCTATACTCTTAGTCAGCCACTTTTTGTCGAATGAAATATATTACCACTGCTATGTCTGCATATGTTAGAAACTGTGTGCTTCAAACACAATAATGTTAAGGACTTCAAAACAAACAGGGAGTATCATGATTATTCAACAAGAACATGTCCATCTCCTAACTCAAAGAACCTCTAAAAATTTAAAATTCATTGACCATCAAGGTATAAAATTATATAATAAACTAAATAGATGACTTGGGGATCTTAGTGCTCATAAATTTAGAAAGAAAATCACAAATATTTTACTGCAACATAAATATTTTTTCATAAATGACACATGTATAAACATATAAACTATTAAAAGTAAACATTGAGTCAAATAATGACACTAAACAACACTCACATTTAAATTTCCCAGAACATGTTTCAGAAGCTAGTTTCCTCCATTGTCAATCGGACATCGACTGAATTACAATGGAGGAAACTAACCTCCAAAACATGTTCCAGGAAATTTAAATGTGAGTGTTGTTAAGTGTCATTAGTCGACTCAATGTTTACTTTTAATTCGATCTCAACATTGTCATCAACTTCCAAAATAAAAAAGTATATAAAGTATTGTTTAATTTGTCTTTGACAACTATAGTTGTATTGCACTAAACTTGTTGTGCTGTTAAATTAATATGCATTGATGAAACCATAAATTATAACAATTTCAAAGGTGAATAAAAATTGAATTGAATAATGCCCTATCCACAATTTCCAGTGAACTGTACTTTTTTAATTAATCCCAAGACCAGCTTTGGCCGGGCATATAAACATCCTTCCTAAAGACCAGGAATTTTCTTGTTGCTTGGTTTGCCCCTGGTGAGGATGTGTTAGACTGGGCAAGTCTGCAAGTCATTTAGCACCCTACAAGCTTCCATAAAGCATTCATTATACTCATTTTTATTTGGCTTATATGCGTTACAATACTTCTCGATATAGTTTCCTTGAGGTATAGTCATGATGATGCATGTCTGCCACAAACAAAAACTACCTGATTTTAGGTTATGTTTTGAGTTATTGTTACTGTTTATTCATCCTACAGCTTAGACTTCACAAAAACTTATTTTCATGTTTCTTTTTTTCAAGACATACTTTCATCACAGAAAATGAAATGGAGTGTTATTTATGGACGCTCTTCAACTGCTGTGGTTCTCAGCGTTCCATTCTATACTGGCTATGAAAGACTGCTTAATTTTGCTCAGAGACCTCTTTAGCAAGCTGGGGTTCTTTTACATGTCGTAAATCTACGGCTGTACTTCCCTTCCAAAGGGAGCCATGCTAAGGATTTTTTTGCCATCGTCCTCTGCCTAAGATTACAAATTCTCATATACTGGTTATGTGTAATTTTATAAGTTGTTTGCTGAATGTGCTTTAATACTTTATGCAGGGTCTTTCACAAGTAACTTCAAATCTTAACCACTATAAACATTATAATAGTTGAGAAAGGATAAAAACAAAGAAGTTACATACTGGGCAAGCAAAGGGGCTTGGTTTTCCTTGGTAATTTTTTTCCCCCTCAGTTCACCATTACCATGAATACACTTTGGTGAATAAAACATTACTAATTTATTCATATAAGTTATAAATCAAGGCTCTATTACTAGATGACAGAATACAGTTGATTCAATGCTATTAGGAAAGGAAGAGGAGTTTTTCTCAAGGTCTGAGAAAATTAGAACTCTTAACAATTTAAGAGCAGGTCCATGTTCCATTAGTAAAGTTCCAACAAAGTGGCTAATGTGATCTCCAGATCTCAATATGACCAACTTTTGGTTGTGAGGTTACCATAAAAAACAAGTTTTCTTGACACATTCAACAGCCACCAAAAGATGACATCTTGCAAGAAATTGTTAATATAATTGCTAACATCAACTGCCAAATGTGCATGGAGTCTAGAAAAAATGGTGCATGTTGAACAAGAGAACAGAGGACATCTTACCAATCTCTGCCTAGTATCTATTTCTTTTGTTTCATTTTTTCCTATTTAAAATGTTATATTTATAATGTTTTGAAGTTTGAAGTGATTTTTAAGAGACCCTTTACATTGCATTGATTGGTCCAAGCCTAAACGCAGGATTTTCACTTTCAACATGATGCCATTCAAAACTACAAACTGAAATAAAATTGCTATTTTTAGAGAAGATCTGGAAGTAAGAACTAACAGCTGAATTGCCATATGTCTACTATTGATTGAAAATGCAAAGCAACACAGAATTTTGAGGTTAAGGCTCCACTTGTGCCTGTTGGATGTTGAATGTTTTTTTTTCGGATAGTGTGTAATGCCTGCTTTTATTACTGGTGGCATTGTGGGCAATGACACTGGTGATACACGGAGTGCGATGGCAGGAGAAACCGAAGAAAACCCACCCCTGCACTGCTTTGTCCACCACAAATCACACATGTGGTCGGCTTTTCAAACTTCCATTGTGAAACAGATAACAATGTTAAAATATTTATTTAACAAGTATTTATGCATGACTTTACAATCACCATTCAGCATATACATACAGGAAAGAACTTCAGCAGCTATCAGAGCAATATGTCACCCTCCATGGTGTAATGGTTACCACGCTAACTTCATTTATCCAAGATTGTGGGTTCAAACCCAGCAGAGGACAATGGATTTTTTTAGGCATAAAAATCATTAGCATGGCTTCCTTCAGAAGGGAAATAAAGCCTTGGTCCCGTGCCATAGACTTACGGCACGTAAAAGAACCTCAAGAGACCTTAAACTTAATTATACTCTCTTGACAACTGGTGTATTTCGCACAACAGCAGCAAAAATGTGAAGCAATGGTCTTTACTATGCAGACAGAACTATCCACCACTATTAACACTCCCAGCAGAAACAGTGAAATATCTGGGTGTACTCCTGGATCAACAACTCAAGTGGAAACCACATATAAGTAATAAACTCAAACCGAGCAAGACGGGTGAAGATCTACCCTCTTCTCAACAAAAGATATTCACTCAAACTAAAAAACTGCTCACTACTTTACACGACTCTATTAAGACCGCTCCTACTGTATGCCTGCCCAGTTTGGGGAGGAGCCAGTCCTTCCAAAATAAAACGCATCCAGACATTTCAAAACAAAATATTGTGAATCTCAACAAATGCACTATGATTTGTCAGAAATAGTCAACTACATAGAGAAACTGGAGTCAGCATCATTCAACAGTCAATTTCTTCACAAACCGAACAGTTCTACAGCTAAAAGACGTCTCAGGAGCCATTCACTATTCTCTTGGCAGAAAATCTAGCTATCCAACTCGCATCAAGAGTCGCCTACCACTGGACCAGCTCTCACAACAAGATCTTCTGTAAAATAAAAACAAAAATGCACTTACTTATGTGGGGCCCAATGGGCCTTGCCTCATTTCAATGTTATTCAGCATCATGCATGTAAATAATGTCTAAAAGCATGATCGATCATAAATCATTTAAAAAAAAAAAGCCTGATAGAGACCTCTGAGCAAATTAAGCAGTCTTTCACGCCCAGTATAGAATGGGATGCTGAGAATCACAGCAGTTAAAGAGCATACATAAATAAAACACCATTTCATCAGAAGCATCACATCACTGAAACTAGAATCAGCTATGAGGCTTTCTGAAACAACAATCGCACCAACCACTACTTATGGAATTGAACTGATATGGGACAAACTAAAAGCCAGTGACATGGAAAAAACTGAAAATGTTAAAGCAAGATTTATAAAGGACTTACGATACACGGCTTCCACCATTTAAAATGTACAAATAAAAAATACCATCAAGCTCAAGAACAATATGTTTGTAAATTATATGGGCAAAAATGTGAACTATACCACTCCAACAAGTATAAAAAATGAACATGCACTCTAAATGAACTTATAAAAATAAGTAAATAGTCATTTGCATTCTGTATGCTCATTCGAATGCACTTTGATTTATAATTGTGAAACAGAGTTATGATTGGTAAGGATTCTAAACTTTATGAAACGGCTCCAGGTCATTTCCTATAATGTGACGTACAGCTAAGGTTTATGGAAAACTTTTCTCTGTCTGCTAGATGTGTGTATTCAATTGTTTCATTGTGTTTCACAAGATGACTCTAAATTACATTTATAACCAATAATGATTAGGGGACAAAGTTGTTTGCGTTTGTGGCATCCCTTAAGCTACACATGTCCCCTGGGCGGTGCAAAATGAACAACACACTACGTGCAAAGATGCCAGCCAAAAAAGTACTTTTCAGTGGTTGAACATCTTATTAATTGTAAAGAATTGAAGAAATCCAGTTAGCACAACAGTCTACACAAATTATATTGGCTGGCAAAGGAGAAATTGAGATGATCAAAAATCCTGCATATTGGATCAACAATGTCACCAATTTTGATTATCAGCTGCTTCAAAGTGTAATGCTACCAAGAAGTCAAACCCCACACCTTTGAGACTGCAAGCTAAAACATGCAACCCATTTCCAATATATATCCATTTCATAATCGGATTACCCTCCTGTATTTGTAGGACTAACCGCCAATGCCTAGGGGTCAGAAGCCTGTCAGGGAGCCAACAGCATGAAACCACAGAATGGAGAACCTGTTACGAGGGGTCAGCTCGCAGCCAGGCATGAACATGAGGAAGTGGATAATATGAAATGGAAGCAAAATTGATGATTGGAAAGGTGATGGAGCAATTGGTGGAACCAGAGAACCCAGAGAAAACCTGCGCAGATGCCACTTCATCTGCCACAAATCCCACAAGCAGGTGATTGTGATTGAACCTAGATGGGAGGCGAGCAGTCTAACCGTGGCGCTGCCTTTCCAATATATATTCCACCCTTAAACAATAAGGGAAACAATAGAACAAAAAGATGCATTATGTGCTACAGTAACCCTTCATTTGAGAAACTAGTTTGAGA
This sequence comes from Hymenopus coronatus, assembly GCA_030762935.1. Taxonomy (NCBI): domain Eukaryota; kingdom Metazoa; phylum Arthropoda; class Insecta; order Mantodea; family Hymenopodidae; genus Hymenopus; species Hymenopus coronatus. Next base: position 133,701,570 of record CM060886.1, read on the forward strand.
TCTTACCACACCCAACAATCATACTACACCATAATGCATGCAAAATTTCAGGAAAGAAATTATACTGGTTGACTTTATAAAAATTTTTCAATTTTACAACACATTTGTGCAGCTATACAGGGATTTAAATCAGATTGCTGAGGTACCAATGAGAGAGTTTAAATAAAATGCCAATGCTGCAGAAGAACCAAGCTTAGTTGTGCTAGAATTTTAAATATACTATAGTAATTGAATACTTGTCACAGATAAGTCCATTCAAAAAATACTCTGAAAATGATGTGTAAAAGATCTTGTTACTTAAATCACACTTCATACAATCAGTACTTTTGTTCTATATGGGAGCTTTTCTAGTTTGATGGTGAAAGTTCTGGCAAGTACACAGAAAATTTTATTCAGAATTACTTTTCTGGAGTTTAGGAGTTTTGAATGGGAAAGTGTGAATGGGGAAAAAATTATAAAAACAATAAATATCAGCTGCCAGTTTTTATAATTTTATTATTTTGCATAGACATAACAGTTTTTCTCTCTTCTTCCCATTACAAATTAACTATGTAAAGTGTATTAAACAATGAGAATAACTGGTAGACGATGATGCATCAAATATACACAATGTGCTGCATTTACACTGACAAGTAATGTACAAAAACACTTCAGCAAATCACGAGGCACTTCTAATCTCATTTGGTGTATAAGTAAAATGAACTCCAGAATTTAAAAAATGAAATAAATAAAATAACAAGTAAACCTTTCAGCCACTACAATCAATGATAAAATCAGCATAACATATCAACAAAAAATATAAAAAATTGGAGAGGTATTCTAATCATTGAATACCATATTATATAATGAAATGTACAATAACTTGAGAAGAGTAATTCAAGAGTAATGCACTACTGACTTTCACAAGCTAGAAATAACTTACTGTTTTACTAACTTGAAACAGAAATTAATTAGAAATTTGAAGTCCTAGCTGGTTCACCAAGGGGAACCAAAGACAAACATACATCTATGTAGTTAATTTGATTGTATTTCCACACAAACCATGTGAAGGACAGGAGTTGGATAGGTAGAGTCAGACTGAAAAATTCAATGTCTAGCCGGGATTTGAACCACGTATCTCCCAGTCTCCAGCCAGTTGCTCTAACCACTGAGCTACCATGACAACATGCCAGTATGGTATTAAATTCCTCAACTGACTCACATGTTTCCTGATAAACCACAAGGTGATTTCAAGTTATTTTGAGATGACACCCCCAATGGCGAGTTACAATGTTGTAAGTACTTCAAGACCCAGGTATAGCCAACTATTAGGTCATTTGGTGCCCTTATGGTTTACCAGGAAACTTGTGAGTCTATTGAGGAATTTAATTACATACTGACATGTTACCATGGTAGCTTAGTGGTTAGAGCAACCGACTGGAGGCCAAAGGAGATCCATGGCTCAAATCCTGGCTATGGCATTGCATTCTTCAGTCTGACTCTACCTATCCAACTCCTGTGCTACACACGACTTACGTGGAAAAATAATTAAATTAACACATTTATGTACTTCTTAAACAATAGGAAGAAGCTGTTATTATTTTTAGTGGCAAAATCTTCTGCTTGGCAGCTTATTCATGGGCTTGTTCCCTTTCTGAAAATGATTTAAATGCTTCTTGGCATGTAAAATATAATAAAGAAGCAAGGCATACCAGATTGAACTAAATAACTGCTGCAATTTTCTGAGCTGACGTTTTGAAAATGCTGATTAGCTTAAACAAGTTTTGGTAAATTATATCTGCAATTACCACAGTATAAAGGATCAATAGAGTGGAACTCCATGTTTTCACATTAAGTAACTGTTTGATGCTAATCCCGGTCATTTTTATCATCCCCAAGGATTAAAAGCCTAGCATAATGCACCATCATCATTTTTATATGCATATTATTCTTCAAATACAGTGTGTAATCAAAGTAACAAAATTCACATAAACTTTGAAAAACCAACTACATTAATTTTTGCACAAAGCATAAAAACATTGTAGACCTAAATATAGAATATGAAAATAATTAGATTGCAGAAGCCTGTAATACACAATTCCTGGATCTTATGATCGATCGTAACATGAATTAGATGATATTGATTATATCTTACCCAAACTGAGTTCTGCATGTTTTGCAATACAATATTTAATTCAGCTTATAAATAGCACTAAGAACAGCTTATTATGCAGATTTTCATTCATTGATGACCTATGGAATAATATTTTGGGGAAAATCAGTAGATGCTAAAAAAGGTTCATTATGGAAAGAAAGAAAGAAAGAAAAAAAAAAAGTAAAAAGAACTATGGCAGGAGCAAGACGATCGGATCACTGCAAACCATTTTCAATGTTTAAAATTTTACCATTAGTCTGTGAATATATTCTAGCCATATTGTCATTTGTAACAAGTAACCCAGAAAAGTTTACATAAATACAGATGTTCATAACAAAGAGATCAGACATAGACAGGACTTCAATAGATCAAAAAATAATTTGCAGTCATTCCAAAAGGGGTTTACTAAATGGAATAGTTTTGTTTAATTCACTTCCCTCAACAAGTTTAGATCAGAATTAAAAAGATACCTTATTTCTCACATCTTCTATAGACACGGATTTCATTCAATCAAAAAATTCTGGTAATAATGTAACATTGTAAATACAATAAACATGAATATTCTAAGAATGCTTATTTCTCACATCTTCTATTGACACGGATTTCATTCAATCAAAAAATTCTGGTAATAATGTAACATTGTAAATATAATAAACATGAATATTCTAAGAATGCATTTGTACAAGTAGGATTTTGGAAACAGACATGTAATTGTAAATTATGCAAAACTGATACCTCTAAAACTTCATTGTCAAGAGTTATTAATTGTAAATAAATGTATTAATAAGTATGAATAAATGTAATTCTTAACATGATGTATATCCTAGAGTTTAGGCATAGATCTAATCTCAAAATAGGATTTACATATTGCAATATTATGTATGAGTGTATGTAACAGAAATTAATTAGAAATTTGAAGGCATAGCTGGTACACCAAAGGGAACCAAAGAGAAACACACATTTATGTACTTCTTAAACAATAGAAAGAAGCCGTTGTTATTTTTAGTGGCAAAATCTTCTGTTTGGCAGCTTATTCATGGGTTTGTTCACTTTCTGAAAATGATTTAAATGTTTTTTGGCATATAAAATATAAGCAAAGAGGCAAGGCATACCAGATTGAACCAAACGACTGCTGCAATTTCCTGAGCTGACATTTTGAAAATGCTAATTAGCTTTAACAAGTTTTGGTAAATTATATCTGCAATTACCACAGTAAAAAGAATCAATAGAGTGGAACTTCATGTTTTCACATTAACTGCGTGATGCTAATCTTCATCCCCAAGGATTAAAAGCCTAGCATAATGCACTATCTTTATTCAAGGGCAATCCAGAAAGTCCCAGACATTTTGCCTTATTGTGGCGATGAGTAGGGCTAGAGCTGCCATCTTGGTATCAGAACATTCCTACATTCAGTATGCGTCTGGCTGTAGTAGTGTGAGGACTGAGCCTTTCTTACTTTACTCTCTGTGAGTTGTCAAAATGTATATTGCAATAGAAAATCATGCCACTTGTGAAGTGCACCAAATTCCATGAAATTCGGGTGAACGTTCTGAAAATTCTGTAATTCTGAAACAATGATTTTCACAAATTTTTGTCATCAATTTTCAATACTATTCATCAGCAACAAGGCTAGACCTATCACTGTGGTCCAGGTCGTGAACATTTTTAAAATCAGTGCACCTTTGCCTGACTCGGCTTTCACTCATTATTACCTGTCCATAAACGTCACAAAGTTGACAATAAATTTCAACTGGTTTGTTGTTTTTAGCCAACAATACCTTATCACAGACCACACTTCACAAGCAATGGGATTTCTACTGCAGCACATATTTTGACAACTCACAGAGAGCAAAGTAAGGAAGGCATAGTCCTCACGCTACCACAGCTGGACACATACATAACGTGGGAATGTTCTGACACCAAGATGGTGCCTCTAGCCCTACTCATCGCCAAGATAGGTCAAAACGTCTGGGACTTTCTGCACTGCCCTCGTATGTATTATTTTTCAAATACAGTACGTCATCTTAATAAAACCATATTTCACACGTGAACAATAGGGATTCAAATATAATATTGGTTTTTGCTCAAATACTACAGGATTATTCAAAATGAATATATGTAATAATTAAAACAGAACATACCTATGACTGTTGCAATGAATTTATTTCACAAAAACAAAACATGGATTCTCCAGGTTGCTACACAAATTCACAATGGTCAATCTGAGTGCTTGCCATCTGGCCTCAACAACTGCATTCATAATCGCTTATCATTAGACACAGCATCCTGGAACATCTGGTTCAACTAATAGCAGTTTCAGTTTGTTAAATCAAATCTGGAATTAATCTTTAATGTCTTATCAGTATTTTTGAACATTACAGCAGACACATACATCTTATTTTAATAATGTATTCCATTTATCACTTGACAATAAAGGAATTTTAATGGTAAAATGTCACAAAGGGGCATGTTGAAATAACACAGATATCAAATTTTTATAATTTTTAAGGTAACTTTTGAAAGAAAAACAGTTCTACACACAGGAGGGCAAAAAAATATTACAAGTGAATATCTCTTTAATGAATAGAAAAAACCAAATGCCAAGAATATGAAGTATTACTGGAGCAAACGGTCTTCCACACTGTGATATGGAAAACATTGCCATTTTCTGGTTCACTTCAATCAACTACTAACTTTTGTTACACCCCTGCCTAAAATGAGTTCTCCGGCTGTTAATAGGATTTTTACATTGAAGTACATATGAGGTATTCCCAACCACAAGGACGAACTTGACAGATGAGAATTTTGTTTTTATTTAAGTGTTTGCCTCAATGGGTAACAGTAAACATTTTTGAGATGAATGTAGTTTAAAGACCCTTATTATGCTATGCAAAAATTGTCATATACAAATCTGAGACATTCAGTTTGAACAATAGTAGCATGGACCAAAAGGTCAAACTTGACAAAGACCTTGGCTCCCTTGCTCTGTTCAACTACCTCTCTTGTAACCCCTACCTGCCGGTTTGCACTCTGTACTCGGTATTCATTCTGCCAGTGGTGTTTGTTTCACTTGGTCGAGTTTTGTGTTCAGTGTTATTAATTATTGCAAATCTGCTGCAAGTACCATAGTGGTACATGTTGCTGCAGGAGAAGAGGTAGATGGTTATTCCCGTAAAAGATGCTCAAATGAGGATACTGGAAGAACACTGTGACAAAGAGGCAACGTAATAAAGGCCAAAATTGCATCTGCCGTTCCTCAGGTCGTGTGGTGGCTGCCCATTGAATTGGTTCAACTGTTCAAAAATGCCATTTGATGAACGAGATACCTTTGTTGAGCATGACAAATGAGTTCAAATGCACAGATTCCTTTGTAATAATACTCCTATTATGATTCCATTCATGTCATGTGATGACTTAAATAAATGAATAATGTGATATAAAATGTGTTTTATTACCATCTATACTTTTAGATTAAATCCCAAATCATATGTCGAGTTCTCCCTTGGAAGAAAATTCAATAACATTTTGTGCAAAACATGAAGTAGTTGAGGTCACCCTTCTGGTCGAGAACACCTATATAAGCTGGCCAAGGTGAGTGCAGTCCTGCACTGGGAGTGGAGAGCAGTAGGATTTCCGCATACGTCATGAAATACTGTACTAGTTTACTTCACTAGCATGCTACGCAGTATTCAGTGACAGTGATGGAATGCAAATTGTATTATTTATAATATTCTTAAGTTTTGTGAAGAAGAAAAGAAAGAAGCTCAGAAAATACCCATTACAAATGCTATTGAACTTGTTGTCACTTCTAGCAGTTAGAATAAGACGATATGCAAGATCAGAAAGGAGGGCTGGCTTGAAGAAGGTGGGACGAGCAAAATTGCAGCACCTCACAAGATTAATAAACCTCTTACAAATAGTCATTTTGGATGATATGGACGAGTGTGTCATTAGAAGAAAATATCGGGTTAAAAAGAAATTCCTACACTGCAAAAATTATTGAACTTGTGCAAGAAGAAGAAGAAGAAGAAGGAGAAGGAGAAGAAGAAGAAGAAGAAGAATTTCTTTCATGTAAAGTAAATCTTAGGAAAATAGTGTAAAGATAAACAGAGTTTACTGAAAGAATGCTCTGACGTAGATGCTCAAAGAGCATAGTTTCTTAGAATACTATTGGTTCAATAACAGCAAATGACTGCTAACACAGGCCACACTGTGGCTGAATGGTTAGACTACTCGCCTCTCACTTTGGCAGCCTGGGTACGATCCCAAGCGACTGCATGTGGGATTTGTGGTAGACAAAGAGTGCAGGGGCGGGATTTTTTCCAGATTCCCATGCCATCACATTCCACCGGTGCGCCATCTTCATTCCATAAATCATCAGTGGTGCCATGTAGTGAAAGTAGGCAATAAACACTACAAATAATAATATGACTGCCAACAAGACATTTTCATGGCATTTCACCTGCCCCTGCCCTGCTTTGTCCACCACATGCGGTTGTCTGGGATTGAACGCAAGCCACCTTGATGAGAACATATGAACCATTTGAGAAATTTTGCACGCAAAAAATGTAGTTCAGGTTCCTTCTCACAGATGTCACACTGGGTGCTTCTGCCTCAACCAGACTTATTGTACCACCCGTAATTTAACCTAGGCCATCCTAAACCACAGGCGAGGCAAGGCAACCAGCAGGCTCCACACACTTCACAAATAGCATATTTCTGGTCATAAAATAGAAGCAGTCTTGATGGCACAAAGCTGCTCGACTTGAACCAGATTACTTGACAAGAATGCCTATTTGTATCAAATGTAAAGATTTGCTATCTTTATTATCTTCATGTGCTATATGCATAGTGTACAGAAAAAGAATTGTGTTGCGCCCAAAAATTTGATCCCAAGATTCTACCAGAAATACGTTTTTGAGACGACCTGATCTCAGAAAAAGCATTTCTAGAAAAAGAGAGTGTGTATGTGTGTGGGTGTGTGTGTGGGGGTGGGTGGTTGGGCGTGTGTATGTATGTATGTATGTATGTATGTATGTATGTATGTATGTATGTATGTATGTATGTATGTATGTATGTATGTATGTATGTATGTATGTATGTATGTGTGTGTGTGTGGACAGCATAGCACAAAAACTAAAAGACTGTTAAATACCAAACTTGATATTTAAGTTTTATTTTCTTGAAAGGACGTGACACAAAGATTTTCAAAAAATATTCACCCCACCCCAAACTACCCATTACATGGAAAAAATTTTGAAAATTTATTTTTCTCAAAAATGGCTTTAACAATTTTGATTAAAATACCATATATTAATGATATTTACATGACAAATAAAATTCATATCTTGAATTTTCTGGGAATAGATCTGTTTATTCTGAATTTTGAATAGCTAGTAAACTGTAAGAGATAGACAAAAACTTATTGCACAAACAATGTAGATCTTGTTAAAACACACAAAATATATATATATATATATATATATATATATATATATCAGATGCATTTTTGTTGAAGAGTTCACCATTTCCAAGATATTCCTTATAATTGGTTTCAATTTTAAAATACTTTTACTTTTTTCAGACAGGAAGTGTCTGGTTTTCTTTTGTTCTACTCCTGGCCAAACATAGAAGTGAATTGCAATGACAATCGCATATTGACAGCTTTTTAAACATTTGCCTATCGCCTTAACCAAGTGCATTCCTTCTTAGTTCCCTTCTACTTGAAAGGAACTAAGTAATGAATACATTCTGCTGATACAGCTTGACTAGCATGGTTTAGAAAGAACATTATTTTGTTAGAAGTTTGTTTGTAGAACAGCTAGAGAAATTCATGAGAGTGTAACACATCAGATTTTTTCAGAGAGTAAAATAACTTTTAGGTTAAATAGTCACATTATTAAAAATTTTGCTGTGAGAAATTAATACATTTGTACTATATGCACACCTTTTTGTGGATATTCAGTTCCATAGTCTTCATTGCACAATTTCAGAAGCAGAGCAGAATGACAACATTGAGACATGAAAGTACACTATACACCCAAATATCAATAGCTTCAATGCCAAGGTTTCATTCTGTCTCTATGTATCTCAGAATTCATGCACATGTAGTTTTTTTTTTGTTTGTTTTGTTTTGGTACCTTAACATACTTTAACTTGTTGGCTAAGTTGGACAATGAATGAAATTGATACAATGATGCTCAAATGATTTCAGGGTCCAATGAGCATAAAGTTACTTGACATTCATCTTCTCAGGATAAGGGGAAAACTCCAAAATAAAACTTTATCCAGGTAACTCGCCCTAAGCGAGATTTCAACTTGCACCTGTTGAATGTGGGGCAGACACGCTGCCACCAAAATACCTAGTTGAGCATGCGCTGTTTTTTAATAATTCAGCTAGTATGTGGTACATTAGGTAATCTATCCACCATAATGGCTGAGGGCAAAAAAAAAAAAAAAAAAAACACCCAAAGAAGAAATTATCTTTGGTTGACAACACTGCGGAAAGACAGGCAGGTGAAAACAAACAAAAGCCATAAAATAAAGATGCTTCAAACAGAAATGCTAGCAATGCAAACAAGATATTTAAATCTGATGTCTTGGTTAGATGAATAAGAATTTAAATATGACACAATTAGGTTTAGACCAAATATTTGCCCACATGTCTGTTGAACTGAAATCACTGTGTTATATTTTGCAAACTTCAAGACACAAAAAGCAAGTTATCATGTTTTATTTAATTATCATAGCTATAAAACAACAGCAGTGCATGTACAGTAGGTATGCTACAAACCATGGTCATCAGGCACATGTTCTGTCTCCCAGTCACGTACTGTATTGCCAGCGCAAAACTTCTGGAATCGTTACCCTGACCGCCAACCCAGCTACCGAGCCTAGTATATTGGAGTTTTTGATATGATACTTTGCTTACTTAAAGTCACAGCGAGTAAACTTTGTACAGTCTGTATCAAAAGTGTTCCACATATGTTTGTATTCAAAGTGGATAGTAAATAGTGTTCATTTTGTTTCTTTAGCCACAGCTCCTATGTTTTCAAAGTTAGTGGCAAGGTATTACTTAGTCAGAGCAGAGAAATAATTGCAAATGTCCTTGACTTCATGAAACAAGAAGCAGAGACAAAGGAAGAAATGTATGTTCCCCGAGTTCTTCAAAAGCCTGTAGAAAGTGAATGAAAGTATAGCCAAGGCAACTGATATTTCACTGAGTTCCATTTCCAGGGTTTTCAAAGATAAGAAAGAAAGAAAAATAAAAATTAATATATCACTTTTAAATTAAAAGATGTGGAACAGTTGTGTCGCCAGCGAATTGCAGAAATTGGCAGGCCAGAATGGGAAAATGTATGTCGACATGTTGAGAACATTGAAAATCATTAGAAAGAATTGTAGAAAATCAAAAAGAATTCTAATCCAGGATGATGATGCAGAAAGTAGCGATAGCATTGATGATGACAATGACGTGAGCGAAGACGAAGGACTGTCAGGTGTGGAAGAATTGGAGCCAGACGATTGACTTTGTTTATATAGTAGACCATTTGTATAGACGCTTTGTAGATATGAATATACACATGAAAACTCACGTTTATCAGTGCAGCGCCATATAGTGCAGGTGCATAAGAGGTGACACATATGTGACATTGACTGTGACAGGCACTCTTCCAGCATGCAAGAATCGACTGGTGAACTGCTTATCTGAAAGTACAACTCGCTTCCTAGCTCTCATTAAGATTTTCACATATCCAGATCTGTTGCACCAGGTATACACTTAACTGGCAACTTTCATCTCTTTCGGTATTAAGCCTTTTAAATAGCAGTGTTTAATCACCACACAAAACTCACTTTTTTCCATGTTTCTAAATAGCACAAGATTGTTGATTCAATCGCCTATGGCAACAAAACCACAGAATGCATACAGCTGAAACTTTAACTGCCATCGACGGTTACTAAATACAAACTTTTTTCAATGCTACAAGTGCAATTTCTTGGATTTTCTAGACTTATTGAATGCCCCTAGTATTCTAACTGCTTCTTCCGTCTCCTGTAATGGCCATTAATTTGTGTTGGCCACGAAACCATTCCTTCCCTAAGCCTTATTGATCTTTGGTGTGAACTTATGCAACCCGAAAAATCTGGACTGGCTGAACACTGTATAGAACAGAGCCACAGAGCTAACTTTACCAACACCAAGATAGTGGCAAAGTGTTCGAACTACTGGGAAAGGAGAGTAAAAGAAGCTTTAGCCATCTCATCTGAAACAAATAATCTAAATCGCGATTCGGGCCTACAATTAAGTTCAGCATGGACACCAATGTTAAAGAGCCTTAATGCCTAATCCTCTACCTGCAGTCTTCCAAGACTTATTTTCTAGCAGGTGCGTGCTCAAACACAAAACATTAGCCGAATAACTGCTATAAATAGTTTTCTACGAAGTCCGTGCCCATGTCTCAGTCATCTTAAATACCAGGCCATAACATCACGCGAACCAATCAGATGTTAGCTTCATCCCAGCTCTTATAAATACCAGTCTCCGCAAGCTCAAACCATCAGTTCACCCTGAAGACGAGGAAGGTGCACTTCTTCGAAACGTTGGTGTCAAGCCAAGTTTTTACCTGGCTAGAAGCCCGAGAAGATTTTGAATTAACACGTCGCCAGGAAAGCTTCAGTTCTTATTTTAAATATCAAGTTTGGTAGTTAACAGGCCTTTTTTTTTTTTTTTTTATTTTTTTTTTTTTCGATACAAAGTACCCTAAAATGTGTATTTCCAGTGAAAGCTCAGTATCAAAGTTATGGGTGAAATGCAATACCTTCTCTACCTATGTACTAAGTAGCAAAAGAAAAAAGCAATAAACCTGAAATACAAACACAGATTTCTGTTTCCAATAGAAATCCCTTTACTTCTGTCTTTCATATTGATGGTAACCATTGAACAAAACAAGCATGTCAACTTATATGTTCCATTCACATGACTTTCTCTACTTGTTCTGCAACAAGTTATTCTTACAAAAACTTATTCTTCTATCTACTTAATGTTGATCAAAACAAATATTAACAGATAAACCAATAACAAGAAATATCTAAGATACAGTTAAAAAAAATCTGATGTAATCCATTCACATGACTTTCTCTATATCTCTGCAACAAATTTTTGTTAAAAAGTTTGTGCTTCTATTTATTTCATGTTAAGTGAGAAAAAATTATCAGAAATAGTCTTATTACTTGCTTCCCTGTAAGTAGAAGCGAAATAAGGGAGTAACATAGGTTAAAGTGATAGCAAAAGATGGTTGCTATGTGACTGAAGTTCCTTTGTTTGTATGCACAGGAGTTTCCAAATTCCTGTATGGGAAAAGTATAAGTTTTTTAAGGCTGAAATAAAAAACAAGGAATATCTAAAAACACGATCAACCCCACGAAAAAAATGCATATAGCATAAATTGTGTGTTTTAATGTGCTCTACATTTTTTTGTGTGGTAAGTTTTTGTCTACCTCTTACGGTTTACCAGTTACACAAAATTCCGTAAAATTCATCCAGAATAGTCTTCAGAGGCTATTCCCAGAAAATTCAAAATATACATATTATTAGTCAAGTATATATCTTTAATATATGATATTTTAATCAAAATCATTAGCCATTTTTTAGAAAATCAAAATTTTTGAAACTTTTTCCATGTGAAGGGTAGTTGGGAGTGGGGGGATTTTCTTGAAAATCTGTGTCGCGTCCTTGGAAGATACTGAACTTAAATACCAAGTTTGGTATTTAACAGTCTTTTCGTTTTTGAGCTATGCTGCCCAAAAACACACACACAGACAGACAGACACACGGACATTTTTCTAAAAATGCTTTTTTTTTTATTCAGGTGGTCTCAAAACATGTATTTCCGGTGAAATCTCTGTATCAAATTTTTGGGTACAATGCATTATCTTCTCTATACACAATGTACATAGTACATATAGAGAAAGTAAAAGAAAAAAAAAAATATATATATATATACACACATACACACACATATATATATTACAGTACATTTTTTGTATAGTTTTTTTCTCTTATAGTTTACCGTTACACAAAAGTCACCCACAATGAAGAGGGACATCAGAGGCTATTCCCACAATATTCAAGATATACATTTTGTCATGTAAATATATTTAATATGTAGTACTTTAAACAAAATCTTTAAGCCATTTTTGGAAGATCTAAAATTTTGATATATCTTCCATGTAAGGCTATTTTGGGGTGGGGGAATTTTCCTGAAAATCAATGTGTTACATCCTTGGAAAATATTGAACTTAATACCAATTTTGGTATACTTAGAAAATTTTCATTTTTTAGTTATGCTGTTCGCAGATACATAGAAAGACAGACACAGATTTTTTTTTTTTTCTTTTGATTCAGATGTTCTGTGTAAACATGTATTTCTGGTAAAATCTTGGTATAGATTTTTTGGGTGGAATGTAATACCTTCTCTATCAAAGCACATTGTAAGTTATATTAAAAAAAAAAAAAAAAAAAAAAAAAAAAAAAAAAAAAAAAAAAAAAAAAACTGCCATGTTACATTATCTTCTCTATACATTCAATTTTGCAAGGGTGATTCAAATAGATTATTTAGGAAAACTTTTTAGGAACCTTCTTAATTTGGGGGAGTTGGTTTCAAAACATTTCCAGTAAAATCTCATGCTTAAAATGTTAGGAAGCTTATCCATATCTTTTCATCACACTAAAATTATCATATGAATAATAACAAATGTGCTAAATTTCTTACTTTTGTCGTAGTTTATACACTTTGTTACATATTATATATCTTTATAAAAGTTCAGTAATCCTATATTTGTATTATGCAGAATTTTTATAACCAATGAGATGTTTAACACAGTTTGAATACAATAACAGTTGAGTACTGCCAACTAACAACATATTGTGTCTAAAATGGTTAATAAATAATTATCTTAAATCACCAACTTCATTAACAAATTATTTATCACACTATGGTGGTGACACATCTAAACAAAAAAACCATACAACAGTATTTAAGTAATGTAATTGTGAATTGGGTACAACTCATTCCTTGTTCAATGTGTTACATTCACATCATCTTTTATATCCATTCTAGTTTCATACATGCTCTAAAAACTGTTTAAATAAAACCTGATTTTTCTTTCTGCAATTATTAAGCATAATTATTCACAGGTATATTTTCAACTAGCTCATGGTAAAGTTAAGATAATTGTTTGTGAAAATTAAAAAAAATCTAGTTTTCTTTTGTTTGCTTTGAATTTTTTGTCATATACTGCATACATTTTAACAGACTTTCAAACTATTTTTATGATATTGTTATTCATAATTTATCACTTTTTGATATGGCAGTATGAAAAGCTCCGTGGACCTTACAGTTTATTGTACAGCTTCAGTATTTTTGATTTGGTGTATAAATATAAATAAGAAAAAATTAATTTTAACTAAATTTTTAAATTTGATATATATATTCACAATTTTATATCTGCAATGCCTGAAAATTTCAAGCTCATTGACTATAAATTGTGGCCCAAGCAGTAAATATCATTATAAATGCTGAACAAAATGTATCATTTACATTCACATGACTTTTACTATCCTGGATTATTTATTATTGGGAATGAAAAACTTCTTAACAAAGCTTATTTTTCTATCTACTTAGTTTTAATCAAAATAAACCTTTACAACTAGATACACTATACATTTCAATGACAGTAACATGTTTAAGAACTGGATGCTATATGCAATACTACTTCCAAATATTTCACAATTTCTACCATTAATAATGGAAATCTTAGAAACAGTTCTTGTCGTAAAAAAGTTATTGGAAATAAATTGTATGTTTAGAAGAATTTACAGTTTTTTGTATACCATGGTTTCATGTACTGCTTAAGGTTTACCAATTATTCAAGAGTATTCAAGCCTGCTCTGTGGTGCAAAAGTAGCATGTCTGCCTCACATTCAAGAGTCCTGAGTTTGAATCTCATTGAGAGCGAGTTGCCTATATGAGGTTTTTTTTTTTTCAGGGTTTCTGATGAGAAAATGAGTGTCGGGTAATTTTAAGACCTATGGACTCTCATCTCATGTGAACATTATTTCACACAATTCATTCATTCATCGTCCATAATGATCTACCAAGGTTATACAAAATTACTTTCAAATGAAGACTTCACAAGCTATTTCCAGATAATTAAACATATACCTCTTATTTGTCATGTGAATATCTTTAATGTATGGTATTTTAATCATAATCATTTGAATCATTAATGAGAAAATCAACTCTCTTGCTCCATCTCTCTCTCACACTCAAGGTTAGGTTTAAAACAAAATTTCATCAACTGTAATTATCTAACAAATTTGTGACAACTCCAATTGATGATTGTTCTATATCCCAAGGATACTTAAGCTACATTCACAATGAGTCGTAAACATAATGCAAGAAGTTGGTATGGGTTTCTAGATCTATAATTTCATGCAAATATCTTCCAAGCACTCCGCAAGTTTCAAATTGAATAACATAGCCAACAATACCATATAAGAAAACTCACTAAATCTTTTACAAATAAATATGTTATAAAATTACATACTAATAACTGACACTTGCGGCAGTGACGTCACAATAATCAATCATTCAAAACTATTGAAAATAGTACAAGCATAGAGATTGCAGAAAGTGATGAAGTTACATATTTAATGAACTAAGAATTATCTCTCTGCATCTTCAATTTATGAGAACCAATAAATCTAGACACAGATAATAGTTACATCCATTAAATCAAAGAAGGATTCACAAGGAGACTGTCATAACCTCTTGAGGAAAATTAGAGATGGCGCGGCACGACCAAATAGAAGAGCATGCATGTACAGCAGGCCCTGTAAAATCTTGCAGTGCAATTGTTTGTTATTGAATTCAGAGGCAATGCATAGAGAAAAGAAGCAGAATTCCTCCTCTTTGAATGCAACGCAAGGATAAAGTTTGACGTTTGCAAACTTGCATTGCATTGCATTGTGTTGTGTCTTGTGTGTTTCTATATGAATGCTTACATTAAATGACATGAGTGCAAAGTCTTGCACTTGCATCTCATTGTGAATGTAGCATTATACTCTATGCAGAACTTGGTCACCTGTTAATGAAGTTACATGTTTCATATCCTTTTGTGCGAATATCAGGGTAGTTTTACTCTCTCTGCTTAGCACATAGGTAGGGAAGATATTACTCCACCCAAAAATCTGATACCAACACTTCACTGGAAACACTCATTTTAGAGTCCCCTGTATTCAAAAGAAGCATTTATAGAAGAGTTTCAATGTGTGTGTCTGTGAACACAATAATTCAAAAATGAAGTGGTTAAATACCAAACTTGATATTTAAGTTCAGCATCTGCAAAGGATGCAAAACCAAGATTTTCAAAAAAAGTATCCTCATGCCAAACTACCCTTTACATGGAAAAAGTTTTGAAACTTTGATTTTCTCAATTATTTATATTAAAGATACTTATATGACAGAAATTGTATTTCTTGAGTTCCCTGAGAATAGCCTCTGAAATTCTGTTCATTCTGAATGACTTTTGCTTAACTGATAAACCATAAGAGATAGACAAACAGTTACTACTCAAAAAAATAAACATCATGTTAAAACATACAATTTATATTATCCCAAGATAATCCTTGTTATTGGTTTCCATTTTAAACTACTTAAACTTTTCTCAAACGGGAAATAAGGTTTTGTTCAATCACTCTTGCTTTGCTGCTATGCGAAGCAAACCGAACTTCAGTTGTTTCACATAGAACCAGATTTTAAAAAAATTGACCATCACTTTAGCCTAGTGTATTCCTTTATATCCCTTCTACTTACAAGGAAGCAAGTAATAAGACCATTTCTGCTAATGTTTACAAAGATTAGAATATCATAGATATAAAAGGATAATTGTTTGCATAACAGCTAGAGAAAGTCATGCGAATGGAACACATCAGATTTATTTTGTGTATAATTGTTCCCAAATAGTGAGTTTTGCCAGTTTTCTAATGGTTTTGGATCTCAATTAGATTTCTCTGAAGCTAGAGTAATAAAAAAATGTATAAAAATTATTTGTAACTTCTTAGTCATAAAACATTCCTGAATATAAGCACTTAATTTAAATATGTATTGAAAGTGTAAACAATAGCTTTTATACATGTAATTAATGTACATATATGAAAGAGAGAGTTAATTATATCAAAATGAACAAATTAGCATTGTTTATGTCATTTTTAATGCATTTTTTTGGAAATAGGTCCATGTGTGTGTGTGTGTGTGTGTGTGTGTGTGTGTGTGTGTGTGTGTGTGTGTGTGTGTGTGTGTGTGTGTGTGTGTGTGCGTACATGTTAAATACCAAATTTGGTAATTAAGTTTGGTATCTTCCAAGGATGCAAAGTTTTTTCAAGAAAATCCCTTCACCCCCAACTACCCTTTACATGGAAAAAATTTCGGAAATTTTGGTTTTCTCAAAAATGGCTAACAATTTTGTTTAAAAACCCTTATATTTAAGATATTTAATGACAAATAAAATGTATATCTTCAATTTTCTGGGAATAGCCTCTGAAGACATGTTTATTCTGGATTAAATTTTTGGACTTTTGCATAACTGGTAAACTGTAAGAGAGAGACAAAAACTTACCACACAAAAAGTGTAGAGCTCGTTAAAACACAATTTATGTTACATACATTTTTTTCGTGAGGTTGATCATTTTTGAGATATTCCTTGTTATTAGTTTCAGCTTTAAAATACTTGTATTTTCTCATACGGATATTGGTCAGTGGAACACATCAGACTTTTTACTTATTTCACCCGCCAGCCCCACCCCCCTCTCATTTTCATGCACACACATTCACAAGTGCACAAAATATGTATTTCTGGTGAAATTTTTATATCAAATTTTGGGTGAAATACAATGCTTCTATCGTGGTTTGCTTCATAGCACCTGTAAAACTTACAGAGTTTATATGTGTTTTGGAACCAATGTAAATAAGGAAAAGGTGTAAGTCTTCAAAGTGATGGTATCAATGATAAATTTTGGTTTTGAGTTCCAGATTTTTGAAATGCATTAATCACTTATAATCTAATTTGTGAAGACAGCTGAGTATTTTCTATTAGCTTTGAGCATTGCTCAAAATCAGTTATGGATAATAAATTCTCTTTTTCATTTTTTTTACTTTCTCTAGTCCACATGTATAATGTACATAGTTGGATAGAGAAGGTATGGATTCCACCCAAAAAATTTGATGTCGAGAGTTTATCAGAAATATATGTTTTGGATCCCCTGAGCCCGAAAAAAAGCATTTTTAGAAAAAGATCCGTGTGTCTATGGACAGCATAGCTCAAAACTGAAAAGACCATTAAAAACCAAATTTATATATAAGTTTACTATCTTCCAAGGATATGAAATGATTTTAAAGAAAATCCCCCTCCGCACACGCTCAACTACCCTTTACAAACAAAAATTTTCGAAAATTTTGATTTTCTTAAAATTGGCTCTATATACAAATATTGTATATTAAAGATATTTATATGAAAAATAATATGTATATCTTGAATTTTCTGGGAACAGCCTCTTAAGACATCATTATTCTGGATAAATTTTGCAGAATTTTGTATAACTGATAAACCATAAGAGACGAAAACTTACATAAAATGTAGAGCTTGTTAAAACACACAACTTATGTTATATACATTTTTTTTTATTTTTGAGGCAAAGAAACTGATTTCAATCCCATAACAACCACATTTTAAAACATTTTACTGTCAGTTAACCTAGAGTATTCCATTATTTCCCTTCTATTCATAAGGAACTAAGTAATAAGACTGTTTCTACAAATGTTTTTCTCGCTTAGCATGAAGTAGTCAGAAGCATAAGCTTTTTAACAATAATTTGTTGCAGACATGTTGAGAAAGTCATGTGAAGGAACACATCAGATTTTTTTTGGTTTGCTTGTTTAACATTCTTTAACCTGGCAGGTCATTTTGGATGAATGAAATTAGTGAAATGATGCTCAAATGTGCCCGGGGTCTATGGAGTTTAAATTTACCTGTCATTCATCTTCTCAGGATAAGGGGATAACCCTTGTCTGGGTGATTCAGCCTAATCAAGAGTCAAATTCAGGGCCTTTTGAATGTAAGAATTTCTTATGCATTAAATTCCGATGTGAAAGTTTGCTTCTTTGTAATACAAAACTGTCTCTTCCTGAAATAATTTCATTTTGCAGTTCGTAATATTCATCACACTAAAACCACTGAACAAAATATTGATTCCAGAATTAACTGCTTCTTTTACTACACACATTAAGGTAATGTCCTTTTTTACTTTCTCTACACATACTATATACATAGTGTATAGAGAAGGTATTGTATTCCACCCAAAAGTTTGATACTGATATTTCACCAGAAATAGGCATTTTAGGGTCCCTTGTATCCAAAAACAGTCCACGCGCACTTTGTGTGTGTGTTTCCGTGTAACTGTGAACATTGTAACTCAAAAATGAAAGGACGCAAAATACCAAACTTGGTATATAAGCTGAAGATTTTTAGGAAAATCATCCCACCCCAAACTACTCTTTACATAAAAGTTTTTGAAATTTTTGATTTTCTAAAAATGGCTCTCACGACTTTGGTTAAAACACTGTTATTAAGGTTTTTTACATGACAAATAAAATGTATATATTGCATTTTTGGGGAATAGCCTCATAATAAAGACCACTTTATTATGAATGAATTTTCATGAATTTTGCATAACTATTAAACTGCAAGAGATAGACAAAAACTTACTGCACAAAATATGTAGACCTCATTACACCATACAATTTATGTCATACATTTTTGTCGTGGAGTTTACCATTTTTGAAATATTCCTTGTTATTGGTTTCAATTTTAAAATACTTAAAGCTTTTCACATACGGGAATTTGTTAAATCCTGAGAATGTAATGAAACAATAACAGCTTTTAAAACATTTGACTATCATTTTAGCCTAATGTATTCCATTATTTCCCTTCTACTTACAAGAAAGCATATCTGCTAATGTTTATCTCGATTAGCATGAAGTAGATAGAAGAGTAAGCTTTTTAACAATAATTTATTACACAGATGTGAATGGAACCTTCAGATTTTTACAGAATCAATCTCTAGAAATACTTGTTATTGGTCTTTCAAGCTAAAGAAGAATTATCATACCTGAACCCATTTACTGGTCTGCTTCTTCACAGTGACCTGGAGAATCCTGGATGTACATGTTGGTAGAAGTAAAGCTAGTATTACAAGAAATCACTTAAAACATACTCAAACTTATTTATACAGCTTTAATGTTGTATTGATTTGACACAATTTACAAGGGTCATCCAGAAAGTAACAAACGATTTTGCAGAGCTAAACAATAACAAAAGTTATCAACACAAAACTTTATTTACAAAGTTACAGTACCTAACTCTGTTTCTTAATGTAATCGTCATTGCTATCAAGACATTTTTTTTCACGTGATACCAGTTTTTCAATGATGATGTTATACTTTTCTATCACCAACAAACTTATTCAGTTTTTTGAATGCATAAAATGTTCAGCCAATCGAATTTTATAGACAAATAAAGCAATGGACAAGTCTTCAGTAAAGAAATGGAGCATAATTTATGGGTAATCAAGGAAGAACCAGTGTGCAGAGTCTAACTTCATCTATCATGGAGGATTTGAATGCAAATGTTTATAAAAGAAATCAGAAAAATTGGTGTTACACTTTGGACATTGTACATGACTTTTCCACCCAAAAAGTCATGTACCAATGAATACCTCAAAGTGACAGTGACATCATGGCTCGGATCTTTAGCGGTGGAAGAGCATAACATCTGTATTGAAAAACTGGTACCACATGACAATAAATACCTTGATAGCAATGACAATTACCTTGAGGTACTGTAACTGTGTAAGTAGAGTTTTGTGTTGATATCTTTCGTTATTATTTAGTTAAGCCAAATCATTTGGTATTTTCTAGATGGCTCTCGTTTTTGTGTCAAATGCAATTGTTCTGTAATCCATTCACAATTTTTTAGCGGAAGTGTATGTTCCTCTAAAGTTTATTTCCAATTTTGAAGGAAATAATATCTCCTCCATTGTTTTGTTTTATATGAACATCCAGAGATAAGCAAGTATTTCTTTCATGTTGGCATATTTGGTAGCTCTAACAATGATTGTGTAGAACATAAAGTTTGCAATTGCGCCATTATGTACACCTTGTGATGAATCAGCTCAGCACCACAGGAAGACATCAGACATTCAGTGGAATTTTTCCCAGGGAATTTTTAAGGTATGGAGTTCCTTTATGTGAAAACAAACATTACACAGGATCAATGCCTTTACTTCTCTTCTGAAGGAAATCATGCTAAAGATTTTTACATCGCATTTTATGTGTTTCATTCACATGACTTTCTCTAGCTGTTACACATACAACTTTCTTTACAAAAGATTATTCTTTTATCTACAACGTGCTAACCAAGTTAAACATTAGCAGAAATTGTATTATTACTTGCTTCTTTGCAAGTAGAAGGGATGCAAGATAATGCACTACGCTAAATTGATACTCAAATATTTTAAAAAGCTGGTCCTAAGTGAAGCAACTGAACAACGGTTTGCTTTGCATGGCCTGCATTAAAACAAAAGAAATGAAACGAAATGTCACTTCCTGTTTCAGAAAAGTAAGTAATTAAAATTAAAGCCAATAACAAGGAATATCTCAGAAACGATCAGCTCTGCATAAAAAGCATATATGGCATAAATTGCATGTTTTAATGAGATCTCCATTTTTTGTGTAGTTAGTTTTTGTCTATTTCCTATGATTTATGTTATGCAAAAATCTGCAAAACTCATCCAGAATAAAGAGGTCTTCAGAGTCTATTCCCAGAAAATTCAAAATATACAGTTTATTTATGATGTAAATATCTTTATTTTATGGTACTTTAATCAAAATTATTACACCCATTTTTGAGAAAAAACAAATTTTCAGAACTTTTTCCATGTAAAGGGTAGTTTGGTGTGGTGGGATTTTCTTCAAAATCTTTGTGTCATATCCTTGGAAGATACTAAAATGAAATAACAAGTTTGGTTTTTAACAGTCTTTCAATTTTGAGCTATACTGTCCACACACCCACGCCCGCACGCACACATTTTTCTAAAATAAAATTATTTTTTTTTGGACTAAAGGAATCTCAAAGCATATATTTTTGGTGAAATCTTGATATTGAATTTTTGGTTGGAATATAATACCTTCTATCCACTGTGTACCTTGTACATACTGGCTGGAGAGAGTAAAAATCCATCCCCCCCACCCTGCCATAATTGAACCCACATCTTGCATATGCCTAATTTCAACTCAATCCTATTTCAGTGGTATTGGGGTCTCTTGAAGTCCTGAGTTCAAATCTTGGTTAGTGCAAGTTACTCAGTTTTTTCTCTGGGATTTTTGCTTATCCTGAAAAGATGAATGTGAGGTAAGTTCAATTTCTATGGACCATGGGCTCCTTTGAGCAACATTTACCCATTTCATTCATTCATCAAAAAATGTGAATTCATTGAACTTTATGGAGGAAGTTATAAACCTGCACCTGCATATTTAAAACTCAAATAAGAAAATTTTAGTACACTATTGATAAATTGGAAGTTTGATAGTTATAAATATAGTAAAATAACCAAAAGCAGGAATAAGCATAGTGAACACAAGCAGAAACAAGTTTTGCGGGATATTCAAAACTTGTGTCTGCTTGTGTTCACTATTCTTATTTCTGCTTTCGGTTATTTTACTGTTATTTTATTTGTAAGCATCAACTGTTTTATTGCAGAAAAAAAGAGTTATTTTGTGAATAAGCATGACATTTAATACAGAGTACACATGTATACCAGCTCTAAAAGAAAGCACAAGAAGCATTATAGAAGTAATAAACACTTTGGCCGCCAATTCCAGCAAAAAGTACAAGGTTATAACACCTCCGATTTTTTTCTCACCAACTAATCACGTGAAAATTATAAAACCTGTGTCTTCTTGATAAATCTCCCAGCAGCCATACACATTTTTCGCAACATCAATGCCATGATTCCATGATCGCGGCGCACACTTTTGTAGGGGTCTGTTTTGTAACAGAGAAACTGCTGATGCAATAGTGGCATGGCTGGTGAATGTGTGGCCACAAAGTGTCTTTTATCATTGGAAACAGCCAAAAGTTGCTAGGAGCCAGTTCAGGTGAGTAGGGAGCATAAGGGATGACTTCAAAATTGTTTGCACAAAGAAACTGCTGTGTCATCAACCTGGAGGACACTTCGCATTTTCAGGTTGTCATGCAGGATTGTATGCACAGATCTCATGGAAATGGCAACTGTGCTCCTCAGTCATTCAGCGACCCTCAAAAACACGCTTCTCCACTTGCTTGATCATTTCATCGGTCCAGCTTGTCCAAAGCGGAGACTCTCTTAGTATGTTGTCACATGACGTTCTGCCTTCTTTGAAATGTCGCACCCACAATGCACACTAGACACATCCATGACACCATCACCACATAACTCACCAAACTGACGATGAATTTCAATCGGTGTCACACCACACAAATGGAGAAAACAAATGATTACGCTTTGAAAATGAATTAAGTATACAAAACAATGCTCACTCTTGCCGTTATCACAAGAGGTTCTGTGTGCCATACAGTGCTGCCATTTGTCACACATTAACAAAGAGTGCCCGCTTACTTTCAAACAAACTGCATGTTTCAATGTTTTTCCAGTTTTGAGAGAAAAAAATGAGAGGAGTTATGACTTAAATGAACCTTGAAGAACTCAATATTTGGTGAAATAATAAGCATGCCACTGGATTCACTTCAAATACATGATAGCTACTTTAGATGCAAATACACAAAATAATGACCTGGAGTCCTTGAAATCCAATACAAAATTGATTCAACTGGCCCACACATGTGAAAGAACTTGCTTTGGCTGTCAAGTTTTACGGACTGAAGGTTTCTACTAAATATGGTAACAGATGGCAGTTCCGAACCAACAACTTAAAATTATAACCACATGTTACGGAATGTATAACATAGGCGGACAAAAAGAACAATAAATTTTTAAAAATCTAATCATAACACGTTTAACAATCATTTTTTATTGTTGCACAATGCCACCTGTGGTGAAGCTGAAGGGATGTCTGAGTATCTCAAGTTACCCAAACTATAATTGGTGAGAAATTACCTTGTGATTGACATTCCTGCTGACATATGGCTGTCTCGGTACGCTGTTGCCACATTTACTCGCATGTCTGTCCGCAGCACCACATGCTCCACTGCTTCCTCAAAATGCCTTCTTTCCATTTTCTCGTATGTTGAACTACTTTTCCCCATTTCTCACTAGTTA
Source organism: Hymenopus coronatus (assembly GCA_030762935.1). NCBI lineage: Eukaryota > Metazoa > Arthropoda > Insecta > Mantodea > Hymenopodidae > Hymenopus > Hymenopus coronatus. The sequence continues at coordinate 133,725,137 of CM060886.1, forward strand.
CCTTATCTATTCCTTTCAACATTGGGTCCTGTTCTTCACTAAACCTAAAAGTTTTATCACTTTGGCTAAGGTAACCTCAACTTGTTTTATCATGCCTGTAAGACATTTTCAAGTCACAATGTCACTCGTAGTTCTAGGATGAGATATAAAAGGTCCGCGAGATATAAAAGGTAATAGCGGCTAGAAATGTAAATTCTTATGGAATCACCTGTATAACACAACTAAACTTTTCACAGAATGAAATTAAACAATCAGATCAGTAATGCATGAGAACGTGCACGTAAATTTCCACTGAACCCGTAGGTGTTGCAATGCCGATGATATGATCTCTTGACGGTTATGCATTCTTATACAATGGTCAGCAACCTGCCAGCAGATGACATACCCCACCAAGTGTAAATCACAAAGAAATTTCTTACCAACCATAAATACAGACAAATTTTATGTTCTACGTGAATGTAAACAGCAATAAAACAGTGTCTTACAGTTGATAATAAGTTGTTTACTTTTGCAGCAATTTACATGAGCCCAAAAATTTAGGAGACTGGATAACACCAGACTCACACATGCTGGCATGAGTGAGAGGTTTACTAAAGGCATTGCTAAGCAACCGCTACCCTCCAAGCCATGCTACTATAATGCTCACAGGCATTCTCGAAGTCTAGACTCTGGCTTCTAGTGCAGCATGGGACTGTGGATTATGAGATGTGTTAGCTTTTGTTTTTTATTATGCTGTTTTAACTGCTGGATCCACCTAAGGTCTAAACGTAACAGACATGATGTCTGTTCACAAACTATATCAAAGCCAGCATCAGAGTACATGTTTATAAGTTAATTCAGTCCTTAATTGTTCATTCTGAAAATGTAATGGATCCAAGGCCATTATCCAAAAACATTTTAGCAGCATTTGTGGTGCTTGATTTTTTTTTTTCATATGCCATACTGTATGGAGTTAATCTACAATCTAGGATAAGCCTTAAAATCCCCAGTGAATTATGACCAGCTTCACCATTGATTACCACAACCTATTATTGTAAATGATAAAAAAAAATTAAATTTTATTTATGGATGCTCTTTAACTGCTGAGACTGTTAGCTTCTCATTCTATTTTGGGTGCGGGAGGCTACTTATTTTGCTCACAGGTTCTTTTATGTGCTATAAATCTATTACACAGAACTAAACAGCTTTAGTTCCCTTTTGAAGGAAGCCATGAAGCCCGAAAAAATCCATTGCTCTCTGCCAGGTTTGAACCTGCAACCTTGGGAACCAGAAGGACGACTGTTACTGTAAATGTTCTTTATTAGACATCAATTGATGATTTAACAAATGAACATTAAACTATGACAATGCTCAATGCCGGAATGGCTGTTCGATGCAGCTTTATTTTGTTTATCATTCATCTTTCAAATTAGAGCACTTTTGTTGTTAATGTGTTGTTTTTTCCCCATCAATTCAAAACAAATGGGCACCAAATTCACTGGCAATTCTTTTCAAGGTTAACTGAATTTTGGCATTGCAGCTAAATAATATTGTCTGTCTGCTTCCACACATGAACTGACCATTACTATTTATCAAGAAGTTTTCCCGAGAATACTTCCTGAAACTGGGGAATTCACTTCAAAAAGAAATGCTAAACCCTTCAAGATAGCAAACATTACAATATAAAAGATTGGTGTCTTGAATTAGAGAAACTTAAAATAAATTGAAATATTTAAGTTGATTTTATAAATGCAAAATTTAGCAATTTTATTTCCAAAACGCTGCTTAAAAAAAAACACACATAAAAAACAACAGGGGAGCAGAGTAAAAACTGGGTATATATCTTAAGTTAATGTGTGGTGCACTACAATGCAATATTCCTCAATGCTCATGAATTTTATTAACAGAAGAGAGAATTACTTCTTTCAACAAGATGGGGCAACATGTTACAGATCTGAGGTTTCTTATTCATGAGGTTTCAACGTGAGGCCTCTTGTGGCCACCATGGTTAGCATGGGGATACTTGAAGGGAAAAATATATGAGCAGAATAATAATGTGGAATTTGAGGTTAAAATCCACATTATCACCACTGAGCAACCGACAGTTACATATTTGCCAACTTGTTGAAAAACTTTTCCTTGTCAAGCAAGGAGTAATAATTTTGTAATGATATGAAATTTAGAATGTGTTAAGTTTTCAGTGCAATGAATGCACACAAAAAATCCATTTAAATAAACTTAAATTACTTTTTAATAGAATCCTAAAAGGCCAGATCATACCAGAGGAAATGACAACCAAAGGATACAGGTTAACCTTAAATCAACTTTTAGGATCCATGTTAGATGAACTGTGATATGTTATGTAAACATAAATTAAATATGGGTGATAAAGAACTGTAAAACTGTTAATAGACTGTAGTTTGAAAATAGTTATATAAATAATTAGTTCTGATTATTGTAACTTATAAAATGTATAACAACTTGTATGTTGAGAATAGTAGCATTTATAAATATAGAATCCTTGACAATGTCTGAAACTTGTATAGAAGTCTATGGACAATGAACCTGGTAGAACTGAAATTCTTCCTGATTTCACAATTAACACATAGTAAAGCATAGAACATTACTTCCTAGCTATACATACATTTCTATTCAATATTTTACTGCAAGAACCTTGATCATGATGGACATCACACAGATAAGCTCTGACCTATGGCCCATATACCAATTAACATAGTACACTCAGCCGATAAGCTTAAGGAAGAAGATGAAGCTTACAATAAAGAAATTTTGATCCATGATATTTTTAACATAAATGTATATTTTCAATGTACTTTTTAATTTTAAACCTGGCGACCGTTTCTCCTGCAAGTTTTCACAATGTCCCTAGAAGCTGCTATTTTTAAAGCTTCATTATCTTTTGTTGATTTTTTCCCTAGAGTTTATAGCTAAATTACCATGCAAATTTCACCAATATTTAGCAACAAATTATATTTTTCGCTTAGTGGGAAATACATGGAAGATATTTTTGAAAAAATAGTTCACTGGTTTTATTTTTTAATCAAAGTATACTACAAAGAGAAGCAATTTTTTGTGTGTGGATGTGTGTGTATGTTTTTTTTAATGCTCAGGAATTGACAATGAAGTCATTCTCCTTCTAGCTTCCCAGTATTTGGTGACAATGTTAAGATACATTTTCAAAGCTTGGCATGATTCTAGATGTTCCATGTTCATTCTTTGGTACATAGTGGACAATCCTATAGAGGTGGTTATTCAGGCAATCATGTCCAGTTAGGAGATGAAAGTTGGCAATAGCTCATTTCCTTGGCAATTCTGTAATTAGGATTTTGTACAATTTGTAGCCACTTTGAATTTTTATTTTACTTACATAATTTGTTTCTATTCTTCTTTTTACAATGCATTTAATTGATTCATAAGGAAATTTTATAATAGTTTTTTTTTTTTAATTTGCATTCCTTTCTTTGCAAAAAAATCTGCTTTTTCATTACCATCCACTCCACAATGAGATGGAACCCATTGTAATAAAACTTTTTCCCCAGTTTATTAATCTGATGAATCATCTTAGGGAGTCTTACTATAGTTTGTATAGCAGCCTGCGAGTCTGAAAGAATAACTATATTTTTGCATTGATGCAGCCAAGAAAATAAATTTTGTAGTGTTATATAAACAGCTTCTATTTCTCCATCAAAATTTGTGGTATTTTTTCCAACATTTGTATAAAAGGAAAACAACTGGCATATACCACCTGCTCCAGCCCCATCATTGGTGTCAGAGAGGGAACCATCTATGTATATATGTGTCCATTCGTGAGTTGAATAATTTAAATTTAAGGTTTCTAGTATAACGCCTTTTAGCTATAACAGGACTAAAAAAAAAATTATTTTTTTTAGTTCATGTTTTAGATTTATCTAATGTTCAATTGAGCCGTCAATGTAAAAAAGGCACGTAGGTGAAAATTCAGTTTGAAGAAAAAAGGAAATGAACTATCTGTCTTTCTGTTTCCTTGATATTTTTCTTCTTTATACTGTAGTGTTTGTTATTATTTAGAATATTTAATTCAGATATGAATAATTCATATGAAAATGGCTCATATAGTACAAAATTAAATAAATAACTTATATATCATGATTATGAGCCCTTTTTACACAGACATTATAATCGGTGGTACATTTCACTACACAATACTTAAGTACATTATTTCATATTAAATTTACTCCAATTTTAATACACAAGATTGAATTTGTGGACAAGTTAAGTGTCCAGAATATATCAGCATTGTCACAGAATAACATTTTTTGTTGTCTTGGTTTATTAACATTGTCTGAGAATAATAACAAAAGCCCTACTTCATTTTCTGTTCAGCCTTGGTCACAATACCGTCTTCAGACAAAAATTTGTATTGGATTCTTACATCCTTCATTTTCATTTGATAGATATCTAATGGTTAAGTTTTCGTGTCTGTATGGAGATTTCCAAAGGCAATAAAGGTTCCAATTTTCAGTGAAGATGTGAGAACACAAAACAGCATCACCTCTCATTGCTTTTATGGTCACATACTTCATTACCGTGAATGGAACTTTAGTTATGGATACTGGTTTACTAAAACGAATGGAGATAAAAATTTATCCCAATCTTGCAGTAGGTTCACATCCATTTTAACCTCAGATAAGGGTTTCTGCGACACAATGCCATGGTGAAGATAAGGCCTGGCACTCCCAATCACTTCCTTGTGTTTAATGTACTGTCTGATAAGCCCCAAGTTCCTATTACACTGTAATAAAAATGGAAATGGCGTGTTATTTATGAACGCTCTTTAACTGCTATGGTTTTCAGCGTCCCATTCTAAATTGGGCATGAAAGACCACATAATTTTGCTCAGAGGCCTCTCTATCAGGCTTGAGGTTCTTTTATGTGCCATAAATCTACGACACAGGACCCAAGGCTTTACTTTCCTTCCGAAGGAAGCCATGCTAAGGATTTTTACACCCGAAAAAATCCATTGTCCTCTGCTGGGTTTGAACCCACGACCTTGCGTGTATGAAGTTAGCATGGTAACCATTACACCATGGAGGGCGACCCTATTACACTGTGAGGAGCTATGACCTCGAAATGGTAAGATTCTGATGTGTTCCATTCACATGACTTTCTCTACATCTCTGCAACAAATTATTGTTAGAAAGCTAATGCTTCTATTTACTTCATGCTAATCAAGAAAAAATTAGCAAAAACAGTCTTATTACTTGCTTCCTTGTAAGTAGAAACGAAATAAGGGAGTACCATAGGTTAAAGTGATTGCCAAAAGCTGGTTGCTACCTGAATGAAATTCATTTGTAGGGACACGAGTTGACAAATTCCTGTATGAGAAAAGTTTGTTTCTAATGCTGAAACCAAAAACAAGGAATATCTCAAAAACAATCAACTCCATGAAAAAAATGTATATGACATAAATTGTGTGTTTTACTGTGCTCTACATTTTGTGTGTTTGTGCATCTCTTATGGTTTAGCAGTTATGCAAAATTCCGTAAAATTAATCCAGAATAAAGTAGTCTTCAGAGGCTATTCCCAGAAAATTCAAGATATACATATTATTTGTCAGGTAAATATCTTTAATATACAATATTTCAATCAAAATCATTAGAGCCATTTTTGAGAAAATTGAAATTTTCGAACATTTTTCCATGTAAAGGGTAGTTGGGGGTGGAGGGATTTTCTTGAAAATCTTTGTGTCGCATCCTTGGAAGAAACCAAACTTAAATACCAAGTTTGGTATTCAATGGTGTTTTTGTTTTTGAGCTATGCTGTCCACAGACACACCTTTTTGTAAAAATGCTTTTTTTTGGATTCAGGGGGGCCCCAAAACATGTATTTATAGTGAAATCTTGGTATCAAATTTTTGGGTGGAATGTAATACCTTCTCTATACACGATATACATAGTATGTGTAGAGAAAAGTAAAAATAGGACAATATCCACATTATGTTCTGTTGCATGCCAAACAGAAAACCTAGTTACTGTATAGTTTCGGTTCTGTCTTCCAGCCGCATCATCAAGACACATCAGGAAACTTCTTTTGCTGTTTCTTCAAGTAATCACACAAAAATGGAATTACCCAATTGGGATTCTTTTTTCCCCATCATACTCAGTAAAACAATACCAATAGCTGGAGTCATCATTGAAAACATGAATGTTGAAACAGTAAGGCCAAAACACTCTTGTATAGAATTGAGTATTTACATTTTACTTTAGGAATAGGAAAGTTTTGCGAGTAATCAAATTTTTTTCATTAAATATGAAGGATTTCCTTTGGACTTATTTAAGTTGTTATCACATAATTCCTTTCTTTTATTCACTTTTCTCTGATGCAGATCATACATAGGACGACATGGATCATTGGGGTTCTGTCATAGTTTGATTTTACTCTCCTCACAAAAGTCACACACATCTGCCTTAGGCTTGTACACACAGTATTGAAACTTTGTTTTACAGTATTCAAAATAAGTTTTGTACTTCATTTCGTAAGGTCAATGCAAAGTAGCCAAAGTATGCAGTAGTTTCAATAAGCATATAGATAATGTTCTTGCTTCCACAGACTAACGTGATGGTGATTCTAAAAAGATGGTGCAAAAGTAAAGCTTATTTATTTTTCACTGAAAAAAATCTCATGTGTTCCACTCACATGACTTTCTAATAGTTGTTATACAAACAACTTTCCTTACAAAAGATTATATTTTATCTATGACATGCTAATCAAGGTAAACATTAACAGAAATGGTCTTATTACTTGCTTCCTTGTAAGTAGAAGAAATATAAGGAAATAAACTAGGCTAAATCAATAGTCAAATCTTTTAAAAGCTGGTGCTATGTGAAACAAATGAAGTTCGGCTCGCTTTGCATGACCTGCAGTAAAACAAGCGAGATGAAATTAACTGTCATTTCCTGTTTGAGAAAAGTTAAAGTAGTTAATGCAAAATTCTGCAACACACAACCAGCATAAAAATCTCTTCAGAGGCTATTCCAAGAAAATTCAAAATATACATTTTATTTGTGATGCAAATATCTTTAATATAGGGCATTTTAATCAAAGTTGTTAGAGGCATTTTTGAGAAAATCAAAATGTTCAAAGAATGTTCCATGTAAGGGTAGTTAGGGATGGGGGGCGATTTTCTTAACAATCTTTGTCTCATATCCTTGGATTAGAAAGAACTTAAATACAGGTTTAGTATTTAACAACTTTTCGTTTTTGGGGTGTGCTGTCTTTTTTCTAAAATTCTTTTATCTGACTCAGGAGATCTCAAAACATATATTACCAGTGGAATCTCTCTATTGAGTGCAATACAATACCTGCTTTATCCACTGTGTACATGGTGAATACATAAAGTAAAAAGAATTTTATTAATTTGCTTGCTTATGTTTTAGCTTGTGTTAAAACAGCACAAAGCATTAAGTTTTTGTTGATTTAATTGATTGAGAAAATTGTGACTATAACTAGAATATGTGATAGAATTTGCATGAACAATAGCTATCCTGACAGTGCATACATGCCTTAGAAAAACATGCAATTACACAACAACTGCATTTCATACCAGACAGAGAAGTTTCAATCCATTGGATGCTTGTGCTCTAGTTCTCTAGTTAAAGTCCTTGGCAGCCAAAATATTGAGAGCGACAGTGCAGAAGATCCCAGCTTTGCTTGAAGGCGATATATAACTGATATTGAGCTAGTAGAGAACTCAATATGCCACAACCTACAATATAGTGTTGGGTAAGAAAGCATAAGAAATTCCTGTGTTTAGTGATGAAATGATGTTTCATTTGAATAGGTAAAGAACATCCTCATGCCATTGCAGAGCAACAGAGGGAGAGATCAACTCACCATGGATCTCTACCATTTTCACCCAGAGAATAGGTACTCGTGTAAACAGAGACATGTGAACAAAAGTATACATCCATTTGCTAATGCTGTGTATTACAAGGTGCTCTCAGTTACAAAGTAGTTTACTGAGTACCAATAAAAACTACTGAATCTCCTCTGTATTATGTAACAATTGTATGTCTAATATGTTATGTAGAGTTTCAGCAAAATAAATCTAAAGTAAACAATCAAATTGGACTTAATTAGAACAGGAGCAAACAGGATGCACAGACTGCTTTCTGCTGGTGAGTTTTGGAAGTGGGAAGCTGCCTCAGTTAGTACATAAACCATCATGGCCGTACAAATGTAGTTTGTAAAACATCTCAGAGGTAAGCCTTTTAACGAGTAGTGAGAAAGGTGTAATTTTGAATTGTTTCACAAACTATGTAAGATATATCCCACATTGACCATCAAGGATATTGTTAACGTGACAGCGGAGTTTACATGTGTGTATGTGTATATTAAGTATAAATTCCACACGCAGTAAAAGGTTAAAGGTTAACAACACTTGGAAAATCAAGGAAGCATTAAAAGCAGTGTTAGAAGTTCAGTGTGATGAATTTGTTAAGAGTGCAGTTTCTCATTTCTTCCACACTAATGAGCCACTTACAATCAAGAAACTACATGCATTTCTGAATGTGACTCCGACCTACCTATGTTCAAACAAACATCTTTTTTTAAGCTGTTACTTGATATTGATCTTGAATCCCAGAAAAGAAACAGCAAGAATATCATTGTTGATCATGAGGATGTATTGTTAAATTCCTGCATACAGACAGGAAGGACAGAAGCTGCATTTTCTCAACAAAATATGGGTACTTCCCAGATATGGATAGATCACCATTAAGAGTAAAATACAAGCAGAAGAAGATAAAGGGGCAGATCTCCGATCTTGATAGAATACAACCTCTCTGATTCAGATTAGGTATGTTTTTTGTATTTATTTTCCTATAGTGATTCTTATATTTCTTATTTATATCTTTAGTTTGGAGTGCTATATGCAATTGCTATCTAATCAGTGCCATGTTTCTAAACTATCCCGCGAAGAAAGCAGGTGGAAGGAAAGCGATGATAGCTCCAAGGTGCCACGTGGTAATCTCCCTTGGCACCATGTGGTTCCAAAAGTAGTTCCGTTACCCTTCCAATCAGAGTAAGTAAGCGGATGAGTACATTTTGTACTTTGAGGACAAATTCATCTGGTGGAAAGGGTCTAGATTTTTGACGAGCATGCTATCACTGGCCAAACCTATCTGAACATGTGAACAGAATGGTTAATGCCTCCAGAGGAAGATCTCACAAGAGGATGGTACTCCTCCCCAATTCCATCATGTTCACAAGCACCCAAATGTCACTAGACCAGCACATTGGTTTGGTCGCGCCTGGAATCAGGATCTGGTCATGCTGGCAATCTAACAGCCTTTAACTTCTGTTTGCAAGGATTTATGAAGAATGCTAGTATGTTCCTCCATTACCATAGGACTTAGATAATTTTAAGCAATGCATCTCTGATGCAGTTGAGTATTGATAACAAGGACATATTGAAAAGCATCTGATTAAAATGATGTACTGTTTAGATATCTGCTGAGACAACAGGTATTGCCCTCCCTGGTGTAATGGTTACCATGTTAACTTTATATACTCAAGGTCGCGTTTAAACCTGGCGGAGGACAATGGATTTTTTCGGGTGTAAAAATTCTTAGCATGGCTTCCTTCAGAAAGGAAGTAAAGCTGTTGGTCCTGTGTCGTAGATTTACGCACGTAAAAGAACCTCAAGCCTGATAGAGAGGCCTCTGAGCAAAATTAAGTGGTCTTTCATGCCATGTATAGAATAGGATGCTGAGAACCACAACAGTTAAAGAGCATCCATAAATAAAATGCCATTTAATTTTGTGACAACAGAGGTGCTCATTTCCATCTCTATGTGAAATTAAGAAGCTCATAAAACTTCTGTTCATGCATATCATTTCAGCGAAAACTCTTTTCATGTGTTTCAATCTCATGACTTTCTCTACCTGCTCTGCCAATAAACTTCTTACAAAAGCTCTATCTAATTCAGGCTAATCAAGATAAGTATAAACAGAATGGTCTTATTACTTACTACCTTTTAAATAGAAGGGAACTAAGGGAATACACTACACTAAAGCAATAGTCAAATGTTTTAAAAGTTTGTCATAAGATTCTCATTGAAATCCACTTCTTTGCTTGACCAGGAGTTAAACAAAAGAAGCACAGACTACTTCCTGTTTGAGAAAACTATTTTAAATTTGAAACAAATAGAAAGGAATATTTCAGAAATGATTAGCTCCACAACAAAAGTATATATGACATAAATTATGTGTTTTGACAAGATCTAGATTTTCTGTGTATTAAGTTTTTGACTATCTCATATGGTTCAACAGTTATGCAAAAGTCATTCAGAATGAAGAGACCCACAGAGGCCATTTCCAGGAAATTCAACATAATCCATTTTGTCATGTAAATATTAATATATGGTAGGTCAATCAAAATCATTAGATCCATTTTTGAGAAAATCAAAATGTTTGAAAATCGTTCCATCTAAAGGGTAGTTTGACATGGGGGACTTTCTAGAACACTTCAGTGTTGCATCCTTAGAGGATACTAAGATTAAATACTAAGCTTGGTATTGACACTTATCTTTTGAGTTGCGCATGTGCACTGCACACACACAAACTTTTTTTTTGTTTCAATGGTCCCCAAAACATGTATTTCTGATAAAATCCCAGTATCAAAATTTTGAGCAGAATACAATACTTTCTCTACTTACTACATACATTGAACATATGTGCTGGATAAAGTATTAAATGAACTTTATTTCTGCACCACCCTTTTTCAATTACCCTATGTATATATCAGGATCATTAAGAGCAATGCACTCATTATTAAATAGTAAACCAAAACTGTTAACTTCCTCTAATTAATTAATAAATATATTTTGTTCTTGCAACATTTTAAATATTTCAAATATTTTAACATGCACAAGAACATCATCATTCACTCTAACCAATAAAACTCAACAATTTTGCACAATGCTGCTAATAATTTAACTCTAACCAATAAAACTCAACAATTTTGCACAATGCTACTAATAATTTAATGAAAAGTGTTCACAACAAACACCTTATCTGACTGTTATTTAAGAAACAATGTGTAATTCTTTGCTGACTTACATACTTACATAACCTTTAATGATTCAAATCATTGATGACACAAAATAAAATGCATGTATGATTTTACATAAATATATAAAAAATATGTATTTTTCAAAGATAAAATTGCTATCTCTACAATCAAACTAATGATGATTTAAAAATTAATAAAATACTATTTTCTCTTTCTTTTAGACAGCAGTTAGACAATATTTAATGTTGTACTTTTATACTTATCACTGGTTATGGAATCAATTCATCAGGATTATAAAAACTGCAAACCTGATGCTTAATGACATAAGCTAGCACATCTGAAGTATTGCAGGACACCAATTCATTAACCTTCAGCTCCCAGAGGCAACAATGTTTTGTTTTCTCTCTACTTGCACTTTATATTAAACTCTGTTCAAAATGTAAAAAAATCACTGACAATATAAATAGTACAAATAAACAATCCTAAGAATAAAAAAGCCAACAGAAGATCTTTTACAATAATATTCAGCTTCATAATTAATTGTTATGTTATACATTGTACCCTTTTATAACATTCATACTTTTTAGCTTGTTTAAATTAATCTTGCATAAATTTCTGCCTAGAAGCTATGGAGAAGAAATCCAACTATGTGAAAAACTAAACAGTTGTATATTAAAATAGTGATATACAGGATGATTCAAAAATACTTTTACAACATTTGAGGGCGGATTTCTGGCATCAAAACATGAAAATGTGTTCTATTAAACATATGCTCTAAAATGCTTAGTTATCACGTTATCGATTTATTAATTCAAATCACTTTCCAGTGGCTTTTCAGGTCCAACCTAATAACTTTATTTATGCACTCATTCATTGAAGGCTTTAACCTGCAGAGTTGGCCTTGTGTTGCCATGGCTACTTGTTAACGTTTTGTCATTTATCAGATGAGTAATGCATTCTCCCACAACCTTACAAGTGCTGTCTACAGGGAGTTCATTCAGAACACTCTCCCAGACTTATTAGAAAATGTGCCTCTGCAAATAAGAAAAATCTGATGTATTCCATTCATATGACTTTCTCTACATCTCTGCAACAAATTATTGTTAAAAAGCTTGTGCTTCTATTTATTTCATGCTAATCGACAAAAAATTAGCAGAAATTGTCTTATTACTTGCTTCCTTGAAAGTAGAAGAGAAACAAGGGAGTACCTAGGTTAAAGTGATAGTCAAAAGCTGGTTGCTATGTCACTGAAGTTCCTTTATTTGTGTGGACAGGAGCTGAAAAATTCCTGTATGACAAAAGTTTTTCAAAGCTGAAACCAAAATCAAGGAATATCTCAAAAACGATCAGCACCACGAAAAAAATGTATACCATATAAATTGTGTGTTTTAATGTGCTTTACATTTTTTGTGTGGTGAGTTTTTGTCCATTTTTTACTGCTTAGCAGTTATGCAAAATTCTGTAAAATTCACTCAGAATAAAGTAGTCTTCAGAGGTTATTCCCAGAAAATTAAAAATATATATTTTATTTGTCAGGTAAATATCTTTAATATACGATATTTTAATCAAAATTGTTAGAGCCATCTTTTAGAAAATCAAAATTTTCGAAGAAAGTTCCATGTAAAGGGTAGTTTGGGGTGGCAGGATTTTTCACAAAATCTTTGTGTCGCATCCCTAAACTTAAATACCAAGTTTGGTATTTTACAGAGTTTTCATTTTTGAGTTATCATGTTCACACACACACGGACCTTTTTCTGAAAATACTTTTTTTGGATACAGGGGACCCTAAAACATATATTTCCGGTGAAATCTAGGTATCAAATTTTTTTGGTGGAGTGCAATAGCTTCTCTATACACTAAGTACATAGTATGAGTAGAGAAAGTAAAAAAACATGTGGTTTATGTATGATGCTCTAGGACGTTTTAGTCTCATTGTTCAAGATGCACTGGCTGGTGTCTAGAATGACAAATAGGTAGAGGGGGACTAGTTCCATGGTCTGTACGTTCCCGCAACCTCAATTCTTTGGATTTTTATCTTTGGGGGACACCATAAACCATTAGTTAATGCAGCAGACATCCCAGCTGAAGAAACTCTTAATCTATGTGTATGTAAGCCTGAGAAACCATACAACACCAACTTGGAGTATTTGACACTCCATGCTATGACGAGTGCATGTGTGTGTAGACACAAGAGGATACTTGGATCATTTTCTATTAATGGTGTTTGTGAGGAATACCTCCTATCAAGCTGATGTCAAAATTACAATAAAGAGTCACTTTAAAATGTTTTGATTAATAGCATTTTGCACCTCAATAAATCGAGAATGAAGGTTTTGGGACATGTGTTAATATGAACATTTTTTCTTGTTTTGATGGAAGGAACCTGTGCACAAACGTTGTAACGTATTTTTGAATCAGTCTGTATAAATTATAAATTGTGATCACTCATATTGTTTCAATTCAGTCAAGTTATTTAATGAAAAACCTCATATCAAGTAATAAAAGTTAAAACATATTTCCAAGACATTAAGTATCCTTTCTTATAAGCAATTATCTTTCTAGACACTAGATCATATCAACTGTACAAAAGATATGCCTCTAAGCTAACATCTGCAGTCATTAATGAACACCTTTCCATACAAGAAACAAAATATATCTGACTATGTTTAACCTATATTATTTATTATGGATATACCAACTTTTCTTATGAAAGTTTATTTTTTCTACCTACTTCAGAGTAGCAGAAATTACTACAGTGGCACTTCGCTTTAGATACAAAGGGAATAACAATATTCAACTTTTAACAACTGGATGTGATACATTAGCCTTATACTTCCATACTCTTTCCATGCAACTGCAACAAACAATTGAAAAGCAACAGGTCTTGAAATGACAAACGTATTGAACAATTTGAATAACTTATAATGTACAACTCAGAAATAGCTTATACCACAAAAATGTTATCTGAAATAAATTGTGTGCTTCAAAGGGATGAACATTTCTTTTGTAGTCATTTTGTCATCTGGTATCGTAATCAAAATTATTTGGGCCATTTCTGAAAAAAAAAAATTAAAAGTCTTCCATATATAGAGTAGTTGGAGGTGAAAAAATATTCTTGAAAATTAAGTCTCAAATTTGGAATATACTTAAGTTAAATACCAGTCTATTGAAATTTTGTCTTTTTGAATTATGCAGGCATGCACATATGTTTGCACATGCTTGTACGGTTTTTTATCCCTTTCTGGTGAAATGTTGGTATCAAATTTTTGGGTGGAATAGATTACTTCTCCTTGTGTACATAAAGAAAATAAAAATGTGAGATACACCGTTGCCAATAAGACATAGTGACAGAGATGATAAGACAGTAAGAGGGGCACTCTTACTGTCTCCTCACATACTGTACCTTGTCTGGACACAAGTTGGGAAGCAATAAACATATAAACCTAAGAGAACAAAACATATTTTATGTGCAGGGATGGAGAAGATCATCCCAATGAACATGAGAAAGTGCAAGATATGAAATGTACATGAAATGGATGTGGTGGGGACACTAGAGTACCTGGAGAACCGTTGTCGTTCACAATTCCCACATGGATTTCCTCTGGGATTGAATCCAGGCAGCCTGCCTAAGTTGCAGGCGAGCGGTCTAACGACTATACCAGTATTGCTTCTACTACAGTACTGATAAATTATTGAAGAGTGCATTCCTAAATAGCAAATATTAACCCTTTTAGACAAACACAATCTAATTGTGAAAAATCTAAATCCGAAAATTCTGCAAAAACTGTCAATCATGATGCCATTTTCATACGCTTTAACTCTTCTCAGCAGGCAAGTCTGTGTACTTTCTATGTCATAGCCATAGAGAAAGGTTTTCTGGAGTTTTTAAGGACCTTATCTCCACTCCAAAGTGCTAAATTAGCTCCAAATTTAGCTTCTCTAGCCGGTGTTTGTGTATACTGATTAAAAGATGGTGTCGTCTAACCAAAGAGAAAATAATAGCTGCAGTTTGCGATCTATTAGAAGAAAGTGAGCGATTTTAAATTTTCAGGCCTTGTTGAAAATTTCTGACATCGATGTAAGAGAGGATGATATATATTCTAGCTTCAACAATGGAAATGCATCCGATAACAATGGACTTTGTATGCATGCAAATAATCGGTGTGCTTATCAAAATGGATTTATGGAGGTATAACCAGAAACCAAATACAATATGAATCAACCATTCAGCTTCGCAATAACACAAGCGCTAAATTGGACAGTAATCTACGTTACATTTATATCCTATTGCTTTATGCCATTTTCATTAATGTGGTATTATGCTTATGTGTGTTTCTTGGGGATTTTTTTCAGTTTCAGGTTATGTGAATCATTTTTTTATTTTAAAAAATAAAACACCAGACCAAAGATGGATGCCATTTTAGTAAACAAATATCTATACTTTCATTTAATTAGCCTGAACTTTCTGTGTAATAAGGTTTTGTATGCCTAATTATTATTTTGGAATTTTTAATTTTATTTTCAAATTTTTCTTTTGTTTTTAATTTTTTTAAAATACAGAAGAGACTTCTCATGCATATAATGCATATTATACAGTAGAAAAAAGGATTTACTAGAAATGGAAAAAAGATTCAGCTCTCTATGTCATTTGGTACTCATTTTATTACTAATAATTTAAAACCTTGCATTCTCTCTAACCATGCTTGGCATTTTTAAGACAGCATTTTGCTATTTGGGCTGGCACTAAAAGGGTTAATTTGTTTTATGAATTAAAATTTCAAAGGCCTTATGGAAGTGTTTAATAACACAACAGTAGTGTACTTGGTATTGTGTTCCAATATGGAAATAAAGTTGATTCAAATTTCAGTACTCCCTGAAATTTGGCACCCTAATGCTAGGGCTCGCATGGATTACACTAGGAGCATGGCAGATGATATAAATTACTGATTAGAATGGTATAAGAATCTGCCCCATTTGCAAGGAGGAAGAGTCATGGGCCCATATCTTGACAAGATGACGGGGTACAGAGGAATTGAGGGAAAAGTATTTACCGCAACCCTCTCCGCAAATGGAGATTTAGAAGCATGTTGGACGCTACTTGCAAGCATGGAAGATGCAGATCAGCTAGGTAAATTTCTACTTAAGGCAGACAATTGAGGTTTGAGAAGGCTGATAATAGGGAGGGGGGACGATAAGAAGAGCTAAAAAGTTATTATAATGCTTTATATTTATTTTATGTCATACTTTTTGGTCATCGTTTTGCTGTGGTGTTAGTATTATGTGTGTATGTTTCTCTTAAGTGTATTTGTCTACTATAATAGGAACATTAATACATTAGAATATGGTTTATTCTGGGTTGTAAAGTTAAGTTACTATTTGTCCTTTTATATTCATGTTTACTCTTTTTAATTTTTTTGTTTTTTATATTGCTTACTCTTGTGTATTACAAAAGCATGTACAATCTGTGTACCTGTGCGATTATGTAGATCAATATATGCATACTGGTATTTCAATAAATATGCTTATTCATTCATTCATTCAAACCTACTGCTGTGTGAGGATGATCAGTGCAGGCCTTGACTTCCAGAAATTGAACTACCATAACCAGTTTCCAATGGTAGCTCTGGATAGTGTAGTTCTGACAAATGTGCATCAAAGATTGATGGCACTGCTCTGACAGTCTCTTTTAGAAATCATAATGAAGTGTCATGGCATGAAAATCACATTGTGACAGCTCCATTATATTTGTGTGCGACAATATGACAACTGCATTCTTGCAAAAACATCTGCCACATTGTTGTGTGGTAAAGCATATTCCTTAAAAAAATCTCTCTTTCAAATGAAAGCTATTATTACATCATTGTCACTTTCATGATTTAACTACTGCTAAAAACTTTTGCAATAACTCTCATATCCCTTAATATGATAGTGTTCATGCAAAACAATTCTTGTATCCATGTAGATTTATAAGTGGTTGGCTAGAAATAACTTCAAATTCAGCAACAGAGGACTTGTAAAACAGATGGAAATATAGGGTCATTAAATTATAAGGTAATCCCTCTTGTGGCATCTCTCCACTGAGCAAGAGATCAGAGTGTCACTGGCAAAGGTGCACTGGAGTCCTTACCTTAAATGCTGACCATTTGCTCCCAAACAGGCAGTATAACAAGTTAAAGATGTTCTCGCTCATCAGCAGAAATCCCTGTGTAAGAAACTTAGTGATAACATCATACAAGAAATCACAGGATTCCTGCTGCTAAGCTTATATGAGTGATGCTTGTATGTGAGCAGAAGGTCAACATTTCCGTAATTTATCTTAAGATACGTATTTTAGTGTGCCTTAGATGGCACCACTTTCCCAGTGACTCTTGGATTTCTCGCACAGTGGACAGAGGTCGCAACAGGGGTTATCTTATAATTTAATGACCCTATATTTGAATGTTTAACACATTGAAGTCCAGGTGTTTCTTTAGTTGAAGTGCCAAGAAACGTAGGATTTCTACACCTCATTTTAGTTATTATTTACAGTACATCAATCAAATCTGCCAAAAAGTATTGGGACAATCTAAAAGTATGGTATTCAAAGATTTCTCAAGTAAGAAAATAGTCATAACTTCTGTATTAGTATTTTATTTTAAATTTACAACAAGCATCAAATATGAGTTTGAAAAAAGCTGCTTACACTCCATTTATTTAAAGTTCGAAAAACTCTTCCTCAGAATCAGAATTTTCCAGAGCTTCATTTGTATCCTGAATTTCAGCTTCAATTCACAGAAATTGAGGAAAATGCAGCATCTTAACATTTAAGAACACCAAACGTAACAAACAGATCACCACCTTCAAGGAAAATGGCGTAACTACCCGAGAGCAACCAATATTACTAAATCTCCTAAATTTCCTAATAGTTGACTAAAGCAAGGATTGATGGCAGCACAAATCAGACAACTAAACGACAACTGATGTATGTTCTTTGCCGCATAGCCCAAGACCCAGTTAAAGTCATGGAATTGCATTAAAAGTGTTAGATTTATTGCATAACTCGGGCATGAACCGCATGAACATTTCATACGGCCCGAGCTATTCTCGGGCTTGGGTTTCAATGTGTTAACATAAGATGTACAAATGCTCATGTAAAAGAAAGAAATATGAAGGGACTTGAGCAGTATTCACACACACACCATGGATATCCATGACCTCCTGGAGCAAATAAATGTGCATATCCTTGTTCATATATTACACTGGCTTTGATATGGAACTCAGCCTTGGAAATTCAAACAAATAACAACTATTCAAGAAACGGTTAATGCCATACTAAAAGTTGGTTTAGATAAAGTGTATCTTCTCAGTGGTTATTTATTTATAATGAGTAAGTAATTTCTAATATAATGCTGAACATAATTTTCTGTTTTTACATAATTGTTTAGCATATTATGCTAATGAATTTGATTACAATAAAACTTTCACACAAAAGGATTATTAAAAGGTTTTGGCACACATATTGCAGACATGGTTGTTTTCAGTTTTGATACATTTTCTATTTTCTCGGTTGCTTAATCATTACCATCTATGCATAAATTATTTTTTTTTCCAATTGTTTTTTACATGCAAATAATGCACATTATTTTCACCTGGCTTTCTTTATCCACTTTTTTACAAACTAAAAAAGCTTATCTACCTCTTGTATTTTACATATGCTGCTCAATGGAGCAAAATAGATGGTTATGGGGAGAAAGAAATTACAGCCCTACAATTATAAACCAGACTTTTCAAACAGCAAAAGCTCCCATAAAGAACAATGAATGGAATCTTGAGTTGTGGTGAAGGGCAGAGCATGCAAAAAATTATAATTGATTGTTTAAACATGAGAATGAAATTAAGGGAGGTGATGGGTGAAACTAGTCAAAATGAGAATTTTGTGTTTTTTATTTACCTATACTAGGTATTTTACTCTATTTGTACCATTGTCTTAGGCTAGGGGCCTAGGAACATAAAAGCACCTTCAAGTTGACCTAGTCATATTAATTAAGGTTTCCTATTTCATAATGAACAGCACACAAAGGCTTTAACCCATTTTCTCATATTCTAACTTCCTATATTTGCATACATTTACAACTTAACGGGACCTAGAAATAATTCTAGGTGACAAACATCTACTAAATGTTCTAAAAGATATGAAAAATAAAAGCAAGCATGAAATTTTGGATTACATACAGAGTCTTTAAATAGAAGATAAAAGTATGTGAAGACAATTAAAATTCCTAAATTTTGGGTACGTAGTTTGCAGGGTTATTCTAAATTAGTTACCTGAAAGTATGAATGAATTATTTTGAAACTGTTGACGGAAATTTATTCAGATATTCCTTATGTCATATCATCAAGTTTTAAACCTGGTTGGCAGACTTCGCTACATGCACTCGCTCGCTCGGCAGGGAAAATGTGAAGCACTTGCAACACCTGGAGCCGAATAAGCAGTAGCCATGGAGTCTTACAGCAGTGCAGAGCGCGCGGTGTTGTCTGTGGTTTCATGAAACTACATCGCAAATTACCATACAAAGACGTTTGTCTGTGGGGTTACATTAAAGATAACGTGTACAACCCTCCACTGCTGACCAATCTCGATGAGCTTTGTCATCGAATTAACGCAACGTTAGCTCCGGTAGAAGCAGACATGATCAGTGTATCTGGGATGAACTGTCTTACAGACGGGATTATCAACTGAGTGACACAATGGAGTCACATTGAACATTTGTAAACATTGCAAATAAAACTTAATGTTATGTCAATATATGTAATGGAAAATGGAAATAAACTACATAAGATAACTATGAATAATTTAGCTTTATTATCAGGTAACTAATTTAGAATAGCCCTGTATATAAGAATGTTTTTCTCCAGTTGTAATCAAGATATTACAATACAATATGTAAAATTTATAAAAACATATATGAGGGTCGTTTTGAAACTAATGTTTAGTGACTATGGATGTCCAAGCCAGATGTAGTCAGTGTAGTGCTAATGCTTGAACCTTCTTCCTTCATTTGCAGGTGGCTCTGTTGTTCTGTGATAGTTGGCGCCAACAGAGGAGTGTTCCAAGATGGAATCTGATATGGATAGCCGAGAGATGTGTGATTCAATTCTTCACTGCTGAAGAAATTGCACCGACTGAAATCCATCAAGTGTATGGAGAAGATACAATAGATGTGAGCAATGTAAGGCAATTGATACAGCATTTTAAAGGGTGTGCATGATAAGCCATGACCAGGTGGACCCTGCACAGCTGTCACCCTCCACAACGAAGAGTGCCTTGATCAACTCATCCATGCTGATTGGCAGATAACCACCAAAGAATTGTTGCAAACCTGAATGTTGGCTGTAATGCCTTGGAAACAATGTTGGAACATTTTGGTTATAGCAAGTTTGTGCAAGATAGGTCCTGTCAATGCTTATAGAAAAACAAAAAAATCATTGAATGGAAATTTGTTGGGATCTGCTGTACCAATATGAAACTGAAGGTGACAATTTTCTGAATAGCATCGTCACCAAAGATGAAACTTGATGTCACCACTATGAGCCGGAATCCAAAAGGCATTCCATGGAATGGCGACATGCAAACTCTCCGTCAAAGAAGAAATTCAAGACCCACTCATAGTGGTTTGCACAGTCTTCTGGGATACCTAAGATGTGGTTCTTTTGGATGCCCTGGAGCAACTGTCAATTTGACTGCTATAAGACGACACTGACCGAGCTGAAAGCCCGAATTTCCAGGGTAAGACCAGAGAAGAACAACTTTCACCCGCAACATCCCACACCAATTTTGCAACCATGCAACTCATTGCAAAATTTGGCTGGACGGTCTTCCAACATCCACTGTACCATCCCGATTTAGTGCTTTCAGACTTCCATCTCTTTGGGGCTCTGAAAGATGGACTACGTGGCAAACATTTTCAAGACTCGGATGCTGATGTCAAAGCTGTAAAGAAGTGATTAGCTGCAGCTGGTACAGATGTTTACAAGTGCAGCACACAGTCTCAGGTTCATCGTTGACAAAAGTGCATAATGAATGGTGGCGACTATGTGGAAAAATGATAGTCGGTAGCTGAAATATTGCTCTATTTAGCGTGCTGTTGCGATTTAGTTATCTACTGTAGTTTCCATGTATAAAAATAGGAGCATTACTTTCGGAGTGACCCTCGTATCTGGAAGCTGTAGTTAAAAAAAATAGTTAATAACTCAAATAAAATAACACAAATGAAACTATGCCACACAACTGCTTCTGTAAAGTATGAATAAAAAAATTAAGGTTGTAGAATTATGTAAAACAACACAACTTAAAGTAGTAACAGTGTTTCACTCAGGAGAATGTGGCTGTAAGAATGTGTTGTCATCAACAATTCTAGCGTTATCTGAAAAAGATTACCGCTCTGCTTTCAGCACATCAACAAGGCTTATAGTTACTTTGATTGTGCAGGATAACACAAAATTTAAGCAGTTCAGAGTTAATAAATTTTAGTTAGGTAAATTGGCTTGATAAGGTAAACAGACTAGCCTTTAGAAACACTTATCTCAGAAGGCAGAACACTGAAATGCTATCCTTAATTTAAAAGTACTTCTTGCACACATTAGCACAAAGCTGGATTATGCCACGTAGTCCAGCAGTACATTGCAATTATTGAGATATGCACAAGTATAAAGTCAATCAATATCCATTTTCTGTTCACACACTATTTGCAGCCTTCATTTTAAGACAATGTACTGCTGAAATTTGTCAAAAAAAAAATGTTAGCTATTTTAAATTCTTCTACACTCAATTGCTTTTTTCTCAACATTTTTCACTTTTCAATATGTTCCTTATATCATTATTAATTTTAAATTTTCAAAATAATTTAGCATCTACAGATTTAATAATTGCTGGGCTAATTAAAAAATCTGATGAGTACCATTCACATGACTTTCTCCATATCCCTGCAACAAATAATTCTTAAAAAGCTTATACTTCTATTTACTTTATGCTAATCAGAAAAAATTAGCAAAAATAGTCTAATTACTCGCTTCCTTGTAAGTAGAAGCGAAATAAGGGACAACCGTAGGTTAAAGTGATAGTCAAAAGCTAGTTGCTATGTCAATGAAGTTCCTTTGTTTATATGGATAGGAGTTGACAAGTTCCTGTATGAGAAAAGTATACATTTTTCATAGCAGAAACCAAAAATAAGGAATGTCACAAAAACGACGAACTCCACGAAAAAAATGTATATAACATAAATTGTGTGTTTTAATGTGCTCTACATTTTTTGTGTAGTAAGTTTTTGTCCATCTCTTACAGTTTAGCAGTTATTCAAAATTTAGTAAAATTCATCCAGAATAAACTACTCTTCAGAGGCTATTCCCAGAAAATTCAAGATATACATTTTATTTGTCAGGTGAATATGTTTAATATACAAAATTTTAATCAAAATCGTTAAGAGCCATTTTTGAGGAAATCAAAAGTTTCAAAAAAAGTTCCATGTAAAGGGTAGTTTGGGGTGGGGGGATTTTTCTCAAAATCTTCGTGTCGCATCCCTGGAAGATACTAGACTTAAATACCAAGTTTGGTATTTTACCGACTTTTCGTTTTTGAGTTATCGCATTCCCAGACACACGGACCTTTTTGTGAAAATGCTTTTTTTGGATATTGGGGGACCCTAAAACATATATTTCCGGTAAAATCTCGGTGTCAAATTTTTGGGTGGAGTGCAATACTTTCTCTATACACTATGTACATAGTGCGTATGGAGAAAGTAAAAAACAGTTGGGCTTATCTTCCATAAACTCACAAAAATACAGTAGCATGTATACAATATATCTGATGAGTTCCATTCACATGACTTTCTCTACCTGTTCTGCAGACAAACTATCCTTGCAAAAGATTCTTCTTCTACTTACTTTATGCCAATTGAGACAAACATTAGCAGAAAGGTCTTATTATTACTTCCTTGTAAGTAGAAGAGAAACAAGGGAATACGGATAAAGCAATAGTCAGATATTTTAAAAGCTGTTGCTATGATATTGAAATTTGGTTCTCTTTGTATGGCCAGGAGTAAAACAAAAATGAAATGAATGGCAACTTCCCATTTGAGAAAATAAGCATTTTAAAATGAAGCCAATAATCAGGAATATCTTGGAAATGATTAGCTTGATAAAAAAAGTATGACATAGATTGTGTTTTTCACAAGATCTGCATTTTTTGAGTAGTAAGTGTTTGTCGCTTATGGTTTATCAGTAATGCAATCTGAATGAAGAGGACTTCAGAGGCTATTCCAGGCAATTCAAGATAAATATTTTATTTAAATGCAAATATCTTTAAATATGGTATTTTAATCAAAATTGTTAGCCTTTTTTGCAAAAATCAAGGTATTTAACTGACTTTTGTGTTTGAATTATGATGTTCACAGCCACATCAATTTTTTTTCTTTCTAAAAATGCTTTTTAAAAAAAAAAATTCTGAGAGCCCAAAAAATGCTTTTTCAGTGAAATCTTGGCATGAAATTTTTGGGTGGGATTGCAATACCTTCTCTACCTATAAACTATGTACAGATCAGAGAAAGTAAAAATAATTTTTTCTCTTAAATTAAAATTAAGAAAGTTGGCATAAGAAATTTCTCTTATACTATACTAATCTCAAATTAAAAATTTACTCTTTTCCGCCAATGATACATCATGTTTTTATTACATTTTAGAGTGAGTAAATATTTAGAGCATATGCACTTGTTTTCATTACTGGAATAGTTACATACAGTAAGTATGCTACAAAACTTGGCTGTAAGGCACATGGTCCATTTCGCAATTACACTGTACACTTGGCTGGCAGGCACACATGCGCGGATGTCAAATAAAATCTCAAATCACATTAACAATTATCAGAATAGACGCAAAACATAGCTTATCACAAGAGATGTTGCAAAATGCCATCCATCTACATCAATACATCTACAGCATCTTTTGAGGAAATTTTCATTCATACGCATTAGCTGAGTTTCGAAATATCTTCTGTCCTCATATTTTGTTTTAATTTTTCTAATGTGTGGGGAGTAGTTTTATATATTTATTTTTCAAGTTGCCCCATAAATAAAAATTGTATGTCAAGAGATCAGGGGGCCGAGCGGGCCATAAACCCTTACTGATGATTCTATCCTAAAAAATGTCCACAGTAAACTGCAATTATTCGTCAGCTATATGCATGGTGACAGAATCCTGTTGGAAATATCCAGACCAACATTCAATGTCTGTCAGCTGTTCGAAACACAGTGCCAGAATATTATATCTGTATCTTTCTGCATTTATGGTACACCCCTAAAAAAAATATTCTGTATCCATTTATTGCGCACCATACCCCAATTTTTTGATCATGCAAGGGAGTTTCATGAATGAAATTGGGTTTGTCTGTTGCATAATATCAGTTGTGCTGTGATGTTCCATGACCATGTACATGAAGCCATGTTTCGTCAATGAACAGTATTAATCGTGGATCAATTGTTCCATCATTAACATTCCTCAAAATTCAGTTACAGAAATTTACCACATTGGAAATCACGTGGTAGCAATGAACAGTAACCTTGTATGGTTTGAGTTTTAAAAGTTGTGTTGCTTTCCATGCTGGAGCTTTCAAAATGTCAGTTTCTTGTGCAAGTGCCTTAAGAGATTTTTGAGGTGACCGTTCTAATGTTTCTCAGGTTTTGTCTAATATGTGCTCCGTAAGCACATGCCTGTTTACCTTCTTTTCCTAACACAAATTGGTCCCATCTCACTGAATATGTTTACAAGGAAATGAATAGCCTCTATACTTGGAACACACAACCAAATTTAGTTTCAAATTGCCTTACAACTTCCTTACAAGATGATGTAAGCACATACGTATCATACATAAACATTCTTTGTGGTACTGTATACTGCATTTTGAAAGCTCTTCAAGCAAAATTTAATACTTCTAAACATTCCTAATGTTATTCACATGTGAACCAGACTAGAACAGAAGTAAGTCTGATGCACATGTGACGATAGAACGGATGTAGGATGCGCACGCAGAAATACAGTGAAGGTCACACAGGCCTGCTACTGGCGGCCAAGTTTTGTAACAAACGTAGTGTACAATCCTAGCAATATACACTTTCACAAAAGACTGGCATTATGGTTGTGCAATGACAAGTTTTTGATTAAAATAGTGTATATTTAAATGTCAAACTATGACTTGAAGTTTTTAGGAATTGCCAGCCCTATTCTTTTGGAATTTTGTACTGGTCATAAGATTAAGTGGCATCTGGGTCATCGTTTCATGGACTGTCTTATGCTCACAACAAACAGGGTAAGTCAAGGCCAAATTTCACAAATTACAGTATTAAATGTCCCTTAAACTGCTTACCTTTTCAAAGCTGTTGTTGGAAATACTCAAAAACAGCATGCAGCACCTCAACTAATTATCATTCACATGTTGCCACTCACCCGTTTGCTGTGTCAACTTCAAGAGAGTGTTTTCTGGTGAACATTCTAACTGCACATAAATATCACCAGAAATTTGTGTTTTATAACATTACAATGAAACCTCTGTAATGTTGCTGCAAAGGTCATGTAATGGCAGATGCTGTTAACTGTTGAGCAGAAAAACCGCTTCAGTTATAGAAAACACAGTAGTACTATTAGTGAGAAATTACCTTGTGACTGACATTCCTGCTGACATATGGCTGTCTCGGTATACTGTTGCCATGTTTACTTCCTGTCCGTCTGTGGCACCACATGTTCCATTGCCTCCTCTAAAAGCCTTCTTTCCAGGCATTTTTCTATCAGTTCTCATAGGGTGATCTACTTTTCCCCATTTCTCACTATCTTATCTATTTCTTTCAACATTGGGTCCTTCACTAAACGTAAAAATTTATTATTATATTGGCTAACATAACCTCAACTCAATTATCACGCCTGTAGGACATTTTCAAATCACAGTGTCACTTGTGGTAGTTCTAGGATGAGAACAAGAGCAATGTCCACGAGATATAAAAGGTAGTAACGATTATAAATATAAATCCTTATGGAATCACTGTATACAACACAACTAAACTTTTCACAAAATGAAAACTAACAATCAAATCAGTCATGCATGAGAATGCACACGTTAATTTGCACAGAATCCATAGATGTTGCAACACTGATGACATCATGTCTCTGACAGCAATGCATTCTTACACTATGATTAGTCAACAACCTGACAATCCCCTGCCAGCAACAACACACCCCACAAATGTCAATCACAAGAAAATTTCTCAATGACCATAGTTGGTGCACTGCAAAATATAATACATTGCGGCAATTGAAAAGCGTGAAATTGTAATTGCAAGGAATGTGCGAGCAACCCAAGGGAGTTTAGCACAAGTGAACAAATCACCGCAAAGCAGTAAACAAGATTAACACAAATGAATAATAGATGTAAAGCATGAAACAAAGGGTTCACGAATATAATAACCACAAAGCAAACAATATACACAGTTTTAAAATTTAAAATTTTCGAGCTGTTTTGCCGTGGTCTGTAGGTTAAAATATGTTCAGTTAAAATATTTCTCCCTAACGTTTCGTCCCTGTCTGTGGGGGACATCTTCAGAGGCACTGCACTCACGTCGCTAACTCGGAAAGAATTACTTCTAATTCAGAAATATTTTAACTGAACATATTTTAACCTACAGACCACGGCAAAACAGCCCAAAAATTTTAAATTTTAAAACCATGGACACCGGCCGTGAAAGCTTACGCATATATTTAATATACACAGTCTTACCATAAATACTGTCACAAAGTTTTCAATCAATATACACAATGTGGTTTGAGATGTTTTAATATACTGATAATATTAGTTACATGTATGTTTTAAGAATCAAACTCACAAATAATTATTCAAAATGACCACCTCTGGCATGCACACAGGCCTTAAGTTTTTGTGGCCACTCATCTATTGAATTAGGCGACGTTTCCAGTGGGAAATCTGCTGCTGCCTTCCTAAGAGAACGCTTCAAACTTTCAATATTAAGATGCCTCTTCTTGCGAGCCATTTCTTGAAGCTTAGACCACAATTTGTAGTCCAGGGGGTTCAGGTCCGGACCTGCAGAAGGCCAATCTGAGGTCAAACATTAACCCTGAGCCACTCTTGAGTTGTCCTTGCCTTATGCGCTGGGGCTGAATCTTGTTGGAAGCTCCAGTTTTGCACGTGGAAGAGTGTGTTGCTGAGAGGCTTGACCACTCTCTCCAGCACTGTCTCCTGGTACACTTTGGCCGATGTTTTCACACCTTTTTCGCAGAAGTGGAGCTCCAAGGTTCCTTCGTAGCTCACACCCCACCAAACCATGACAGATGCAGGATGATGGCCCCTCTGGACCCTTTTCAGCAGCTTCTTTAGATGATCTGGCATATACTCGGTCGTTTTGGGTATTGAAAGCCTCCTCAACACAGAACATTTTTTCATCAGTGAAAAGGATTCTTCTGCAACCATTTGCTGTGTAACGCTGCAATAACCGTTTTGATTTAAGAAGTTTCTGGTGCTTCAGCTCACTTGTGAGGAGCTGCCCTTTCCACCGTTTATAGACGCACAGACCCAGGTTACTGTAAAATGTGCGCAGCATAGACATTTTAGAAATTTTCAGTTCCTCAGCCATCACTGATTGTCTCTGTATGGGATTTCTTCGGATGCGTGCCGCCACTGCTTTCACCAACTCTGGAGTGCGCACAGTGCGTGGCCTTCCTTGCCTATGGCAGTCTTTCAAAGTTCCAGTCTAAAGGAAGCGCTGGATAGCACGGTACACAAACCTCTTGTTTATTTTCAACTTCTGGAAAATTTTTAAGATCTCACCTGGGGATTTGCCTACCTTGTGCAAGGCTACTACAGCTACACAATTTTCATAATCGCCCATTCCATTGTGGCAACTAACACAATCAACCTTCTTGTTCTGTAGTTGAATTCTCAATGACTCAGTGCTGAATAGCACAACAAAGGATTCTGCAGGCAGGCAGAGGCAGGAGGTACAACTACTCTCAAAAGCTGTGACAGTATTTATGGTAAGACTTGAGTATAAATATAACACAAATAATTATAGCTATAAAGCACAAAACAGAAAGGAAATAATGCTACTTTTTTCCTAATTTTCGTTCAGCATGTGTCATGCAAAATTTCTTGATTTGCATCAATGCTTTTGTTGTCCTTGTTTAATTCTTACACATTCTTGCAATAATAAATAACCGAATTAGAATAAGTCGCACCAGAATGTGTAACCGGAAGTGATGTAACAGCTTTTGCATACGTAACCCTTAATTGCAGGATTTATTTTGTTACATAAGTCGTTCTTCCTTTAATTCACAAACCTGTATTTATATCCATCTCACCAGCATGAAAACTGAAGCGAGTTGAATAGCCATGATCATTAGTGCAATATATAATGTACTGGCCACCATTCAAAAATGAACATCATGAGTTCAAGTCGCAGCAACTGCAGTCAAATATGTCTGTGGTAAAGGATGGGAAGGGCCCAAGTAAAATAACCGGTGTGATGGCATGCTTGGATGTTGACAGGGTTACATTAGACTGCAGTTGCATGAATTTTTGCTTTTTTATTTTAAAAAAAAACACACACTACAGTTTCATTGCAAAAATATTAATAATTTTACAATATAATAAAGCTATAACTAGCCTAATTTTATTGCTGAAGGTTAGTGTAATACAAAATAGAAAAAAGTCCACTAAAAATACTAAAAGCTGTGATTAATCATCTTTGTTGCATATGTGTAAACCTTGCAATTAAGGGTTAAAAGGTATACACTGAAGGATTTTTGGCGAGTTTTATTTCTCTAAGATAGCCTGTCTGACATTTCACAGTATCTGCCATGATACATCGTCCTCTGTGACAAGATTACCAAAAGCTCTTTGTTCTGTAGTTAATTGAACCATGACTTACTTGCACAATTAACACAAATAAGATATTATCTACTGCCTTTATTTGCTTAAGACTCTTCTCAGACAGCAGCTTAAGTCAGGTCATGCCACATGTGGTGCAATAACACACTGTAGTTTCGGGAGGAAAGCAGCACACAACCAGAACCTAGACACCTCTAAAACCATTACCAGTTTATCTTATTCCACAGAATAATTTTGTATAACTGGTAAACCATAAGTGATATGCAAATACAACAAAACAAAATGTATTTCTCTTAAAAACACCCAATTTACTGAAATTAACTTTTTTCCCCTGTTAGTCATTCAATTAGTTTGAACTTGTTCAAGCTTGAGAAAATTTTTAGAAGTACTCCTGTCTCAGTTCTTTCTTGTGTTAACATGGAAAGAGTATATAATTAATTTCTTCTAGGCCAGCAGTGGTCCACTTTTAAACATTACACCACCTATTATTGGTATGATAGAATATTTACCATCTATTCTCTATATGTTTATAGAACTATATTGTATATAATTATATAATTGATAAACAGAATTTAACAAGAAATTATCAACTACATGAACATGACATAAGGAACAATTTTGATTTCTACAGGCATAATTTAAGCACAGGTATTACAGAGAAATGACGTTGTTCAATAGATTACCATCACAATTAAAAACTGTTGCAAATACTTTAAAAATACAATTTAAATGTAAGTTAAAAGAATATTTAATAAATAGGGGAATATTTAGAAAATAAGGCTGACATGTACAAGATTAATAAATGGATACAAATAAATTACATTACATCAATTTGGTTTTCTCTACTCCCCTTGTTTCTATAAAAAATGTCTTAATGAAAATATTTCTGCAAAGATTTATAATGACTATTTCATACATAGAGGTGTTAGTTTATCTTATATGATTAACTACCTGGTCATTCTTTTGTTTAGTCAGTGTTGCCAGGTTACTTTTTTTATAGAATTCCACATTTGCTGGTCAAATCTTTGCAAAATAGTATTTAAAGTTACATTTTGTTTATGAAATACTCCAGATGAATATCATTCAACATTTTACTTGAGAATTTGACAGTTAGGTTACACATTATTACATGTGATGAATTTTAAGTATATAAAAAGTTTGTGGGGGTTATATGAAAGTAAATAGTAGTAGATAGAGAAAGCCAAGTGAATGTAACACAAATTTTTTAGTGCTAGGTTTCATTAAATAGCTCATGGTCTTTATGTTAAAGGAATGTTTTCCAAATATCACACACTATGCTACTACTGACACAATTTTCCCTTTGAAAGCAACAATTTTAAATAAAACTGTAAAGCTCTTCATGTAACAATGAGTAACAATAAAAATTTACCTTATGTTCTATTCTGTTTTTTGCTTAGTAACAATCACTGTTGTTTTAGTGTACCACAATCCTTTATAATGAAGTAACAGCTAAGTAAACGTTCAGAAATATGAGTTTTTATACAGAAAATATTAAATAAATAAAATTTAACCAAATTCATAATGCTGTAACATTACATTTAAGAAATTATGACATTTCTGCATCATTAAGTGGCTAACAAATGACAATAACATCTTCTTTGATCTACTACAAAGCAGCTAACTTACAGCTTTTTAAACATTCATTTTTATCTTAAGAGTTTATCTTCTAAGTTAAAACTATTTACTCATGATAATTTTTTAATAATTTATAATTATTTTAATTTTTAGCAGAACAGAAAATTACACTAAAATGCCATTAAAACACAATAATAAACAGAATCTAAGAAAATATCTCAAAAGAAACAACAATCACTTTAATAGAAAATAAAACTTTAAGTCCAGTGTATGTTTGTCCCAACACTGCCACATTAACACACATTTGGCAGAAAATACACAAACATAATTTCAGCTATAAGCTATTGATGAACAATATACTTAAAATTTTAAAATAATATTAATAATTAGTTACATCAACTACATTGTTTTTTTCTAATACAAGTAAAATTCACTGTTTTTAAACAAATTGGTAGAAAACGATGGCTTGTCCAAATGTGTCTCCAACAGCAAAACCCCTGTGCAAACTTCTTCCACGTAAATGGCACTTACACAGAACACATTGTTGCATCTTGTAGCTTATTAAGTTCATAGATACACTTTTCACTCCTATTGCCTATTTCATACATACTGCATATAATGTTAATTAGGCAATATTTCTCAAATATTTAAACAATATAACACATTTGCAGTATTATGCAAAATATGCTGTGTGAAATGAGGAAAAATAAGGATAAACAAGGTTAGGAATTATAGAGGTGCAAAATTATTTAGCAGGAAAAGAAAATACATGTTTAATTAAAATGTGTATTTTATAATTTTTATAACAAAACTTTTTACACGATAAAGTCTTCTTTACATAAACTTATTTAGGCAGGAATAGCTTGCTAAGAAACGTAACATTCATAAGTATACATATACCTGGGCTAGAACATATGACCAAAAATCAAATTACATCAAAATTCAAATTTCTGCATTTGTCTGGAGGAAATATAAGCAATCATTTCTATTTCTTTCTATATATGCAGAATTCTTATATCAATCATTTTCCTGAAGAAAACCAGTCAATTAATTTGTAAGGCAAAATATCAATATGGTTTTAGTGAACCATAAAAATAAAAAGATTTTCTTGAATGTACCTGTGGTAAAATTGCTCAAATGTGGTAAGATACAAATTTTGGAATGTTATCCTTGTTTTATCCATGACAAATTCTGATTATTGTTCTAAAATGCTGTGCTCCGAATGCATTAACATTGAACAACTGTGAAAAGTACATAAAGGTTATATGATTAGCCAAATCGCTTTCAAAATAGTGAATTTCTCATACATTAACAAACCTTGCCAAATATCTTGATTATTGTTAACAAATGAATCATAACAATTGGGGAAGATGTTGTCTTAAAAATTGTTAGAAAGCTCAATTCCGTAGGTACAATATTTAATTCCTATGCTGCTTATTGCAATTAACAAGTACAGCTCTGGGAAATTGTGTGCAATAGTGATTGGTGAACAGTGAAGTAGCATTCCTGGGTTTGATTCCTGTGAGTGCCTTGAGTTTTACTTGCACTCAGCCCCATGAGGTACCAGACTTGCCAGATGTCTCGTATACCACCACACAGTGTGCAAAACTCCCATCCTTCATTCTATTCTTAAAGAGTACATTTTGAAATCCATGCATGTTCAATTGGTAAATTAATGTGGGTAACTGCAGGTCACAGGATCATGTTCCCGAAAGACTGCTAAGAGTTTATAATGCTTTTGGTTGTTGACATTTTTGGCATTTTCTGTATTGAAAGAAATTTGGTGGTTCCTCCCCTAAGAAAATATAACTTTGTGTTTAAAAAATGGAAAATGAATATTCGTGGAAAATATGAGTTTCAAAAGTGGAGTAAAATAATTTCAATCCTGAGTATTCTATTGCACAAGATGGTAACTCCAATATGAAATACCCCTCTATAACCTATCATAAAAGAGCAATGCAGTTTTTTTCTGAGCATATAATAACTTTTTTTATGAGGAAGAATAGTATCGAAATACTATTGGTTACAGCAAGTTAAATCACAATGTGGTACCACTATGTAAAATACAACTTTAGTTATAATAGTTTCCATTGTAATGTATAACTCATTCAACATGTGTTTTGTAACGATTCCAGCAGCATAAGTAAATTGGCCTGATCAGAATGAAAATGCAAGCTTTATTCTCTGTCCAGCCTTACTTCACCAGTAATGTAAACAAAAGGAACACGTTGCAATGGCTGCAATTAGTTGCTGAACGTTTTACTGCTCTTCTCCATCACAAAATAGTTCCTCTTAAATTGCCAAGAGCACAGAAGTATCATATTTCACTATCCAATGTTGTCTAAATAATAGAGTATGAATGATTAAGGAAAAAAATTTACTGATCATTTAATCATTATTTCTTTATATAACAATGCATATATGTTGTGCAGTTCAATGGCTACTTATAGTCAGCAATTAATGGTGAAGACATGTAATAACAGTGGAATGAAACATAAGCAAGGAAAGAATAACTTTTAGTGCATACAATAAATACGTTTTGTGAAAAGTACCTTGCCTTTTCATTAAATAAGATTCTTAGCTTAATGGTAGAATATACTGGTGTTTCAAAAGTGTGCAAAACTTTTAAATTAGACCACGTGCGACATGTTGTGTAAGCAGCTTTTCAACAACTGACAGCCGAAAATGCAGAGAATGTCTATCATGCATTGTTTGGGAAGAGTAAACAAAGTAAGATTTGGAGGGAATGGTGGATACTGTCATCGGCCCACTAATTATAATCAATCTCTGTGATGATTAAGACAGTTTGATTGCAACTGCTACAAATGCATCATATCTTGAAGGAATGGGGGCCAGTACCATCTTCAGATTAGCTTTTCTAATAAATGTAGGGTATGGTTGTACATATGTGGATGTTAAAATTTGCAAAAAAAAACTGTTGAAGTGATGTATGTATGCAATACTTCAGCAAACTTTCAAAACAGCATATCTGCATTTTATAATTTTACAGGAGAATTTTACATTTCGTACTGGATATAAATGACTTGTCTACCAGTTTTGTTGTGTTTTATTTATTATACATTTAATGGAGTTAATCACTTTCTGTGAACAGTGAAAGTAGGTAGCTACTTCTTTTCCTACCAAACCTAGGTACGCAGACGAACCAGCTTAGCACTGTGTGGTGTATGCATGTGTGTTCGCAGAAGAATACATTCTGATTTGTTTACATCGCCGGTGAAGTAAGGATGAACAGATTCAATGATCAAATTTAACTGGACATTCTCATACAAGTGTGGCATACAAGTTGATATTTACTATACTGCTTCTGGTTTTCAAAAGCATGGGGCAAGGGCAAGTATCCCTTATTGCTGATCTAAAAATCTGGCAAGTCTACCAGGGATTGAGCGCAGCAGAATGTAATACTGATCTGTGCTCATGATACCCTGTATGGACAGAGGTAGAGGATACAATGTCATGCAGTATACTTTGTCCCCCATTTAGAGAGGTATAGGGTCATTAATTTATAAGGTAGCCCCTTGTCTTGTAGCCTCTCTCTATTGTGCAAGAGAACCAAGAGTTTCCGGGAAAGAGATTCCATCAAAGGTGCATTAAAATCCCTACCTAACAGTAAATGCTGGAAATGTTGACCTCTACTCCCAAAACAGACAGCACATCTGGTAAAAATATGTGTAGTGATAGGGTTTCATTTTTAATTCTTTTAGTGCTAATCACGATGTAATCATGATCAAAAAATGTTGCCACAATTACCAATTGCGATCTAATCGTGATGCCATATTCGTACTTTTAGATCTTTCCAGTGGGAAAGTCTGTATATTTCCTACATCTTAGCCATAGAAAGTTTTCTGGAGCATTTTGGGTGCTATATTAGCTTCAAATTTAATTTCTCTAGCCGGTATTGGTTTATGTTGGTTGAAAAATGGCATTGTCTGGCAAAAGGTTATGAACCAAGGAGGAAATAGAGGCTGCAGTTTGCAATGCATTAAAAGAAAGCAAGTGATTTTGAACTTTCAGACCTTGATGAAAGCATTTCTCACATTGACATAAGAAAGGAGGATATATATTCTAGCTTCAGCGATGAAAATGTATCCGATAACACGGCCCTCATACCATGCAAATAATCAATGCACTTATCAAAATGGATTTACAGAGGTGTAACCAGATGATGCAGCCAATGTGAATCACTCAGCAATGCAAATACAAAAATGATAAATTGTACAGTAATCTATGTTACATCTGTATTCTGTTTGCTTTATGCCATTTGTATTATGCTTATGTTTGTATGTCAGGTGTGTGTGTGTGTGTGTGTGTGTGTGTGTCTTTTTTTTTTTGTTTCCCCCCAGTTTTGAAGCCTTGAGATTACATAAATTCCTTTTTTGTATTTCAATAAATAAAATCAAGACCAAAACAGATTGCTGTTTTAGTAAAGAAATTCTGTACTTTCATTTCATTAGCATAAACTGTCTGTATAGTAAGGCTTTTCATGCCTAATTATCAATTATTTTAGGTTTTATTATTTTATTTTCAAAATTTTGTTTTGTTTTTAATTTTTTAAAAATATTGAAGAGACTTATTACTCATATAATACATACTATACAAGAGACAAAAGGGTTTATTAAAAATAAATAATGATTCAGCTCCCTGTCATTGGTACTCATTTTATTACTAATAATTTAGAATAATTGCTTGGCACTTTTCAGACAGCATTTTGTTACTCGGGCTGGCACTAAAAGGGTTAATATACGTGTAGCATTTCTCACAAAACATGGACACACAACTGCTTGTAGCTAACTTCTTTAGCAATTTTCTAGGTCATTGCTCTAAACTTTGAACTTTTGTGATCGCATGCATATTTTTTCTTGCAGGTGGTAAAGAATTTGGAAACTTTTCAGCAAACTTCCTGTGCCGATTTGTATTTAGTCAACTTTTGATATAATCTTATTTCACAGATAAGTGACACACCATGAAGCAGCTGATTACACAGCAGTAACTGAGAGATATGGTGCCAATGCATCTTAAAAGAGGAATTGGCTGTCTATGATCCTAGTAGGTAGTAGGAGCAAATACCTTATAATTTAATGACTCTATATTAGCTGTTATATCATGAAAAGATCCAGTACAATCAATGGGGTAATCTTTGTATACATTACTTACACTAAGTAGAGGAAATATTGTGTTGCATCCAGAAATTTAATTCTGTGATTTCACCAGAAATGAGGCTCTCTAAATGTTTCTTTCTTTCTCTGTTTACGTTCTTGTATATAGGATTTATGCCTCACAGGACTTCCAAGCCATGCCTGTTGAGGAGCAAAAATTTTGGGTGACATAACATGACAGTTGAATGGATGACAGTAAAGATGATTATGGGACAACTGATGGAAGGAAACTGGAAGATCTCGAGAAACCAGATGCCACTTCGTCCACCACATCCCACATGAACCCAGAGCACCTAGGGGAGAAACGAGTGGTCTAACCATTCAGCCACTGCACCACCAGGCTCTCTAAATAAGTAATAAAAGAAAATTTAAAAATATATGCATGTCTGTCTCTCTCTGTAGCTAGCATAACTCAAAAATGAAAAATGGGTTAAACTCCAAGCTTGGTATATAACTTCAGCATCTTCCAGGGGTGAATGAAAAAGATTTTTAAGAACCCCCAAACTTCTGTTTACATGGAATAGTTCTCATTAATTTTGATTTTCTCAATAATGGTACTAACAATTTTGATTTAAGATATATATATTCATAACAACTGAAATGTACATCTTGAATTTTCTGGGAATAGCTGATTAAGACCACTTTATTATGAATGACTTTTACACAACTTAATAAATCGTAAGAGATAACAAAATTTTATATCATAAAAATCTGACATGTTACATTCATAAGACTTTTCCTACCTATTCTTACTGAAGCTTATTCTTCCATGTACTTCTACTAATTGATATATAAATATTAGCAGAAGTAGTCTATACAAGAGTATCTCGAAAGTAGCTTTAACTCTTAAAATGCATTTAACATGAATTGTGAGCTTTAACAAGATGTACATTTTTTGTCGCTCTCTTACTGTTTAATAGTCATGTAAAAGTCATCCAGAATGAAGAGATCTTCAGACACTATTTTAAAAAAAATTCAAGATATACATTTCATTTGTCATGAAAACATCTTAAACATATGTTATTTTAATCAAAATTATCACAGGCATTTTAGAGAAAATCAAAGTTTTGCCAAAATGTTTCATGTAAAGTGTAGTTTGGGAATGCGAGGATTTTGTGTTGCATACTTGGATGATGCTGGACTTAAATATAAGTTCTGTATTTAACAATCCTTTAGTTTTTGAGTTCTACTATTCTCCCTCTCCCTTCACTCTCTCTCCTTCACCCTTTCCCTCCCCTTTCTCTCCCTTCCTCTTCCCCTCTCTCTCCCTCTCTGACATACCCACATGGACCTTTCTCTAAAATTCTTTTCTTGGTTTCAGAGGACATATATTTCAGGTGGAATCTTGAAATCAGATTTTTGGATGGAATACAATACTTCCTTTACTTATATGGAAGACCTCTTTGAAGCACACAGTTTATGTAAATGTTCTTTTGGTGAAATCTAGTTATCACATTTCTGGATTGAATGCAATACTTCCTCTACTTGTGTAATAGAAAAAGTACAATTGGCTGAAATTAGTAAATAAAAATTGTCAAATTAAAGTATGAGGTGTAACACATAAAAACAAAAGTAAAACAGCATTTTTTTTTAAAAAAACATCTTTTTTTCGTCCTTTTTCTTTTAGTTTAAATGTTGAACCTTTATCCTATCAAACATTTAGATACATCTGTTGCAGTTTATTTTATGTGGGTCCTTCACATTATTTACCAATGTGTTAGTACCACAGATAGGATTCGAACTTAGCTAATGAATACTGAAACCCTGTTCAGAGCTTTAGCAAATTGATTTACAAACCAAAGAATAGGTAATAACTTTTAAGAGCACTAGTTGCAATTACCAAATCAATAATGGCCTCTTTATGTACTTAACATTCAAAATGTATTAATCCATTATTAAAAAATTATAAAGATACCAAAGTAAATTTGCAGTTTAGTTGCCATCTTTACACTCATAACAACATAGATGTGCATTAGTTTAAACTAATAAAACAATGAAACATTATACAATGATATAATCTGATAAAGATTTTTTCAACATAGTGTGTCTGGTCATCTATTAGCTAATACATTTTTATGAAATAAATTGTTAAAGCAAGAAA
The DNA here is from genome assembly GCA_030762935.1 of Hymenopus coronatus. Lineage (NCBI taxonomy): Eukaryota > Metazoa > Arthropoda > Insecta > Mantodea > Hymenopodidae > Hymenopus > Hymenopus coronatus. Next base: position 133,762,977 of record CM060886.1, read on the forward strand.
TTTTTAATCTTTTCCAACTCAGACAAAGAAACTCTTCAAATTCACTCAACAGAATTTCAGACCAAGGTACTTTTGTTTTAAGTAACTATATCTTCAAATTCATATTTAGTTTACATGCACTTATTATAAATATTGTTAGCGTAATTGTTATCAAATTGTACACTCTGTGCCAGTCTTGTAATAAAGGATAGCAAAAAGTGAGTTTTGTAAGAATGAATAGTTGCATGGAGTTCAGTAAACAGCTACATTTGGCCCCCCAACACACACTCCCATGCGCGCACACACACACACACACACACACACACACACACACACATGCACATTTGGTTTTGGGGTCTGTTCCTTACTTTAGCCTCCCCTCATCCATGTATATTGGGTTATCAATTGGGCCCAGATATACAGGTTTGATCTTCTCTCCCTCCCCTCAATATTTACTAACAAACTTCAAGATATAACACCAGGAATTATTGTTTCTGTTCAAACATGTGCACGTAAAAATTCACCAATCATGGTGATGGAAAAAGAAAACCTGTGACAGTTAATGGTGGTGTAAGACACAGTTGTCCTTTATCAGCTGCACTTTTTTATTTGTATATTGACGAAATAGTAAGAACTTAGTCAAATAAAGTTAATGGAGGTATCAGTGTATCAGGAGAAAAACTGAAAACGATGTTATTCACAGATGATCAGGTATTAATGACCACAAAGGAAGATGATCTTCAGAAGATATATTATTTAAATAAATTTGCTACCGAATACAGAATGAGAATATCAGTACATAAATACAAAACTATAACTTTTAGAGGAAAGAATCCAGTTAGATAAAAAATATTACTAAATAATATAATAATTGATCAGATATCACATTATATATTTAGGATATAATGTCTCATATCAGGGAGAAGGTGATGTCATTGAGAAAATAAATAAATTCAACTATATAACAGACATGCTAAAAAGAACATTTAAAAATAAAACCCAAAAAGACTCCATAGTTAAATTGCATAAAACCATAGCAGTACCAGAATACAGACATCAGAAACGAAATTCATAAGAGTAATAGTTGGATACACTAAAATGGATAGAAAACGCAGTCAAGATATTAGGAAAGAATTAAAAGTAGAAGAAATAAATAACATAATTGCAAACTATAAATAATGGGAAAAGCATGTTCAAAGGATCAATAATAATAGAAAACCTTAATAGCAATGAATTATAAACTTAAGGTAAAAGAAACCAAGGAAAACCGAAGAAGAGATAGGCAGACTAATTTGTAGTCAGATCGGATTGAAAAGTCCAAAACGTGAAGCAGAAGAAAAGGAAGAGGAAGAAGAAGAAGAATGGTTAATGGAGAGGTCTGACCTTGACTGACACTAGAATATGCGCGACATTGTCCATGTGATGTTCTGTTTGTCTGTGGGAGCCACTATGCAAGTATGTGCTTCAGTGACCCATCATAGATTTCAAGTCAGAACCAGTGTCAACTCAGTTTTGTGTTCTGAGAAAAAAAACTCAGGAAAAGAAATGCTGCAAATGACTTAGGAGCATAGTGTGACATGTGGCCCTTCTAACAGTGAACCTCAAGAAGCTAGAGAATGCTAAAGTGAGATTCTTAAAAAGAGCTCTCTCAATCACAAAATTCATGAGAAACAGCTATGCCTATAAAATAGCACAGGAGCCCTCCTTCATCGAAGACATAAGATACCTTTGGATTATCAGAAACACAAGCATATAAAATCGTCCTCGAAGAGAAACAGTAAAAAGTTGGTGAGATACCGGAAGAAATAATGGAGACCAAAGCTATGAAAACAGAAATCTGGAAGGGACCAAACTTTAAGCTTCACCACCTGTATCCACAATTTGCTGCACATGGATTTCAGCGAGGATCCTCCAGAACGAATCTTATCATGAACCCAAGGAAGAATGTGTCTGCAAGAATTGCAATAAATCATACCCTAAGTACCATCTAATTAAGTGTGAAAGCAGATTTCAATCACTATAATAATTAAAGACTGGTAAAAAATTAAAAAATTCAATTGAGTTTAATAAATAATTTAATAATGTAACGCTTTGAGAAGAAAAGTTCATACATAAATTTAACAAAACTAAGAAAAATTGAGAAGTATTGGTACATGTACTAATCCACGAAGAAAATCTCACTAATAAAAACTATTTTATACCAAACAAGAAACCTAAATTGAAGGTTTATGCCACCTAATAATCTAGGCCCTGATCAGCATAGAGCAGAACAAGCTCACAGGTTGCTAAGTGCATTGAGGGGTGGCATCATTTCCACAGTAAATACTTTGTCACATAACTTATTTCTAACAAAGAAACCAAAAATAAATGCATAAAAATAAAAAGTACTCACATATATCAAGCCAGGAGATGTTGGAAGTGTCTCCCTTTGTGTTCAAGAATTTCTGGCTCCTGCCTAATTACATTACATGCTGTGATTACCTTGGAGAAATGGCAGCAATTTCTTGATGAATGTTATTTTTAATTTTAATGTGCAAATTTCTGAGCTTCCTCTTCTAATGCTCCCCACGAAGATAAAATTTGCAGAGAATTAAATTGAGGGACACCAGCAGTTTCTGTACGAATGTTTTGTAGTTGGCTTACCCTCCCCTATGTTAGGAAGGACACCCTCCTGGGACTTACAAGCAGATGCCTAGGGGTCAGAAGCTTGTCGGGGAACCAACAGCATGAAACTATAGAATGGAGAACCTGGAACTAGAGGCCAGACATGAGCATGAGGAAGTGGATGATGTGAAATGCAAACGAGATGGACGATAGGAATGGTGATGATGCAGTAATTGGTGGAATGAGTGGCAGGGGAAACTGGAGGACCCAGAGAAAACCCGCCCAGATGTCGCTTCATCCACCACAAATCCCACATGCAGGCACTTGGGATCAAACCCGGGCTGCCTAGGTGGGAAGCAAGTGGTTTAACCACTCAGCCACAGTGCTGCCATCTATATGAATGTATGAATGAAAACTTTTTAAGGAATAAAATACTGGTATCCAATAGAGGTGTTTCACTTAATATGCACTGTACTGCATTAACATACAAATACAGTAGAATCTCATTAGTTCAGACTTCTTAATCTGGACAGCCATTTAATACATGACAACCTTCACTCGCCTCCCATCAGTCTTAGTCGGTCAGTCGCATGTTTGTGCCACAGCTAGTGGCAGGCTGTTGGTCTTGAAGATAACGACGAAAACATAGCTGCATATTACGAATATTTGAGGCATCTGCACAAGTTAATTAATTATTAAAGAAATTAATGTCAAAGGAAGACAACCAAAGATAAGCAGTTTCTTCAAAATATTAAGCATGTTAAGTGTGAAGAATGATAATATGCCTTGATTGCCAAGTTCTAATTTGTACTGCATGACAATATCTTGTATAATAAATAACCTTTGTATTTCTTAAATTTAAAATTCATGTTCTTTTTACTGAACAGTGTTAAAATATGTACCTGGGTTCATTTAATAGGTTATTTTGTCTAATCCAGACTTTCATTAATTTGGACAAGCTAGAACCCCAATTAGTCCGGATTAATGAGGTTCTACTGTACATGCCACATTTTTGCATGAAGCCTTGCACTTCACTGCCAGCCAACTAACAGCTGTGATACCTGTTCTGTTCTATGCTGGTTACCCACTACATGTGTGTATAAAACAATGTATAGCATCGGATATTTCCCAAACATTTTATGGGGTTAAATGTCCATGGTTTAATGCGATTCTGCATGGTGTACTGAAATACTGTTTTCTGATATTGTAAAAAACTGTAACCATTGCAGTGAGTGTTCTGCAGCTTTGCAGTAACTGCCAGTTTCTTATTAATATTAACACATACAGGTACAATTTCTGTCTGAGTAGTTCCCTCTCTTCAAGATAGGACAACCAGCTCCTACAAACATTACTGAATTTACTTCTTCTTCTCATGACTTCTATTCTTTTTGCTTTACACATATAAGTCAAATGGAGATCTTGAGCATTTTGTATAATATGCATAGGAAAAATACGAATGTTGTTTTTATATAACCCACAAAATCTTGGAGTTTGCCAGTTATGCTATATGTCTTGGTATTTTCAAATACTATTATTATTGTAGAGTTTGCTCATTTTTTTCATATTCCCATAACACTCAATAATAGTTTGTCACATATATTGTAACATTCAATTGTTACCAGAAAAATACTAACAAACGTGTTTTCAAAGAAATGAGCACATTTTCTGATGCTTGGTATACATCACCCTTGTTATCACATCCATGAACACAACAAATAAGTAACATTGCTTCCCATCAGTTATCGTTGCTTTAAAAACAAAGAAAACAATCTTACTGTCTGTAATACAAGATGCACAAATAAACTGTCCAATATTACATGTGATGCTGCTATGATGGCATAACTCATCCTGAGTTGGAATTTAACCCAGCATGCCTTGGCCTGCCTATGCTCCTAGCAAAATTAATATCAGAGCCCTCTATAATCATCTTATTAGTACAAACTTCAAGTTCATAAACATAGGTGGACATTACAGTTCATAAATAAATACATAAAAAATAAAAACAGCAAATGTATGTTTAGAAGTAATTTTAGACCAACAGTCTTATAATAACGAAATACAGTCAAAACATCCATTTCAAATCACAGTCTTTCAACATATTCCTGCTTGTTTGACCTTATTTATCAAAACATTATTTCAATTCTTGTAAACACTATGACAACAGCATTATGTTATCCATCTATATGTTATCTGTTGTTTTACAAAAATTGTTGCTGCCATAAATTGATTTCTGCTGTCTTAGAAATGTTTGTAATTACTGCATACCAGCACAAGCAATTGCTGTGTGCAACATTAAAAATGCAAAGAGTATTCTAGTACCAACAAATAATTAAAAAAATAATTGAAATGGTAATACATATATGAACAATGAATATTATTTTCCAACACTGAACAATGAAGTTTATATCTAGTATTTCTTTATCACAGATATCACTGCCATTCAATAAAATAGTTTATTTTACATTAGGAATGCAAGTGAATTTGTACATAAAATCGCACATGCTATTTTAAAATCTCTGCTAACATTTAATGCTCAGTTTCACAGACCATTGCCAGGGCATTTGAGGATCATCAAGCTGGTAATGATTTTTAATAAGCATTTTACTAAGGTGAGTCATTAACTTGATACCCAAAGCTGCTGTAAATTTTCGAGGAATCATTTTCCTTCCTTCACATATAGTCAATTGTGAATTCTTGTTTAAGGTTAGGTAGGTACTCGACATTGAAATGATTTTTTTTCCACAGAGCCTTTATTACTAATATATGGTGGACTTTGTGACAGTGTGTTCTATCAATTAAAATTAACTAGTGAGTCGATTTTGTAACACTAATCACTTTTATTATTGGAAAACATGTTTCAGAAGCTATGTGCTTCCATTGTCAATTCCCTTAGTCGACTGCCAGCATCACTTGCTGTGATGGTTGTTATTGTACCTAGTGGTGGTTTGATGAACCTCTGCATCAGTAGGTCACCTGGCAGGATTTCGAAATTGAAAACACGGTTCTTGTTTTTCCAAATGTATATAGATGTTCTCCCAAACTTTTAATTCTATTTTCTTTGTAATACTTTTGAGTATTTTTGGACTTTATTTATGGTGTGTTGCTCTTTCCAAAAATGCCAAGCTACCACCAATTTGTCTTCTTATTTAATACTTCTGAGGTGTTCTTTTGCTCTTGCTTTTATGTTTCTTTTAGTTTGGCCAATGTAGATTTTTTCACTTGTTACAGCTGAACTGGTATATTCCTGATTTGTTTTCTTGTGGAATATCATCTTTTAATTTCGAATTCAATGTGTTTTTTATGGAGTAATTGTTTTTTTGGTGTTAGAATGATGTGTCGTTTGAAGACTCTCTGGAATTTGTAGAAAGTTGTAGGGTGGTATGTAAACTTCTTGTAAATGTTGTTTACAAAAACAAGAAGACAAATCGGTCGTAGCTTGACATTTTTGGAAAGGGCAACACAATATAAATACAAGTCTGAAAACACTAAAAAATATCAGGAAAACAGACTTAAAAGTTTAGGAGAACATCTACATTTGGAAGAAAAAAAACAGCATTTTCAATTTCGAAATCCTGCCAGGCAACCTACTGATACAGAGGTTCATCAAAACACTACTAGGGATAAAGACAACCATCACAGCATGCGATGCTGACAGCTGACTAAGGGAAATGACAATGGAAGCACATAGCTTCTAAAACATGTTTTCCAATAATAAAAGTGACGTAGCATTACAAAATACACTCACTAATTAATCTCAATTCACAGAGCCCTTGTTTGGACGCATGGTCAGTCTAATGGGAATTATTGGACCCAGGAAGCATGCTATTTGCCACCAGAGTCAGATAACCATAGTCCCTTAAATTCAAGCATATACATTTCTCATAAAAATTATACAATAACCAAAACCTACATCCTAGAAGACATAAGAAATTATGCCCATATATCTTCACTCTTTTTAATAAAATCTGTGGCTGTCTACATAAAACCATGTGGGTTAATGGAGCAACACCCAATTGCAAAAATTAACACTTCTCACATTATCACATGGTCAAACAGTTATGTTACAGAGTTTTAATTTCATATATTTAGAGACATTCCTAACTGATGTTTGCATAACACCTGATTCCTATCCAAGCTTTCTCAGAAATATCTTTGAACTCTGCTTTAACTTTACTCTGATGTCATCCAGTTTTACCTCTATTTATGAATTTTAGATTTTGCAGCTCTTAAAGGATCAAAAGCAATCCTAAAAAATCCTAAAATCATTATATATATATATAAAATATTCACAATTGTTATTCGTTTATATTTATTTACTATTTATGTTTAAAATAATAATGTATTTTTTTTGTTTTTTACCATTTTTTTTTTTTATTATTTTGAGATGACATCCCCAATGGCGACAATAATTTGAGATCACCTTGTGGTTTACCGGAAAACATGCAAGTCAGTTGAGAAATTCAATGTTATGCTGGCATGTTGCCATGGTAGCTCAGTAGTAGAGCAACTGGCTAGAGACCGGGAGATCTGTGGTTCAAATCCCGGCTATGGCATTGAATTTTTCAGTCTGACTCTACCTATCCCACTAGGATTGTTCATGTTCTTCAAAAATGTTTCTACCTTAGAGTCTAAGTTTTCGAAGCTAAATTTTTAAAAATTTCTAGGAAGGAACCCCAAACTACCTGGTATGTGTGCCCCCTTAGAGAATTTCTGGATCCACCCTTTGCACAGTGGTCAGGTTGAGTTCGTGAATTTTATTTTTGACAATAGTAAAGTGCTGTTCGAGACCGGTATATATAATTAGGGCTTCTGCTAGGCCACAATGATTGTCAAATGATGCTTTATTTAGTGACACTTTTCTTTAACTATGACAGCATGGCATGGATTTTAACAATAGCATACACTCTGCACTACTCTTAAGCTGTTGTAGGTACAACCACAGCCAATATAAAAACAGACTTTGCAAGCAATTCTGATGCCAACAATTACAAACTTGTGTTAGGAATTGTCGAAGTTGGCACACCATCAGTGTGTCTGATGACTTGGCAAAATGTGACAAAGCATTAGTTTAATGTCCCTCAAGCTACATTTGCCGATGGTCAATGAACTGAGCATAGGTATTTTGTCAAAATCATACAAATGTCATTTCTTGCATTTTAAAATGTATCTTTCAAATAGTGAAAGGTGAAATGTAAAAGTAATTCAATAACAATGTTGACCAATAGTGTACATACTTGTAAAGATTTCTTCACCATCTACATATTTCTTGAGTTTCAAGCCAGGTGAGGTGACGTAGAACCATCATCCAGTGATGGGAGAGAGGCATACTCCCGAAACATCGATGGCTCATCAACTCACCTGGCTTGAAGCCCAAGAACACCTGGGTAGGTCTGTTGCTGGGAAAGCCTTTGCTCTTATGTTACATATTGCATTTTTTCAGAGAGAGAATTTAGCATTTAGAATCTCAACATTACAGCAGACAGTTTCCACACCACCAATTTTATTTTTAACCAATTACTCAAACTCAGTAAATCACCCAAATTATTGTTTCTAAGGAATTAAATTATACAATAAGAGTATCTAACTCAGTTAAATCTCTCACAGATATCTCAAAACCTAAAAGAATATTTGTTGGGCAAAGGTATCTACAGCCTAGACGAATTGTAAATCAAGTTGTAAAATGTATTATTTGTATATGTACATGTATTTATTTTATCTTTTAAGATTGGGCATGTCCAAAATCAAATGTAAACTGATATACTGGACCAATAAAGTTATTGTTATTATTATTATTATTATTATTATTATTATTATTATTATTATTATTATTATTATTATTACTACTACTATTATTATTACTATTACTGTATCTGTTGTTCTCTTTCCATAACCAGCAGTAAAAAGAGATGAAATGGAATGGACGTCCCATTTGAGTAAAGTTTAAATGTTTTAAAACTGAAACCAATAACAGAGGATGTCTCAGAAATGGTTAGCTCCACAAAAAAACTGTATATAATATAAATTGTGTGTTTTAATGAAGATGTGCATTTTTTTTTTGTGTAGTAAGTTATTGTCTATCTCTTACAGTTTACCAGTTATCTAAAAGTCATCCAGAATAAAGATGAGTTCAGCAGCTATTCCAAAGAAATTCAGTACATACATTTTTTTTTGTGATGTAACTGTATTTGATATACATAATTTTAATTTCATGCTAGAGACAAACCGGTATTCAACATATCACCAATTTCTTGTTGTATGGCACCCAATTCTTTTACAAAATAAAGTCAAGGGGCTTGTTATACAGGGTTACTACAAAAGAAATAGACAACTTCAACTGCCTGTAAAACAACTGTTTACGGTAATTGACGCCGTTTTCACTGGTTTGTAGAGGAGTCTTTGAAGTTTACATTGTGAACTCACAAATGTGCAATATGGGCTCCTCCAGTCACACGACACACATCCATGCGATAATCAAGTTCATCCCAAACCTTTTGTAACATATCTGCATCAACACTTACCACGGCTTGTCTGATACATTGTTTCAAGTCGTCTAAATTAAGAGGAAGTGGAGGGACAAAAACACGGTCTTTCACGAATCCCCATAGAAAATAGTCACATGGTGTGAGATCAGGGCTCCTTGGTGGCCAAAATGCAAGAGCATTATTGTCGGTTATTTTCTTCCGAAACTCTTGGTCTTCCCGAGCTCTTCCCTTTGCACAAACATCCCGTTGTCTCGAATTTTCTATACCAGTCGTAGATTGACTGTCTAGTCGGTGGCGTTTTGTGGTAACGTGTTCTAAAATGTCGTTGGACAACAGTTGCTGATTGCATTCTAGTAAATTTCAACACGCAATATGCCTTTTCCACAGGATTTTCCGCCATTTCAGCTTCTTCAACAACAAACAAAACACTACAGCGTTACCAACAGTAACAAACGAAACTTTGAGAGTTTCTCAACATACCTCCAAAATAATTAGGTTGCTATCCCTAATAGTTTTTGTTTTACAGGCAGTTGAAGTTGTCTATTTCTTTTGTAGTAACCCTGTATTTCTGAGCAACTTGAACCTTGCAGGGTATCTGTCAAACTGCCCTGTCCCATATGCACAAGTAGTACAGCACATTTTGGTTGGCTTTGTTGCGCCACTCTTAGGGTTGCCAGAATGTACTTGAGGCAGGCCCAGAGACCAATCAAGGGCAACGGACATTCCAGTAAATGGGGACAGAAATTGTTAACAATTGTTTTTTTTGTGGGGGTGGGGGTATATTATGGTTAAAATTTTTACTAATATAATAAAATTAACTTACTACTACTGCTGGGACCATTCTCTTTTACGATTATGTAATAACAGCTTTATTTTTAGCAATACATTATTCAGCACATATTGATCTAGCATTTTCTAGGAACGAACTTAGATACCACCTCTTCATTTCACTGTTATTACTCACTATCAGAGAACAACATACTATAACTATAATTTTGAATACTGGAAGTGGTACACTGTGAAGCTAGCAATTAGTTTTTAATTGGTAGTCGAATATACACACATGTGCTTCACAAAAACTTACTTTTACGCAGAACTAGTTTCGCATGCGTGTTACATGCATTATCTACTGCTTTCGAAAGCAGTAGACAATGCATGTAACACGCATGCGAAACTAGTTCTGCGTAAAAGTAAGTTTTTGTGAAGCACATGTGTGTATATTCGACTACCAATTAAAAACTAAAAAAAACTAAACTATAACTATTTTGAATTATGAAGGGCAGTGGTAGTCTTTCCACTCACGATTCGAGCATTCCAATGATTGCTGGTAAACTGCAAACTGACAAGTGACAATGAACAAGCTGCCACTTGCCAGGGTTTATTTAATAATGTGAGCCGAATACTACAGATGCAACAATGAAAAGTTGCCAGAATAAGAATAGAAATATAGTTTTGTTACAAATTATTAAAAATTATTCATGAGTAAGGTGACATTCAAGCCTGTAGACTAAAGTCATTGGCCTGCATACCCAGAATTCATTCCAAACCCAGGCACTCCAGGCAGTGCCCAGACATCTGGCAACCATACTCACTCTAATATTTTCTTGATTGAAAAAATTGAAATTCAGCTTAATTCAATAATAATAATAATAATAATAATAATAATCTTTATTAGCCTGTACAAGTTTCAAGCATCGTCAAAATAAAATATGTATTTACAAAATATTTACAATTCATCCAGTCTATATAAACATTTATTTACTAAGAATGTTCTTAGTTGTCTTTAGAACATATTGCCTCTTAAGAGTTTTTAGTTCAATTTGCAGTTTATTGTAAAGGATTTTGCCCATTTTGCCATCCTTTTTGGTGGCCTGAAACAACTGCTCTGGTTGTCAGCATCCCAGTCTATTATTGGCTGTGAAAGACCACTTAATTTTGCTTAGAGGTCTTCTATGAGCTTGAGGTCTTTTACATGCCTACAACATGGTGCCACTGGGTTTACTTTCGTTCTGCAGGAAGCCATGGTAAGGATTTTCATATTAAAAAAAAATTATTTGTCCTTTGCCAGACTTAACCAGAACCCTTAGGAACCACTCTACATGTTGCCTACTACCTTAGAATAAGTTTCTAAATTGCTGTTAGTATTACACATGTTAATTATTACATTCCTACCACATCTCTGAAAATTAAACTTACTGCTAAAACAACTGCTTGCTTATTTTCAACATATACTCATTCCAAGAACATGTGATTCATGCCTCATAATTGCTACTCTCATTTCATTTTATAGCTCTGCCAAACTTAAAAAAATGTACACTTCTCAGTTTTATAAATGGATAACACCGAATAAATGGAAGTATACAAATTTCAAACATTATTTGTTTAACAGCTATGGCAAATGAAAATGTCAAGACTAGACTGTCAGTAATAAAAGCATATTTTTTCAAATTAATTAATTTATGTTTTTCAATAGTATTTCATTAATATATCTGTTTCTTTGATCATTTTATTTCATGAGACAGTCCTAATAAATACCACACAACGACATTCCTATGGATTTATTGGTATTCTCAGATTTTCTGTGAAACATTTCTGTCTATTACAAAAAAAATGTATTGCATTCAAGGGTTTATCCAATTACTTTTCATTTGACACATAATAAATTATACTTTTTAGCTCAATTAAATGATTTTTCAATAAAACACATTTGTTGCCACTTATAGACTAACCTTCTTACAACATGCATTACATATTTCCGTACATATGGTTATCAACAGCAGGTAAAGAAATCTTTATAAGTATGAGCATTGAATAGGGCTTTTAAGTTGTGTGTACTTGGCATTAACTGTTAACAAAATGAACATTTAAATATAGTAAAATGATGATAAAAACATAGAAATTAAAGCGAATAGCAAAATGATACAGTAACTTTACTTCAAACATGGTATGGCATTTGTCAGTAAAAAGCTACAACTCAAATTTCTGTCTTTTCTTCATGTAGTACTTTCATGGAATTATAAATATTAACACACAAGTTGCACCATCACAGTAACACAGCTAATTTCTCTTATTTTCTTTCCAGAAAACAAATTTGCTAAACTCTTGTCTTTGTATTGTCGTTCACAAAATATAAACTTGAAAGACGTAATAAACATAGTTATTACAATAAATATACTGTTCTAATAACTACCATAAAAATTAATCAATTCCATAACTGCTACCATTTTACTGTTATCCTAATTCTCTCTTAACCATAATCATTTTTGTTTCTTGCATGCACAGAAATATAATACCACATGCAATTCTACAGTATATAAAAAAGATAGCTTTTGTCAAATATTAAATTAACTGTAAATCTGTTCATTTGTGTGTTTGAAACAAAAATTAGTTTTGGTGTCAAATGAAAAAGCAGTATTTAAAACCAATAAAAGCTTTGAGAACGTTTAAAAATATTCACTGTGCTGAATTTTACAACCTTTCATGTATCTGATTTATAGATCGCTTATGCATGCATTTTTGTTATAAGATTTATAATACTTCTTACCTACATCTTATATATGAAAGTAAATATAAAACCTCTTAGAGAGCTATCTTCATTAATATTGCTAACTCCTCTCCAGGCAGGCAATTTCACAGTGTTTTATTTTGGTTGTATATAGTTTATTGATAATGAAAAACATCTTCAGCCAAGTGTTAAGGCATTACTCATGATAAACAAAGTTTTAATTTCAAATGAATTATGTGAGATTTGACCAAAAATTGTGAAAAATTAAAAAAACAATTTTTTTTTACATATTAAAACGATATGAATTCTAAACTTTAAGAAAATACATAATTTTTCAAACTTGCCTTTGAGCCACCAATTAACTGTTATCTGTTAGCAATAGTTGAAGCTTGGTTAGAGTCTAATGAGGTTATTGGGAAGCTTAGTTCAAGGAAAAATATCAAAGGTCCAGCTTCTGAAGGGACAACTTTGTTGATAAAGAATAATTGAACAGGTAAAGTGGAGGAGAGGAGGTACGAAAGTAACAAGATAATGTGGGTGATAATACATGAGCCGAATATATGCATTGGTGTCCTGTGCACCTGCCAGTGAATTCCAAATTTCCCAACCTTGACCTCTTTCGACAAATAGAAAAGGAATTATTTAATTTAAAAATGGAATTTCCTTTTAAACAGCTTATATTAATGGGAGACTTAAATGCAAGAGTGGGAGTGTTGGAGATTAAAAAATTAAATATCTGGGAAGATTTGGAAAGAGATGAAAACTTACTTGTCATCTGAAAAGTTGTTGGGGGGGGGGGGGGGGGGATGAAACAGGAGATTTTACAAACAAGTGCATGGGGACAGTGTGTTGTAGATTATGTATTGTGTAGTGATAGCATGTTATGTAAAGTCTGTGAATTTAAGGTAACAAACGTATTTGGAGCAAGTTCTCATTTTCCATTGATGGCATCTTTGTGCAGTGAAGAATGCATTGAAAATGAAAAAAATTATAGGTGTGGCGCTGGTATTCTACTAAGGAACAACCAAATTGCACTTAGAAAGATACACAGATACCTAAATTAGGGGAGTTTTTATCGAAGGTAAGGATGAAATGGAAATGGTCAGTTAAAAAACATAAAAACTACATTAATTTTAGAGGATAAAGGATATTTAGTAATACATTAAAATGTTATATATTTAATATTTATGGCCTGGCCAACTAACTAGGGTTACGGCCAGACCATAACCATGTATACACTTAGCATAATAAATAAATAAACTGTTAACTGAAGCTATAGATGGAGAGGCCCTTGCTTATTAATAGACAAGCCCTAATTTAAACATTGTTTTCCCATAAACCTTTTTCAAACTTCTTTCCACACTCAATCAGCAACTTTTTACTGCTTCAAAATTATAGGAATGGTTATATACTTTTTTGAAAAAAATGCTGCAATTTGAGAAATAATTATTGGCCTTTGAAAAATGAATAATTATTAGAACACAAAAACTAATAATTTTTCTCCACATATTAGGGGTTAACATAAATACATATACTTGATAAATCAATTTATAAACTTTCAATGTTTCATTTGAATATTTCTAAAAATGAAGCTTTTTTATTAGAACAATGAATCTAGATAATAAATAGGTATTACTTAAGTAACCCTATGCAAGCTAGAATTTAGACATCACAAAAATATCAGTGTTATTATGTATAAAAGATAATAACTATTATAAATTTCAATAAAATGTTCTTACATGCAGTGACATTTCCAGATGCATTACCTTAATGGACAAAGATTAGGCTGATACCCTTCCATCACCTTTGCTTTCTCTTCTTAAAACAATGGCTAACAACAATATACGACATGGTAACGTAAGTGCACTTGAAGTTCAGTTTTTCAGGTGTATGGCAAGGGAGTTATATGCATTTATGATTTTTATGGGACCCAGTTCAAAAGATGAGGAAAAAATGTGCGTTTAATATTAGTCTAGGTTTATAACAATCTGAATTAATGAATTGGATACAAGAGCAGCATTAGTGGGAAAAATATTTTGAGAAGATAAGCTGACCAGAACCTCATATTTTTAAAGTACTCATGCAAGTACTCATTAGGACAAAATCAAAACAGACTTATTTGATAAGGGCTACATCTAACTAATGAATGCTCTTATTGCAGGCAGTTCCAATTGTTCTGGGTGATCCAAAAACATCTGAACTGGCTGTGCAGTGTTTTGCTTGTCCACACCTTCTGTGATGGTTGCCATCTGCCGCTATATTAGAAAGGTGCGGATGAAACCATGCAACATTTTTAGAACTACTTTTAAAGGAGATACTGAAACTGGCCACTGCCATTGTCCATATGTTTTTGACACATCTTTAGAAAACTATCCATTACTCACCATAGTTCACGTTGAGAAATGCTGGAAATTTCCTGACGGATATTTTGTTTTAGTTCTTCCAGGATGTGTGGGCTTGTCTTCTACACTTTATGAAATGAAATGGCCTGTTATTTATGGACGCTCTTTAACTGCTTTAGTTCTCAGCGTCCCATTCTATACTGGGCGTGAAAGATCGCTTAATTTTGCTTAGAGGCCTCTCTTATCAGGTTTGAGATTCTTTTACGTGCCGTAAATATACGACACGGGACCCACAGCTTTACTTCCCTTCCGAAGGAAGCCATGCTAAGGATTTTTACGCCCGAAAAAATCCATCGTCCTCCGCCAGGTTTGAACTCGCGACCTTGGGTATATGAAGTTAGCATGGTAACCATTACACCATGGAGGGCGACTCTACACTTTATGCTTTAAGTTACCCCAGAGATAGAAATCACAGGGGATTAGGTCGGGGGACCGAGGGAGCTACAAACCTCTACTAATAATTCTGTCCTGTAACACACTTTCAATTGTTCTCATCGAAAGATTGGTTGCATGAGCTGTTGCAGAATCTTGTTGAAAAAAGGTAAAATCATGCACCCTGTCTGTAATTCTCTATAAAAAAATTGGGTGGAAATTGTGTCCACTTATGTACAGACGTCAACTGTTGACTCGATAAAAATTGACACCCAAAAACTGCAGTGCCGTGTTTTCCACTGCGTACAGCTGCTGTACCCACATATCCTGGAAGAACTTAAACAAAATATCCACAAGGAAATTGCCAGCATTTCTCAACATGAACTACGGCGAGTGGTGGATAGCTTCCTAAAGAAGTGCCAAAAATGTATGGACAATGGTGGTGGCTAGTATGAGCATCTCCTTTAATAACATTGGTAAGTAAAGACTTTAAAAGTAGTTCAAAAAGGTTGCATGGTTTCATCCGTGCCTTTCTACGATAGCGGCATACGGTAATGAGCACCGAAGGCATGGGCAGGCAAAACACTAGGCAGCTGGTTCAGCCATTTTTGGATCATTCGGTACCACTCTGGAGGGGAGCAAATAATAAATGCTTCAGGAAATACCAACTGCATACCGAACAGCAAATATTACTTGAGAAGTGTCAAGAATATTAATCTATGAGTAATTTCATTCTAACTATGCCTACCAGTTATGTACAAAGGAAATACTTACCAATTTCACACTTCATTGCTGGACTCATTGTCATTTAACAGTGACCACATTCATTTTAAACAAGTGCACAAAGTAAGGTTACATTTCTCAAAGTTAGATTTCTATAATGTGTAACAACATTCTTTTGAATCAATGACATTTATGAGATGACCATTTTTTTTTAACTTTCTCAACATTTAGTACTAATGATAAGGTACACCAATTGGTATTACCTCACATAATATTTTGCATTTGTTCAAACTAGAAAATTTGAATCTTGCTCTCGTATGTTTACTACGTTTGAGGTTTCTCCAGTACTTGTATCACAAAAATATAACAGCACTGCACTAGTTAATGATGTGACTGAATATTACAAATGTGTCATTAAATCTTACAAACTCAATGTTGAAAAGTAGTAACATTTAAAGAAATTATTTTCATATGAAAACTTGCATATCAAATTCTCAGTATAACAATTAATGGCAACAATAACATGCCATTTCTTTCTTTCTAAATGAATATAAAGAATGCTTTATAACATCACTTCATCACAAATTCATGCCATTCATACACTTCTTTTTCTTTCTTTAATTTATTAAAATCAATATTCCAGCATATTTTGTAATATTGTGTATATAATAAAACATGAGAATCACTCATTTCAAATGACGGCATATAAATGTGCAAACAAACAAGCAAACAAACAAACAAAATGCATGTAGGCAGTAATCTTGGTGAGGAAAACTTTTCGCTCTTGTACGCAATCACATATAAAATAAGTTTTATATTTACCTAACTTATAACATAATTAATTATTGTAGGTAGCAGTTACGGATTTGTCAACTTGGCCTTTCAATATGTTATCTAATTCCCTGACTTTAAAATAGCATAACAAGCAAAGTAGTGAGATCTAGATATTATAAAAAATTTAAAAAAGCATTATCATCCACTAAAGAGAGGGTAACTGATGCAGGCCAAAAAATTGTCAAGAAATCTTCCTTTGTCTCTGCATTATCATATTGAAGACTAAGTTGTTTTAATCAGGTATGCCTCTTTTAAAAATACAGATAACTTCCAGGTACAAGGTTTTCTATACTGACTAAAGCATATCACAGATAAGTTACCATACAAAGCAATCAATAAGTTAACATTACAGATGAAGTGGAGCATTTTCTGTATCTCTAAAAGAAGGCAGTGGTCCAATGGATCAGACAAATTACTGGTACATGTATTGCTTGTACTAGATACCTGTTGCCAGTGTTTGTGAAGTTTTCATCATAATAGTCTTTGTTTGCACCACCGCTGAAGTCCTTCCTTGGACCAAATCGTCCACCTCGACCTCGTCCGCCACCTCGTGCTGGGTATGTGTACTCTGGCGGCTCAAAGTACGGTGCAGGCTCAAAGTCTGTGCGCACATCTTTGTAAGGTCTCTGGTACCTGATCAACAACAAGCACGTTTAGTTTATGTCCCAATAAACTGTTACCAAATGCCTCTTAACATACATTTCATTATAAATGTAAAAAGAAGCTAGTAACAGTGAAATAACACAAATATTAATATAATAATTAATAATTGTAACAATTCTCCACTTATCCTTTGGAATCCAAAGACTAGTTATGCAATAAAATGGTCTATTGCATTGTCAGCTCAGTTTACATTGTTAAACTGAACATCATTTAGAAAACAGAGTAAAAGAGCACTTTAGGATATTAAATATAAGCAAATTGTGGCAGAACACTTTTGGAAATTTAATCATGAAATAAATCCAGATGTTAAATTATTAAAACACTTAAATGGACCCATAGATTTAATGGTTTGGGAGAAAATATTTATATTAAAGTATAAAAATTATGCAATGAATTCTGATATACCACCAATTGACTCTCTCACCAAATTTGTTTTGATTCCAGTAGTTAGCAATGCTTTAGTACACAATCCACCTAGTAGCAGTAACCATAACAATGTAAATGAACAAGATCAAAAAGAAATTGAGCTGACGATGCAATAGACCATTTTCTTGCGAAACTAGTCCTTGGATTCCAAAAGATAAGTGGAGAACTGCTACAATTATTAATTATTATATTAATACATTTCATTCTTTCTTGCAAAAATGTTGCTCTAACTACACCAGAGATTCACAAACTGAGTAGCACATTTCCCTAAGAGGGATATATAACAGCCTTAGGAGAGGCACAGAATGATTTGGAACAGATAGATAATGTCTTTCATCTTTTCAAATTTCACACTTCGTACATATATAGTTACTTTCCTGGAGTTGGTGTCATATACAGTTAACACCCTGGTTATTTATGTATATGTACCTTTCCCTCTAATTGTACATTTTTTTATTCCCTGCCAACTTTGTTTCCCTCTTTTATTAATTGCAACCTCATCAATTTTATTAAGAACCTCTTTCTTTGGCAATTTTCCACCCCCATTTTTCTCCTACTTTCCCTGTGTAATTATCTAGTTGTTTCAGAAATTCTTTCTTGTTCTATCTCTGGCTGTAACTTTTCCCAGTTTTTATTCCATATTTTCTCTCTCTCCACATTTTAGTTTCCTCGCACTCAATTATACAGTATAAATTGTTATCAATAATGCCACATAGTGTGCAGAAATCTTTTTCAACATTTAGGCCTTTTAATAACATTGTTCCTGTTCTTGCCCTTCTCTTTCTATTTTTCTAAAGACATCAATGTATTTTTAGTTTCCCATTCTTTCTTAACATTGCTATATAATATTAAAGTACTCTTATCCCTTAAGCTACCTATTATCTCTTGTTTCTCTATATTGTCTATCCTTGCTTTCACTTTATTCCAGTTTTTTTCTCCCTATTGTCTGTTGATTGTCTAGCTCGCCCAATCTAACTTCTCTTACAATTTCCTTTAATTGACACATCCATCTTCTTTCCCATTTTGCTGATTCTTGTGCCCTAAAACAGTTTTTGACAATATTTCCTTCCTCTAATACTTAGATCCTGTTCCAATATTTCACTTTCTGATTGAATGTTGATCATTTCCTTCCAGCTCTTCCCAACTCAACTAGTGCTACCCCATTAGGAGCTATTCTTGGTAATCCCAAATTCATTTTGCAAAAGGATCTACAAATCTGATCTATACACTCCCACCATTTTTAGTCGCCCAAATCTCTATTCTAGGCATCATTCCTGATTCCACTGTTGCTCCATATATTCTCTCTAGCCAATTTACTCTCATATTTGGTACTGATTTGGAATATACTTTTACATACGATCTTGAAGAAAAACTGTACATTCTTTTAAAATCTTAAGAAGAATGCTGTCATGTTATGTTATTAAAATGGTGGCTCATTGACCACCTTGTTTCTTTTCTTCCACAGAGTTAGCCATGTTGATGTGTGTGAGATAAGTTAGAAATTGTTTTGCTACAGACAATTTTAAATAGTGTTTAATCCCTGCTTATACCACATATGGCACCGCAGGCAATAACACTGATACATGAATGGAGATGGAGCATCAGTGGAATGCGATGAGGAGGGGGACCAGAGAATCTGGAGAAAATCCATCCCTGCGCCGATTTGGCTGTTGACATTGATGTACTGTCAGAAAAATCTATAGAACTGTTCAAAAGCAAATGATAATTTTAAAACTTCAGTTCTGTAGGATCATTGGAATGATCATTTTTGTGCTAATTTCATCCACATAGTTATGCAAGTCAGGATTCTCAACTTAGATGTAATTATAACAAGACTTTATTGAGCATATTTAAATTTGAAACGTATCGGTCTAATGAAGGTAAAAGTGTCAATGGACTCTGATATTAAAATAGTGAAATAATTACTAAACTGATTCATAGACAGTGTAACTTAATTAATCATTACTTCAACTAACTGATTTAATATTATGTTAGTAAAAATATTTGTTTTTATTTAAACATGTACTTTGAATTACTGTAATTTTATTTTAATGTATTTATTGAACATGATGTGCTTGTTAAGTTGTTTAATTTGTATTCTTCCCTTCAAGATTTTGAGAAATGTTGGATGGGAGGGGGGAGCATAATGATTTGCCACGTCTCAAAAGGAGGCATCAAAAGGAAAAGGTTGGGAACCCATAACCAGAAGCCTCCATAATCATGTTTTCTCCCATCTTCCAAATAACACTTGTCACCTAGCAAATCTTGTCACAAATCCTCGAAGGAATTCACATGCAGCATAAACCATACAATTTTTTTCCCCCTCTCCATGTAAGAAGTATGAACTGTCACAACACTAGTATGAAGTGAAATGAACACAGTTTATCATCATTTTTTAATCTGAAGACATAATGAAAAGATTAGCTATTATAATTTAGAAGCATTTGCAAAAATACAATTTCATTAAATTAGGTTAATTACCTCAGAATTAGTTTCAAGGAATTGCTTCCTCATTGTCAGCTGATTGCATCAGTTGCTATTCACCTAATTTAATGAAATTGTGTATTTGCAACTGCTTTTAAACTTACTGATGAGGAAATGCTTCCTTGAAATTAGTTCTGAGGTAATTAACCTAATTTAATTATTGTAGATTTGCAACTGCTTCTGAACTATTACAGTGTATTATATTAAGTAAAAATTGAAGCTAGTAACATCAAACCAACAGAAAACACAAGCTGATGATGTCTTAAAATAGATTGTAAAAGACGTCCTAATTTGATTATACTTACAAAGATAAGTGCAGATTTGTCACAAAAAATGTATTGTTATATTAATACAGTTCATTGTATTCAGTACAGCTTGTGAACACAAATTCAATACTTTGACTAAAACCCTTATTAAAGAAAGATTAAGAAATAACCACAGAACTGCTTAAAGCTGAACAACCGGTAGTTTACTCTATGTCATAGTACTTATATATATATATATATATATATATATATATATATATATATATGTATTACACTCACATGGCTTTCTCTACCTATTTTGCAGCAAGCTATTCTTACAAAAGCTTAATCTTCCAGTTATTTCATACAAACTGAGATAAACATTAGCAAATATATATATTTCCTTGTAGGTATATGGGGAATAAGGAAGTGTATTAGGCTAAAGTGAGACAAATCTTTTAAAAGCCAGTCGCCATGTGTTCATATTGAAATTAGGTTCTCTTTGCATTGCCAGGAGTACAGGGAGGGAAGGAAAGACAAATGACGACTTACCAATTGAGAAATGTATATGCATTGGAAAATTTACACCAGTAACAAGGATATCCCAGACACAGTTTACTCCACAAAAAAAAATGTATGTATGTATGTATGTATGTATGTATGTATGTATGTATGTATGTATGTATGTATGTATGTATGTATGTATGTATGTATGTATGTATGTATGTATGTATGTATGTATGTATGTATGTATGTATGTATGTATGTATGTATGTATGTATGTATGTATGTATGTATGTATGTATGTATGTATGTATGTATGTATGTATGTATGTATGTATGTATGTATGTATGTATGTATGTATGTATGTATGTATGTATGTATGTATGTATGTATGTATGTATGTATGTATGTATGTATGTATGTATGTATGTATGTATGTATGTATGTATGTATGTATGTATGTATGTATGTATGTATGTATGTATGTATGTATGTATGTATGTATGTATGTATGTATGTATGTATGTATGTATGTATGTATGTATGTATGTATGTATGTATGTATGTATGTATGTATGTATGTATGTATGTATGTATGTATGTATGTATGTATGTATGTATGTATGTATGTATGTATGTATGTATGTATGTATGTATGTATGTATGTATGTATGTATGTATGTATGTATGTATGTATGTATGTATGTATGTATGTATGTATGTATGTATGTATGTATGTATGTATGTATGTATGTATGTATGTATGTATGTATGTATGTATGTATGTATGTATGTATGTATGTATGTATGTATGTATGTATGTATGTATGTATGTATGTATGTATGTATGTATGTATGTATGTATGTATGTATGTATGTATGTATGTATGTATGTATGTATGTATGTATGTATGTATGTATGTATGTATGTATGTATGTATGTATGTATGTATGTATGTATGTATGTATGTATGTATGTATGTATGTATGTATGTATGTATGTATGTATGTATGTATGTATGTATGTATGTATGTATGTATGTATGTATGTATGTATGTATGTATGTATGTATGTATGTATGTATGTATGTATGTATGTATGTATGTATGTATGTATGTATGTATGTATGTATGTATGTATGTATGTATGTATGTATGTATGTATGTATGTATGTATGTATGTATGTATGTATGTATGTATGTATGTATGTATGTATGTATGTATGTATGTATGTATGTATGTATGTATGTATGTATGTATGTATGTATGTATGTATGTATGTATGTATGTATGTATGTATGTATGTATGTATGTATGTATGTATGTATGTATGTATGTATGTATGTATGTATGTATGTATGTATGTATGTATGTATGTATGTATGTATGTATGTATGTATGTATGTATGTATGTATGTATGTATGTATGTATGTATGTATGTATGTATGTATGTATGTATGTATGTATGTATGTATGTATGTATGTATGTATGTATGTATGTATGTATGTATGTATGTATGTATGTATGTATGTATGTATGTATGTATGTATGTATGTATGTATGTATGTATGTATGTATGTATGTATGTATGTATGTATGTATGTATGTATGTATGTATGTATGTATGTATGTATGTATGTATGTATGTATGTATGTATGTATGTATGTATGTATGTATGTATGTATGTATGTATGTATGTATGTATGTATGTATGTATGTATGTATGTATGTATGTATGTATGTATGTATGTATGTATGTATGTATGTATGTATGTATGTATGTATGTATGTATGTATGTATGTATGTATGTATGTATGTATGTATGTATGTATGTATGTATGACAAACAGTGTGCCTTAATGATATCTACCATTTTTGTTGTGTTTAGTCTATCTCTTATGGTTACCAGCTATGGAAAAGTCTTTCAGAATAAAGAGGTCTTCAGAGGCTATTCCCAGGAAATTTAAGATGTATATTAGCCATCTCCTTTGAGGAGGGAACGCTGAAACAGGATGCTGGATTACAATTTAGTTCTGTATGGAAACCAGCCATCAACACTGAAATCAACCCGCTCAAGAAACACAAAAACACACAATCCAAGCAGCAGCCAAAATATGTGAGTTTTCTACGACATCTGTGCCACCCAGTGCACAGTATATACACAGGCCATTTATCCGATTCAGTTACGTATCATCCTGATGATGGGAGAGATGTAAGCTCCCGAAATGTTGCTGGCACCACATCACACCACCTGGCTTGAAGCCTGAGAACACCTAAAGTATATACATTTTATTTGTCATGAAAATATCTTAATTTTAATCAAAATCATTAAGAGCCAATTCTGAGAAAATCAAAATTTTTTAAAAATGCTCCATTTTAAGAGTAGTTAGGATGGTGAGATTTCCCTAGATAAGCATTAAGATGGAAAATAATGAATAATGATAGAAACGTTTTGTTTATCCCAGTTTCTCAAAGTATTCTCTCTGGCGTTGTATGCAGCGTTCCATCCTCTGGAACCACTTCTGGAAGCATCCATGCCACTCAGTTTCTGGCACTACAGATAACTCCTCTTTGTATGCTATAACAGTGTCTTCAAGGCTAGAAAGTTGGCGATATCGAAGCAGGTTCTTCACATTGCACCAGATCACAACTACAGGGTAGATGAATCAATAGTTTTGCCTCTGTTCCTTGCAGAAACTCCTAGTTATGTTAGTGGCTTTGTCACTGAGCTGTTTGTTTACCCAGTCCACAAGATTGGAACCAGCTGTGGTCATATCCATTATGAGATAAACAAGACTTCCTGCTATCTTCAGTGACATATAAGAGATTCAACACAGCCTGGTGGGAAATGTTAGAACTAAAGTCGGAGAGATCCATAGTGATCCTTGATGGCTGCTTTACCTCATGGCATCTTCGTCACCCTGTTGCCACTTCATCCTACCCATGGCTGCAGCACCAAACCTCTCCTTCGCTGGGCAGGGGTTCCTCTCCTAAATCATTGTCAACTTCATCTTTGTTGTTTCTAAAGTCACTGTGATTGGCATTATCAATTACAATCACTCTAGGATTACTCGGCACCAACTGAAACTGCATTGAGGAATGCTTGTTACATCTTGCAACACAGTTACTGATGTAGCATGAATCTACTGGTAGACACACCTCTTATCAGCTGAGACAATGCCCTTGACTGTCAGGGATTACTATGGATATCCCCGGCTTAAACCTTCCTATGCTCCTTTGCTGGGCCAACATAGGACAAAGAAACTTTCAGTCAGCTGGAAAACTCGCTGAGGGACAGATCTATCTTCAAAAAGCACTGCAAAGCTTTACTGTATAGCTGCCAAAGGTAGACAAAAATGGGGGTTTCTTTAGGCTTGGGGTGAGTCTAAATTGTTATTATTGTGAAAACCCACGTCATAATTGGGACAATCAGGCGTTTACTTTATTACTAGATTCTGTTCAAATTGTGTTTCATTGCCTGTAACTTATGAGTCAGATTTATTAACTGTAACTTTTGCAACTTACACCTGCAACTTAAAAATATACCAAATGTAATTTATTTTAGCTAAAGCATTAAGCGTAAAATCAGATATGTATATATTTAATGACTGCCTGTTTAAAGAACTTATTCTAATAAATTGTGAAACTCTGCCAGTGTTTCCTTGCAGTTTCCTGGAAACTTTCTTCCTAGGTCTTTAAGAAAACTTGTTTTTTTAAAGTTTACCTCTGGGTTTTGTACATTAGTTTTGCCTAGGGTAACGACAGTACATCATGATGCAACAAAATGCTGCTTAGTGTGGTTTTTGGATGCTTTTCTTGGAATTTTTGCAACACTTTCAGAAGGCAAACTTATGTGTACCATTTTGCAATAAAAATTTTCTGATTTTGCAAGTACAACTGTTGCCAAGTGACCAATTGTGGAGAAGAAAGAAAGAGCCTTTTTTTGTTCTCTTGACCTTGGTGAGAGATTGGTCATCTGGGAAACACCCAAATGGAGGACTGATGTTTTGTTTCCGAGTCAAACTGATACATCCATGTTTTATCACCCATAACAATATATGAAACATGAGAAGACTTTCTGCAGTTAAATCTTTGCCTATGGAACTTCTATGCTTCAGATAAATTACGGAGCATGAATCTTAAAGATTCCCCCTACAAAAGTTTTCATCAAGGCAAATTAATTGGATGGTCTCAGGGTAAAAGGGAGTAAGTCATTTTCATCAATTTTACATGAGAGCCAAAAAACTAAACTGAATATCCTAAAAGGTTACAAAGAATTAATACATGAACCATCTGAAACAGTTAATTTTCAAAATCTAGTATATTGTTTTCAGTTATTCCCTTTTACCCAGAGATGCACATTACAAAATACTGTAATTTATTGAAAGGGAGAAATAAATTGATAAAAATGACTTATTCCCTTTCACCCTGAGACCATCCAATTGTTAATGCCAGCTATATGTTCCTGTAGGATGATCTTGGATCTTTCCTAAACATTGTTTTCACAGTGTCATATTTTACTGAGTTGCACTATTGTTGGTCTGCCACTCTTCTCTTCATCTTTAAGAGATTGCCACCCCCTCTTGAATTCTACAAAACAGTGGAACACAATGACACAAGATAGAGAATAGTCCCCAAAAGCCCCCCTTCCCTCCTCAAACATTCAAGTGCCTGTTTCATTTAAGCCACATTTGAAGTTGTACAAAAACATTGCACAAAAATCCTCTCCCTAAATCTCAATTTCACTTGCAAGAATGTTCACACTTCCCATACTTCAAACACAAAATGATGGCAAATGAGTGATGCAGCAATGCTCTGCCTGCTATCATTGCATTACCAATGAGTCAGCTATATCAACACAGTAACAATGTTTCCCAAGGGTGGCCAATACTCAGTATCTCGATCTATAATTGGTGAGAAATTACCTTGTGGTTGACATTCCTGCTGACACGTGGCTGTCTCATTATGCTGTTGCTACATTTACTCACTTTCAGTCTGCAGCAGTGCATGTTCCATTGCTTCCGCTAAAATGCTTCTTTCCATGCATTTTCTATCACACTTCTCGTATGTTGAACTATTTTTGCCCATTTCTCACTAGTTACATCTATTCCTTTCAACATTGGGTCCTGTGCTTCACTAAACCTAAAAATTTTGTTATTTTAGCTACCGTAACCTCACTCGTTTATCACAGCTGTAAGATGTTTCCAATCACGGTGTATCACGATAGTTCTACGATGAGAACAAGAGGAATGTCCGTGATATATAAAAGGTAGCAATGATTATAAATGTAAATCCTTACAGAATCACTGTGTATAACACAACCAAACTTTTCACAGGCTGAAATGAATCAGATTGCAAACAATCAGATCAGCTGTGCATGAGAATGCAGGCGTAAATTTCCACTGAACCTGCAGGTGTTGCAACGCTGATGACATGATGTCTCTAATGGTAATGCACTCCTACACTATGATTGGTCAGCAACCTGACGAGCCCCTGCAAGCAGTGACACACCCCACAAGCAATCACAAGGAAATTTCTCAACAACCATAGTGACCCTCATAAGTGAAGCTTTAATTTTCTCACTTATACTAACCTGAATGACACTACTTCTTACCTTAAAATGTTATCTTAAAACTGCAGTTGTCTTACAAAGCTTAACATTTAAAGAGTCACTTTCAAGAACTGCAGCAGCTTATGCAGCAGGAGTAGTACTTCAAGGCCACACATACATCTGAGTATCCTGAGCTATAACAATTACTTCCAATGTGATCTATTGTTACTTAGCTTGGCACCACTGTATTTAATATGTTCAGTTTTGGTTAGTATTCCAGTTATGGGGCACGTGTAAGGACAGCATTTTTGTCATGTCAGCTGTATAAAGGAGACTGACAAAGTAACGATATAGAAGTTCAAATTACAGGTTACAAAATATATTAATAACATACATGTTATGATAAAGTTTGTTGTTTCCAAGTGTAATGTATAACAACGAAATGATGCAGAAAAGTTCATGAATATTGGCACTGCAAGGAAATATTCAAAGGACCACAGACAGGGAAATTTCAAGTATCACGGTTTTCCCACTCTCTGTCAGTTGCTCTGACCATAGAGCTGCTGTGACATGTCACTATGCCATACTGATTGTTTTTAACCCAGTTCAACCAACCAGTATGTCTCCCTTCAGAGAACTTAATAGTGACTTACCTTCGTAAGTAGTTAGTATTCGCGTAATATTAACATAGTTATTGCCAACTATCCAGGCTGTTTTTATTATAATGGTAACACTCCTCTCTTTTATAAATGATAATTGCATTTTATAAGCAGCCTTTTAAGATCTGATACTACCAATTTTTGTGTCACATATGCTGAAATCCCTCCTGGTAGCACAATAAAAATGTAATAAAGCAAATCCTTGGCTAGTAATAGATTTCTAGTAAATATTTCATGCTCTTTATAACAACAACTATAAATAAAAATTGTTACAAAAAACAAAACTTACATCCTACAGCCACATAACATGAATAAGATAATTTACTTGACAGAGTTTACTTTACATTTCATGTCTCTATGGTTGAGCCTCTTGCTCATTTACTGCTGGTTACTAGTGGTGCAATATTTTAAATCTGCATGCTATGAATTTTATTGCAGACCAGTGAATGGGAACCATTATCATAATGATATACAAGGGCCATTCAGAAAGTAACAAATAATTTGGCATAACTAAATAATAGTGAAACATATAAACACAAAACTTTACTTACAAAGTTACAGTACCTTGCTCTATTTCTCAACGTAATCTCCATTCTGTCAAGATATTTATTGTCCCATGGTACCACCTGTTAATGCTGTTGTTATGTTTTTCTACCGCCAAAGAACTTATTCGTTTTCATGAATGCACAAAATGTTCGGTTAATAGAATTTTATAGGCAAATAACAGAAGTGTATGGTGATAATACAAGAATGAATCTTGAGTGAGGAAATGGCTCATAATCAAGGAAGACCCAGTGGGCCCAACAAGGTCAGAGTGCAAGTTCATCAATCGTTATAAAGGAATTGAAAGCAAATGATGAAAGAATTCAGAAAAACCGGTAATTCACTTTGGCTACCATACATGACTTTTTGGGAAGAAAAGATTTTGCAACCGGTGAAAAATTCAAACATCTTAGCTCAGATCTTTAGCGGTGGAAGTTATCATAGCATTTAAACACCAGTACCATGTTACAATAAATACCTTGATAAGAATAATGATTACGTTGAGAAATATTGCAAGGTAATGTAGCTTTATAAATAAAGTTTTGTGTTTATATCTTTTGTTATTACTGAGTTATTCCAAAACGTCCGTTACTTGCTGGATTGCCCTTGTTATATACAAGAGAAACTCTGGCCTATAATAGCACTGTATATACAATTCTTAAGTTACAATAAAATAGAATCAAATGCTTTATCATGACCATGGAGCAACTCTGCCACAGAGTTGTAAATGCCACCCTTGTCATGGTCATACAGTTTGCCTGTACATTTTATGTGCAAACTGTAGAAGTGGTTGGATGGTATCCAATGTTAAATGCTTGATAATGAAATCATTCATTTTCTTGCCCTCCAATGTTTTGCTGGGAGGTTGTAATCTTCTGCAAAAGTCGGACAATGTAGAAGATGATCATGATCTATTTCTTCATTAAGGTTACAGAAAAGAACACTTAAAGGAACCAATTTGAACAAAATCATGCGATGAACTAAGGGGAAGGGCTGATATACTTGGTAGAGTTACTGACTGATTTAGCATTTCTTCCACTTCTTATACTCCCTCTTTAAAATTTTCTATCCAGTTACTCTACTGAACTCGTTTTCTTCGACCCAGATGGTATTGGAGAATTCAAAGCCTAGGGGATCATTTCAATTTCTTTACTATAAATACTTCCTAATACTTGGGTGACGTAACCGCCAAATACATGGTGCCCAATACCTAACAGTTACAATTTGTTTAATACACTCCAATATGAACCTTGGGAAAAAGAAATTTAATACTCTACAGAAGTTGGCAAGCACGTAACAGCATATTATCCATCCTAAGAATATCATGATTAGTTAGGTTCTTGATGGGCCACTTGTATGAGGGGGAAGAGTTTAAGGGGCATTGTGACAGGGAGATGAGCAATAAGAGGACTAAAGTGACTTAAGATTAGACAAAAAACATAGTGCATTAGGTTGCTTTACCAGGATAATAGTTGCCCTCCGTGGTGTAACGGTTACCATGCTAACTTCATATACCCAAGGTTGCGGGTTCAAACCCGGCGGAGGACGATGGATTTTTTCGAGTGTAAAAATCCTTAGCATGGCTTCCTTCGGAATCGAAGTAAAGCCGTTGGTCCCGTGTCGTATATTTGCGACACGTAAAAGAACCTCAAGCCTGATAGAGAGGCCTCTGAACAAAATTAAGCGGTCCTTTCACGCCCAATTTAGAATGGGATGCTGAGAACCACAGTAGTTAAAGAGCATCCATAAATAACACGCCTTTTCCATTTACCAGGATAATACCTTCTGCCATCATGTGGCACATACCACCTTCAGAATCTGCTTATATACCTGGATAACATTACCATTTCAATGCTGTTGTGATGGTGCCACACCATCCAGCAGAAAACTTAACATCAGAGATTAGCTGAAAGGTTTGACAACAAATAACATGAGGTAATATGTAATTAATCTTTCATGAAACAGAGAAACTTTCTGAAAAATATCATAATTTTCTATAATGAATACATATATTTAAAACATGCATTCCAAAAATAAGGTCTTGTTGGGGACTGATTTTAATAGTGTTTCTTAGTTCAAGTAATGAGGGATTGTAGATGACAAAAGAAATCACAGGAAATGTGTAAAACAGATGTTTAATAAAAAATGAATTTCTTTTAAAGTAAATAATAAAAAAACCAATTAAGCTTAAAAATGAAAAGCATTAACATAGGATTATAATTAGGAAATGTTAATAATTTCAGTCCCAATTTGCTTTTGTTCAAAACCAGTTTTTTTAAACTGAAAGGCATACTCAGAAATAGCTAAAACATTAGAAACTATTGCTACCTGATCTCTATTGGCTAAAGCACTGCATATCACTGCCATGATTTCAGTTCTTTTTTTGTTTTTTTGTAGTGTTTAACACCCACTTTTATTACTTGTGGCACCGCAGGCAATGACATTGGTGATACATAGAATGCAGATGGAGCAGCAGTGGAATGCGATGGTGGGGGAAATCGGAGAACCCAGAGAAAACCTGCCCCTGCACCGCTTTTTCCACCACAAATCTCACTTGTGTTCGCTTGGGATCAAACCCGGGCCACCTAGGTGAGAGGCACGTGGTCTAACCATTCCCATGGTATGGCCCATGATTTCAGTGTTCGAGATTACCTAGATGTGAATCCTTAGTGTTGTACTACTGAGACAATGGTAAAATATGGGCCAGCACACGTAAAACAAATGTTGGCTGACATGATGCTATACATGGCTGCATTTTAGTTAACTGGAATTTTATTAAACCTTTTTTATGTATATAATTTAGATTACACAAATATTAACAAATATAATTAAACCATGGCTAGGGGCTGTTTTTTCACGTGTGTGTTAATATGATGAATCAGACCAAAAATCGTGGGGGGGGGGGGGGGGGGCAGTTTTCATAATGAAATAATATGAATTCTAAACTTTAGGAAAATATATTGTTTTTCTACTTGGCACATGTTAACCAATTGAGGCTTTAAATGGGCAGTTGCATGCTTATTAGCAGGCAATCCCAACTTTAAATCTTGTCTTCTTGCTAGCTTTTTTCTAACACCTTTCCACTCAAAATGCTCTGTGCGATAGAATACTAATTTGTTTCAAAATGTTTATAATACCTCTCCAAAATATTATATAGTTTTCCGAAATATTGCTGTAAATTTGGAAACAAATTATTAAATTCTGAAACATCAGGAGCATACAGAGTATGAGAAGTACACGTTTTTCTACAATAACTAAGGTTATTAGCATAGCTCGGGCAGGTATTTCTAACACTTTTAATGCAATTCTTGACTATAACTTGGTCTTGAGCTATATGGCAACGGTCATGCATCAGTTATTGTTTAGTTGTCTGACTTGTACTGCCTACTGTCCTCACTTTAGTCAACTATTAGGAAATTTAGCAGAGCTGCTCTGGGTCACTAGCACCATTTCCTTAAAGGCAAGGATCTGTTGGAGCTATTCTTGGTAATTCCAATATCATTTTGCAAAAGGACCTATGAATTTGATCTACACATTCCCACCCTTTTTCAGTCCCCCAAACCTCTATTACATGCATCATTCTTGATTCCACTGTTGCTGTATATATATTCTATCTAGACAGTTTACTCTCATATTTGGTGTCTTCTTTAAGGATGTTCTTATGTTATTTACAGCTAATTTCCTCTTACCTAGCACATTTTACCTTTGCTCTGTTTTCTATTGCTATTTAGTCTAATTCCTAAGTAATCAAATTTGTTTGCAACTTTGAATTTTCTCCCCTCTAACGACCACCCCTCTTCTCTGCTGAGTTTATTCTCATTCTTACAACCCCATTTTTTGCAGTATTTCTCTGTTGCTTTTATTGCTTTCTTTAAACCTCCACTTGTAATGAAGTTCTTGATATGATAAAGTGCAGTTCTACGAGTGAGGTTGTGATGTACAGTAAGGGCTGCTAATGTGAGAAATTAAGACAGGATTTGTGTTTGATGCCTCAGTGAGTGAAGTTGGGGGAAGAAGAAGCTGCTTTGCATGTGTTACATCATGATGAATGTACAGTGACAGTGACAATTGCACTTCATCACATAGTAAAGTAGACCGTGACAAATGAACAAATTGTGTTAGAAGTGGAATTCAAATATCATGATGGAGAAAATATTTAAAAAAACTATTGGCTGGAATGGTGGCAACAGAAATGAAGAAACAGAGAGTGAATTAAAAGTATAAATTTCAGAATGGAACAGTTGACGACAGAAACAAAATCTGGAATAGTAAATATGGAAATTGAAATAAAGAGTGGGAAGACAGGAAAAATAGAATCAAACTGAACTCTTAAATAGCAGCATATCTATATTTGAGGGTCTCTGCATCTTTGATCCCAGAGTAGTTACTGTAAGAGACATACTCAGGTGTGCTTCAAAATGTCAAAATGATCCTGATATGCAGGGTGTGAAAATTCTAATATTAGTTTTGGTGAATTGAAAGACTCTGCAACCAGATGTTGCAGAATACTCCAGGATAGTGATCTATCCACTGTTCGCAGAAAGAAAAGTGTTTTAAAGCAATATGGAAGATATGCTCAAATGCTGATTCTGAAAGGTTCTTTTCTCCTATAATAATATTATCAGAGATACAAGAACAAGCTTTAAAGAGGGAACTAAGACTACATGGCTATTCTGATTACCATTCCTACAACACCAGGGGATCACAAAACTTACATCTCCATCAAAACAGTCTGCCTTCAGAGCATATCACACCAAGGTTTGTCCTTTACAACAAATTACCAGATAATTGAAGATTACTAAACCATACATCAAGTCAAGAAACATTTATTAAATCATGTTTTATAGTGTTGACAAGTTCATGTCCACATTTTAGGCCCATGCCTTAAAAAAAAAAAAAAAAAAAAAAAGAGTAATTTGTCAACTCTCTAGTTTAAAATTTCTATTTTGATAGTGTACATATTAGAATAAGTTGTGACATAATGTAAATTGAGTGTGTTGTTAATCTGTCGCTTGGCGAAGCCTTCGAATGTTTGTAATTCTTTTGCTGCATAAAACCTCTATCTAGCTATTTTCATTTTAAAGTTAAATACCCGAAAACCTGTTAAATGCTTACTTCGTTGAAATTCAGTAAAGAAGTGTGTAGATTAATCCTGTGCTCTGATCTCTTGTGTTTTATTCCTTTGTTTTATGTATTACATTTGAATATAACACTGATAAATGTTTGACATGAATCAACATGAAAATACTGAGTGGTTAATTGGCTTTGTGTGTGTGTGCCAAAATACCTTAATATTTTTTAATTTGTTCTTTAACTCTACAATTATGAAAATTGTATTAAAAGTAACACACGTTTTGGAGAAAAATAAAACTGCTTTTGACCAAATAATAAACACTTTTTGTGTGTCTCTAATCATGGCTAAGTAGCAAATTAGATAACGGATTACATGAAATTAAACATTTGTTGCAACTGCTATTTGCTTATGATAAGCAGAATTTAAAATGTGGACACATAGGTCTGAAAAATGTCTCTTGTAGTTCTTCTGTAAATATTGGAAACAAAGCTGAAAGTAAAGTACAAAAAACAATCACGAACTAAATTAGAATACATTCCTCTCACATAAGTCCAAGTAACAAACACTTTAGTAAAACATGGATTAATTAAAAAGCTAAGGACAATAATCTATATCTTACATGATCCAGTAATTAGTGATTATGAACAAAACATTACAATGATTAGGACAATTTTAAAAATTAACGTAAATTTTCATGGTTTATTTGCCGATGTTTTAGCAGTTTCTTTTGTCATTCTACAAAAACCACTTGGAAGGTTACCAAGTTAGAAGTTGAATATATGCAGGGTACAAATGATATAACTTTAGTAATCAAAATTTGTTATTATTCCTGTTACTCCAGACTTTTGCTAATTCTAATTACAGGCAAAATCAATTCACATTAATGTTTTACTGCATTCTTGTTTGCTCTGATTGTACAATTTAAACTCAAATGAAATCAAAATATTTAAAGCATGCTGAGAACAGTCCCTATAAACATAGGGATGGATACTACATCTACT
Source organism: Hymenopus coronatus (assembly GCA_030762935.1). Taxonomy (NCBI): domain Eukaryota; kingdom Metazoa; phylum Arthropoda; class Insecta; order Mantodea; family Hymenopodidae; genus Hymenopus; species Hymenopus coronatus. Next base: position 133,797,033 of record CM060886.1, read on the forward strand.
GGCTCTAATTTTACAAAAGACGGTGTGATTCAAGGCATACCTGGGGGGAGAACGAGGAGGAGTGCGATACCGTGGAGAAGCCCGCCTTCGCGGAGAAAATTCCCGCGTACTTCGAGGAGAATGAGCCCTGGGTGTAGGTGAGCGTGAAAATGACCTAGATCGAGACCTGGAATTTGCAAACAATAAACGTATTAACTTTATTCACTGGGCTATTTAAATTTTAAATTTCCAAAACACATACAAATGTCATTTTTATATCCCTCATACAAAAATTAAGAAAATTTTCAAGTATTTTGATCTAATACTCATGCAAAAATTACATTTCTGTAAGTTTTCTTTTATGACAGTAGTGGAAACAACACAATTTTGCCACTACATACATTGCTCTTTTCTATATTCGCTAGTTATACTCTTAACGAATAGGAACTAATATTTTGCTACATGTGTGTTCTATTTTGATCTTGTTTGACAACACATTTCTTATCTCATCAAATAGTATCCAAACTTCTGAGTTTTACATGAGCATGCATTACTATAATGTGGGAGTTTAAATTTGAGGTTCAGGGAAAGATTGTGATCTTGCTGCGTGGGAGTGGATGATAAGAAATGACAACAAAATAGATAATAGGAAAGATGATTCAGGAGCAATTGGTGGTACAAATGGCAGGGGAAACCAGAGTATCCAGAGAAAACCTGCCCAGAAACCTCTTCATAGACCACAAAACCCACATGCAGTCCCCTGGGATCGAACCCAGGCTGCTAGGTGAGAGGCAAGCAGTCTTAATCCTTGGCCAAAGTGCCACTTGGATTCAAAGTAAAAAATCTTATGTGTTCCATTCACATGACTTTCTCTACATCTCTGTAACAAATTATTGTTGAAAAACTTATATCTACTTCTTGCTAATCAATTAGCATAAATGGTCTTATTACTTGCTCTCTTGTAAGTAGAAGGGAAATAAGGGAATACACTAGACTAAAATGATAGTCAAATCTTTTAAAAGCTGGTTGCCAAGTGGAGAAATCCATTTCTTTGCACTACCAGGAATTGACAAATTTCCATATGTTTAAAGTATTTTAAAACTGAAATCAATAACATGGAATATCTGAAACATGGTCAACTCCACAAAAAAAAAAACTATATTGACATAAATTGTGTGTTTTAACGAGATCTACATTTTTTTTTTTTTTCTTTTTTTTTTCTTTTGTCTATTTCTTATGGTCTACCAGTTATGCAAAATTCATCCACAATAAAGAAGGCTTCAGAGGCTATTCCAAGAAAACTCAAGATATACATTTTATTTTCCATGTAAATATCTTTAATATACAGTATATTGATCAATATCGTTGAGAGCCATTGTTGAGAAAATCAACATTTTCGAAATGTTTTCCATGTAAAGGGTAGTTTGGATGTGAGGAACTTTTCTCAAAATCTTCATATCCCAATTCTGGAAAAAACTAAACTTAAATACCAAGTTAGGTATTTTACTGACTTGTTTTTGAGTTATTGTGTTCACATGCACACGCGCACGCACACCCCCACACACACATGGACCTTTTTCTAAAAATTATCTTTTTGGATTCAGGCGACCCTAAAACGTGTATTTTTGATGAAATCTTGGTATCGAAATTTTCGGTGGAATGCAATCTTCTCTAAATACTATGTATATAGACATGTAGAGAAAATAAAAAGTAACCTCTGTGTTTCATATGGATATACAATAATTTATGTACATTGCTTTGACCATCACAGAGTTTATTGGTTTCAGAGCGAGGGAAAATCTTTGTCCTTCATATAGATCTGCAATAAGTTGTTTATTGGTTTGCAAGCCAAAGAAAGTCTATGGCCTTCCTACGTCTTCCAAGTACAGCACCAGATTCAAACATTCCATTCTTCCTTTTGTATAACAAGTCAAAACAAGTGCTGGCAAAACTACAGTTAGAGAGTCATTAACACTACCTTTCTTAATAATAATAATATTAATAATATTAATAATAATAATAATAATAATAATAATAATAATAATAATAATAATAATAATAATAATAAAGATGTGCTCCAGTCACATAACTTTCTCAAGATGTTCAAACTATAAAGTATTCTTACAAAAGATTATTCTTTTTCACCTGCAGTGCCACAAGTAGAAAAAGCAGGTGTTAAACACTATTAAAAAAAAAAAAAAATAGAGATTATTCTTTTCTCTACATCACGCTAATCGAGATAAATATTAACATATTTGCTCTTATTACTTGACTCCTTGTAAGTAGAAGGGAAATAACAGAATACATTTGCCAAAAGCGAATCAAATCCTTTAAAAGCTCATCATTATGTGAAATAATTCAGGTTCTGTTTGCTTTGTATGTCCCATTCAGAAAAGTTTAAGTATTTTAAAGCTGAAACCCATAACAAGTAATCTCTCACAAACAGTCAGTGTATGAAATACATTATGTCTTTTAACAATATCTACATTTTTTGTGTAGTACATTTTTTTGTCTATCTCTTATGGTTTAAGCGTTATTTAACATTATGCGAAACTCAACCAAAATAAAGAGCTCTTCAGTGGCTATTTTCAGAAAATACAAAGTATACATTTTATTTATGATGTGAATATCCTTAATATACAGTATTTTAATCAAAACTATTACAACCATTTATGAGAAAAATAACAATTTTTGAAAATTGTTCCATTTAAAGGGTATTTGGGTGGGGACACTTGAAAATCTTTGCCATATCCTTGGAAGATACTGAACTTGAATACAAAGTTTGGTACTTAATGGTCTTTTAGTTTTTTTTACTTTCTCTACATGTACTATGTATAAAGAAGATATTGCATTCCACCCAAAAATTTGATACCAAGATTTCACTGGAAATATACATTTCAGGGCCCCCTGTATCCAAAAAAGCATTTTTAGAAAAATGAATATCTGTGCGTGCATGCATGCATGAGTGTGTGACCCCGACGACATTATTGTCAGCATAAGTGAGCAGTAAGTTAGTTATTAAATAAAGAAGATGGAAACAAAATAAGAAGCCACAGTGGAGAAAATATATAACAAAATGAAATCCAGCATAAAGAAAATGGATTGAAAAATGAAAACAGGAGTGGAAGAAATGAAATTCAGAATGGAGATGATGTGGGAGAAAATGAAAACTGGAATAGAAACCGCAGTAGAGAAAATAGAAAACAAATTGGAATCCACATGGAGAAGATGGAATTTGGCATGGAGATGAGAAAAATAAAAATAAAAACTTGAATTCTGTGGAGACCTGAAAACGGAACTTTCTGGCAAAATCGACAAACAACTGGCTGGCGTGAAGAAGGAAGTGGAACAATGAAAGACCACAACCAATGCCATAACACCCTGGAGGAAAGGGATTAAAATAGTGCCAAGGAACTAGACTGTCAAGGAACATGGTAGAAAAGTTGCATGACAGAAAGTTGAAAGATTTGAAGGTCAAGACAACTGGATACAACTCAACATTCAGGTGCATCAAGCCACCCAAGTACAAGGTGTCAACCTTTGAAGTCTTTCGCCAACAGTTCGCAGCCATCACCACCCACAACCAATGGTCAGCAGAAGAAGCAGCATACTTGATATCAAGTCTCCACAGGTGGGCAGTTGAAGTACTGAATGCATTTCTGACATCTGCGAAATCCAAGGAGATCTGGGAGGCCCTCAAGAAGCGCTTCAGGAAACAACACCTGGCTGCAGCCTACCTCAGTCAACTTAAGGCGAGACAATATAGAGTTCACCCTAGCCATTGAACTGCTTGTGAACAAAGCCCTGGTGAATCTGCCACCAAGCTTCAAGTTCCAGGAAGCTGCCCATTCCATCGACAGAGTGCATGATGCCAAGTTACAACACCTGATGCTCGGCAACTACAAGACGATCCACGATGCATAAACGGCAGCACTTTGAATGGAGGTGGCCAAGACCCAGCTGCACCATGTCAAGGACCAGTTGTATTCACTATGACAGGGAGAAGCAACCCAGAGATGATGATGACCTTCAGGTGGTGTGTGCTGGGGATGTGGTGAACCAGGTCACCTATAAAGGACTATCTGTACCAAGACGATCAGGCAGAAAATGAGTAAGGACCAGCATGGCAAGGGGCTGGTACAAGGGAAACTGTGCCAGACACTCATAGACACAGGTGCAGCCATGACTGTAATCAGACCTGGCATGGTGATGGGCTAGCCAACACGAACACCCAGTTGGCCCTACCAACTAGTCAACATTTTGCCAGTTGAGAAGGAGGCCCTGCTGGAACTGACACTGGGACGGAGCACTGTGTGCCTGTGGGTGTTCATTACAAGGCTGACTGAGAATCTCATACTGGAATTGGATGTTCTCAGGAGCCATGAGGCAACAGTCGATGTTGGCCAGAGGGTTTTGCGACTGCCAAGATATGTTGCTCTGGAGCCCATAAGAACATCTGGGGATCTGCAGGGTGATCCTGAAGGATGTTTAGTTGTGCCTGCGAGAAGCAAGGTGGTGGTGAAGGTGCACCTGAGGGTTTTGCAACTCTGCCAAGATGTGTTGCTCTGGAGCCCACAAGAACATCTGGGGATCTGCAGGGTGATCCTGAAGGATGTTTAGTTGTGCCTGCGAGAAGCAAGGTGGTGGTGAAGGTGCACCTGGAGATTCAAAGGTCATGGAACTTGGTATTGGACCAAAAGACATTACTGCATGGAGATGTGTTGCCCTCCCAGGAGGAAGTACCTGTGATGCTGCTGAACCAAGTGACACCAACCAGGACATCCAGGTTAGGACGATTTCTAAAGTACAAGCCAACTGTCAATGTAACACCGAGCAACAAATCTGAACAGCCAGCACCATCAAAGGACCTGGGGCCCTGGCTGAAAGACTTAATGAAGAGGGCAGCTGACCATATGACTGCATCACAACTGGAAAGTGTCCAGTATCTACTTAACCGATACCAGTCTGGCTTCAGCAAAAGGAACAGTGATTATGGTCACACTGACTGAGTACTGCACAACATCAATACTGGAGACACTCAACCTATCCAGCAGCCACTAAGACGTGTTCCCCTTGCAAAGTAAGGAGAAGTATGGACATGCTAGAGGAAAATCTACGGGAATCATTGAAGAGTCTGTCAGTCCTTGGTGCTCCCCAGTAGTCTTGGTGAAGAGCTGTGAGCTAAGCTTCTGAGTGGACTACAGGAACCTGAATACCATCACCAAAAAGACTGTTTCCCCTTACAACAGACTGACGATACCCAGCGCATGCTTGCTGGTGCCCAGAGGTTCTCTAATTTGGACTTGCAATCTAGATACTAGTAAGTGGCTCTAGATCCCAGAGACAAGGAGAAGACTACATTTTTAACTGGTCAAGGGCTTTTGCAACTTATAGTTATGCCCTTTGGCTTCTGCAATTCGCTAGTCACCTTCCTGCTGGAATCAGTGATGAGGTTTACCTACGATACCTGCCTGCTCCATTTGGATGGATCATCATATGTAATAACTTCCAGATACTTCAAAGGCTGTAGGCAGCTAACCTGAAGTTGAACTTTAGTGCCAACTCTTCTGCAAGGAAGTGAACCTGGGCCCTCAAGACTCACCATCTGGAGTTGTCACAGACTCAGAGAAGCCTCAGGCAGAGACAAATTGGTCTCACCTGAAAGTCAAAATAGGAGCTGCAAAGTTTCTTGGGCCTATGCAGCTACTACCACCGGTTAGTCAGAAATTTCTCAACATTGTGAAACCTCTCACCTTACAGAGCACCGGCCTTAAATGTGAACACAAGAGGCAGAGAGTGTGTTCAAGTCCAGCTACATCATCATTGGCTGTGTTCGATCACAGATCAAGGATGGGCAGGAACAGGTTATAGCCTACTATTGCAAGACACTCTCCAAAGCAGAAAAGATCTACTGCACTACCCAGCGAGAGCTTCTGGCAGTAGTGAAGGTGCTAGAGCACTTCAACAAGTACCTATATGGTCAGCCATTCCACCTGAGGACTGACCACTCTGCCTTCTCTTGGCTGTTAAGTTTCAAGAACCTGGTGGCCCAAAAGCTCCAAGAGTACAACTTTATACCAGAACATCGGGTAGGAAGGAGCCACGCCAATGCAGATGCCATGTCCAGATGACCCTGTGCAGAGGAGTACAGTCACTGCAGAGTAGGAGCATGCCGCATCAGTCCCAGTTATCTCAGCAGTGCCTACCGCTGGATGGGACTGCACAGGGCTAAGGAGACAGCACCTGGCAGACGCAGACTTGGGGCCAATCCTAGGAGAATTGGAGGCAGGAACTAGGCCAACCTGGGAGAACATCAGACCAAGGAGTACTGTGAACAAGTTCTACTAGGACCAATGAGACTCATAAGCTCAAGGATGGGGTGCTGTTCAGAGTACGAGAGACACCTGATGGGAAGACCCAGAGAGAACAGCCAATCCTCCCTCAGAGTAAGATCATGGAGGTGCTGGAAGAAGTACATGCGGGAACTTTGGAAGGACATTTTAGACCCAAACAAACCATCAACAAATTCTAACAATGATATTACTGGCTGAGAATATGGGCAGAGGCTGAGAGATGGTGCCAACAATGTCTATGTGTGCCGCAATCTGCGGTCTACAGACAGGGAGCCAGGGTAGCATGCAGCAGTATAACATGGGAGCACCCTTTGAATACATAGCTATTAATATAACTGGGCCATTCCTTGTGTACAACGGAGACAACCGGTATCTATTGGTCGCCATGGATTACTTCAAGTGGTCGGAGGTGTATACCATACCTAGCCAAGACCATTGTGAACTGCCTCATGGAAAAACTGTTTTGTTGCTGTGGGGTACCAATGGAGCTACACAGTGATCAGATCACCAACTTTGAGTCCAACCTCATGATGTGAACAACACCTCTCCACCCACAGTCAGATGGGATGGCTGAGCAGTACATCAAGACCCTAGAACAACATTTGAGGAAGGTTATGCCAAAGACCAGAGAGACTGGGATGTGAGGGTGTCACTTTTCTTGCTGGTCTACCGTTCAACCCAAAACAACACTGAACTGAACACTGGCCAGTTTGGACTTGGCAGAGAGGTGCATCTACCATGTGACCTAATATTTGGGAGTCTTCCTGGGGCAGAACAGCCTGCAGTCAGCTAAGTGGAGCATCTCGTGACTTCATGACAGTATGAGATGGCACATCAAAACATATAGGTAGCGAATTATTGGATGAAGACCCATTACGACCGACAGGCCAACAGCCAAGGTTTCCAGCAAGGTGATCTAGTGTGGTATATTGCCTGCCCTAACTGGATCAAGGGATGCTGCCCCAAGCTTCAACAACCATAGCAAGGGCCATACCTTGTGGAGAACAGAATAAATGATGTTTACCATATCCAGAAACTATCCTGAAGGAAGAAACTGGCAGTACATTTGAATCATCTAGCCCGCTACAATGACACTGGTCAGGATGACCACCCTGAGGAGGGAACAGTGTGATTGTCATCTTATGCAATAGTTATCATTTTCACCTTATTATGCGAGTCATCGCAGTTTGGATGCATAAACAACATGGAAGAATGGTGCAATGTAACAGGAATCTTCGGGAATGTGACTCTCAATTCTTCTCCAAGCTTCGGGTTCCAGTATCTTCGACAAGTCTCCAGAAAATTTGTGATGTCATTTTCTAGCTATAAAAGGAGGAAGGATTGCAGTGCAATTCAGTCCTGTTCTGTTGTGAATTGTACTGAGTTGTGAGCGACTGGAATGTTAACGCACAGTGGGCATGCGAGCCATGGATGGCATGCAGCCATAAACTATCTACGCGTCAAAGCGCTGAGTGAATTATTTGCAGCAGTGAATTCAAAACTTTATTTGTAACTACATTTTGAGACAATAAAGACATATGTTACACTATCCTCAAGCAGTAAACAGCTGCTTGGAAGCTAAATTGGTACAACACTTTTTATGTTCTATTTGTTCAAAGAGTGGATAAATTTTCATTTTTTATATTATTGGTTATACTATTCAATTTGATACTTGCTGTACACTTGGAAGAGTTATGCACGTAATTTACAGTTCCAGAAGCCTGTGTCGACTTCTTGCATTATGCTTACAGCTGCATTGTGATTGGTTATCTCATGCCTGCAGTATGCTAAGAGGGCGATCCAAAAAGTAACAAACATTTTGGCATAACTAATTAATAATGAAAGATATGAACACAAAACTTTATTTACCAAGTTACAGCACCATACTCTATTTCTCAATGTAATCGCTATTATTATCAAGGTATTTATTGTCACATGGTACCAGCTAAAGATCTGAGTCAAAGTGTTGAGGTTTTTTCTGGTTGCAAAATATTTTCCACCCAAAAAGTCATGTATGGTGACTAAAGTGAAATACCAGTTTTTCTGAACGATTGATGAACTTCCACTCTGGTCTTTATTGTACACACTGGCTCTTCTTTGATTACTCGTAAATTATGCCCATTTCCTTACTGAAGACTTGTTCATTGCATTATCATTATACACTTGCAATATTTTCCTATAAAATTTGATTGGCCAAACATTTTGTGCATTCAAAAAAACGAATAAGTTCTTTGGCAGTACAAAAGTATAACATGGCATTGAAAAACTTGTTCCGTGTGACAATAAATATCTAGAAAGAATGGATATTGCATTGACAAACAGAGTAAGGTAGTGTACCTATTGTTTTCCTATTGAACCTAACACAGATAATTACACATATAATTGACCTAAAAAGGTATAGTACCTGCAGGCCCCTATTTCAACATAAATGCGTAATTCTGCCTTTTGCTGCCTATAAATGCCTTTTCTTTTTAAAATTCCAATGAATTTATTCACTACACGGTTGTATTCAATAAATAAATAAATAAATAAATAAATAAATAATAATAATAATAATAATAATAATAATAATAATAATAATTCTTTATTCAGCAACAACTTTTCATTGACTGGATACTTACTTGATTTCTGTTTGATAAAATTCTGTGTGGTGTCATTTTTAAAAGGCTTAGCACAACAATAAATAAGGCAACAATTAGTGAAATCTTAAGGTGCCACATGCAAAATAGGAACTTTGGCAATGGAGTACAATAACAACAATTGGCCCATGTCTGGTTCTCAGAAACAGTTATTTGAAGATAAGGTAATAGTTCATGTTCATATAACTATATTACAGTCTTTGGTTGCTGTGATAATTTTTGTGCTGGTGCTGCAAAATGCCCAAGAACAAATCTGTCAGAAGTGCTTTAATAAGAACATGGATCTTGGATTTGCAGTCTTATACAGCAGCTAGAAAAATAATCTCCTGTCAGGTCTGCAATAAAGAGGTAAGCTTTTTCCTATATTTTCTGTCATTTTTATTATTCACATGAGACCATATATGTTAACTACTGCAATTAATTGTACTATATGACTTTTTCTTCTATCTAAAAATAATCTCAAATTTGTTTGATGCATCAAATAGTACAACAGATCAAGACAATACTAATTTTGTAAAAGACAATTTCTTTTAAGTTATACTAGTTTTTATGTAAATTATATTAGTTATTCATTTAAAATTTTAAAAATTAATGCAACATTATTATTTTTAAATAACAGATTCTTCAATTTCACTTTTGGCCCCATAATTTTGTCCACAATAAATAACAAGAAGCATTTCCAAATGATGTGGGGTAAGTTTTTGTCAGAATTGGCTTAAATGCTGAAAAAGATCTTTCAAACGTTTGTAGTGGTGACTGGGACATATTTGAAAAGAGAAACCATATGCCGATTAAATCCTGTAGGGAGATCTGCCTCATGTCCGCTTAAAATATTTGATACTCCTTTAGGAACCATATAACCAGGATTTTTGGCGAACATCATTTGTAGTTTTTGGAAACAATTTTCCCAATCTCATCAATAGCTTTGTTTGACTTACTTTCTGCTCTTGTAAATAATGTGATTAATTCAGTGAGACTAAGCTTTGAAGATTCTAATTGCTTTATAGCATCTGCTAAAAATGTGAAATTAGCGCCAATATATAACAGATCTTACATATTGAACTGACTGTTCAATTACTATATTATCTTATCTATCCTACTATATTTAAGTGTGTTTTGAAATAAAACATTAATTACTGTGTTTTGCATGGCATGATGCATAATATTTGTTTATTTATTGTGCCTATTTCCCTACTTTTTAGGACCTTTTTGGGTGCCTAAAATAACATTTTTAGGAACTAAAGATCCGAAGTCTAATCATGTACACATCAATATACACCAATCCCGAGCTGATTACTGTTATGTGCCTACCAGTAGTATCTCAAGATAATTATATTTGCGAAATTATTTAGCAGATTGCAATAAAAGCCATAAAGTTTTATAAGTTTATAGGTCTAAATTTTAGCCTGAAAGTTATACAAGTACACAAATTGGAACAATTTATTAGAGGTCAATAAAGGTCAAACTACACCAATGGAGCGCAGTCACACAGGGAATGCAGCATAGAAGGTCTAAAAAATAACAGGAATTTGTTTTTCTTAAAGAATCTTTATTTATTCATCAATACCAACTTTGTCTCTTTAAAGTAATCCCCCTCAGATATAATGCACTTGTACCTGTGTTTTTTCCAATTTTGGAAGCACTTCTAGAACTCACTCTTTATAATGGTGTTCAGCTCTTTCGCCGATTCTGTTTTATCGTATCAATGGTGTCAAAATGTCCTTACATGGTTCTCTTCTGCCTTGGAAATAGAAAGAAGTCCCAGAGCGTCATGTCCAGTGAATACAGTGGCTGAGGCAACATATGGTTTTATCTTTTGCCAAAAATTCAAGAACATAACTGAGATTTATGCTGCTAGCATTATTGTGATGCAATTCCCACAATTCTGGTCATTTTCTTTGGATTGCTTCACACAAATGGCACATAATTCCCAGGAAGATGATGATGGTTAGTGTTTAGGGGCATTCAACTACAAGGTCATCAGCACCCTTCTCAAACAAATCATGGCAAAAGCCAGATAAAGCCCAATAAAAAATATTATAAATAAGAACAAAAGTTAAATCTAAAATTCAACACACAAAAGTAATCACGGCAAAAGACACAGATAGTTGATTTCAGAAAAATATTTCCAAACTGATGAAAAAAACAAGGATAAAAACAACTAAATCCGTAATTTAAAAGTTACCTTTGATAAAAATTTAAAAATCTTAGCTACCACCAGAACTTCTGCAAGACTGACCAGCAGTTGCAGTGATTCCCAAATATGTGCTAGATTAACACACTCTAGCAACACATGACGGACACAAAGGAGCAGATTCACTCTTAAGAAGGAAACTATGTGTAAACTTGCAGAGGCCAATACACAAACGAGCCAAAATTACTTCCTCCCATCGAGATTGACAAGAGGAGCTACCCAGTCTATTTGAAGGTCCTTCACTACTCTAGGCTTGTTTCCACGGAGAGCTAACCACTCTTCATACCAGCACAAAAGTATCGCTCTGCGCACAACAAGCTTCAAGTCTTCCGATGTTATACAAGAAATGTTTTTACTGGGCTCAGTGATTGCTGGCTTTGCCACAAAATCTGCCAGTTCATTCCCTGGCACGCCAATGTCACTAGGAATCCATGCACACTCCACATTAACCTCAGAAGCATATAAAGTGCAGATGACATCCTGGATACGCTGCACAATAGGATGGTAGTTGTACAGATCACTAAGGCTCTGAAGTGCACTAAGGCAGTCATACAAATTTCAATGGCCAACGTGCAGAATGGCTCGATATATTGCGTACAGCTTCGCACTATAAAGGGATGTACCTCTATGAAAACTGAATGTATATTATTCGGTATTAAAAACAAAGGCACACCCAACACCATCGGTGCACCTACTTCCATCAGTATATATCCAAGTTCGGCCATTGTAATTTGACAAAAATTCTAAAAGACATCTTCGGAACTCCCAGGTAGTATTCCTTATTGACCACATGACCTTTAGGTGGGAACACATGATGCACTCCAAAGAAATCAGAACAGCAATCACATGTAATCGAATATGTCACACTTTTTTCAGTCTTGGCTCTTCAGGCAGTTTCCAATGCAACGATTGGACCATACCCATATACCTATGTTTCGTTATTGCAACCTTCTTTAAAAGTTTTGGATTGTTGACAACTTCAATCAGCAATTCCTAGGCAGTGTCTTTGCAACATTGTTTTTGGTCAAAATTAAAGCATTTTGGACAAAACTTTGGCACTATACGTTTCGTGCCAAAAAAAAAAAATGCTTGGCTTAAACCAAAGGATATACTGGCACTATCAGCAACCTCAGAGATTTTGCACAACCATTTTCTTTACTTCTTCCACATAGTCTTCAGTAGCTGATCCGCAGTGTGCACAGCAGTCATAGTCTTCAACATCTTTGCAACCCTCTTTGAAATGTTTATACCACTCAAACTCTTGTCTCACTCATAACACCAAATACTCAAATGCAACTTTGACAATGTCCCTAGACATTCTGGTTGTAAGATTCCATTCATAATCAGTAATTGCCACCCTAATATTGGGCGCACCTTTTCTTGGGTGCTCAGTTTCCTAGTCTTCATTCCATAGGTTTCATGCAATTTCAGAACCAAAGCAAAGCATTGTGAGACTACCCTGGTATCTACTGACTTTAATGCTAAGGTTTTATTCTGTCTGTAGATCCCACAGCTCATGTGCTTAGTTTAATAATTCAACTAGTTCGCAGTAAATTAGATAACCTAATTACCAAAATTGTTGAGGATCTTAAAGAAAGAGACTTTCTTTGGTTGATAACACTGCAGAAAGACAATGGGGTGAACTCTCTCTTCTTCACTCCCAGTTCTTGCACACTTAGAGCCCAAGGAAACATGCCTGCATAGTATGCACCTCTTACATGTATTGCAGAGGTTAGTTATGTTGTATGTGTCACGTTGGCACCCTGGTTTATTATATGCAGATGTTTAAACATTCAGTACCAAATGATGCAGTGACCATTATATTAATAAAATGATATCCTATATATTATTATATTACTGTATATTATTATATTACAGTTACATTAATTAGGCTAATTGTACAATTAGCCTAATTTAATTACTCAATCATTAGGATATTAGATGATTAGGTTACAATGCAGATAACTAGAAATTTTAATTGTTTTTTGCAATTTTTGTTGCAAGTGTTGCCTCTTTGTGTAGGGGGTCTTATTTTTAGAAGATCTGTGCAGAAGCAGAAAAGTACACTGAAATCATTGAGATGTAACTACTGTATTTATCCGAATACAAGACACTGAATTTTTCCAAAATGTTAACATTGAGAACTGTGGGTTTTCTTGCATTCACGATATAGGTCTTCAAATAGCAATCAGGGAAATTCAAGTTTCAATTTTTGCGGATGTGGTCTTAGTGAAGCCTGGGGAAGTGGTAAAAATTTAAGATTACTACCAAAGTCATGATGGTATATGGCAGTTTTTGCACATTTCCATGCCGTAAAGCTAGCTATTAACAGACCAAGAATTGTATTATCATTCAAAAAAAAATTTCCATGTGAGACTAAAATAAAAATAGAGATCTCCTTTCACATTGGTGGTGGCACCTAATGTTGTATTGGAAGCCAAGAAAAGTGTAGTTAAGCATTTCACAGAAGATATACTGGGTAAGTTTCCATTCTCCCCTCCAGCAGGTGCATTTTTCTGCAAATTCAAAAAACTTTTTACCACAATGTGTTAAGTACATATCTAAATAGAAGATCTTATCCAGTATCGTCTTGCAATTTGCCACGGTCACTTCCTATCGCACACAATGTGGTGCATTTCCATTCACTTCCTTTCCCTCTACAAGAATTTCCACACAATTAAAAAAAAAAAAAAGAAGAAGAAAAAGAAGAAGAAGAAGAAAAAGAAGAAGATTTAATCAGGTTAAGTGTCCCTTAGTATGATCTATATTTATGTTCAGAATATATGTTTAAAAATTAAGTTATGTCTTCTTTTAAAGAGATGATATGCTAAATTCCAAAATTAAGTTCTGAAAAAATGGGGTTATCTTGTATTTGCATAAGTGCAGTTTAAGTTATACTATCACAGTAAAGTGATTTGCAATTTTTAATAACAAACACATGCTATATAAATATGACCCTAGCTTTATCAGTGCTTAATTTAACATTAAGATGCATCCAGGTTATTGGTTATAGCTAAACAATGGAGTAAAAAGGTAATGGTCAAACTCATTGCACTTTAATTAAATAACTCAGAAGTTTGAGACAAGTGAAGTTTTAATCAATGTGATGTTGAAAATGAGTCGGAATAGTAACACTCACCTCACTTATATGTAATTGTTCAAAACATATGTTTCAAGGGCAATTGCCCTCTTCTTCAGTTGAAGTCCGACTGATGGCTGCTATTTGTGCTCTGTGGTCTATTACGGTGGAGCCATCTGGTGTTCTCAGTAGAAGTTCAAAATCATGTGGCGGTATTTCAAAATTCATCAGTTGGTCTTTTTGTTGTGTAATGAGAATATTCTCCCAAACTGTAAGTTCTGCCGGCTTGTTTACAGGTTTTAGCAATTTTATGTCATTTTGTATTTCATGATGTGATGTCCAAAAATGGTATGCTACTGCCGATTTATCTGTTTGTTTCTGTTTGATATGTCTGAAATGTTCCTTTAGCCTTGTTTCCAGTCTTCTTTTTGTTACATTGGCCAAACAAAAAGAAGACTGGAAACAAGGCTAAAGTAACATTTCAGACATATCAAACAGAAACAAACAGATAAATCGGCAGTAGCATACCATTTTTGGACATCACATCATGAAATACAAAATGACATAAAATTGCTAAAACCTGTAAACAAGCCGGCAGAACTTACAGTTTGGGAGAATATTCTCATTACACAACAAAAAGACCAACTGATGAATTTTGAAATACTGCCACATGATTTTGAACTTCTACTGAGAACACCAGATGGCTCCACCGTAATAGACCACAGAGCACAAATAGCAGCCATCAGTCGGACTTCAACTGAAGAAGAGGGCAATTGCCCTTGAAACATATGTTTTGAACAATTACATATAAGTGAGGTGAGTGTTACTATTCCGACTCATTTTCAACATCACATTCATTGCACTTTGTTAATATAATAAGAAGCTGAAATATATCATAACAATGGCTCATGCTGCTACAGTCACCGCAGAAACAAAGGAGTAATTGACATTATTTGCTTAGATAGGGGAAGATAGGGGAATTGCAACATTGCAATATTCTTCAAGAGATGGAGAAAGGAGAGAAGTACTCGCAAGCATGTGGCAGTTGGCACAAACTCTTGCAGCTACAATGTCATTACGTTCCATTATTGTCTCCAGTCTTGGCATTTCCTATAATGAAATTGCATTTTCCTCTAATTCATAGCATACAAGAATCACTGCCCTCAAAGTTCATGTCTTGTTTCATTTCGATCACAAGTTTTGTGCCATAGGAAACTTTCCATTCTCATACATAGAAAGAATGTTTTGATGCAACAAATTCTTGTCAATTTCATCAAGACCAGTCACCGATTTGTTCCATTTATGCAGTTTTCCAGGAGAATTAAAAATAATGCTTTCTCTTGCATTAACATTAGCTTTCTTTCTACGGTGAGAATACTACCTGACAAGCATCAGCTATTTCCCTTCAGCAATCGGCAACACTGTTTAGAATGCTTCCTGATTCTTCCATCTTCCCATGGAAGTATTTGTACACATTAAATATATCATTTCTCTGGTTTGATTGTGAAGAACACATTATTTTTTTTTTCTTTCTTTTTTTCTCCTTCAGCCATGTCAAAACTGTTAACTACATTACTATTGCACAATGGAATTGCTTTATAGCTCAGAATTATTACATTTCACTGTTAAACTGGAGGCAAGTTCCCTCACACTCGCTCTGGAACAGACTGCACCTGATTGGCCAGAAACCACATGACTAAGACCCCATTTGTATTTATCTACTGATCACCGACCTTCATTTGTTACAGACACACTAGCATAAAACCAAAATAAGAGCCTCTTTTGAAATAAGTTGTGTGGTAATTTCTCTGGTAATATATCTAGTGACTCAAGTTAGAATATTGACCATCCTTATATGCTGCATCAGTCATCTTTCTTTTTAGTAACCTCTCATATTTACATCCTTATAGTATTCATAATTGAATTATTTTCTCACAGGAGTCGTGTGTAGGACAGGAGTTGGATAGGTAGTCAGACTTAAAAATTCAATACCATAGCCGGGATTTGAACCATGGATCTCCCAGTCTCTAGCCAGTTGCTGTACCACTGAGCTATCATGGCAACATGCCGGTACAGCATTCAATTTCTCAACTGACTCACATGTTTCCCAGTAAACCACAAGGTGATCTCAAATTATTTTGAGATGACAAACCCTAATGGTGACTTACAATGTCGACCCAGGATTCATAGTATAGCCAACTATTATGAACCATTGTGATAATTAAATTGTTTTCTCACAGAAACTGTGTGTGGGACAGGAGTTGGATAAATAGTTCAAATCCCGGCTATGGCATTGAATGTTTCAGTCTGACTTAAACAGAGCTTCCAATGCAAAGCAAAACATTGAATTTTTTCTGTATCTGTAAATATATTACATACCTGCTGATGGTAAATGATCTAGAGCGAGAACGTGTCCTTGTGCGAGTCCTCGATCGTTTGCGTGGTGTCCGAGATCTTGGGCTTCTCGACCTTGGAGTCCGGGTCCTTGACCTGCTCCTAGATCTGGTGCGTGATCTTGTTCTTGATCTCGTATATGATCTAGAACTTGTGCTGCGTGATCGTGACCGGGTGTAGGAACGAGTGCGGGATCGACGGGTGCGACGAAGTTTATGATCACGTTCATCCTTCTCTCTCAGCATCCGTTCAAAGGCTTCCAATGGATCATCAATAGTCCTAGTAACATAAACATCATAACACATCAGTTCCAATAGCTACCATACCATTCAAGTTATAACATCTCCCATTTTTTTCCCCTCAGAACTGGAAACAGATCAAAACATACGGCTTGTTTTAAAGTATGCAAAAACTCTTTGTTAATGCATAACAGAGATGGCAGCACTGTATGTCACACAGAACATCATGTGGCAGTGGCGAGAGTGAGGACTGTTTTTGGATACTTAAAATGGTAACATTTTCAGAGTAACCATTTATTTTCTCCATTTGCATAGAGTGACACCGATTGAAATTCAACGCCAGTTAAGTCAGACATGTGGTGATGGTGTCATGGATGTGTCTAATGTACGTTTGTGATGTGATAGTTCACAGAAGGCAGAACATTGTGTGACAATAAACAAAAAGAATCTTGGCCTCGGACAAGCTGGTCCGATGACCATGCGAGTGGAAAAAACTGTAATTGAGGATCACCGAATGACTGGATCACATCGCCTCCACAGTTGGCATTTCCATGGGATCTGTGCACACAATCCTGCATGACAACCTGAAAATGCAAAGTGTCCTCCAGGTTGATGACACAGCAGTTTCTTTGTACAAACAACTTTGAAGTTATTCCTCATGCTCCCTACTCACCTGACCTGGCTCCTAGTGACTTTTGGCTGTTTCTGACAATGAAAGACACTCTCCATGGCCGCACATTCACCAGCTGTGCTGCTATTGCATCAGCAATTTTCTAGTGTCAAAACAGATTCCTGAAGAAGTGTTCGCAGCTGCCAAGGAATCCTTGAGTCGACATTGCGAAAAATGTGTACAGCTGCAGGGAGATTACATTGAGAAGTAGCCCAAGTTTCATATGAGTATTTAGTAAGAAAAAAAATTGGAGATGTTATAACTTGAATGCACCTCGTATGTTGGAACAGATAGGATGCTGAGTAAACTTGCTTAACAACATTATGTCAACACTGGTTTCACTCTTACTACTTTTACCAGATGTAGTCCTTAAGTACACCTATGACTAAAATTCAAGAAAACTGGCAAAAACTACTCATTTTTACTTTCTTTACTATGTATAATAAGTACAGGAAGTGCTGCATTCCACCCAAATCCAACCCCCCTCCCCCTGGGTATGCCAATGGTTGCTTGGAAAGGGGTGTTGTGAGAAAAGTTGGACATTTTGTGACAAGCAGAGCCCGAATTTGTATGCAAATGCATAGAGTTTTTGAATAGTCTAAATGTATGCAGTAGCAGTATTCTTAACCATCCTTACCTTTAAGAGATCACTAGTGCAGTTTTAAAATGCATATAATTGCATATTTTGGGAAAAACCGATTTTGCATGCACATTTCTTAAAATTTAACAGGTAATGGCATACTTTTTTTCTATTTCTAGCTAATAAAAACTCTAGTTGGTTCACACATGCAATAGTTTTTTATTTACTTGAAATGACGACTAGTGACTGTAGTTATGCGATTTCATTGTATCAGCTAATTGTTTACGCGTGTCGCAACAGAAGCTAGCGTTTCTCTTCATAGCATGCTGTCATCTGAGGTATGCTGTAACATCATATCTACCGAGTGTGTTTGGTCACATTTACTTGTAGTTGCAATCACAGTTCAGAAGTAACAGCAAGAGGTGAAAAACACTTTGCTTCATTAAGCCACTGGTAAAATTGCCACGTTTGTCTGTGTTACGTAAATAAGTTTACGGAGTTCGGGAGAGATAATTTTAGTGAGGATGGACAAGTATTATTTTGTTTGTCATGTGAACGACGTATTGCTTCTGACAAAAAGTTCCAAGTAGTACTTCATCTTAACACTGTGAAGCATAAAAAAATTACAGCCAGAAAATCTGCTTTACGTAAAAAATTTGTAAGTACATCATTTAGTGAGCAGGTCAACGTACCCAGAGGTTCACCTGACTCATTCACCAAGGAATTGTGTTCAGCATTTGTAAGTGCATACATTCCTCTTTGGAAAATAAACAATATCCATATTAAAGCTTTCTAGAACACACTAATAAAACATTACCCGACGAATCTACCCTTCGCAAAACATGTGTGCTCAAGTGTTTCAACTAAGTTATTTGAGAAATTCTGGAAGCGTTAAAACCTGAAAAGATTTGGATTTCATTGGATGAGACCACAGACACTGTAGGCCATGTGTGTGTAGTGCAGTAGTGAGTGCAATGAAACCAGGAAGTAAAACCAACTGCAAAATTCTTCAACGATTCCCTAGCCTTTTTTGTGGCCAGATGGTATAAAATACGACAGTGTCCTGTTATTTCTTACACAAGCCACTCCATACATTGTAAAAGCAGCAAATGCATTAAAAGTTCTCTATCCCAAACTAGTACATTTGACATGTTTAGTCCATGGGCTACACCACGTAGCAAAGACAGTTAGATCCCAGTATCCAGAGGTTGTTTCCAATGTCAAGAAAATTTTCATTAAAGCGCCTGCTAGAGTTTCAACTTTCAGAGAACTGGCTCCAAAGTTAGTGTTACCTCCTCAGCTTGTTAACACGGTGAGGTTCGTGGTTGGAGGCTGCATGTTACTATGCTAAATATTTCAATGATGTGAAAAGAATAGCAGATAGTTTAGATCCGGAAGCTTCTTTAAAGATAGCTCAAGAGTGCTTCAAGTCAGTTGATATAGAAAATAAATTGAAGTACATATGTAGCCACTTTTCAGTGCTACCGGAAATCATAAAGGAACTGCAGGCTAAGAAAATTATTCATTAAAACACTCATTGTCCCTAGTGAATCAGGTATTACAAGCACTGTCCTTTGCAACACCTGGAGTTGCAAAAATTGCTTTTGATAAGTTGAACGCATTTCTTGGTAAAAATACAGGCTATAAAAAATATTTGTGAAAATGCAAAGCAGCTAGCTGGGGAAACGTGTTAAGCACAAGAACTCACTAAAGAAGATATTTGGAGTTTCTCTCATGCACTTCTTGTGATGTAGAGAGATCTTTTTCACTCTACAAAACCTTCTTTAGTGACAAACGAAGAAGTTTCACTGCAGAGAACCTCAGGATGACATTTCTCATCTATTGCAACTGCAGTATTGGACAATAGGGTGAGTCGCTAATATAACACGTTCTTTCATTCTTTCTTAAAATTAAAACAGCACAATACAAATAAGTAATAATAATAAAATTTAATAACTGGCCGTTATTAATAATTAATAACTTAAAGAATTAATTAATAAGTAATTAATACTTTAAACTATAATTAAATAGTGAACTTATGAGAATAGTTATCAACCATACCATTTTTATTTTGCATATTGTTTATGCATATTTTACGAGTTTTTAGTGTATATTTGCATGCATATTTTGACATTTGCTTTTGCATACAAATCTGGGCTCTGGTGATAAGGATGCCACATAAAAATGTGCTTTCTCAGAAATTTGTATAGTTCCTAGTTTAGTACTGTGATACATGCTTTAGTGCAAGGAGAAAGAAACTCAAATTTATAGCGTAATTAACATATATTATGTATTGTATTATCCAGCTGATATAAAACTACATATTATAACCTTAGAATGCTTTGTAATAAAATGCATGATATTGAAAAAATTAATATAGTGTGTGCAATTAATCTGCTAACAAAATAAATCTGAAGTGTTCCAATCACAAGACTTTCTCTGTTTGTTCTGTATACTATTCTTACAAAATATGATTATTCTTTTAGCTACATAATGCTACTTGAGACATACATTACCAGAGATGGTCTTATTACTTAGTTGCTTGTAAGTAGACAGGAAATAAGGGAATATCCTACACTAAATGGAAGGTCAACTCTTTTAAAAGCTGTTGCTATGGAATTGTCATTGTATTCAGTTCTCTTTCCATGGCCAAAAGTAAAACAAAAGAGGTATGTTACAGATGGGGTCCCATTTGAGAAAAGTTTAAGTATTTTAAAATTGAATACCAATAACAAACAGGGATGTTCTCTAAAATGGTTAGGTCTATCAAAAAACTGTACATTATATATAAATTATGTGTTTTAACCAGATTTACATGTTTTGTGCAGCAGATTTTTGTCTCTCTTTTACATACCAATCCAAAAAGTCATTCAGAATGAAAAGGATGCCAGGGACTATTACCGAGAAATTCAGGATATACATTTTATTTGCCATGTAAACATTTTTAATATAAGTCATTTTAATCAAAAGCATTACAGCCTTCTTTTTGGAAAATTTTGAAAATATTCCATATAAAAGATAGTTTAAGATGGGGGAGGGGGGGGGACTTTACTGAAAATCTGCATGTCGCACCCTGGGACGATGTTTAAATGCCAAGTTTTCAATTTTAAGTTAAGACATGCATGCACACACACCTTTTTTTAAATTTTTTTTTTTTTTTTTTTAAATTTGGGATGTCTCAAAACAAACATTTCTGGTGAAATCTCAGTATCAAATGTTTGGGGGGATGCAACATCTTCTCTACCTATTATGTACACTGTGCATGCATGCTAGAGGAAGTAAAAATCTGTAATATCTGAATAATAAAGGGTATTTAAATTATGTTCAAACCCACTCGTAGCCTTTCTCTACTGCACAAGACGGCTGGCAGTCGCTGGGAAAATTACACCGATGGGGGTGGACTAAAACCCTTACCTTATAACAGATGCTGAAAATTTTGACCTTCTGCTCTAATAGGCAGCATATCTCGTAAAAATATTCTTGCCCATGCTTTGTAACACTCACCTCGAAAATCGCTAAAAAAACTAGCATAGCAAACAGGTGTATCTCAATCTTTTGTGAGAAGTGCTACACGTCAGTTGAAACTGAACCCCTATCGCTACACATAAGTGCAAACGTTAAAAGCCAAATGATCCTGCTAAAATGTAAATTATTGTAACTGTATGGTTGGTTCCAGAAAGATTTTGCAACAGCACATATGACTACTGAATCATTAAATGCAGTAAGAGAGGTGTTTGATGACAGAATAATTAGTGTTGATTTGTGGTCCTTGCTCTCCACTAACGAGTTGTGATTTTCTTTTATAGGGTACTTTAAAAGACAAAGTGTCTCATTCCAATCTGCGCACACTACAGAAGCTTAGAGAAAACATTTTGCATGAAATCACAAGAATTCCTGCTGCTGAGCTTCGGAGAGTGAGCGAGAATATTTACATAAGATATGCTGCCTGTTTTACCACGCCTACACTGCAGAGTTGGGTCTGCCGATTTGGCGTAAAGGCTAGCTATTGGATGGTTGGAAAAGTTCCAACAGCCATACACATGCCCCAATTATGGACAATATCTATCTTCTCAGCACAGATGGTCATGCTGAAGAATAATTTATGCATGTAATCTAACTTAGATTGGATCAGTGCACAATAAAGTCACAGCAAGACTGTCTGATCTGCTCCCCAAGATTTGCCACTTAGTATCTGTAAACTATTTAGAGAATGGCTACATGGTGCTTTCAGCTGTGCTGTACATAGTGGCCAACAGTTTTCTATGCAATATTAGCCCAAGGAATCTCGTCTCATCTGCGAATGGTAGTAAAACTGGACCAAATCACAGCAAAAGTGGTAATTGCTTTCTGTGGTGCCAGAAGTTAATGCAGCGTAACTTCTCAATTGAGAAGTGAAAGTTGTTTATGGAGCTCCAATCTGAAAGATTGTCTAAACACTGCTGTAGACGGCATTCTAAAACCAGTATATGCTGAGAAGTACAATAGATGGTGAAGTTGTCTATGAATAAGCAGGATGATACTCCTTGGGGAGCACATTTTGAGGTAGAATTGCTCTAGCAAACAGTGTGATGTTTAGTATCAATCCCTGTAGCTCTCCTTCCTAAAATATTTGAATAAAATGGAGCTGAACCTTATTTGGAAAATGCGGTCCCTCAAAAACTCTTGAATGAATAATAAATAATAGGCATCCATGTATGTTTCAGTTATACAGGGAACATAATGTCCCTACTCGCCAACAGGTATCACAAGTATTTTCAAGGTCACAAAATATCCCTATGATTTCACAGTTCCTCATGAATCCATTCATGATCTTTGTTGAAATCAAGACAAACGTGGTCAACTGCTGAACAAATTTGTCAAAAACCTACAGGGTGTTTGTTCTGAACAAATTTGTCAAAAACCTCACAGGGTGTTCGTTAGTAACTTGTGAATTGCCAACCACCATCCCAACCATCCATTGGCATGTAGTCACAGTAACTCAAAGGTTAGAGAAGCTACACGGAGAAAGGGAGAACCATGTTTAAATCCCAGCTGTGACACTGAATTTTTCAATTGGTTCTAACAGTTAGATATAGTTTAGATGTTACTCTACAAATTTGCTCTATATCACAAGATATAGATGGAGATAGATACTAAAAAGTAATTCTCTACAATGGTTTTATTATGGTTTGTGGCAACAGAGAAAGGTATATTACAATCTATTAACCTTAGATTTGACAAACAAGAAACAAATATAAACTCAGTAGAGGAGTGAACACAAGCAAGGTAGCTATTTACATTGCCCCCTATATTGTCGCAGGTGTGCATGAAGAATATTACATAGCTGGCAGCATGGTAAAGGGATAAACACATCACAGGAATTTGCTTTACACCTGTATTGCCACAGGGATATACACTTTAGCAAATGAGCATGTGCAATTAATGCCCCAAGGGAAAAAAATATGTTATGGGTACCTTGCCCTACCTCTGAAAATTTCTTGCTGTGTAATGAGGGAGGGGGCTATAACTAAGGAGCCAGCAAGAATGCAAAAGGTCAGTTGCGACAGAAAGATCAGAGAGTGCAGTTGACTTAGAGAGCAGCTGAAGCAGTCAAAAACTGAGTGAACAAGTGAAGCAATGAGAAATAAAAATTGTCATCAGCATTTGAAACAAAGACATTTGCTATACTATCTATACTGCAAATTGTTATTGAAATATTCATATTGAAACTGTAAAACTCAGCTTTATCAATTTCATAAATAAATAACAGTACAGCACTGAGGTATGGCAGTAAAACTTACCCAGCTTGGTTTCCATTATGAACACCTCTTCCAAGTCCAGGGGGAGGAGGCTGATGATGTAGATGACCGCCACGATATCCTCCTGCAAAATTACATACATATCATAACTCCTTATGAAATAATTAGCAAATGCTATGTCATAGATTGTATCAAATAGTATAAAACATTTTTAATGCTCTACCTAGTCTTACCATAAATACTGTTACAAACTTTTGGCACAGGCTGTACAACTGGTTTTGAAGATTGTAGCCAACCCTTATGGGGGGCAAGTTAACAGGGGGTCATTGTGAGTGTAGCTGCAGAAGAGAAAGTGTGTTTCCATTTATTTTAGCGATGGAGTGATTATGAGAATTGTGTAGCAGTGTTAGCCCTTCATAAGGTGGGTGAATTGGCTTAAAAAATTTTCTTTACCCTTAAGGTTTTGAAAATAATCAGAATGTTTGTGTATTGGACCATTAACCGATTACTAGAAACTGAGACTGTAGAGATCGCCAGGGACAAGGTCGTCTGCCTAAGGTTAGGGACAAGTAGTCAGTTAAATCAGTGGTGGCTCGTATTCGCTGAAATCCTGTGAGAAAGCAGTCAGTGCTGGCTCAAGAGCTGAACATTTCAAAAATGTTGATGTCCTGCCTGTTGAGTGATCACCTAGAGTTGAAAGCTTACCAACAAAGTAAAGGTCACTTTCTAACCCAGCTTCAGAAACAGCAGAGGGTGATAATCTAAACGCCTTCTTCAGCATTATGCAAACAATGGCCACAGATGAAAAGTTGTAAAGGATTTGGGCAACACTTTGTTCAGAAAATACCATGGAGCTTCCAGCAGGATTCAGCACCCATTCACAAGGCAAAGTCTATCCAGGACTGGCCACGGAGAAATGTTCTGGACTTCATTACTCCAGATGATTGGCCTTCCAGCAGCCCTGACCTCAACCCATTGGACTGAAAGATAAGGTCTGTCTGTACTTGTGGGCATGGTCTGTAAGAAACGGCACCACATTATCACCAGCCTGAAGTGTTCCCTGGTGAGGGCAATGGCAGATTTTCCTATTGAGACTGTATGTAATTCTATTGATGCATGGCCAGAGATTTAGAGTCTGTGTGAAGGCCAAAGGTGGCCATTTTGAAAAATTATTGGTGCTCTGCATTTGTAATACATAAGTGACCAGTATTAAAAGGAAATTAAATTATTTTTAAAACTGTGCAAATGGTTCAGGTTCTTTTTGTAACATATTTATGGCAAGGCTAGGTAGTATTTTAAGGATTTTCCTTACCATGCATTGCTCTTCCTCGTCCTCTGTGATAACCTCGGTATGATCCGCGTACTGGATGGTCTCTCTCCATCTCATTGTAATGTGGTGGTCGCGGGCCTGCAAATATTTAGTAAATGTTTTACCTAACACATATGATGCTATTTAGTTCAAATCATTGATTGGTAAAATTCCTGTTTATAAAAGAACAAAGACAACAAACTTGGCTTTAAATAAGGATAGATACAAAAAGTTGTTTTAAAAAACTGAATGTGTTCCACCAACATGACTTTATCTATTCTTAAAATACCTATTTTAGCATTTACCCGCCACACTATGGAAGTGCTCCCATCTCAGTTTTTCATTAGGTACACCACACATGCAAAGCCACAGCGGGCAGCTAGTTTTAAATAAAATGTTTTGAGGCATAAACAATTCCTGAGATGATCTTTGTTATTGGTTTGATTTTTCAAACACTTAAACTTCTTTCAAATGGGAAGTCACTATGGTAGCCAAACCAATATGAATAAAGTTGGCCAACCAATTGATAATAATTTACCATAAATTGTATGTCAGAGCATCAAAGCCTGATTTGCAATGAATTTTACATAATAAAGTTTGTTATAAGTTAACAAATGTTTCTGCCACCATGTTCATTTTTCCTTGTGGTCATGCAAAGAGCATGGAATTTCATACCTATCAATGTAACTGTTTTTTTGTTTTTTTTTTAATAAAATGTTTCATTTATATAGCCCCCTCTAACATCTTAGGTCATATCGGGGGCTTTGCATTAGAAACAACTGTCTGTAGGTTCTATATGTTGGTTTTTACTCATTTAATTTTCTTCAAACACATGCATTCACTCTTACATACATACTTCCAGACTCTGTGGGGGATAGGGAATAATTCTGGTTAAAGAAAACTTCCCTGCCGCAGCGCAAATCAAAGCCAGAACCTCTGGGTGAGAAGTCAGCTCTGAATATTACTTTACTTACTGTATCATGCTTATATGTTCAACAAAATATGCAATGAAAGTTTATTTTGATTAATATGATGTAATTGTTTACTTTTAAGCTTTTGTAAGAATAGGTTCTTGACGAACAAGTAGAGAAAGTTATCTGAATGCTACACATTAGATTTTTACTTTTTCTACTATGTATACTTTTTTTGTTTAAGCTTAACATCCTAACCTTGGTTGGAAATCAGTGAAATGATGCTTAAATGATCTTGGGGTCCATGGAGCTTAAAGTGACACAACCTTCATCTTCTCAGGATAAAGGAAAACTCCAAAAACCTTATCCAGGTAACCCACCCTAAGCAAGATTTGAGCTCGCAACCTCTTGAATATGAAGTTAAGTATTGTATTACCCAAAAATTTGATGCCAAAATTTTACCAGAAAAATATGTTTAGAGGTCCCCTGAATCCTTGCCCTCCAAAAAAAAAGCATTTTTAGAAAAAAATGTATTTTTTTTTTTAAACAGCCTAACTCAAAAACTCTAAAGTACCAAATTTGAAATGGAAGCTCTGCATTTTTTAAGGGTGCAATATGAAGATTTTCAAGAAATCTACTCCCCCAACCAACCAACCAATCTTTACATGCAACATTTTTCAAAGATTTTAATTTTTTTAAAATATATATAGATATTTTCACTACAAATTAAACTTAAATCTTGAATTTTCTGGGAATAGCCTCTAAAGTCCTCTTCATGCTGATTGGCTTCTGTATAACTGGTAAACCATAAAAGATAGATTATGTCAAATAGTTTATGTGTAACTAAAACCATTTCCGAAATATTCTTTGTTATTATTTTAAATTTCCTTATATTATACTCTTCTCAAATGAGATGTAATTCGTTTTTCTCTTCTTTTTTTTTTTTTTAACACTTGCCCCTGCAAGCAGAACCGAATTTCAGAATCACTACATAGCGACCAACTCTTAAAAAAATCTGAGTATGCCTTTAGCTTTATGTATTTCCTCAAAGAAGAACTTAAAACCATTTCTGTTAGTGTTTATCTCGATTAGCATGAAGTAGTTAGCAGAATAAGCTTTTGTAAGAATAGTTAGTTGCAGAACAAATAGTTAGTTGCAGAATGGTGATTTCCTGCAATTTCAATGACTGGAATCTTTGGAGTCTGACTAGGGGAATATATAGGATAGAAGTGAAATAATTCTGCAGACTGAAGGAGGTGAGAGAATGGATATAAATGATCAAAACTATTATTTTTATATTTCTAGTACTTTTTTGTAATTAAATGCACCATTAACTAGATAATCATGTTTAAAGGTAGGAGTTTTTGACAACTTGGTGTAACTTGTTGATTGAGTAGTCAGCTTTTACTGGACATGCCTTGAATTATTCTAATGATCTATAAAAACCATTTAAGTAACACTGGCCACATATCACGTTCAGATGTTTTGTTGCTGGTGCACGAGACACCAGAAAATTTTGGGAAAAACTGAGGTTATTGTTCACTGCACTGTACATAGACATTACCTCAAATTCTATATTTCCACATACATTTTTATTTGTTTAAAGGCCTGAATATCTGGCCTATTCTGTTTCAATTGCTAAGGATCAGACAAACATAATGACATTTTTTTTTCATTTCTTACATATTGCTACATAAGGGATCCCAAAGTTCATACCTATCTTGGGATCAGATGAACATATCTCTAGCTTCTATATTTTAGAATTTAGACATCAGCATATTTGCATTTGATGAATTATGTTAAGGATTATACAGACGTACAAGCTGTTCCATCTCTCCAACTAACCACAGCATGGATCAAATAAGTGAAAAAGTTTGTTTGTCTTTTGAAAATGAAAATTTCACCCTCTACCAGGCTATTGTTGACAATGGTTTATCAACTATTGCTGATTGCTACATAGTTATTCCAGCTGAAGAAAGCCAGTATTATTACACTCTTTGACTAGCGTGCATGTCAAGCATCGTTATGGAATCAAGAGGAAGGAAAATGGTTTGAAGGATACTCATGACGCAGAAGAATGAAAAAATTTCTCTGAATATTACGAATATTATTACTGCTATAAACTAATTTTAGAACACATTCTGGTATTATCTTTATTGGTTACTAAGTTAAAGAAAATTAAAAGATCTGAAGAATAAGACACCTGCCAAGGGAATTATTAGGTTTGACAGCAGTGGCAATCTTAATATCAGCCCGATAATTCAGATAACAGTAATGGTATTTATGGACGCTCTTTAACTGTTGTGTTGCTCAGCATCGCATTCTATGCTGGGTGTGAAAGACCACTTATTTTGCTCAGAGAACTCTTCTATCAATGCCACAAATCTACCACATAGGACCAATGACTTTACTTCCCTTCCAAAGGAAGCCATGCTAACGATTTTTACACCCAAAAAAATCCATCGTCCACCACCAGGCTGGTATATAAAGTTAGCATGGTAACCATTAAACCATAGAGGGCGACTTCAGCTATCAATGGTAAGTAAGGTTAACTAATTGACAAGGCAATAGGAATTAAAACCAACCGAGAAGATAATGACAGTTATTTCTTCAAATTCATATTGTATTATTCCACAGATAGTTGCAAACAGAATTTTTTAAGTTGTGACATAAGAGTCATCTGAGAATCCAAAAAAAAATGCAGAACAAGGAGCTGGAAGATTTTCTAAAAAGACAGTAAAATTCTGAAGAAGTTGCTGGATACGTAGCAGCTATTTCCATTGTAAGGAAAGAAAGAAGACAGACAAGTGAAAAGAAATAAAAGAAGAATAAATATGTAGACAACTAAGAAAATTATATATTTTTACAACAAATATTGAACTTTCTGCAAGAAATGTGAAAGAAAAATATTTTTTTAAATGTATCAAACAGTTCAGGGTTAATTTCAATGTACACGATAGAGGCAACATTCATAAAACATTTTAGAAACTGGATCTATCAAATTATAAATACATTAACAATGTTTAAGACAAAAACAAGCACTTAATGATGAATTAAGAGCAAGAAGATGCTTTCTAATTAAGGAGAATGAAAAAATTCAATAGTGCATAGAATTCTTTCTGAAAGAGTGCTTGTGACTTGTATTGTGAAAGTGTACAGTTGTACAACCTATTATTCTTGATGTAGGTTCCAAAAAAATTGATTGCCTTATGCAAGATGAATCAAATGGGAAAAAGGGTTGAGCAAAACCTCTCCTGTATTTATTTATTTATCCTGGTTGGAGTTAAGGCCATAAGGCCTTCTCTTCCACTCTACCAGACAATACATTAAATTCAAAACAGCAATGATACAATGAATAAAGGACAAAAATACAATTCTATACAACTTAATAAAAACATATATAAAACAGTGCAACAAATATACTGAAATGAAAAGGGGAGGGGGAACTGTAAACAAAATTATTTTAAGTGAAATATTCATGTAGGTCGAAACACATATTAATGATATTCACAATTGAAATGCATATTACTTGACAGCACATACAAAATATTAATAACAATAAATGAAAGTAGTGATGCATTTATCACATTAATACAGCAGCAGATTAGGTTTGATTACAAATGTTTGTCCTAATTTTCTGCTTGAACAGTATAATGTTCTGGCAGTCCCTTACATTAAATCTATTGTAAATGATGATGAATAGAAGGTTGTATGATGAGCAGGTAGAGCAAGAAGGAAAGAGTGTTGTGAGCGAGTTTCTTGATTATGATAGTCAGAAAGAAGTCCTTCAGGAGCATGCAAATGTAAAGGAAGTTGCATTGTGGATGTCAGAACCAAAATGTTAATATGAGCACTACATATCTTTATGCTGTTAGTACCTTTAAACAGTAGTATTCCAATAGCTGAATCCTAGGAGTTGACAGTTGGGAGTTAAGTTGGTACCCCAGTAAAAAAACACATGAAAAGCTTTACCCAATCAGTTCACATCGTAACTCTTCTTTATTTGATTTATTTCCAAGCTCATCTATGACTCAGATTAACCATTAATCTCCACAAACTTGCTAAAACTAAAAATGTGGTAAAACAAAACTACTTACCAGGTTCATGATGATAAGGTGGCCCATGATCAAAATGTCGACCATAATTTCTGAAAACATAACAAAAGATAAATGTATTAACAGAAATAATTCTAAGCAAATAAGAAAAACATAAGTGCCTCCAACATTTAAGGTGTTTAAGGGAACAAGCGTGTGAACCAATGGAAATATATAAGACGAGGGTCATCCAGAAGATGACAAAATGATTCGGCATAACTAAACAATAACAAAAGTTATCCACACAAAATTATAGTACCTTACTCTATTTTTCAATGTAATAATTGCTGTCAAGGTATTTATTGTCACGTGGTACTGGTTTTTCAATGCAGATGCTATACGCTTCCACTGCTAAAGATATGAGCCAAGATGTCACTGTCACTTTGAGGTCTTCATGGCTGGGAAATCTTTTCCATACAAAAAGCCATGTACAGTGTCCAGAGTGAAACCCTGGTTTTTAATTCTTTTATCAACATTTGCTTTCAACTCCTCCGTACGATTGCTGAACTTCCACTCTGGTCTTTATCGTGCACACTGGTTCTTCCTTGATTACTCGTAAATTATGGGCCATTTCCTCACAGGAGATCTGTTCATTGCATTATCACTATACACTTGCATTATTTTCCTATTAAATTCGATTGGCCAAACATTTTGAGCATTCAAAAAAACGAATAGTTCTTTGACAGTAGAAAAGTATAACAACAGCATTGAAAAACTAGTACCATGTGACAATATCTTGACAGACTGGAGATTACATTGAGAAATAGAATAAGGTACTGCAACTTTGTAAATAAAGTTTTGTGTTCATATCTTCTGTTATCATTTAGTTATGCCAAATGCTCTGTCACTTTCTGGATGGCCCTCATATTAAAATGGCCCAATTTTTGAAAAGTTGGGGTGCAAGAAACTGCATTCAGAATTTGATTACATTCATACAGGATGATAACAGATCTTTTAAGACTGTGTTAAGTCATGACACCTAACACTTTGATGAAATGCTTCTCTCTGATTAGGGAATGATTGAATCATTGCCCGTTCTGGTTTTCCTGCAACAACTCAAGTTACTTTAGAAGCTTGAATATTATTTCTTCTTAGCTTTAATAGTTTTAATGGAGTCGAATATACACCTAGGTGCTTCAAAAATTGTACTAATGCAGAACTAGTTTCACATGCATATTGCATGCATTGTCCACTACTTTTGTGAAGCACACCTGTGTATGTTCGTCTCCATTAAAATATTAAAATTAATTTTACCTGCCTCACAGTATAATACTTCCAGTTATCTAAGCTATTTTCCCTCTTGTTTTAAGAGGAGTCAAAATGGAATTTGCATATTTTTTCCTTATTTTCATGCTTTAATTGCATGTGAATATTTTGAATCTCCCATCCATTTTGGTATAACTTAATTGTAAATAGTAAAAATATTGTTAAATATAACCCTGCATAGTAATTTTTAGAACAATTTGGTGTACTCACTTGTAAAACATCAATATTATTATTAGAAAAGAGATCTTTTGTTATTTTGATCTTAAAGTATTACTTTAGTTTAGTTTAGTTCATATTTTCTCCTTGTGAGAGTTTGAAGTACTACGAAGTTGCATTCAGAAAGATAGTTTATGTTTGAAAGCAGTTTCTGAAGAAGTAAAATTGTCTATACAAATGCCCCATTATCTCACAAACTAATTGACATAAGGGCTGAAATTTTTACCACACATTTACACATAAATTGGCTTTATTTTAACAAATAAGTTTTAAAGTATATGGATTAGTTATTTTTTTAAATTTAAAAATTGTCATTTTGCAACAAAATATTAAGACCTTTATTAAAAAAATCATACCTTTCCTCTAATCAACAGAAGTATTTTATTTTACATCAATAAACGGTAAAGGTATTGCTGAATATACCTTTAAAAATTTAGCTCATTATCTTAAATAGTTGCTGAGATAATGGTCGAATTTTAATTCCCCTTAAACAGAATAATCTTTCGCAACAGTGGTACTACTTTTATGTTTATTGATGAATGATTCTATTCTCATGCTGTCGCCAAGTTGCTAATAATCGTGTTAATATTCAATTGTTATAATTTTCAGCTTTGAACACATTATCCCATGCAGAATTTTGGGAGTTAAGTTGGTACAGCAGCTAAAAACAGATGAAAAGCTTTACACGTTTCACTTTTTGAACCAATCACAAAGGAGCATTCCGGTCAGTCGGTCAGATAACAGAAACAGATCTAGATGTCGCATCGTTGCAATATCTGGCTATTTCCAACCATGTACTCAGTTTGTGAACTTCTAACATGTGCGTCGAGCGGTTCTGAGCAAGCTAAGTATTATTCGTTGTCATTTATATTTGTTGTTATTGTTGGTGTTTGTACGTGAGGGAACATAACAAGACTTTCACAATTATAGAGGTGGATAGGCTTCTGTGGAAGATGTAGCAAGGCTGGATGCAGCTTCATGGAAGAAGAAAGTGAATCATGTACACAAAATACGAAAAGCAAGGAATTAGACGGAATTATCAGTGAATGTGAACCACTAATGATATGTCTTGGTGATGATGATAATGTTGATGACAACAACAACGAAGACTTGGATGGAATTGAGCCATTAAAATTCTAAACCATTGAAAATGCTTCGTCACTGAATAGTACTATTTGTGGATCAATTGTTACAACATTAACATTCCTCAAAATTCAGTAACAGAAATTTACCAGATTCTGATCACATGGCAGCAACTCCTGGACAACAGTAACCTTATATGGTTTGAGTTTTAAAAGTTTTGTTGATTTCCATGCTGCAGCTTTCGAAATATCAGTTTCTTGTGCAAGACACCCAAGAGATTTTCAAGGTACTTGTTCTAACCTTTCTCTGATTTTGTCTAATTTCTGCTCCATAAGCACAAGCCTGTTTACCTTTCTTTTTTTTCTATCGCAAATTGATCCCCTCTCCCTGAATTTATTTACAAATAAACGAACGGCCTCTGTACTCAGAACACACATGCCAGGAAATTTAGTTTCATCCTTACAAGATGATGCAAGCACA
This sequence comes from Hymenopus coronatus, assembly GCA_030762935.1. NCBI lineage: Eukaryota > Metazoa > Arthropoda > Insecta > Mantodea > Hymenopodidae > Hymenopus > Hymenopus coronatus. The sequence goes on from CM060886.1 coordinate 133,830,257, forward strand.
TAAGTATTGTACATAAACACTCTTTGTGGTACAGTATACTGTATTTTGAGCAAAACTAAACACTTCTAAACATTCCTAATGTTATTCATGTGTGAACTACTGGAATAGAACAGAAGACTGACGCATGTGTGACAAGATGGATGTAGGATACGCACGCAGAGAAATGCAGTGAGGGTCACAGGAGCCGTAGTCATGTAGCCAAGTTTTATAACAAACTTACTGTATGTAAAACATTGTTCACCTGATTGCTTTAATTTCTGCCGCATCCTTAGGCATTTAAATTGCATAGTAGTTCATAATAAAGTCGTCCTAAAGGTACCCACAAAAAACCTACCCAATAAAATGGCAACTTTGGAGTATGACAAAAGCTTCATAAACCAATAGCACAATCCATTATTTCATTTTTAATTACCTTTCTGTGCAAAAATAGTAAGCATACGAAAATAATGTTACTCCACTTTTATTCTGTCGTTCATTTCATATTACTGAATTATTGGCATATTAGAACCTAGTGCTACCTGCTTCTTCTTGTGGTTTTTCTTTCTTCTTCCCCCCCCCCCACATCAATAGTGAAATTTTTTAGGGCTTTCACTCAGGAATTATAAGCAGCAAATTGTTGCACTGTATTCAAATTTAAAATAGTAATGCCACTTTCATGTAAAGATTATGTAGTTTTGCAAACAGCAGTGAAATTGCTTTTCATTTTGTTCCTTGGGAAAGAACTAACTTTTCAGCAACAAGCAGCAATTTTCTCTCTTTTTACTTTCTCTAGCCAGCATGTACAACATACATAGTGGATGGAGAAGGTATTGTATTCTACCCAAAACTTTGAGGTTTCACCAGAAATATATTTTTGAGGTCCTCTTCATCCGAAAAAAGCATTTTAAAAAAAAGGTGTGCATGCATGTGTGGGGACATCATAGCTCAAAAACTAAATAACTATTAAATACCAAACTTGGTATTTAAGTTTTGTATCTTCCAAGGATGTGACACGAAAATTTTCAAGAAAATCCCTCCAACCCAAACTACCCTTTACATGGAAAAATTTTGGAAAAAATTTATTTTCTCAAAAATGGTTGTAACAATTTTGATCAAAATACAGTATATTACAGCTATTTACATACTAATAAAATGTACATCTTGAATTTTCTAGGAACAACTATTGAAAATCTCTTCATTCTGTATAAATTTTGCCAAATTTTGCATAACTGCTAAACCGTAAGAGATAGATAAAAACTTACTGCACAAAAAAAGTAGATCTCGTCAAAACACACAATTTATATCCTTTACATTTTTGTTTCAGAGGTAATCATTTCCGAGTTATTCCTTGTTATTGGTTTTAATTGTAAAGTACTTATACTTTTCTCAAGCAGGAAGTGTCTTTTCTTTTGCTCTACTCCTGAATTGCAATGACAATCGCATAGCAGCAGCTTTTAAAACACACTACCATATACACCATATGCAAAATCTGCCAAATTAATTGTTTTTCCAAGTTTTTGAAGTAAAGAACATAGGACAATGGAAGGTGAGAGATATCTAATTGTTGGAATATTTAATACAATCACATTTTTTGGCCTGTCAAAAATTATTATTGACTATTTCGTTCATGACATATAATCGTAGGAAGTGGCTAATCCAGTTCATTGGCGCGAAAAATTCTAATTATCAGAACTCATTATCTCTGCATTTTAATTATATTTTTTATCACCCCAAGTGCATTTGTTTTCTCTGTGAATATCAATGTGCAGTGATATTCCTGTACAGAATGGTGAAAGTTCTAATAGACATATTAATTGCAATCATGCTTTACTAAGCCAAAATAATAGAATGTAGCAATACACAGAGATCTGTGTTTATTTTATGCCACAATAATATAATGTAGCAATTACAAAGAGATCTGAAATGTATGATAAGAAATCAAGTTGCAGTGATTTTGGTGCAAATATATGTCAAGACAAATGGGATTTTAGGAATATTAATCTTTGTGCCCATATAGGCTAATCATTATTATTTTATTCACAAAATAGTCTTAATAAATGCAACTCGAGCTGCAACTTTTCTCTAGATAAATTTATTCACAACAAGATGCTCGCAAATTTATTGATAAAAGTCGGAGCTCTCGTTATATTAATTATGATTAATTGGTATTACTGCAGCAAAGGTATTACATTTACTTACTTCATTTTGTTACATTGAAGCAATCTACATACTAGGGTAGGGTGAAAAGTCCTGAGTCTCTGAATGAAAACAGCATTTTTTTTTGGTCAACATAATCTCCAGAAAGGCTAGTGTTCTAATTTGATTAAACCATCTCTGTAGTGTGATTTATCAAGGTCCTCAAAATAGCTATTTACCGCATCAATGACTTCCTCGTTGCTGTGAAATCTTCGTCCTCCAAGAAATGTTTTGAGGTTTGGGAATAGGGTGGATGTTCAAGCAATTCAAACTTTAATTTGAACATTTTTCCCATTGCAATGACTGAACAGTGGGCCAGAACATTGTCGTGATGAAACAAGATTTTCTTTTGCGACAAATGAGTTCTTTTTCTCTTCACCTCATCATTCAAACGTTGCAGTAAGCTTGTGTAGTAGTCACCAAGGATACTTTTATCCTTTTCCAAGTAATCAATATAAAGTAATTCCCTGTGCATCCCAGAAAACACTTGCTATAACCTTGTTAGCTGACAAAATTGACTTTGCCTTTTTTAGGAGTTAGTTCACCTGGTACAATCCACTGTTTTGACTGTGATTTACTTTCTGGAGTGTAGTGATGTATCCAAGTTTCATCCATGGTAATAAGCCATATCAGAAATTCACTGGGATTTTTACAGTAGAGCTCCACATTCTTAACAGAAACAGTTTTTCTTTGATCAGGTGTCAACAAATACAACACCCATCTTACACAGACCTTGTGAAAGCCCAAAACATTACTTAAAACATTACCTGCACATTCTTTTGATATGTTTACAGCCTCTGCTATCTCAAACAACTTTAATCTGTGGTCTTCCAGTACTAAACAATGAATTTTTTCAATGATCTCTGGAGTTGTCAGAGCAAGGCTCATCACCAGTACTCGTACGTTCCATTTTAAACTCTGCAACCCAGCTTTTAATCATTGAATATGAAGGGGCAGAGTCTTTCACTGTACTGTCCATTTCCTCCTTGATTTCTTCATGCGTTAAGCTCTTCAAATGGAAGTATTTAATCATGGTTCATTTTTCCAATTCCTCCATTTTCATGAAAATTCTAAAATTGTCTTGTTTAAAATGCTGTCATTCAAAAACTAAATAAGCTATTGACCTATAACTATGGTATACAAGCTAGTCTAGAGTTAAACAATATGTTACCGTCTAACTGGCCTAGAGGCGCCATATATGTGTGAAGCCCAGGACTTATCAGCTGATCTTTGTATAATCCTAGTTCACAGTTAATTTTCATGTACCAGGAACGTATGGTTCTTTTAGTTGGCAAAGCATTATTGAAGCAACTATTCCCGATCATCCCAAATTAACAAACAATGCAGAATCATTCTGTAGATAATGTGTAACATATTTCACTATGTATACTACCAAAAAATCACTAAGTACACTAGCCTGCATATTGAAACATTTCAAGGTTTTTTTACTTTCTCTATACTCACTATGTACATAGTGTATAGAGAATGTATTGCACTCCACCAAAAAATTCGATACCGAGATTTCACCGGAAATATATGTTTTAGGATCCCCTGTATCCAAAAAAGGTATTTTCAGAAAAAGATCTGTGTGGGTGTGTGTGGGTGTGGGTGTGTGTGTGTGTGTGTGTGTGTGTGTGTGTGTGTGTGTGTGTGTGTGTGTGTGTGTGTGTGTGTCTGTGAACACGATAACTCAAAAACGAAAAGTCGGTAAAATAACAAACTTGGTATTTAAGTTTAGAATGTTCCAGGGATGCAACACGAAGATTTTGAGAAAAATCCCCCCACCCCAAACTACCCTTTACGTGGAACTTTTTTCGAAAATTTTGATTTTCTAAAAAATGGCTCTAATGATTTTGATTAAAATATTGTATATTAAAGTTATTTACCTGACAAATAAAATGTATATTTTGAATTTTCTGGGAATAACCTCTGAAAACTACTTTATTCTGGATGAATTTTTCACAACTACTAAACCGTAAGAGATTATTTCGCTTCAACTTACAATACAGCAAGAAATAAGACTATTTCTGCTACTGTTTCTCGATTAGCATGAAAGAAATAAAAGATAAGCTTATTAACAATAATAATTTACAGAGATATAGAGAAAGTCATGTGAATGGAACACATCAGATTTTTTGCTTCTGCTATTAAAGAAATTTCAACCAAGCACCACTCACCTATATTCCAGTATACTGGTTTAAAACTTACGATCAAAATATACTGCTTAATTGAGCATTTAACACCATAAAAACTTATTTTTGTGTGCACATTTAACACATACAAGGTGTGCTCATTCCCAAAAGTGTAGTGGTTAACTATGGCTGCTGCATGAAAATCCTGCTTTACCAATCACAATGCATAAGGATAGGGCATTTCCAATCTAATCTCTCCATTTCTGTGGGTTTTACTGATCAGCCATTTTGATGCTTCGACCAGTTGTTAAGCAACTAAGTGGATAACATTACACTTAACATAATTATCATTGATTCTCAAAATATTAGTATGCAGGTGTTAAGTGCATAACAGAATTTTGAAAATGGAAAATACTTTCCCTCAATTCTGTTATAAATCACTTACCACTCTTACATGGCCATATATTATTTTATCATTCCAAAGCATGGTTAAAGCATCTTTTGATCATTTTCAGGAGGCTTTTGGGGATTATTCTCAGTCATGTACCTGTCTTCAGCTGATATGTAGAATTCAAGAGCAGGTAGCAATCTCTCTGAAGAGCAGAGTGGCAAACCAACAACAGCAGTGACTGACAAAAACATCACCGCTGTGGAAACAAATGACTAGGGAACATCCAAGATTAACCTCAACAAGGATATTAGCATTAGCTCGTTGAAAGTTTCACTCAAATGATTTTCACTGGCTGTTCTACAAACAAACTTCTTATAAAAGATTATTTTTCTTTCTATCATGCTAATCGAGATAAACATTAGAGAATATTCTTATTATTTCGTTCCTTATAAGTAGACGGGAACTAAGGCAATACATTAGGTTAAATTGTTGATCAAATGTTTTAAAAGCTGTTGTTATGCGACTGTCATTGTAATTCGCTTCTTTGCTTGGCCAGGAGTAGAAAATCATGAATATTTTACAATTGAAACAAATAATAAGGAATATCTCAGAAATGGTTACCTCCACAACAAAAATGCAAAGGACTTAAATTTTGTATTTTGAAGAGATCTTCATTTTATGAGCAGTGTCTATCTCTTACAGTTTAGCAGTTAGGCAAACTTTGGCAAAGTTCATCCAGAATGAAGAGGTCTTTAGAGGCTATTTCCAGAAAATTCAATATACACATTTTATTTTAGATGTGAATATCTTTAACATTCAATATTTTAATATAAAATCGTTAAGAGCTATTTTTGAGAAAATCAAAATTTTCAAACATTTTCCCATGTAAAGCGTAGTTTGTGGTGGGGGGAATTTCTTGAAAATTCTTATGTTGCATCCTTGGAATATACTACACATGAATACGAAGTTTGGCATTTAACAGTCTTTTCATTTTGAGCTATGCACACACACACACACACCTTTTCATAAAAATGCTTTTTTCGGACTCAGGGGACCACAAAACATGTCTTTCTGGTGAAATCTTGACATCAAACTTTTGGGTGGAATACAATACCTTCTTTATCTTCTATGTACATTGTACATACAGGCTAGAGAAAGAAAAAATGGATATATCAGTTTGTCCCAGAAACATTCTTCCATTTGGGTGTTACCAAATGACCAACCCCATCAAGGTCTAAATAGTCAGTAAGAAAATGGCACACAGAAGTTTGTCTTCCAAAAGTGTTTCAAAAAATCAAAGAAAAGCATCCAAAGACAGGACTAAAGGGAATTTTGTTGCATCACGACAATGCATTAGCTCACACTGCTAGTGTAACAATGGAATTTCTGTAAGGAATTGAGGCAAAACTATTAACACAATTAACTCATCCACCCTATAGTCTCAATCTGGCACTACGTGATTTCTTCCCGCTCTCTAAGGTGAAGAACCAGCTTCGAGGTCACTAATTTTCTAGCCCTTAAGAAACTGTTGCAGCATATGAAGTGGAGCTTATTTGCAGTGTTGAAACTGAGTGACATAAAAGCTTCCAGAGGCTGGAACACTCCATGCAGTGACAGAGGGAAGAGTTTGAAAAATTGGGATAAACAAAACATTTCCATGAGTGCTCATTATTTGCTGTCTCAAAACTTATCTAGTGACCCTCGTATCTCAGAAATCTATAACTCATAATCTTAAAACTTTTTTATTTAAAAATGTCTTTAACCAACACAAAAAGCTTATACACACCCATTCGTGAAATGTTTAGAACACAATTTCAGTCACATTCTTTTGAAATGTTAATACAAATACATATGACACAATTTTTTTTGGAAAATGTATAACTTTAATTACTGATACTTTAATGAGTTATAAACCTTCTAGATTGAGGGAAAATAAACATTAAATATGAGACTTCAATTGTTTTGCTTAACAATTTTAGTATTACTATTTAATAACATCACAACCAGGCATGTAAAACGAATGCATTCCCTCATTCTTTAATCCTGTGAGGGGTGTTCAATGAGTCCTAAGAAAAATACAGAAAAACAAATTATTTTTGGTAGATATTTTTTTGTTATTTTTCAACATATTCTCTTTTAAGCTCAATACACTTTTCCTAGTGTCTTCCAACTGTTTTACGCCTTCCAAAAAGTAGGATTTCAGAAGGTCCTCAAAATAGGGATTTTGACCTCTTTGTCAGACGTAAATTGTTTTCTGCCGAGGCACTTTTTCAATTTGGAAATAAAAAAAGAGTTCAATGGGAGCAATATCTGGTGAGTATAGTGGATAATGTAGTAAATGGAACCTTAATGCTACAATTTTCGCCATCGCAACTGCGCAGGTGTGCACACTTGCACTGTATTGATGGAAGAGAATTTTTTTTCTTTGCCAGATGAGGGGGTGTTTTCTTTATTTCTCTGTTCAAGTGATACAATAATGATGCATAATACTCTCCATTTTTTGTTCATCCTTTCTGCAAGTAATCAATGTGGATGATTCTGCGTGCATCCCAAAAAACAGAGGCCATTACCTTGTCTACAGATTTTAGCATCTTTGTCTTCTTTGGAGCCAGTTTGCCTTTAAAAACCAACTGTTTTTAACTGCACTTTTGTCTCTGGAGTGCAGTAGTGTCCATGTTTCACCCACAGTTATGTATCAACACAGAAACTCATCAGGGTTGTGATGGAAAAGTCCCAAACCAGCTACCCAATCGATCACACAATTGTGTTTATTCTCCATTGACAGCAAACACAGCACCTATCTTGCTGAGACTTTTGTCAGACCTAATTTTTGGTGCAAAAATGAGAACACTGTACCTTTTGATATGCCTGTGGCCTCGACTATTTTGCAAACTTTGATTCGTCAATCACTCAAAACCATATCCTAGATTTTGTCAATAATTTTGAAGAAAGTTACTTCTACTGGACGTCCGGAATATGTTCATCATTTGTGGATGTATGGACGGCTATGTTTAAATTCATTTATCCAATTATAAATTGTTGCCAAGTCAGGAGCAGATGTGCCAAGAACTACATCCAACTCGCCTTTTAAATAAAAGTGTTTAATCACTGCACGAAACTCATTTTTCCATTTTCTAAAGAAACACAAGATTGTTGATTCAATCGCCTATGGCAACAAAACCACCTGATGGATACAGCTGAAACTTTAACTGCCATCTAGTAAGAGATGACAACTACTTAACACAAATGCTTCCGTAATTTCTTGGTTTTTACAAGGGCTTATTAAGTGCCCCTAGATTATTTATAAGGTGGTTTACAAAATGTCTTTGATTCACACAGTACATGGTGTGGAAGAATTTGAAAACGAGAATGTACCATGAAAACCCAAGGAAAGAGTTCAAAAATTATAACCCTAAATAAACTACTTTCAGACCTTATGCTGTATAAAAAGCATTTAGTTCCTATACAGCCCTCTCTCATTTTCTTCTGCTACTTTATAGCTAATTTAGTATTTGAGGATTATTGAGGTCTGTTCACTTTAATATTGACAAAACTTTAACACTAAATGTTCTTGGGTTTCTAGCCAGGTGAATACATGGATTGAGTCCAACATTTTGAAGGTGTCTTCAGGACAAACTGATGACTTCATCTCTGTGTTTAATTAGAAAAACTACCAAGAACTGGTCCAAAGAGATCATCATAAGAGCTGGCATAAAACCCCAGGAAACGGACATGGGAAACTATTTATCAAAGGGCCATGTAAGGAAAGAGCTGAGAGCCTGCGATTGAAGCTTTGGCTCGCAGGAGATACAAAGCTTTCGGGAAAATGAGATAATTTTAATTGTTTTCTCACAGAAACCGTGTGTAGGACAGGAGTTGGATAGGTAGAGTCAGACTGAAAAATTCAATGCCATAGCCATGTGTAGGACAGGATAGGACCTTAATAGTTGGCTACACTATGAATCCTGGGACTTAAAATACTTGCAACATTTTAAGTCACCATTGGGATTGTCATCTCAAAATAATTAGAGATCACCTTGTGATTTATCAGGAAGCATGCGAGTCAGTTGAGAAATTCAATGCTATGCCAGCATGTTGCCATGGTAGTTCAGTGGTAGAGCAACCAGCTAGAGACTGAGAGATCTGTGGTTCAAATCCCGGCTATGGCATTGAATTTTTCAGTCTGACTCTACCTTTCGGGAAAATGTTGATAGAACCAGAAGTATCATCCTAACTCATTGCAAAGCTGCATTCCTTTTTAAGGGATGCAGGTGTAATGGACTGGCTCTAAACAATACAGATACCACAATAAGCCCCAGGCTGAAGTGTGCCTGGAGAATTGATGGGAATCTGTATCATAAATGAAGAAGAAGAACTGATGACTTACCCTGATGAAGATGATGCACATCTTCAAAACGGAGTCAATCCATGTACTTAACTCGCTAGAAGCCTGAGAATATTTAGAGTAATGCTTTGTCAGGAAAACTTCAGCTCTTACTTTAAAACTTTAACATTTTACTACAATTTTAGGGAAAGCTATATTTATAGACAGACATTTAAATAACTATATGACATGCTTTGAAAGGTTGTACATCTATAAAAGCTAAATAGAACTATAGTGCAAGGTGTGTAGGTTTAATAACACTAAAGTCCATATTTATAAAACTTGGTAATTTTTCAGACAGGAATGTAACTTTAAACTAAAGATGCCTAAAAACCAGAACCCAAACTACAAATGAAACCAAAAATAAAAAAGGAGAAGCAACAGCCTCTACAGGACTATAACTACCAACGCTTGCATAAGAAAGAAGACCTACAACAGCAGGAAGGATCATGCAATATGCCAGAACCTTACCCAGAGGCCGAAGTGGCAGATGGCTGGGTGGTTGGCCTTGGCAGCATAGCTCTGCCATGCTCCGCTGACACGGCAGACACAGAGGATCGCAGTAGGGGCGGTGGCAACGTGCGAGAGGGGACGTACTCCTTCGACGAGGAGGTACCACCACCCAGCCTGACAGTGTGACCACCAGCAACACTTTATATCAACAACTTACACATATGTTACACTTTGTAAATTACAGTAAACAACAAGATATTTGCAAACATGTTTTATTATCAGTTTCAAGTATTATAACTTTCACAGCTTTTCACAGAGTTTCATAACTAAACACAACTTTTAAGGTTTTGTTAACATACCTCCTTCTGCATAATGCATTCCATTTTTACTTTCTCTACATGTACAATGTACATAGTGTATAAAGAAAGTATTGTATAGCATTCAAAAATTTGATACCAAGATTTCACCAGAAATACTGTTTTGAGACCCCCTGAATGAAAAAAACTTTTTAGACAAACGTCCATGTGTGTTTGTGAGTGTTTCTGTGTGTGGGGGGGGCTGCATACCTCAAAAACTAATAGTATTTAAGTTCAGTATCTTCCAAGGATGTTAAACGAAGATGTTCCAGAAAATCTCCCCCACCACAAACTACCCTTTAAATGGAAAAAAATTTGAAAATGTTATTTTCTTAAAGATGGCTCTTAACGATTTTGATTAAAGTCTCTTACATTTAAGATATTTACATGGCAAATAAAATGTATATCTAGAATTTTCTGGGAATAGCCTCTCAAAACCTATTTATCCTGGATGAATTTTTTCTGAATTTTGCAAACTGGTAAACTGTAAGATATAGCTAAAAACTTGCACAAAAAATGTAGATCTAATTAAAACACACAAATTATGTACTATACATTTTTTGGTGGAGTTGACCATTTTCTAGATATTCCTTGTTGTTTCAGTTTTAAAATACTTAAACTTTCTCATATAGGAACTTTTCAACTCCTGGCCAAGCAAAGAAACGGATTTAAATTCCATAGCAACCATATTTTAAGACATTTGACTGTCGGTTTAGCCTAGTGTATTTCTTTATTTCCTTTCTACTTATAAGAAGTAAAAAATATAACACTACCAAGTCTTTAAATTTATAACAGCATTTTATACACACTAAAATACAAATTCCCAATGCCAACAAGCTCAGACAGCCTGCCTGGGTAATGTGGTGGTGGCATGTCTACTCACAATCAACAGGTCGTAACTTTGAATCATGTTTAGGGTGAGTTACCCAGATAAGGTTTTTTCCCTTATCCTTAGAAGACGAATGTTGAGTAACTTTAAGCTTCATGGATCCCAAGATCATTTGAGCATCATTTCTCCATTTCATTCATCATCTGATATGATCAACCAGCTTAAAGGATGCTACGCTACAGAAACAAAAGGATCAAGGTACTTGCCTCTGTAGTGATTAAGTGTGGAGGTAGCATGTCAAGAGAGTTCATGTAGTGATTAAGTGTGGAGGTAGCATGTCAAGAGAGTTCAAATCTCGATTAGGGTTAGTTATTCAGGTAAACTTCTTCTGGAGTTTTCACTTATCCTGAGAAGATGAATGTAGAGTAACTTTAAATTCCATGGAACCTGTGCTCAGTTGAGCACCTTTTCACCAATTTCATTCGATATGACTTACCAGGTTACAGGGCATTGAACTATCGTAAAAGGCAGTTAAGCGATTTAGGGCCAGTTGTACGAACTCAAGAGTAAATCCTGGAATAGTTATTCTTGGAATACACTATTCACAGTATAAATGTGGTACCGGGTCGTACGATGCAATTTTATTCCTTAGATATCTATTCGACTGTTTGTAGATTTAAAACTAATGTTGGCTATATTGTGTCATTCATGGCCAACTTGATACCTAATTACTGCTTTATTTTGCTGAAAATTTGCATTGTTTTCACAATCACCTGTTTCTAAACTATGTATTATTTCTTATTTTAATTAGTTACGGTACTATGAAATAATAATGAATGTTCACAAGCGTGTTCGGATGTAGAATTGCTGTAATCTTTACAAAACATAAACACATATGTATACTGTGACTTCTTGCGATAGGTTAGGAGTATGGGAATGAAACCTTCCCGTATGTGCAAAGTTGCATCTTGTGCTGATGTATGACATCTTTCCGTTTCTATACTCAAAACAGCTAACATACTAGCCTGGTTTCTGCATTTTATTCATTATTTTGAAAATTACATTTTATTGTTGCCAATGTCATTATCAACTTAAGATATGCATAATTGAATCGTTGCACCAAGATAAGTACAAAAACAATTTGTTATACAGGTATTATTAACCAACAGAAATATTAATAGTTATGTCGAATAGTACCCATTACAATTTGCACTTTGCTGTTGGCAATATTTAATTCAGCAGCTAGAAATTGTCAACCAAACCAATAAAACCGAGAACATTATATTTTACGGAAGGTATTCTCTATTCAATCAAAATTGTCTCTAATGTATTAAACCTACAGCATATAAGAAAAAATTACAAATTTTTTGTAAAATAATATATTTAGATTTACGAGCTCTGAAGGCATATTTTAATCTGGGCATCTCCTCCCTACACCACAAAGCTTGTAGTGTTAAACTTGCATATAACCTCCAAAATCTGAACATAGTACAGAATGTCGCTAACATTAACACTTGTGGCTATTTTACGTTTTGAAGCATATTGCCCTAGAAGTAACCTATCCTTTGTATTTCGTCAATAAAACGTAACCTCACTATTTACAACGTTATGCTTGTGCTGGTGAATTGCTACATTACATTATTTTATATTCATCTTGGGTTGGATTAAATTTAATTGAATCCATAAAAATAGAGGTATTTTGATGATAATATTGTAGGTAGAACTTACTGTTTTATAAATGAAACTTTATTTTAACTATCTTTTTGTCATATTTATCTTATAACCACCAAGTTTCTGTGTGATTTCTTTTCACAATTTTGATCTCATTACAGCCGTGTACATTTATCGGACTATCTCTACAATATATTGTATTTAGGTATATGTCCTTAAAATCATATTATAAAGAAATTGAGCGTTAATATCGGTCAAATATGGTCAAAATTGTGTCGCATACCCAAGTAGCAATTTTCCTTTTTATACTCTATTCTCGGAATATCGGCTTATCCCCGCAAGGAATCGTGGAATAGTTATTCCATGTTTATTCCCTTGATAGTCTCTATTCCGTTATTGTACAACACAATTTAGCACATAACCTTGGAATAACGTCTAACAGAGCTTTATTCCGAGTTCCTACAACTGGCCCTTAGGGGGATTTGGGGAGTTAGAATAAAATAATCAAGGCAAGTAGATAAGGAGTAAATAAAGGAATCCCACTGTGAACAAATTTTATGTACAGTTCATATAGTGAATAAGCATATATGTTTAATAAAGGATGCTGGCATCCCTGGAATATGGGTATGGCCAAAAGGGATAGCCATCAATTTATCGAACTTAGCACTGTAACAAATGCATAAAATATACATACAGATGCTATAACACATTGGAGCCCAAGCCCGAGTACAGCTCAGGCCATCAAAATGTTCATGCATAACTCGGACAGGTATTTCTAATACTTTTAATGTGATTCCACGACCTTAACTTGGTTTTGGGCTATGCGGCAAAGAACATACACCAGGTATCGTTTAGTTGTCTGATTTGTGCTGCCATCTGTCCTTGCTTTAGTCAACTATTAGGAATTTTAGGAGATTTAGTAATATTGGCCGCTCTCGGGTAGTCACGCCATTTTCTTTGAAGGTGGTGATCTGTTTGTTAAGTTTGTGCTCTTAAATGTTAAAATGCTCCATTTTCCTCAATTTCTGTGGACTGAAGCTGAAACTCAGGATACAAATGAAACTGTGGAAAATTCTGATTCCGAGGGAGAGTTTTTCGAACTTTGAATAAATAGAGTGTAAGCAGCTTTATGCAATTTTTTTTCAAACTCATGTTTGATACTTGTTGTAAATTTAAAATAAAATATTAATATGGAAGTTTTGACTATTTTCTTACATGTTGAGAAATCCTTAAATGCCATACTTTTAGATTGTCCCAATACTTTTTGGAAGATTTAATTGATGTACTGTAAATAATAACTCAAAGTAGGTGTAAAAACCCTGGGTTTCTTGGCACTTCAACTACCAAAATGCTTGGGCTTTAAAGTGTTAAGAGGCAACTATCAGCATTGATCTGTAAATAAAAAATAACTTGCCAATCCCTATAAGATGAAACTTTATACATAAGAGTTTGAACAAAATTTATCAATACATTTCAAATGTCATTGAAATCTGCACAAAACAACCTTCAAATTAAGATTGCAGATGAATACTTTCGAATTGAGGCTAAACTTCCTAGCCTAAAGAAATACTGCAATGAAATATATAATTATTGTTTGGATGCCACTGCTATAAAATGTACGTGTAAAACCTTACAACAAAGCAAACTCTATGAATTTTAATGAGATTGGTAGATCAGCTACCACTATAGATTAGGCCAATACTGTGTTCAGTTTGCACACTATTGTTATAAATCACACCATGCATCAACCTGCCTTCAGCCCGCAGCACCCTACCCCACAAGAGATTGCTGGACCAGCTGCCAATCAGAAGCAAGGGGGCTGGACAGCTATGCATATATAAGCAGCCAGCCGTCAACCTGTTTTCACCCTGACTGTGCCAGTGAGAAGTCAACCTTCCCTTGAAAAAGCCCAAAAAAATTGGGGAAAACACTGGGTGTACCTTCATCAGTTAGACCACATGCTACAAGACTGGAATCTACATTTTATGGTATGAACGCCGGCAGTGAAAGCTTTATACGTAAATTCTGTTTGTATTTTGGTATCAGAAATAATATTGAATATGCAATGCTGGGCACATAAATTAAATTTACTAGGGAACATTTGGACCAGAGAACTTACAATGTGTAATGCAAGAAAAGCACATCTTCCTGAACACATGGAAGAGAAAAAATTATTATTTAATGTTTCTCAGACAGCAGTACAAAGTGAAGCTTTTTCCAATTCCTGTAACACAAGGTAGAATTCTTGGTTAAAGAGAATAGAGCACATTGAAGAATATCTCTTTAATGTATTAGAATTTATTAAGAGCCTTTGGGAAGCAATTGTGACTGCAGAGTATTTTAAAGCCTTGTAACCAAATGAAATTCAGACAACACACTACCAAGCTGTTTTCTCATTGAACACTGTCGAAAATGCTATAACTTACTTTTGAATTTAATGAACTCCAAAGTTCCCTTAATGCAATCACTAAACTCCAAACTTGATGACCTCTGTAAAAGTTTTCAGTTTCTTCAGGATGAATTTTTTCAGGAAACATGAGTATTCTTTCGGGACTAACCTGAGGTATTCAGGAGCACTTATCTTCAGTATTTAAAACTTTAGGTAGAGAAAGTAAGCAAAAGCTGAATAATAGAAAATTGTTATTACCGTATTTATCTGAATACAAGACTGTATTTTTCCAAAATATTAATGTTCAGAACTGGGGGTCGTCTGGTATTTGTAATATGTTTTCTGAATAACATACAGGGAAAAAGTAAGTTTCAAACTTTGCAGGCATGGCAGTTACGATGCCTGGGAGAAATGGTATATATTACTGCCAAAGTTAATGTATGCAGCAGATTTTGTACATTCCATTTTGCGCAAAAAAATTAGTAGTTAAGGAGCCTATGAGCATTCTCATTGAGAAAAAAGATTACTCTCCAAGACTAAAATAAAATTAGAGAGCTTCTAAGTATGTCTTAATCGAAAATAGCATCCATATCGTCGTCACAGCTACACTCCCGCAACCATTGCTGTCATTCATGTTGTAGAATCGCAAACATTCCAAACATCTCCATACTTCCCTCTCCGTTTCTATCACATAAAAAGTGAATTTATGCATATATTTGAATTAGGTAAAATGTTTTACGATATATTATACTAAATATGTTGTCTTAACTGAAAATCTTATCCATCATCATCGGTACAGCTCCATTGCCGCCAACCCATACTGTCATTGCAACATACCATACCTTTACATTCTCCGTATCTCCTGCTCAGTGTAAATTTCTGTGCAAATTCAAATTAGGTAAAAATATTAAATGCTTATAAATGTAAAAAGAAGCTAGTAACAGTGAAGTAACACAAATATTAATATAACAATTAATAGTTGCAACAAATCTTCACTTATCTTTTGGAATCCTTGGACTAGTTTTGCAATAAATCTATTGCATTCTCAACATAAATTTCCTTTTGGTCTCAGTTTTGGTCTGGTTTTTCTCTTTATTAAATGCTGTCTAATTACAAAATCATATCCATCATTGTAATTATAGATATGCTGCCACCGCCGTTAATGTCACATCGTACCACCTTACCCATACCGTACTCCCCTCTCCATCAACCACTCAAAGCATGAATTCCCACACAAATACAAATTCAGTAAAATAGATAAATAAAGTAAAAGGTAAATTAACTTAAGTGCCCATTGGTTTGTTCAAAATATATGGCAAACCTTTATATTTCATTTAAAAATTCTTCTTTTTATATGCGCCTTGTACATAATATGCTAAATTCCAAAATTCAGTTCCGAAAAATGGAGGTTGTCTTGCATTCGAGGTCATCTTGTATTCGGATAAATACGGTACTTCTGCTGGTGAACTTTCTGAACCCACGTAATGCAACTAGAATTGTTTTGGGAATTGCTGAAGTTAGTGTGTTTATGAGACAAATACCTCTTCTGCAAGAACTAATCACAGTGCATACCACTGTACTCTGTATTTACAGACTTGGCAAGTAGCTCTTGCAAAACTGATCAAGAAGTGATGTGATTGCTCTTCAGTTCACCTGAAAATCAGATTACAAAGATTTTGTGGCTCCCTGTAAATAAAATAGACAGTGAAAGTTCATTTTCAGCATATTCAAATGTAATGTCTGACAAGTAGGCCTGACTCCTGTAAATACGGAACTAATAGTATCTCTGCCATTCACTGATTAAACAGATATTTGTGACCTCTTGTGTTATACACAGTTTTTATATTTGCTGTTTTTATAATTATGTAAAAAATATATTTCAATTTTATAGCAACATGGTGTTAGATGTTTATGAATGTGCTCTAACTCCTATGAATTGAAATTTAAAAACAGCAAAATATGTAGAGGCTTAGGTTTTCTGGCCCGATGTTATCAACCTTATTATCTAAGTTTGCCGGACTTGTTGGCCATGGTCCAGATGTTGGCATAACCGACGTTTTGCCGAAAGCTGCATTCAGCATCATCAGTTGACAGCCAATAACCAATCGACCTCAACCCCGTAACTGGCCACACCCTCCTTCAGCACACAGCTACATATACAGCAGCAGTTACTAGCGCTCCAGTCATGCCTGGACTCCAGAGTTACATTCTCACCCTGATGATGCCGAACGCAGCTTTCGACGAAACATCACTTATGCTAACAACTGGCACTTGGCCAACAAGCCTGGCAAACTTAGACAAGGTTAACAGCAAAATAATTGACAAAATGAGGGCAAAATTTGGGATGATGGCGTCTGACTACGTTGTTGAAAGCTTGGGAATTAATCCAACACTTACCTGGTTAACATTGGGAGAAGAAATCATTAATAACCAATGCCAGGAAAATTTCAAGTCCTTGATTGTTGTATTAAGTTTTACCTAATTCAAATTTGCACAGATTCAAATGGCAAGAGAGGCAAGGAGAGGGACAGGGGGAGGGGGAGGGGGGGGGGGGGGGAATGCGCACCTAAACCTCTCTTTCTTTCTATTTGACCATTGACTCTCCATGCAACATTAAGCACAACACCGATATGAAGATAAATCCTCTATTTTTATTTTAGTCTCGGAGAGAAATCTTTTTTCCAATAAGAATGCTCATTAATTCTTCTAGGTCTTGTTAATATCTACCTTTATAGTGAGAATCAACATGCACAAAGTCTGCCACATGTCATAACCTTGATGATAATCTTTACAACTTCCCCACGTTTTGACACAACCACACCTGCAACATTTAAAACATGTTTTTTTCCGCATACTATTTAGAAAACATATATTGTGAACACAGCATGACTGTCAGCTTTCAATATTAATATTTTGGAAAACAACATTATCTTGTTATCAAGCTAAATACAGTAAATGCTTTGTCATGTCTGTGATGAAAATGTGGAACCTTAGAATTTGACCACAAATCCATAGAAATGGCTGCTTTGACATAGAGTTGTAAAAATGCTTCTGCTCCCATACATTGTTAGGGCAAACCATAGAAGTTGGCAAGTATAAGTATACAGCACTTGCATTAGTAACTTAGATTATAAAAACAAAATGGTACCAAGCAGCATAAGGAATGTGAACGTGTTTTAATTTAATTGAAGTCGAGTACACACATGTGCTTCACAAAACCTTACTTATGCTGAACCAGTTTTGCATGTATGTTGCATGCATTGTCTACTGCTTTCGACTATCGGATTCAAAATGAGGATCCTTAATGCATAACTGCCTTCCCTCTGGTGCTGGATTGATGAACTTCATTAGTGGGTTCTCTTCAAAAGAATGGTCAAAATTCATGAGGTGCGGTTCATGTTTCTCCTATGTGTCGAGTTCTACTGCCTATTGTGCATTTTTTCAAAAGATGGAAGTTTTGTTTAATTTCATGTCAATCGTTCCAAAAATGAGCCGATACTAGCAGATTTTTCAGTTCCTCTATTTTTAATATTTCTAATATGTTCTTTTAAGACGGGTACCTATGTTTCTTTTTGTTCTGCCAATATATGCTTTGTTACAATCATTGCAATTAATTCCATTGATGCCTGGTTTTTTGTCAATTGAGATTTTTTCTAATTTGTGGGATGGAATCAAATTCTTCACACTGAACTTGTAAGGTGCCAGCATTATATTATGTTCTTTAAATATTTTTTTTTAAATGTCTTAGTTGCCCAAGGGTGGTAAGTGAATCTTCTGAAGTGCTTGCTATCCCTAACTTGTTTGAGGGTGGATATTTCTGTAATTTTATTTTGTTGTTTAATTTGCTTGCATTTTTTGAATACCAAATCCCAGCTAAAACCATTTATTTCAGCTGTTTTCACTAAAAGGTTTAGTTCTTGTAAGTATTCAGCTTTTTCCAGAGGTACTTTAGTTACTCTTTATAGTAGGCTGTTTAGTATGGCATGTTGGTGTACTTTTGGTGTACACTTAACTCCAATTAAATTAAAACTGCTAGCTTTACAGTGCACCACTACCAGTAATTAAAATTATAATGTGAATGTGACCAACTCACCTTCCTGAGTGTGGTCCTCCTGAGTGAGGTCCAGGTCCTCCAGGATGAGGTCCGAAGGGAGGGTGATCTGGAGGACCCCTGTATGGATGCCCATGAGGTCTAGGTTGAGAACGGGCCCCTAACGTCTCAATATGAAAACTAGGAGCTGGTGGTTGTGTTGTAGGCGGCACAGATTGTACTGCAGGTTGTTGAACTGGTGCAGTGAAGGGTGGCTCTTCTCCAGGTGGAAAGTTTGGTGGTGGTACGGAAGTATCAGGTAGTGTTGGCGCCTGCACATCCTGATTGTGTTCATCTATTGTAGGAGTGCCAGGGCGTTCCTCAACAGATCTTCTTGGCCTGTAACCAAAACATCAAAATCACCTTTTTTACACTTTCTGCTCCACATAAATTCATCAGGTTGCCAAACTGAACAATTTCAATACAAACTTTATAGTCAGATTGATTTATAGACACAAAAGAAATTGAAGACTACATGAAATCACCACTCTGGAAAAATTTGAAAAACCATCAGTGAAATTTTGCAAATTTACTTTCCACTCAAAAGTTTTTTGGAAATTTGAAAGGATTTTTAAAGACTTCAACATAAAACTTGCTCCTCAAAATAAATATAAAATCTGGAACTTATTAGAGCATCCTTTGAAAGATACTCCACCAAAAAGCTAAAAAATCAGAGATTTATAAAATGAGCTATTGAGACTGCAACAAGATTTATATCGGGAAAATAAAAAAAATTTGTAAACTAGGATGAAAGAACACTGAGAAGCATTAGGTACAAGCACTTAGACTTTTGGTCTAAAAATCATAACATAAAGGAAGAAATAAGAATTGATAAAATATCTGTGGCATTTGGTCAATACATGATAACTCCAAAACTGGCCTTTTTGTACTAAGAACAGTAGTGCTATAAAAGAAGCCATCCTCTATTATTAGAGGATTTCTTGTACTAAGACAGTATTATCTGTCCAGCCGTAGTTCACCGGTATGTAAATAAAAGCAACAGGTCGTAACAGTTTTGATTGGTTGCGAACGTATTACTGCTTTTCTCCATAAAAAATAGTCCCTCTTAATTTTCTGAAAGTACACAAATTTCACATTAAACTATGCAATTTTGTCAAAATAATATAGTAAGAACTACTATTAAACGGAAATTGGTTGAATTTTAATCATTACTCCCCCACACAACAAAGCACTTGTACTGTGCCATTCATTGTAACGGATGACTTTCAGTTACCACGTGGAGAGCGTAATGTACATTTGTAAGCAATGGCGGAGGCGTGTGATACCAGTGTAGTGAAACATAAGCAAGAAAGACCTTTAAAAAGTAGAGAGAAAACAATCGTTTTTAACCTATACAATAAGTTTTGTGTAAAATATCCTCTCTTGCTTTAGACAATATCCTCAGTTTAACGGCCGAATTTACTGGTGTTTTGATAGGCAGCATAAAGTGTGTAAGAAAAGAGTGGTCAACTACAGAAAAGTTTTCGACACCAGGGAAAAAAAGGAAACACTGCAGACTTGTTTTGGACGTAGTGTGATGAGTTTGTTCTTGGAGAAAAGAACATATTATTATAAAGTGGCTTCAAGACAAACATATAAATTTAAGAGAGTGTACAGTTAAATCTGAGCTGCTGGAATTAGCTCGGTCATGTAAAACTCAGCATGAGAAGTTTGTTGTAGACGATTTGGCCTAGAAAGCGGATCATTTAACATTAAGATTACCACCGTATCATGGTTATCTCAATCCAATGAGCTTGTTTGGAGTTAAATAAAGGGGTATGTAGCTAGAAACAAAATTAGCCGAGGTGCGACATCTGGTGCAAACAGCATTTCAGCACGTGACAGCCGGAAAATGTAACAAATTTGTATCACACTGTTCGGGAAGAGCAAACAATGTGGGATTTGGAGGGAACGGTGGACATTGTCGTTGACCAATTAATTAATTAATTATCAATCTCGGAGATGATTCAGTTCCATTGCGTCTGCGACAGATGACTCTGATCTTGAAGGAGAGTACCCACTTCCATCTTCAGATTAACTCTTCTGGGTGAGTCATTGTATTATTGCAGTATATGGTTGTTCACACACACAAAATATTGGCATTTAGAGTGATGAGCATGTGCAATATGCAAACGAACAACATGCCTGCATTTTATAATTTTACGTGAGAATTTCATCTTTCGTAGTGAATAACTATTTTATTTTCTTCGATTTATTATATATCTTTAATTAATATCTGTGAAGAGTGAACATAGATAGGTATTTATTTCCTACCATTAATGCATAGATGTGCACTTTGTAATTGTATAGGAGACGAACACAGCTAAGTACCACGTGGTTCGTCCACGTGGTTCACGGAATAATACATTCTGGTTTGTTGACATCGCCGGTGAACTAATTCTGGACAGATAATAGTGATATACACTATATACAAAAAGGCCAGTTTTGGAATTATGTTCTATCCAAATCCCACAGATATGTAAAAAAAACCTTTGGAACTGCCAATTTGGAAAAACATCTTTACCACCAAGGAAGTCATGTAAATGATCAAATTTTTTACTATATGCTCAAAGTGGGGTCAAAATATATGACAGAACTTTGTTTCATACATAGTTCGATTTTCACATCAATGTAACTTTGTGCATATGCAGTAGAACATAATAATATTACTTACGCTGAAGGATGTATGGGAAGAGCGTGGGGTTGAGTCTGGGACTGAGCAGCAGGCTGTGCAGGAACTGCTGATGGCGTGGAAGTCTGTGGTGTCTCATGACCAGGGGGCAGCAGCATGTGTCCTGGCACTCCTGGGGGAGGTGGACCACTGTTCCCTGTAGTTACTGCAGGAGAACTGCCCACTCCTGAAAAACATTTCAACTACTATTAATATAACAATAATTTGCAACAAAATGTTTCTAATCTTTATGAATAAACTCAAATCAAGAGAACTAGTTTTGCAATCCACAATTTGATTGCTTCTTGAGCATAACTTATTTACCATTACTAAATTTAAAGATAATCAAAGAGCAAAATCATCATCAAACAATAGTTACAAACCCTTAACTCATAAACATGCAGCATTAAACAGGCAGTCCATAGATTGTGTTATACCATTAAAAGAAGAACATAAAAGTGAATATGAACACATAATACACAGCAATTAACAATGGTTTCAGTCTGCAACTAAGACAAGAAAATAAAAAAGTTCAAACAGCAAAAGAGAATCACAGACCTCACAAAATAAGCCAAGTGAAAGACAAACCCATCTTCAAGAAAATCACATACCATCCACATCTACAGGATACATTCCAAAAAATGCAATACCACATTAGCACCCCAAAACAACTATAGCCTGCAGATAATACTATGCACCAACCTGAACACCAAAAATCCGGCATTTACAAAATAGAATGTTTAGATTGCAACAAGCTCTACATAGAAAGAGAACTCTAGAAGCAAGACTGTACAACAATATATTAGCAAGCTTTGTATTTTATTATTTTAATCATTATTTTGCACAGGTTTAACATAGGAAATATATCTGCTTCAATAGCCAAGACTGGGTAAATTGCAGAACACGAAACCTTAGGATGAGAAGTTGTTATTGTATATGCCAAAGTTACTTCTTTTGTCAATCCAGCAACACAAATGCTTTTATAAGAGCAAGGTTTTAGCGCATTAGAGCTCTAAGTAACAGGGAGTTTTATAGAGACAGGTCTTTTCCCTAAAAGTTAGTAGCTTGGAACTTTTCCATTATAAAGAGCGATTACATGAGTGTAATACAGTTAACCTCCAAAATTAACCACATTCAGCTTTATTTTTGCAATACTTTGCAACCAATCAGAAATGAGCCCTAAGATTGGATATGTTAGGTATATAAGCGGTATGCACACAAGAAAATAAGACTGTATGCTGTGGGCTGTATGTTGTATGTACGTGGATGCTCTAGTGTTGGTGGTCGATCAGGTGACATTCTTACGCGAAATATTGCAGTGTTGATATGTCGTGTAATAGGGAAGTCAGCGATAACTATAGTCTATTGTAGAATTGAGAAACTTGTAGGCCGTGGAAATAGCACTGGTTATAAGCCTATTTTCTACATCTACAAGGACCATGTCGGAAGTCACTCGACGGATTAGTGTCTCAATAATAACAAGTATCAATAAAAAGCATCAATTCTGAGGAATTTAAAGCGAAGTACTTCTGTTTGTGAGTCTGCCCTGTGTGACATACCCCAGTCATTCTTTCTCCCCTCAGTAAGAGTCAAATTTGTGTCTTCTACATGAATGAGCAAAGTCAGTGCATCATAGAATGTCAAAGAAGTATGTACACGCTTGTTTTTAAAATATTTCACTGGCACTAATTCAGACGAAAGAGATGCGACAACTGAAAGAACATCTCACAACAATAAAATCAAACAGACAGACAAAAATGCCGCTGCCTACCACTTTTGGTCATTAAACTACACAATAAACCAAAACATAACACTTATAAAACCTGTAAGATATGCAGCAGAGTTGGATGTTTGGAAGAAGATCCAAGTCATAAAGAACCAAAACAACTTAATGAATTTTGAATTGCTGCCAAACAGCACTCTATGGAAATATGTAACAAGAGCACCGATCAGATCTAAGCTGAACACTTCACAAACCACTGGAGAAAATACTGCGTCAGTTGGAGTCTGCTGAAGATAAAGCATGCACACATCTTGAAAAATGTCCAGGTAAACATTATCTGTCAGTGATGTTATAGAGCTGCTATAACCCAACTCAAAATAACTTTGTTCTTGTTTTTATTTACGTTGTTACAGTTACTGCTGCTAGGTGATGGTTTGTTTACTATGGTACTGCCAATTACTGGAATTAAAACAAATTTGGTGACAGAATCAACTGGGGGCATATCCAAATTCATTGTGCGATCTCTGCTCTTTACATAAATATTTTCTCCCAAATCAATAAGTCTACAGGCCCATATAAATGTTTTAATAATTAAACTTCTGGATTTATTTTATAGTTATTTTATAACTATCTATCACAGTTGATTAATCAGAATTTTATATATTCTGAGAAACCAATATTATACCATGTTCTTCAAAAATGTTTGTGAATTTATTTATTTTCCCAAAAGTGGCAAAGTTTCTAAAAAAGTAATTATCTTATAAATGTAAAAAGAAGCTAGTAACAGTGAAGTAACACAATATAATAATTAATAATTGTAACAAATCTTCACTTATCTTTTGGAATCCAAGGACTAGTTCTGCAATAAATTGGTCTATTGCATTGTCAGCTTAGTTTCTTTTTGGTCTTGTTTATTTACAGTGTTATGGTTACTGCTATGGTTTATTTGCTTGTTATGTATGCAGTGCCACTTTATATGTTTTGATTAATAGCATTCTAAACCTCAATAAATCAAGAATGAAGGGTTTTGGGACATGTGTTTATATGAACATTTTTTTTATGTAAGGAACTGTAAAAGAAGTTTTGAATCATCCTGTATTTTATTGCATGCATTGTCAAAACTTTTGGAGTGAGCCTCGTATTAGGAAACTGACAAGCAGTACCTGGAGGTTGAGGAACCAGCTGCACATGCTGACGAATAGGAGGTCCTCTCTGAGATACTTCTTGATGATGTGCTGGAGGCTCTTTTTGATGAACAGTAGGAACTGGATGTTGGACAATACCAGGAGGAACTACTGCAACAAAACAATTCCCCTTTCATAAAATTGCCTGAGGGGGAAGGGAGGTAGACTGATGGTAAGAGGAAGGAGAGAGGGAGAAAGGGGCATGGGTGGGAGGGGGCAGGAGAGGAGGGAGAGAGAGGAGCAAAGGAGACAGGGTGAGGAAGAAAGAGGGAGGGCGAGGGAGAGAGGGGTGAGAGGGGGAGGAGGCTTGAGGTGAAAGAGGGCCCAGGAGGCGAGAGGGGGAGAGGAGGTGCGAGGGGGAGAGGTCTCCTTTGGTTTCCTATACTTGGCTGTAAACTGGCCGATTTTTGCACTGTATATTCCCAAATGCACTCCCATTGTGTTTCAGTTTCTTCTGCAGATTAGGAGCTCTTATCTAACACATCCTTACACTACCATTGCCTCAAGTGCCTCCCTTCCCTACCAACCTCTCCTCTCCAGACCTCTGACTCCTCTATCACCTCTCCCTCCCCTCCCACCCCCATACCCTCTTTTATTATGTATCTCCCCTCCATTATACCCCTCCTGACAACCTCTATCCCTTTCCTGACCCTCTCCTGCCCTCCCCTTACCTCTTCCTCCCTTATCCCCCTCCTCTCCCTTCCTTCTCTAACATACAAATAGCATGCACACACATAGACCTCTTTTTAAAAAATGCTTCTTTTTGTATTCAAGAGCCATCAGAGCATGTATTTCTGGTGGTCTTGTATCAAATTTTTTGATAGAATACAATATCTTCTCTACCTACCACTACATGATAAAATAAATATGAATGACTAAAACTTGGTCAAATTAATAAAATGACTGCCTTACAACTAGTGTCTTGAAAAAAAATCATATGGCAATTATTAGGAAATGAACGTTTTCCAAATATTTGCAAAACAGCATAGATACCTTGTGATCCAGATGAAGGTGGTGGTACAGCCTGTGGTGGCTGAGAAGTTGGTACTGCAGGTGGCGCCCTCACATGAGTTACACGCTCCACAGTCTGAGGTCGCGCGCCCAACACTGGAATTGTGCTTGTAGAACCTGGTGCAGTGACTGGCTGCAAATGTGGTGGATGTACTGTTATTCCTGTTGATGTTATCACCTCAACTTTTGACGAAACAATCATATCACCTGTAAAATAAGCATCAAGGTAATAGCTACTGAGAATACCGGATGAAAGAGAGTAGGAAATGGATATTTACAATTCGCTATTAAAAGATACCAACCACGCTTCATAATAAAAAAAAATCTCATATGGAATAGGCAAGTTCCCTCAGGCTAAACTTATCAACTGAGCCCCTCCAGAGCTAGAGTCATTGCCACCATTTGTCAACTGCTTACTTTTCAATGTTTTTAAATGGTGTTGGTTTGTTGAAAATTATAATGCAAATTCTCATTAATTTCGAACTAATATCAAGGTAAAATTAATGAATAAGTATTGAAATGAATATAATTAACATAGGTTAACTGTTTTGACACACTTCACTTACTTTTAAAAGGACAATTGTTTT
This sequence comes from Hymenopus coronatus, assembly GCA_030762935.1. NCBI lineage: Eukaryota > Metazoa > Arthropoda > Insecta > Mantodea > Hymenopodidae > Hymenopus > Hymenopus coronatus. The sequence goes on from CM060886.1 coordinate 133,856,303, forward strand.
GGAAACCTGTTTCCTTTTTTTAAAAGTAACTGTATATCTTCACTATAAGTAACTGCACAAAGGTATATATATTTTTAATATGAATTTTCAAAACTATTCATTAAATTAATTGATTTTAATATGTCCTTAATGGGCTTTACTTGGGCTAGAACAGTGGTAGTGAAATTGAAAGGCTTGAAGTTGGAGAACTGAACATCATACTGGTAAGTTACAATAGCTCAGTGGTTAGAGCAACTGCATGAGAGCAGGAGAACCGTGTTCAATTCCCAGCCATGGCATTGAATTTTTCAGCTGATTCTGTCGTCCTCCATGGTGTAATGGTTACCATGCTAACTTCATACACCCACGGTCGCGGATTTTTGGGGTGTAAAATGGCTTTCTTCAGAAGGGAAGTAAAGCCGTTGCTCCCATGTCATAGATTTATGACACATAAAAGAACCTTAAGCCTGATAAACAGACCTTTGAACAAAATTAAGTGGTCTTTCACACCCAGTATAGAATGGGACGGTGAGAACCACATCAGTTAAAGAGCATCCATAAATAAAACTCCATTTTATTTCATTTCATTTCAGCTGATTCCAACAAAAAAAAAAAGAACACCTATAATAATATCACCAATATAAAGAGCTTGTTATTTTTAAATGAAAACATCATATTAGTTTTGATGCAATTGATAACAGAATGTAGAATCAAGAGTGGCATCTTTTTTTATTGTTGTTTCATTTCTACAGCCCCCCTTAACATCTAAGGTCATATCGGAGGCTTTGCACTTGAAACAACTCATTGTCTGTAAGTTCTTTTACGTTTGGTTTAAGTCATTTTATTACACGCACGCACACCCCCACACACGCACCCAGCCAACCCCACACACCCACCCAGCCACACCCACACACCCCCACACCCACACTGTCATATACATACTTCCAGACTCTGTGAGGGACAGGGAATAATTCTGGCTAAAGAAAAATTCCCCGGGAATCGAACCCAGGACCTCTGGGTGAGAAGTCAGCTTGCTGACACTCAACCATGGAGGCAGTCAAGAGTGGCATTTGTTACAACACAATACGTTAATTACAGAAATTATAACATTAAGTGTAAGTTGAGATACAACAAAAAAAGTAAACCTTTATTTTCATTTTTTATGACTGGCATCCTTGCATTATTTCCAGCTCAAATAATAACAGTATAAATGGCAATCAAACGGCCTGTCATATGGTGATTCATTAATCACATTGTAATCAACTGCTATGTGAAATTTACACTTGAAACTCGATGAGCATCAACCTCGCTTCATTGTACCATAATGTCAACTTCAATTTACAATTTCTCAGACTGTACCTTACCTGGAGGTGGTTCACTGTATTCCATAACTGGTGCCACCGATTCAAGTGGAATTTGCTGAATTGCTGGTGGAGCTGTAATCACCGGCACTGGCTGAATCTGCACCACAGTCTTGAGTGATGGTGGTCGCTGGTTTTGTCTTATGCATTTGTTGTACCCTGTTTCATTTTTAAAGTTGTTCACAGCATTACGCAGAAACCTGTTAGGAATCAATGTATCTGGAGAAACGTCCTTCTCCTTGCAGTCTGGGCATTCATGGTCCTCGGACTCCAGCAGAACTGTGCGTGCACCTACAAATTCAATGTGTGCTCATGATTCGTAATCTAACTGCTACAAAGGCAGTTCAATAAAATTGAATTTTTCAACTGGTTCTAATTCTGTAATTGTATCCCAGTGTACCTTTCAATATATATAAGAGAGAGAAGCATTACCATTATAATAAAATAGCTTATATGTTGCCCTGAACATAGTAAATATTACCCAAATACTAAGTACTTATGACGGTAAGTCGCCATTCTGCTGGTTCTCTGAAGTGAGACACACTGGTTGGTTGAACCAGGTAAAACACACATAATCAGTTGGAAGATTGAATGCCACACTGGCAAGTTGTCACCGTTTCAATTCCCAGCTGTGGCATTGAATTTTTCAACTGATTCTAATTTATCAAACACTGACTTAACATGATTTGATTTTTAACTTCACCGTACAATTAGTACTTGGTGATATTTACCTTAACTTGTATCACTTTCATGAGTCTCATAAGCATCAAGTCTGCCAGATTTTCAAAATAGTTTTTGTCCATTTCCACCCATATCTTCTTCAACACTTCCTGCAACTCTTTAATATTTTATGGTTGCAGTTCTATTTTATCTTTCATTTGATCCCAAGCATGTTCTATTGGATTTAGGTCAGGAGAGTTAAGGTACATTATTGTCTTTTAGGAACTTCTGAACTATCGTTGTTCTATGAGCAGGGGCACCATCATGCATCAACTACTGACATTGATTAATTGGTCAAAATGTGACCAAATGCTGTAGCAACACTTCTAAATAATTACTTCCCTTCATTGTTATGTTCTTAGGTAGAAAATACAAGCCACCACTACCATAATGACCACTAAATTCACTCCATACCACCACACTTTCTGGATGTTTAACAGTTTTGATGGTAAACTTTGGATCATACCATGACACATTTTTTGGCCTTCTCACCTTTTTGGACTTTCCTCTGACCTATTTGAAAGTGCTTTCATCAGCAAACATTATTTGCGCCAGTCCTCTGATGTCCAGTGCTGCTATGTTTTGTTGAAATTTACTCTTCTCTTCATCACAACTTCGATTAGAATAGGCTTCTTGGCAGCACCCGAATTGAAGCCAATGCTGAATGGTCCAGATTGCAACATTGTTGAGCAGGTCTGGATGATTCTTCTTTAACTCAGCTGCTGTAATCCATGGATTAGCCATCACTTCACATTTTAGAAGGTCATTGGTCCTTGGTGAAGTCTTTCTTTTACCACCTGAGCCTGTTTTTTGATTTGGTGTGGTGCCACATGGCAAAGGTGCTGCTGTGTTTTAAGACCATAAATAACTTATTTTGAAACCTTTAGATCAGCAGCTACACGAATTACAGAGTTAACACACGAGTCTTCTCCTCAGAAGTGAGCTTCTTGTGTCCCATTTTGTGTATAAGATGCAGAAATACACATCTTCAAAAACAGCACTCAGATTAAAAATTGGATGAAAACAACACACAGCAAACAAAATCGCTGTACAGCAAACACCAGAGGCAGACTGAGACCTGAAATGCTAATTTAAGCAAGTTGCTGCTGGGCACTAGAGAATCACGTGATTTGCAGCTCCACCCACTTTCTTTGTATAGTGGTGGAAGAGCACATTGTCTATGTAAAAATGTTCCTTGCGTTTAAAATGTAAAGATTTCCATTGCGGCCATGTATCACCAAAATTTGTTACTAATTCATAGCTTAGTTTGGATTTAGCAGACATTTCAGTTAGTCATTCAATGTGTTCTTGCTCAAACAGAAAAAGTGCACTATGGTTCAGTGACACTTTTTACTTTTGGTTGAGAAAACTTGCAGGAGATAAAAGCAAAATTGGATGTTGTTTCTGGGGATCATTTGCCATCTACACAACACTTATATATTGGTACAACAACTTTAAACATCCATTTTTTATGAGCATCCAGGACACCAGCAGACGTGATTACCAGAGAAAAAGTCCATGATATGATCCTTCCTGATCGTCAAACAACAGAGACCATAATGGCAATTCATATTTAGCAAGATAAATTGAAGATGAAAAGAGGCAATTCCATGTAAAGTAGGACAAAAAAAAAAAAAAAAAAAAATAATAATAATCCTAATATCCCGAAAATTTGCATACCAGGATACTTTAAATAAACATTCTAGTTTATGAAAACAAGAATTTCAAGTTTGTGCTGCCATCTGTTTACAAGGTAATTATTAAATTTAAGATGGCTGACAGCACATACATGTGAGTCAGTTTTTGCAGAGCATCAAACATTTGATGAATGAGGAAAATAGCACCAGATATCAATTCTTACTATTTTACCTGAAGCCTATATTTCCAAATTTAAATTATAAATACATACCTATAACAATTAGCATAATATACATTAATTGTATATTTAAGATGAAGAGTTTGTGTTACGTTCAAGTACCACATTTTTTGTTTTTATTAAGTAGTTGCTAACAAACTTAAGTGTATTTCAGCAAGTAAATATATTTTCCAATGTAAGTCTACCCTTTTGAATGATGCATTTAAATTATTTTAAAAGTCTGGCCAGTAACTGACAACCTAAAAATAGTAACTGATGTAATAAAATGAGTGTTACATCAGTTACTATCAATTCTTTTTTTCTAAATGTATTAACCAATGTATTTTGTCAATGAGGAAAATTGTTTACACTAAATACATACTTAAGATCATCAAATATTCCAACCTCACACCCAATGAATTACTTAACTTTATTTTTGTTCTTGTAGAGAGACAATAATATCTCCAAAAACAGCAGTAGATAAGATAGAGATTATAGATTTAGAATGACTGAGGAGAAAAAACCTGGGGTTAAAAAGAAAAATAGAGAAAAACAGAAGAATTATCGACACTTGGAATGATCAGTGGAAAATAAAGGAAAGGAAGAGTGCTAAGGAAAGAATGATGAAGATGCACAAGTACAAGGCTTTGTTGAACTAAGATATTCTTCCAGGCCAGTCTCCACTGTAAGCTTTTGGATCAGCTCAAGCTCTTGGAAACGCCATTCACAGGAATAACAGATCCTGCCTAAGAGTCCACGAAAGGATTGTGTAATCCTTTGTGTAAGTACATCTAACTTTAACTGCTAGTTTTTGTACAACACACTTTGTGTAACAAGAAGTCGATAATTATTGGCATTTAATTCTAGAATGTGAAGGAACAACGAATATGAGAGAAAAATTACAACCTACAACAATTCGTCTAGTCTACCAAATGAAATTATAGGTAAAAGGATGTTGAAAGCTAAATCAAAATAAAGTTTAACAGGAATAGGAAAATATTTAAATGTAGCAAGAAGTAGATGGATGAAGGAAATTAGAAAAGGAATGGGAAGAAATGTGGGTTGATGAAAGGAAGAAGTAAATAGGACCCGATAGCTAGGTAACCATGGTGTTCAATGCTATGGGCCCTCAGAAATGCAGCAATTCAGTGAAGTGAGAAAATGAGATGTAAAAAGTAATATGTAGGGATAGAATTTAAGTATTACAGAATTGTACGGGTGAATTAAACTATGTAATGATTGAAGTGAAATAAATACATATCTATCTACACAAAGGATTATGAGAACATAACTTCCAGAGCAACAAAACATGATCCTGAAATATATAAAAGGTTATTCCATTTTACAAAGTGATACAATATCACGCCAGTTACCAGGAAGGAAGAAAGAATTTTATAATAGTGTGAGACCATGATTATTTATTTATAAACAGGTTTACAATGCAAAATAACATCTTCCTGTATCCTAAGTTTGTGCTTTTATCCTCTTCTCTATCCTTCCAATCAAATTCCTCTAGTCCTAATTCCCTCATTCCTTTTTCAGTATTTTTCATTCATTTAAGTCTAGGTCAACTACATCTTCCTCTTCCAGGTGGGTTCAATTCTAAAACTTATTTTGGTAATCTTATCTCAGACATTCTGCAGACATGCCTGTACTATTCTAGTTGTTTATATTTGAACTTTAATGGTTTGTCCCACTTTGTTAGAGACCATGGTTCTGGGACTAACACTAAAATGCAAAAGAAAATACTTATTATGACAAAGAGGCTTATAAACTCAACAAAAACTTTGGAAATCTAAATTTGCAGCATTGAGGCCTCAACATGTTACACCAGTAACCAATCAATTAATAATTCCATCATTCCTACTTGGAACATAGTGCTCTCAAAAAACTTCTCCATCTGACTCTGTTCTTGGATAACTCCATGTCTTACCCATCTCTTTGGCTTCTGTGAGTACCACTCACTTAAATGTGATCTAGGATCTGCCAATTCCTCACTGCCCTGCAGGTTCCAATCCAGTATCTTTTTGACAGGATCTTCTGGAGGTGGGTGAAGGTATGTCCCAGTCATCCCAATTCCTCTGCCAAATTTCAAGTTCAACTGGCTTTTGTTTAGTTTTTAACCATTATTTTCCATTACAGATCTGGGCTGGCTTGAACAATTTAGTTTGTGCAATAACAAGTAGTGAAGATATAAAATGCTATTTTGGCAAGTGTGATAATTGCAAAGGATGTTACAAGGATGTTGCAAATGAGTATTTAGCTGACACGTGGGATGGTACAAACAATAAGGAACTGCATGAGACACCACTAGTTGAAGCATAAGAAGGATTGCTATGCCAACTTCCTAATCTACTTTGGCATTGCTACACTGCAAATGTTCAGCTCCAGCAAATTCAGTACATTAAGAAAACTTGTGGCAAAAATAAAGCCAAGTTGCAAGAAGATTTTGCAGAAAATGTTGCTCTTCGACAGCAAAATGAAATATATCACTCAACCATATACTATCATAAATAATGGACTTCATCATGATGAGTATTCAGTTTTTTCACTCAATAAGGCTTTATTAGATCATGCTGGCAGCACAGGATATGTTATATCTGTGCTTATGTTTTCTAGGATGGTGCTGGTGGACAGTTCAAAAACAGGTACACTTTGTCTCAGTTTGTCTTAGCATCTAATGCTTTGCAAAAGAACATGGGAAAAGTTCCATTGATGGTATTGGTGGAATAGTTTAGTCATCAGTAAGGCGCCAAATTTTGCAGAAAAACATAGCAATCAATAATGATTTTAGAACAATTAAAAACAATTAGTGGTTCATTTTAAAATTCACATTCCAACAATGTAACAAAAATTACTGCAGGATCATAATCTACAGCCTTTACACCAAACGTCGGCATATTGTGATGTCATTAGCTTTAGCATGTGACTACAGGCCGGCCGTATTTACAAAATGGCAGACATTGATGTTTCATTTTGATAGTGGGCTATTATTGAACTCCTTGTGCACATGGAGATGTTTGCATGGGTGCTAGCAGCATTTCAAAAATGGGAAAACAGATGAGCCTTGTAGGGGTCAGCCGCAAACTGCCACCACAGAATAACAAAGAAAGAGTTGATGAGATCATTACAGCAGATAGGTGTATCACTGTGGACGAAATCATTGCACAACTTGCAATAGGGCACAGTATAGTGCATGAAATGATACAAAGCTTAGGTTATTGAAAAGTTTGTGCTCGGGTCTCACATTTATTGACAGAAGATCACAAACTTCAGAAAAGAGCTATCAGCCAAAACCTTCTTTAGAGATTTCAAAATGAAAATGATGATTTTTGAAAAGTATTGTGACAGGCGATGAAAGCTATACACCCGCCGTTGAATCCTTGTACTTGACAGTTATAAGATAAGTTGGTATATCCACAGAAAACAGATGAAAAACTTTACCCGTTTGACTTTCTGAACCAATCACAAAGAAGCATTCCGGTCGGTCGGTCAGACAACGGAAACACATCTAGATGCCGCACCGTTGCAATATCTGGCTATTTCCAGTCACGTACTCAGTTTATGAACTCCTAACATGTGCATTGAGCTGTTCTGGACTAGATACGTATTATTCATTGTTATTTATATTTGTTGATAATGTTTTGGTGTTTGTACATGAGTCAACATAAGAAGACTTTCACAATTATAGAGGTGGATAAACTTTTGCCAGAAGGTGTGGCATGAGTAGGTGTGGCTACATGGAAGAAGAAAGTGAATCATGTTCACAAAATAATACGAAAAGCACAGGAACTAGATTGAATCATCAGTGAATGTGAACCACTAATGATATGTCTTGGTGACGACAACGATGTTGATGATAACAATTATGATGATCCTTTCCAGAATGACGACAGAGACTTGGATGGAATTGAGCCATTTAAATTCTAAACTGGTGAAAATCATTTTGTTATACCTTTCTCTCATTGTAACAAGCTATTTTGCATTAATCTGTTCTATATTGTCGTAAATATCTAATATATGCTACAAGCATTACAGTATCACTGTTATTTTCAGTCAACATCAATAATAACGACTTTCATTATTCACCAGCAGTTTATATTCGTCTTTACACACGATAAACACATTTGTAATCAGCTGTTGTTGTTTACTAATTACTCTGGCAACGCCGCAAAGGCAGATTAGCCGACCTTGCGAAACCACCCAAACTGTCAAGTGCAAGGATTCAGTGGCAGCCATGTGGAATGCCACCATTTGGATTTACCAACAAAGAAGAAAGTAAAGACAGTGTGATCTGCTGGAAAGGTTAATGGGAGCATCTTCTGGGATGTACAGGGTTGCATTTTGGTTGATTTTCTTGAACCTCGATAAAAACTGCCCACTTTATCCAAATACTTTGGAATCTCTGTCGTGCATTGCACAATAAGCATCCTGAAGAGAAGATTACCCTGCAACAGGATAATGGGGATCCTCACACTGCCCTTGTCAAAATGGAGAAGATCAGAATATTCGGGTGGGAAACTCGTCCACTTCCTCTCTACAGACCCAACTTGGCACCCTCAGACTACCATCTTTTTGATTCTGTTACGGAGCAAACATGAGGCAACACTACAAAACAGTGGAGGATATTCAGGAAGCAGACTCACAGAACGAAGGGGAAAATGTGCATAAAGAAGACTATGTTGAACAATTAGAGAAAAGTCTGTAGATTATGATGATGTACTTGGTTTCTCTAAAAAATAAATGGAGTAGAATTTCATTAATCTAGTCTAGCTTGTCGAAATTAATGAAAGTACAGATTAAACAAAATAACCTATAAAATGAGCCAAGGTAAATATTTAAACATTGTTCAATAAAAAGAACATGTATTTTAAATTTAAGAAATACAAAGATTATTTAGTATAGATTTAGATTAGAAAGCATTCTGTAGGTTCGTTTAGGCCAGGAAGCCACTGAACAGAGAACTTGTCAAGATATACATGTATACATATAAAAAATAAACGAATTTGAGTCGATTTTTGTAACACAAACATCACTTATTTTTACTTACTGGGGACCGGTTTCGGGTAACAATTGTTCCCATTTTCAACCCTTAATTCCGACTAAATCTTTCTTCGTTGGCGACAACGAATGGGGTGGTGGTGTATTACTTGTGGAGGCATCCGTTGCTGGATCTATGAACTTCCAAAGTTGCTGTAAGGTGGCAAATCAAAATTCATGATATAGCTCTTTTTCTTCATGATGTAGATCTTCTCCCAGACATCTAATTCTGTGGGTTTATAAGCTGGTTTTAATAGTTTTATATTTGGTGTGATTTCGTGTCCTGATGTCCAAAAATGATAGGCAACTGCTGATTTTTCTATTTGTTTGTATTTTAGGTTTCTCATGTGTTCCTTTAATCTGGTCTTCAAACTTCTCTTTGTCCTTCCGATATACACCAGATTACAGTCTGAGCATTTAATTTCATAAATTCCCGGTTTTTTGCCTGCAGGAATAGGATCTTTTAAATTTCTGCACAGCAGTTTCTGATTGAGTGTATTGATTGAGTGAAATTTAACCAGTGCATGGAGAGCATAACATGCTGAGCTAAGTTTAGGTGTGATGTAGCTAATATGTGATTTCCAGTCCAAATGCTTATCTACCTGAAGGCCAAGAAATTTGACTTCATTTAGCTGTTCTAACAATGTATCATTAATTCCCATTTCTATGTGTGTTTGTGGTGAGCGAGTAGTTATAAATTTAATTGTTTTTGTTTTTTCAAGGTTTACTGAGAGTTTGTTTGCTTTGAACCAATTTGACATAGAATTTAGAACATAAGTTTAATTTTACTACACCGTCATTGAAATCTTTATTTGTTACTAGAACACTAGTGTCATCTGCGAATAAATAAATACTTGCAATACTGTTAATGTATAATGGGAGGTCATTTATGTAAACCAAGAACAAGAGAGGCCCTAAGATTGATCCCTGGGGAGCACCATGTTTTAGTGATTTCCATTCTGAGGCACTATTTTGATACTCATTGTTGTTATTAATATTAACCCTTTGATATTGTCGCGCAGTACAGAATTAGAACATGGCAATCAAGGCACATTGTCATTGATACTTGACATGGTTAATGGCTTGAAGAAATTGATGTTTTGTTGTCTTCCTTTGACATTAATTTCTTTAATAATTAATTTGTGTAAGTGCCTCAAATATTCGTAACATGCAGACTGTTTTCATCGTTATCTGCAAAATTTGGAAAGGTCAACAACCCACCACTAACTGTGGCACAAACAGGCAACCGACCGTCCGAGACTGATGGCAGGCAGTACGAGTGAACATTGTCACATATTAAATGGCCATCTGGATTAAGAGAAGTCTGGACTAATGGGGTCCAGATTAATGAGGTTCTACTGTATTAAGAGTTTTAAAAACTGTTGCTCATTACTTTCAGTATGACCCTCACAATGTTTGTAAAGAATTGCAACTTAACCTGACACTAGTACTTATTGAATAACGCTCTTATGCAACTTGTGTAGAAAGACAAACTTACACTCATCACAGAAAGAATTGCCACAGCAGGGTATCATCACTGCATCTGTAAGCAGATCCTTGCAAATGGTGCACAACAAGTCTTCTGGAATTTCTGGTTTCTCCATTGTGGGTTCTGGCTCTTGCTGGAATGGCGGCCTCTCTTTCTTTCCTTCTTTATAAGCTTGACTGCAAACGAACACAGAGATAACTCACATAAAAACTGCAATTTCTTATGGAGGATATTAAACAACTGCAGTAAGGGCCAGTTTCAGCAACCAATGTAAAATTTTAACACAATGTTAAAGTAATTTAATTATTGAAGTTAACGCTAACTCTATTTCATTGAATAATGTTAATAGGGTATCCTTGAAGCAGGGACAAATTAAAGTACTATAAAACATACAAAATGTATTGAAAATGTAATGCTATTTTTTATTAACATATTCAGTAACATCTCCTATTTATGTATGAAAAATTATATCCTCCATATGACCACCCATAAACACGCTGCAACAAGCAATGCGTTCATTAAAGTTCTCAATGGTGCATTGACAAACATCTGGTGGGATTTTGTTAATAACCCTTTGAATTTCATTCTTCAATTGGTGTATTGTTTGTCATTTGTTCATGTATACTTTTGATTTCACAGATCCCCACAAAAAAGTCACAAGGTGTAAGGAAGCATTATCTGGCAAATATTAACATAATAATTAATTATTGTAACAATTCTTCACTTATCTTGAAATCCAGGACTAGTTTTGCAATAAAACAGTATATTGCATCGTCAGCTCATTTTTTTTTTATCTTGTTTATTTACATTGTTATGCTTACTGCTACTAGGTGGATTGTGTACTAGGGAATTGCTAACTACCAGAATCAAAACAAATTTAGTGAAAGAATCAATTGGAGGTATATCAAAATTCATTGCATGATTTTTATTGTTTAATATAAATATTTTCTCCCAAACCATTAAATCTATGGGTCCATTTAAGTGTTTTAATAATTTAACACCTGGAATTAGTTCATGATTAAATTTCCAAAAATGTTCTGCCACAGCTGATTTATCAATTTTTTGTATTTTATATCTAAAGTGCTCTTTTACTCTGGTTTCCAAATGACGTTTAGTCTTACCAATGTAAACAAGGTCACAATTTAAACCATTTAATTGATAACTGCCAGATGTTTTGTTTTTAGAAATTTCATCTTTTTTAGGAAAGCATAACAAATTTCTTATATTGTATTTATTTTGAGGAACCAATAATATGCCATGCTCTTTGAAAATATTTGTGAATTTTTTACTTGCCCTAGAGTGATAATTTTTTTAAAAATATAATTATCCTTTTATTTTTTTTAAGAGTAGAAACTTCTTTAATAGCTTTTTGATATTTAAACTTCTCAATTTTTTTATTTATAAAATCAGTATTAAAAACATTAATTAAAGCAGTGTCGATAATGTGTTTATATTCTTAATAGAATTCATCTTTATTAAGGGGTAAATTAATTAACCTATAAATTAAACTATTAAAATCAGCAAATTTATGTGAAAAAGGGTTTTGTTTTGGTGCAAATCATCTTAAGAGGAGTCAAAATGGGATTTTCGTAATTTTTTTTTCCACTTTCAAGTTTTAATTGAACGTGCATATTTCAAATCTCTCACTCATTTTGGTATAATTTTCATAGAGGTATGCTAATTGTAAAGTTTTAAAATATTGTTGAAAATACAAGGTGTGTTCAAAAAGAAACTGAACTTTGGAAATAGTGTGCCAACCAGCAGAGTGAGCGCACATAGCGGCAAATTTAGACAAACTGCCCTTTGCAGATTGCGCTCAAACAATTACAGCTGCTGAAGTAAGCACATGTACAGCATGCTCATCGGATTAGTGTCAAAGTAACAATGAAAGAGCTTGAAGAAGAGAGTGCTCACGTGCGTGAAATTTTGCCACAAACTTGTCAATACTTTCACAGAAACATGGAAAATGCTTAGACAAGCATTTGAGGAAGACTGTATGAGTCACATGCTATGAGTGATTTAAATGTTTTCATCAGAGCAGAATGTCGGTCTGTGGCAGTACCAAGTCTGGGTCTTTCCACATCTATAGATGATGGCCATGTGGATAGAGTTCATGTGATTTGCAGAAATCGCCATATAACTGTTTGGGAAGTTGCTGACAAGGTGGGCATCAGCATAGGATCACGCCATCAAATTTTGAGTGAAAAACTGGAGATGTGTCATGTCAGTGGCAAATTTGTACTGTGTTTGTTGACTGAAGATCAGAAATAGACCAGCATTCAATGTGCAAGGAACTGCTAGCCGCTGCTAACGACAATGAAAACTATTTTAAGAACATCATAACAGGCATGCGATGTGGGTGTATGGCTAAGATGCTGAAATGAAGATGCAATCGTCGCAGTGGGTGGTCCAAGGATCGCTGCATCCAAAAAAAGCATGCATGAGTCATTCAAAGGTCAAGGTGATGTTGGTTGTGCTTTTTTAGTACAAAGGCATTATCCGTCATGAATTTGTGCCAAGTGTCCAGACAATAAACAAGGAAATCTATCAGGGAATCCTAGTGCGCATGAGGGATGCTGTGTGTAGGAAGAGACCTGAATTGTGGGAAAGGCATCATGATAATGAGCCAGCTTACATGTCACTCTTTGTCTACAGCTATCTAGCAAAATACTGCATTGTTAATGTGCCCCATCCATGGTATTCTCTGGACCTAGCCCCAGCAGACTTTTTCCTGTTTCCCAAACTGAAATAAACATTGAAAGGACATCGTTTCCAAACCATAGTGGAAACTCAGAAAAATGCAACGAGAAACCTGTGCGCCATCCCACAAAATGTGTTCCAGGAGGTGCTCGAAAAATGGAAGAAACGATGGGAATGGTATATTGCCAATAGAGGGAACTATTTTGTATGGGACAGTGCTTAAAATGTTGTAGAATAAGCAATAAAGCTGATAAAGCAAAAGTTTGGTTTCTTTTTGAACATACCTTATAATCCTACATAGTAGCTTTTTAGAACATTTTGGTATACTCACTCTATAAAACATCAATAACTTTGTAAATGTTAATGTTAGAAAAGATATCTTTTTTTATAGTTCATGTGGGAGTTTCAAAATACTGCAAAGTTGTGTTTGGAAAGTTAGGTTACATTTTTTTTTTAACTTTCATGTTTGACAGCAATTTCTGAAGAAGTAAGATGTTCTATACAAATGCCTCATTATTTCAGAAACTAACTGGCACTAAGGGCCATACATTTTTGCCATACATTTGCTCCAAAATAGACTTTAATTTAACAAAAAAGTTTTTATATATATTAGTTAATTTTTTTTAAATTTAAAATTCATCATTTTTCAATAACATTTTAAGAGTTTTATTAAAAAACCATACCTTTCCTTTTAATGAACAGAAGTATTCTAATTTACATCAATTGACAGTAAAGGTACTGCTGAATATACCTTGAAACATTTAGCTCATGTTAATTAGTTGCTGAGAAAATGGGTCAAACTTAAAATTGGTAAGATAGGGCATTTCGAATCCCCTCAAGGCTGAATAATAGATAATATAATGTTAATTCCTCTAGACATTTTATGCTACCAACACTTTTTATTGAATGATGATAAAGTTGGTGTTTCCAAAACCATACTGTTTATTCGCAAGATTTGGAAAGGAAACTATTTTTGTTGGTGTCTGCTCAATCCTTAAACAGTGATAATACATTTTTGCCCACTTAATGTGGTTTTAAACTATTCTAAATGCTCTTTGGCTGCATTTTACTTTACCATAAAATTGCCACAGTTGCTTACTAGACATAGGAGAAGAGCACTACTATTAAATCCCTCACAAATTTTCTCTCTGGCTGCATCATTATCCTTTACCTTGTCTTTCAAAATGTTCACATTCGATAACTCCTCAACCAGGTCTAAAATAATTTCTGTCTTTGAAAAATGGTAAAACTTTTAAGTGTTAAGGATTTAGTGAACATTGGGATCCTAATTTCAACCAGGAAAATCACACACTGAGTTCACATAGAAAGTTTTATATTTATTTTCCTCATTTTCCCCGACTCATTAACAAATTTTCTATGACCAATCATTCCTGTTATTGGGAGTATATTTTTTCAGCGTCATGTCAGTTAATTGAAACATAGATTTTAAAATGCAAATATCAGCAAACTTTTTGTGTTGGCTTTCTACATCCCCATAACCATCCTATGCTCTCCTTGAACTCTTGATTTCATTTAAAAGTTATAGATATACAAATAGCCTAATTAGGGAATATAAAGAACTAAGTTCACAGTCGCAGAATCTTTAGAATGTTAAAATTCAAAATCCCTGACTTTTGTGTTAAGTAGAACTGATTTCCCTGGCTTTTATCATCTATAAATAATTACCCTGACTTTCCCCAAGAAATTTTGGTTCTCCTGCCTTTCCGTCTGTGTGAACCGTCACATGGGAATTGTTTATTATTGTAACTACTTGTTTGCTACTTAAATAGAGCATGCAGTGGTAGGTAGACATGTGCAACAGGCCCCATTCATAAGCTGTCTAATTTCCTTTTTTGCCTTCTCAAAAAGTTGTCGTTTACAATTGTCTTTGACATTAACATGATGTTAGGTAATCTCTGTTAAAGCTTAAGAAATGCAAGAGTCTTAACATAATATTAGCAATCAAAATGTTAGAGAGTATTTTTAACATCAATTGATGAACCTGGCCCTAATAATTTAAATACATATAATATTAATGTGAAACTGAATATTAGTATGCTACAATAAAAGGTAAGTACACCAGAGAAATGGAATAAAGATGGAAGGGCTTATAGCGCAACATTGTTCTAAAGGCTTTATCATAATAAAACACAAATGGAGACTGGAACCAGAAGAGAAAGCAAAACCTGCAAGTGAATTTGGTTCACAAAACCAGGGACAACCATAATGTGGTAAGTCAATTTTGCATCCTGGGATATCATCTATAATTCACAAATGATATCGTGACAGGTGCCTCTGGTTGCTTGCACCACCTTGGGTAGGGAGAGATTTTGGTCAGCTGGTTAGTTTATCAAATTGTCCAGAATTCCTATCAATGCAAGTAGAAAATTCCAGAATTTCTCTACCTTCTAGCCTGGAGGCACCATTCAAGTGTAAAAGGAAGGCTGACCCCTGCCTCTATAATTTGGTTCTATTTTGTTCCTAGAGAATCTTGCAGCACGTGGGCAAGTAGCAGTTGTCTATGTGACAAAGAAAAAATCTTATCTTTAACATCCACATGACTTTCTCCACATCTTAGTAACAAATTATTGTTAGTAAACTTATTCCTCTATCTACTTCATGCTAGTCAAGATAAACATTAGCAGAAACTGTCTTACTACTTGATTCCTTATAAGTAGAAGGGAAATAAGGGACTACACTAGACAAAACCAACAATCAATGTTTTAAAATGTGGTTGCAAGATCTACATTTTATGTATGGTAAGTTTTTGTCTATCTCTTACAGTTTACCAGTTATGCAAAATTCAGCAAAATTCATCCAGAATGAACAGCTTTTCAGAAGCTATTCCCAGAAATTTCAAGACATATTTTATATGTGATGGGAATGGCTAATATATGGTATTTTAATCAAAATCGTTAGAACCATTTTTATGAAAAACAAAATTTTCGAAAATGTTTCCATCTAAAGGGTAGTTTTGGGTGGGAGGATTTTCTTAAAAATCTTCATGATTTAACTGTCTTTTCATTTTTTAGCTATGCTGTCCAGAAACATACACATAGGCCTATTTATAAAAAGGCTTTTAATAAAAACATGTATTTCCTGTGAAATCTTGGTATCAAATTTTTTAGTACAATACAATACCTTCTCTATACACTATGTACATAGAACGTGTAGAAAAAGTAAAAAGAACACTGAGTTTCAAACTTTACCAAGTGACTGGAAGAGAGGAGAGTCCGAGTTGGATGCCTACAAATTCAAGCGATGTGTGCACAAACTAAATACCAATAAGAGAAAGTGAAGAATAGGCCACTAGTTTCTGCTTGTAATTATGCAACATCATTCAAGTTACCGAGTTTCAAAATGTAATATATTCAATATTTTCTAAAAGCTAGATCATTAGTGTTGCCGATTCCTGTCATATAAGCATCATCCAAACCTTTATAATATAAAACAAATTTACTAACAAAGCATTCAAAATTTAGACAAAAATGTAGATCTTTATTTTTCTTGCCCCCTCCCCCTTCACAAGTGGTATAATTAATGCAGATATAATTTTCAAAAACCACATCATAATATAATGCCTAACAGCCGATTATTAATCTTCTTGTCTTGTAAACAAACTATTAATACCAAACAATGAAACTGTATTTTGCATTTCTCAAATAGGGAATGTTTACACAACTGAGCCCTCAATGTAAAATAGCTGAGACTCTAATAGATATAATTGCAAGCAAATTACAGTGCATGTTTAAATATAATTGTGAATAATTATGCTGGAGGGATGGTTAATATTTGCATTACTTTACAAATTAAATATATACACAAGAGCTCCTCTTTCATAAAAAAACAAGATTTTAAAACTATTTAACAAGTTAGAAAACAACATTTCAAAATATACTCTAGCCCATTCCTTTGGGTAATTTACAACCTCCAATTAAAACCAAGAGCAAGTCTATATGAGAAAGGATACTTAAGTTATTTTATTTTGAACCTGCAAATTGAATACCACATTTTTACTTTCTCTGCATAGTACATAGGTAGAGAAGGTATTGCACTCTGCCCAAAAATTTGATATTGAGGTTTCACTGGGAATGTATCTTTTAGGGCATCCTGTATTTCCCCCCCCCCAAAAAAAAAAAAATTTAGAAAAAGGTGAGGGTCTATGTGTGAGTGTGCTCATGAACATAACTCAAAAACAAAAGTAAGTAAAATACTAAACTTAGTATTTAAGTTTAGTATCTTCCAAGGATACAACACAAAGATTTTGAGGAAAATCCCTCACCACAAACTACCCTTAACATGCAAAAAGATTAAAAAATGTCCATTTTCTCAAAAATGGCTCTAACAATTTTGATTAAAATACCACATATTAAAATTTTCATGAAAAATAACATGCATATTTTCAATTTTCTGGGAACAGCTCTTCATTCTGGCTGAGTTTTGCTGAATTTTTGCATAACTATTAACTGTGAGAGATAGACAAAACCTTAGTACACAAAAAAATGTAGGTCTTGTTAAAACACCATTTTATGTCATATACATTTTTTGGGTGGAATTCACCATTTAAGAGATATTTCTTGTTATTGGTTTTACTTTTAAACTACATTAAACTTTTCTCATATGCAAAATTGTCAATTTTAAAATTAGTCCCATGTCGTAGAACCTCAAGCCTGAGAAAGAGGCCTATGAGCAAAATTAAGCAGTCTTTCATGCCCAGTATAGAATGGGACACTGAGAACCACAGCAGTCAAAGAGCAGCCATAAATAAAAAAAGAGACTATTCTCAGAAAATTCAAAATACACATCTTATTTGTCATGTAAATATCTTTTATATACTGTGCTTGAATCAAAATGCTTAGAGCCATTTTTGAGAAATCAAAACTTTTGAAAATTCTTCCATCTAAATGGTAGTTTGGTGTGGGGGGAACTTACTCAAAATCATTGTGTCGCATCTTTGGAAGATACTGAACTTAAACACCAAGGTTGGTATTTAACCAATTTTTCATGTTTGAGTTATATTGGACACATGCACGCACATGTGCATGCAGCAACGCGTGCAGATATATACACACCTTTTTCTAAAAATTATTTTTTATACAGGGACCATAAAATGTGTATTTCCAGTGAAATCTGAATATCAAATTTTTGGGTGCAGTGCAATGCCTTCTCTATGTACCATTTAGAGAAAGTAAAAATATGTATTTATATTAGTAACAAATATTCTCTTTTTCTGCAGAAACACCTCTTTATTTTTCCACAAACTGATAATCTACTCACAAATAACTATTTTCTAACAATTCTGCCGTATAGTTCCTTTTTGACATTTGCTGGCGAAGATACTGCTCGTTACAAAATTCCATTTGAACTCATCCACTGTTGCACTCAATGCATTCCCAATCAAAACTGCAGCAGGCAGGGCTTCATTGCCCATTTTTATGTGTTGGTTACACCACTAGAAATTTCCAGAAGCCACAGTATGTGCAGTAACACTGCTGGTATTCACAAACCCACACAGGTTTAACAATGCTTGGCTTTAACATCAAAGAACCTTCCAAAAGAACATGTGTTCACTACACAGGGGTAACAAAAACAGCTGCAATGTCAAAAGAGCTTACCGCAAGCTCACTAACACACATGTGTAACAATGGATGCTAACAATCAGCTATGAGTTAAAATGTAAGTTATACACACATGTTCAGGGATTACGGCTGCAGGGCGTACTCACAATATCCTCCTCCTGGTTTGCAGTCAATTACTCACTATTTCTCCTGCCAATTACGTGAATTTCCACGTAATATTGCAAAAGAATAAATAAAATAATCAGCTTAACTGTCCCTTAGTTTCACCAAAATATGTATTTAAAAATCTGATGTGTTCCATTCACATGACTTTCTCTACTTCTCTACAATAAATTATTGTTAAAGAGCTTATTCTTCTATTTACTTAATACTAATCGAGAAAAAATTAGTGGAAAGGGTCTTAATAATTGCTTCCTTACAAGTAAATGGGAAACAAGGGAGTACCATAGGCTAAGTCGATAGTCAAATCTTTTAAAAGCTGGTTGCTATGTGATCGAAGTATCTATGTTTGTATGGACAGGAGTTGACAAATTCCCATATGAGAATATGTATTTTAAAGCTGAAACTAATAACAAGGAATATCTCAAAAATGGTCAACTCTACAACAAATATGTATACAACATAAATTGTGTGTTTTAACAAAATCTACATTTTTGGTACAATAAGTTTTTGCCTATCTCTTATGGCTTACCAGTTATGCAAAATTCTGCAAAATTCATCCAGTCTTCAGAGGCTATTCCCAGAAAATTCAAGATATGCATTTTATTTTGCATGTAAATATCTGTAATATACAGCATTTTAATCAAAATCGTTAGAGCCATTTTCCAGAAAATCAAAATTTTTTTCCATGTAAAGAGTAGTTTTGGGTGGGGGGATTTTCTTCAAAATCTTTTGTGTCGCAACCTTGGAAAATACTTAACGTAAATATCAAGTTTGGTATTTTACTACATTTTTTTTTGAGTTATCATGTTTACAGACACTCGTACCTTTTTCTAAATTTTATAGAGGACCCTAAAACATGTATTTCTGATAAAATCTTGGTAACAAATTTTTGGGTGAATTGCAATACCTTCTCCATGCACTATGTACATTGTACATGCAGGCTTGAGAAAGTAAAAAAGGGGTTCACTTATATTCAAAGAAATATGGTAATGTAACTGTTACAGGAAAGGCAGCATACAAAACTGGGGGAAAGTCTCTCAAATGTTGATGGTGATATTCAAAGAATCTCTCTCTAAATGCACTGCATGTACAGCCCATTTTCATGCTCAATGCTGGAATACAGAATTGCTATTGAACAAGCCAGGTAATCAGCGACCACCCTGCTGCATCTTGCTCAACAGCTAGCAAGCCAGGTTTTGTCTTCACAAGCCCAACGTTAGTACGATGGCAGTCCAGAAAGCTCCAGACGTTTCAGCCTATCGTGGCGATGAGTAGGGCTAGAGTTGCCATCTTGGTGTCAGAGCGTTCCTGCATCCAGCTGTGGTAGCATGAGGCTGTGCCTTCCTTACTTTGCTCTCTGCAAGTTGTCAAAATGTGCGCTGCAATGGAAAAATCTTGCACCAAACTTTGTGAAACTTGGCAAAAATGTTCCAGAAGTTCTGTAATCGTGAAACAACAATTTTCACAATTTTTTTTATTGATTACAAGTACTGTAAATTATGAAGCATATCTAATTAATAAAAGGGTTAAGTTTATACACACTTCACTTACTTATTGATTCTTCTTTATAGGTAAATAGTCTCGACCTTTTAATAAGTTTTTCACACTCTCTTCATAATTGTTTTTGTCCATAATAGTTATAGAATTACCTTTATCTGCTTTGACATATATTACTGGTTTTGATTTGAGTTCATTGATTGTTCATTTGGTTGCAATTACTTTTGTTTTGTTCTAAGTTCCTTAAGATTTCACAGCAATTCTTTTTTACTATGTATTGATCTGTCATTTAATTGATGGGAAGCAATTTCTACATCTGCTATGAATTCATCAATATTTCTGGAAAAATCTACGCAGGTTTTCAATCCTTTATTGAGGAGTTGAATTTCACTTTTGTTGAAAATATATATATTCACAATATTGTTTTCTGGCAGTGATTTGGATTTAGGTGTTACTTTAGATTGTTGTTCCCGTAACTTGTTCATTTTGTTCTCAAGTTTCCAATTTTTAGTTTTCATGCAGAAATGTATAATTCTATGGAGGTGATCTTGCAAGTTTTCCCATGCTATGGTGTCTAAACAGTTAGAAAGCTGTAAATGTAAGCTGTAAATCTCTAGATCTATTTCATGCAACTTTTTATACTGTAAGCAAATTAAGTAAGTGAAGTATGTGTAAATTTAACCCATTTATTAATTTGTTATTGATTTTCATTGCCAGTTCCGCAGTCACAAGGATAGGCCTTCTACTGCAGTCCTCGCCATGAACATTTTTAAAATCAATGCACCATTGCCTGACTCCACTTTCACTCATTTTTCCCTGCCCATAAATGTTACAAAGCTGACAATAAATTTCAATTGGTTTTTGTTTTCAGCCAAGAAAAAACTTATCACAGACCGCACTTCACAAGTGGCGGGATTTTCTTTTGCAGCACACATTTTGACAACTCACAGAGAGCAAAGTAAGGAAGGCACAGTCCTCACACTACTACAGCTGGAAGCATACTGAATGTGGGAACATTCTGATACTAGCCCTACTCATCGCCATGATAAGCCAAAGCGTCTGGGACTTTCTGGACTGCCCTCGTACATCTGTGTGAAATAACATGTAAATCACTGACTGTACAATAGGAGTATTGTGGTGGTGAAATTCAGTCAATTCTGACCTGAAAATTTAATAAGATGCAATATCTACAGGTTGTTAATAAAGTCTGTTAAGATTAGGTAATCCTTTTTCCCACTGGGGTGTTATGTATGTACATGCAATACAACATGCAACAACATTGTGTTATCTTAGCTGCAAGCATGAAAATTTATCTATTAGTTGTGCTAATAGTACTAATTCATTAGTAGTAGTTGAAACCAAGAAAATATGCACCTTACAAATTTTTATGAGAAAACTAATACTGCAGAAGACATTGAGAAAGTTTAGACACACTGAGGTTGTTTTCTACTGCAAGTCACACTTGAGTTTCAAACAGACTATTTATTCATGAAAGAAGGACAACCTTCAGTAAGTTTATGACATTTACCTCACCTTCCCCCCACAGAAGTGTAATGACATAGCAGCATGAATACCACTGTGTTATACTGTGCAAATGCTGCTGTGTGTAAAATCAGCTGGGAATGCAAAGCTACATTTGGAAATGTTCCAGAAAGAAATGAAAAGGGCTGAAATGGCTGATGTCCATTGGAGACACTTTTCAGGTGACTATACCCGCCACTGCAATATTGCATTTGGTACTGGCTACTTCCAACCACATGCTTCAGTGTTTCATCTGTACCACAAGCATCGAGTTGTTAGTACAAACTTTATATATTCATTATTTATGTTTGATGTACTGTTGATAATGTTGTTATTTGTTCATATTATATTTATATACACTTAACTATATAGGCCAGGTCTTTAGTCATTTGTAGTAAAAGTGGGCATTAAATACTATAAAAAATCTGATGTGTTCCAATCACATGACTTTATCTACATCTCTATAATAAATTGAAGGGTTGAGAACCATAGTCGGCCAAGCACCATTTTTTAAAAATGGAGAAATAGAAAGTCAATGTTTTTTCAATATCATAATTTATTGAACCAAGTTACACATAATATCTAAATGCCACAGCATTAGAATATATTTTCTATCTTATATTAGTACAACATTAATGTGGCTTCATGCAAAATTAGGTTTTTCAGTTATTTATTGGGAGCTATTTTCCTTTGCTGGGATTTGGCCCAGCCTAAAGAAATGTAACTGGGCCATTTCCATACATCTAAACAATGTCCTGCTGATCATCATTATTGACTTGCACACGCAAACTCTTGTAAAAATCATGATTCACTGGAGGAATAAATGGTAGCAAGGACATAAGATCATCATATGCGGTAGCGTGATTTGCTGCATGGATTTGGACCCCTCTGACTCTAACAGAATTTGTAGTTTCATTTAGACCGATATTTTGATGCTCTACTGTTTATATATGGGAAATTCTGGACATGGCCCACTGCAATATAAACTATGCCGACAGATGGCAACAGCTCAATTTTGACCTCACATGGAGAGGTCCCATTATGGCTCTCAGCCCTTCAATTATTGTTAAATAGCTTATTCTTCTATTTACTTCATGATAATCGAGAAAAACATTAGCAAAAATTGCCTTATTACATGGTTCCTTGTAAGTAAGAGGGAAAAAAATCTAATATGTTTCATTCACATGATGTTTGGCAAACAAACCTTTTATTCAAAACATCAACCTTTTATATGTTTTATTAATTTGTTGAGTTGGTTTTTTAACACTACGTCACTTACATTGTTATTATGAGGGACTAGTTTCGAAAGCCTATGCTTTCATTTTCAACCTCATGGGTCCAACTGCCATTGCTGGCTTCATTTGCTTGTACACTCTTCTCTGGTGGCAAAATGATGAACTTCTTAACTAAGCTCATCATAATTTAACAGACTTTTTGTTTTTGAGTTATGCACGCATGCACAGACATATACAGGGACATTTTTCTAAAACTGCTTTTTTTTATTCAGAGTGGTCTCAAAACATGTATTTCTGGTGAGATCTCAGGATCAAATTTTTGGGCACAATACAATACCTTCTTTATACATTATTAATACATAGTAAGTGTAGAGAAAGTAAAAAGGAGTGAAAATAGTCATTATTTATATTTCTTTTGTATGAGATGAATGCAATAACCTCAAATAAAACAATGTTTTTCTCCATTTCATATATTAGTTATTAAAAGCTAAATAAAATAATTATTCCCTATTTCTATTGCTGTGATCGATATTCGTACATTGGGTGTAGACACAGTCAGCCATATAATTCAGGAGGCAGTAAAGAAAGGAAAAATTTAAAAATAAAAAACATTCGGTAAATGAACATAATTGAATGTATCATCTACCATTTGAGAACTAACGTATTACAATCATAACCTGATAAAATCTCCCTTCCTATATGTTATAAATTAATAATATATTTTGTCGAGTTGTCTTATCAAATACAACTCATGTTTTCATCTCTTAGGACAAGTCGCTTTGCTCCGGTCATGAATTATCAACAAGATGAAAAAATTGTAGTATCATGGTACTACTTATGATAATCGTGTCTAGTAAAATGCTTAACAAAAATACAAATTTTGGAATTTATACTACATAGTGGGGGGATTATGTGGACCTCAAAACTTGTACTTCCAGGGACATCTTGATATCAAAGTTTTGGGTGGAACACAATATTTGCTCTACCATTTGAACACTGAATCAATGCTGTAACTGTAATAGCAGAAATCTCACAATTGCCACATATAAAGCCAAGCAACACACACATCCCTCAGTTTAGTAGACCTATACATCACTACCATGTTCCTGACAATGCTGAGCAAGCACGAGTGAGTCATGGCTCAAATCCAAGCAGGGAAGCTGAGTGTTAGCCCTCAGATACAGAGAGATTACATCAAAAATGCCCTATCTTTATGCATTGTTTTGGTGAAACAAGTTTTTGCTAAGACACCATTTTTAGACACTTTTGAGATGAGTACGCTTTTTGTGGGTTAAATGTGCACCCAAAAATAAGATTTTGTGGTGTTAAATGCCAATTAAGCAGTACATTTGGACTGTAAGTTTTAAACAGTATAATGGTCAATACGTGTGTAGTAATTTGATTGTAGTTTCTCGAATAGCAGAAGCAAAATCAAGAAAAGGGAAATGTGTTTCAATACATAGTACTATTAGTGGTATACTTAGCAAAATATTTCAACACACAGTTAGTATACTGTTTTCGGTGGTATATTCAGTGAAATATGTTATACATTATCAACAGAACGATTCTATATTGTTTGTTAGATTTTAGATTTCCAACTCAGAAAGACCATTGAAAAGCAGATAAAATTGGCACTCCATT
The DNA here is from genome assembly GCA_030762935.1 of Hymenopus coronatus. Lineage (NCBI taxonomy): Eukaryota > Metazoa > Arthropoda > Insecta > Mantodea > Hymenopodidae > Hymenopus > Hymenopus coronatus. Next base: position 133,881,082 of record CM060886.1, read on the forward strand.
CCAGTTTATAAGAAACCTCTTGCTAATTCACCCATTTAACAGCTATCGTGAGAAATAATTACTATCAAGTTATGTGCTTATGATGCCAGAACCGTGAGAATAGGGGGCATGTTCCTCGGACTCAGAATGCAATAGTAATTGTCACAATATTTCTTGACCGAAATTCTTTATTAATATCACACATTCTACTGAAACTTTAAACTAATTTTGTAATATATGGTACAGCCTTTTGTTACATTAACAGTAGTTTTAGACCAAGAAATTAGAACAAAGTTATGATGCGATGTTTACTGCAATAATACCAATTTATCAATAATAACTCCAAACAGGCCAAAAAATGTGATTATATTAAATATCCCTTCAACTAGAGATCTCTCTCCCCTTCCCTTGTCCTTTGTTCTTTACTTCAAAAACTTGGAAAAATAATTTGAAACATGTTTAGTATGGTGTGTATGGTAGTATGTAGTGCCACAAGATGGTGGCTGGGCACAAAATGTGCTTCAGCAAAACAGTAGCATTTGCTCCAACCCGAGGAGCCGTGTGGGTTACCTATATGCCTAAGGTATTACATTTCCAAATGTCTGCAACGGCTTTCTTCCATCAACGAGAGAGATGCATGCCCCATAACCTTACACAATCAACAGCGTTTGCACTTACTGATCAATGGCTGGTACAGCAAACTGTCCAGTTGGGGTCATCATCGCTCCGGGGACTCCTGGTCCCTCTACAGGAACCATAAAACTCCTTGGGATACCAGTACTCTTCTTAATTTCTATTGGTTCCTATATAACATCACATACAAAAGAAACAAGGTGCTCAATGTGATCACTGCAAGGTCAAACTGATGCTACTCACTAACATTTAAATCACACAGTGAGATTGTTGGGTCTGTTTCACCCAGCTCACAAATAAACAAATATTGCTACTGCGGATTTACGTTCTTGTGTCAGCTGAGAGAAGGTGTTCTTATTTAATGTACAGTACGCTCTCGATTATCTGGGGTAATGTGAGGGAGAAACACAAACACGAATAACTGAGAAACCCGTAATTTAATGCTTATAAGTAGAGCTTGGATGTTAGGCAAAACGCCTTTTTTAACCGGAGAGTATATATGAAAGACCTATTAGGGATAAACACATTTCCACACATTTGGGGACAATAGGTGCAATTTTTAGTTTGCCATTTATGCCCATTTTAGCCCCTGTTGCTTATTTTAAAGCTGACCGCCTTTTATTAGCCTTTTTACCTCATTATTGTACGTTTTACTTATTTTAATACATTAAAAACATGGATTATATCAAAAGACAAAAAATAATGGTTGTATGAATTAAAAATACACTACCGCTCAAAAGTTTTTGAACAGTCTGTTTTGCTGCAATTAACAAGTGTATAACGCCAAATAAAGCCAATGTCATATCATAAATGGTAGAAATCCATGGAAACACAATTGAAATTTACTATGCTACCTTTTGTTTGTCAATTATGTACAATTTGAAAATGTAGCATTTGTTGGCCCTTATAAGAACAATTACCCTAATTTTGTTTTGGATGTCATAGTTTGTCTGTGATTCCCTAGATGTCGTTTACAGACATCTGTACATAGGTATTGGCTGTGAACAGTACTTCAGTGCTTTATAAGCTGGTGAATGGCACACATTGTTAGTGTGCAGTTGAAAAGTCTGAAATGGGTAAAAGAAGGGAGTTTTCAGCAGAAAAACGTGCTGCAATAGTCAGCTTACATAAAGCAGGCCACCCATGCATCAAATTGCCACACAAGAACACATTTCCTTGGGAAGTGTCCATTACACTGTAAAGAGGTATGACACTACAAATAGCAATAAGGGTCGTTATCAAAAGGGGAGGCCTAGGGTGACCTCGAAAAGTGAGGATAAACATTTAATAGTGACCAGCAAACGTGATCGTTTCAAAACAGCACCCATGCAGACAGCAGAACTGAACCAGTTAAGGGATGAATCAGTGAGTGTTTCTACAGTGAAGAGACGACTTCAGGATGCACATCTGAATGGCTGCATTGCGGCAAAGAAACCCTTATTGAGAGCTGTCAATAAACGGAAAAGATTACAATGGGCCAAGCGACATGAAAGCTGGGCTGTTGAGCAGTGGAAAAAGGTAATATTTATGATGAATCTAAGTTTGAGCTATTTGGCTCAAAACGTCGCCAGTTTGTTCGACATGCTTAAGGTGAACGCATGGTACCTCAGTGCATATCCCCTACAGTCAAGCATGGAGGTGGTTCGGTGCTGGTATGGGGTTGTTCTGGTGGAAATAGGACAGGCGATATTGTGAAAATAGAAGTAATGATGAAGAAGGAGCATTATCACAATAACCTCCAACGCCATGCCAAACCATCTGGGATGCGGTTAATTGGCAATAGGTTCATTCTGCAGCAGGACAATGATCCCAAGCATACATCTATACTCTGTAGAAGATAATTGAACGATTGGAAGAGACACAAGTCTTGAAGAACATGGTTTGGCTCCCTCAAAGTCCTGACTGCAATCCTCTTGAACTACTTTGAGATCATGTGGACAGAGAGGTAAGAAAGAAACAACCCTCTAATGTAAATGTATTGTGGAGTCATGTGCACAACATATGGAGGGATATTTCTGAAGATCACTGGTGCACTTAATAGAAAGAATGCCCAGAGTTTGCACAGTTGTAATTAAAGCAAGGGGAGGTTACTTTGAAGAAAGCAAAATCTAACATGTATTGCTGATTTTCATTAAATATACTGTTGTGACTACAAACTATGTCTTTTTTATTCCATTGTTTCAATAAATCCTAAAAATTAGGTGTGTTTAAAAACTTTTGAGTGATAGTGCATGTGTTCACCTCACACAGATATTTGCTGAGAAGAAGCTTTGTTTAATATCAACAGCGATTGCAACCAACTAGTAAATAATCTCATTTTCTCTGGATCTGTGCAAGGCTTTTTCAGGCATGAAAAACCTTCTCTCTGACAGGCAGCTCAGTGTGTCAGTTGACAACTTAAAAAAACATCTTATAGCATGTAACCATGAAAAGTGAGTACATATGAGATCGTTTATTAAGTATTTGTCTATTTTTGTGTGTTTCCGTGATTAATAAATGCCTCTTTTTACTATTTTTAGTGCCTATATGCCTGCCTATTTTAACCACAGTAAATGCCTGAACATCCGGACTATACTTATAAGCTACAACATACATATGTAAATCGGAAATTATGTTTAAAAGTTTTTTTTCTATGTGTATTCTTTGTTCAATAGTTTATTCTACTTCTTTACAAGATATAGTTTTTCTTTAGGAAACAGCAAAAAAAATTCTGAATGTGTTCCATTCACGTGGTTTTCTCTACATCTCTACTACAAATTATTATTAAAAAGCTTATTCTTCCATTTCTTTCAAGCTAATCAATAAAAAACTAGCAGAAATAGTCATATTACTTGTTTCCTTGTAATTAGAAGGGAAATAAGGGGATACATTAAGCTAAAGTGATAGTCAAATCTTTTAAAGCTGGTTGCCATGTGATTGAAGTGCCTTTGTTTGTATGGCCAGGAGTTGGCCAAGTCCCATATGAGAAAAGTATAAGTAGTTTAAAGCTAAAACCATTAACAAGGAATAACTCAAAAACATTCAACTCCGCATAAATAATGTTAATAACATAAATTGTGTGTTTTAATAAGCTCTACAGGTTTTGTATAGTAAGTTTTTGTCTACCTCTTACAGTTTAGCAATTATGCAAAATTAATCTAGAATACAGATGTCTTCAGAAGCTATTCCCAAAAAACTCAAGATATACATTTTTGTTTCTCATGTAAATATCTTTAATATACAATATATTAATCAAAATTGTTAAGGCTATTTTTGAGAAAATCAACATTTTCGAACATTTTTCCATGTAATGGGCAGTTGGGGGTGGGGGGATTTTCTTGAAAATCTTTGTGTTGCATCTTTGGAAGAGAAAAAAAAAAGAAAGAAAGAAAGAAAAAGAAAAAAAGAAAGAAAAAAAACATGCACGTGCGCACACACACTTTTTTCCAAAAATGCTTTTTTTTAATTCAGGGGGACCCAAAACATGTATTTCTGGTGAAATCTCAGTATCAAATTTTTGGGTTCAATACAATATCCTCTCTTTACACTATGTACATAATATATGTATAGAAAGTAAAAGACACATAATAATAAGTACCATTTCCATTGTTTAAACGATCAGTACATGACAACAGAGTACCGTTTCCATTGTTATCAACCTGCCTGTTCCATGTAAATTAAAAACAAATTCATTTCTTCTAATGTTAATCAGCGTGTAAGTGTCAACAAAGGAAGTTAAAAGAAATTTGTAAAATAAATGACAGAGAAATTAAAAAAAAAAAAAAAAAAAAACATGTGTTGCCATTAAAACAAATTATTTTAGGAGGAGGGGGGTGCAGGGATGCATGGATAATCCAGACAGAAATAATAGGGAGTATACAGTATATGACCAAGCCATTGTTTTTTGTAAACACAGGGACTTTCATTTAACCTGCCAGCTTAAATAAATACAATAACATAATTTTAATTTACATCACATTACACAGACTTAATTAAAATTCAGATTTCAACCCCCTCACCCAAGCTTCCTACTTTCAAATTTCAAAGGACATCCCTAGATAAAGTTTTCTATTTTCTTCAAAAATTAAACTTGAACAATCCGATGTTACATTCATATGACTTTCTCTACAAATTCAACAAGACCTACAATGATGATGAGGGAATATAGTAGGTTTCAGCAATAGTCAAGTCTTTTAAGGGCTAGTTGCTATGTGATGGTTTTGAAATTTGTTCTCTCCGCTTGACTGGGAGAAGCAAAAATAAAAGTGATTTTCCATTTAAGAAAAGTTTAAGTATTTGAACATTCAAAGCATTAACAATGAATGTCTCAGTCATGCTTGACTCTACATTAAAAAAGTATTTTACACAAGTTGTGATTTTAATGAGATCTGATCTATACTTTTTATGTACCTGTTAAGTTTTCACCCATCTCATATGGTTTACCAGTTATGCAAATACATTCAGAATGAAAAAGTATTCACAGGCTATTCCCAGAAAATTCAAGAGATAAATTTCATTTGCCATAAAAAGATCTTATGCATATAGTATTTTAATCAAAATCATTAAGAACCTTTTTGAGAAAATAAAAAAGTTCTAAAAATTGTTCCATGTAGTTTGGGTGGGAGAATTTTCTAAAAAAAAAACCTTCATATTGCATCCTTGGAAGATGCTGAACTAAAAATGTCACTCTTTCATATACCTACAGACACATACACACCCATGAGAGAAGCTTTTCTGAAAATTATATTTTTCTTAGGGAGTCTCTAAACATATTCCCAGTGAAATTTTTTTCAAATGTTTTTATGGAATATAATACTTCCTCTAACTTACAATAGGTAAGTAAGAGAAGAAATAAGAAGTATATTCAACACTGAAATAGGTATTTGTGTTAAATTTGAGTGATTTTAAATTTGGAGACAGTTGCTCTCTCTTTTAAAATCATCCTCTCTGAGCTGCTGGTAATTTTGTATTTTGTAGAGGAACAATTTGTTCATTTTTAAGACTTTATATATCTAAACAATTGTTATTGCAGCATCTCAATTAAGGGGCATTCCAAATGTACTAGTATTTCCATTTGTGGAGCTTTATCAATTTTGGGGGGATCTTTGTTTAAATTTCCATGCAATATTACATATTAATACATTTTCCTCAGGATGTTTCTCATTAAAAACATCAGCAGTTTTACCAGCACAAAGTTTTGGAGCACCATATATACAGATTTCAGCTTTTTCTTGAAGATATACAGTTTTTAAACAATAAAACAACAAATAAACAAAAAACATTCTAACTGTAAAATAGAATGGTTTTATTCTTCTATAATCAACAGTAACAATAATCGACAAGACAAAGAAAACAATAACAACAATCATAATTATTATCATCTAGGAGTAGCATTATTGGAGGGATAATATCTAAACTGCAATTAACACTCATTTAAAGTTTCTCCCTCTATTTCTAAGTTAATATCATCTGTTAAAATTATATAATAAAACCATTGTTATAAAACCTCATATACATTATGTCAAGAAAGTACTGGGGGTTGATCATGTAAAAATCCTGATTAAAGAGGGATTCAAAATTACTGTCACTAAGTTGGTACCACTTTCCTCTATACCCACCCGGAGTTTGATTGTCATCAAGTTCGTTTACAGTGCAGCATTTTGTTAGTTCATGTCAAAGGGCTTATGCATTTTTACGATGGTTAAAAATATTGATCAAAGAATCTGTCTCAAATTTTGCAATGCAAATGATATTTTGTGTGCCAAATCATCTGAAATGTTACAGAGGACTTATGGTGAATCAACTTTATCAAAAACACATGTGTAAGAGTGGTACAGTGCATTCAAAAGTGGTCGAGATGTGGTGGAAGATTTGCTGGTTGGCCATCAACTTTTTCAACTGAACTGAACATCATCAAAGTGAAGGAAATGGTGTCTGAAAATTGTCATTTAATTCTGAGAGAGATTGTCATGACATGTGCTGCCACTCAGTTAGTTCCAAAAGACTTGAATCTTCTGCAAAAACTTATTCGCCTAAGGATCGCTGAAGACTTGTAGAGCAAGCCAATTCCGACCACACATTCATGAAACGCATTTAACTGGTGATGAGTCATGGGTTTACAAATTTGACATGCAAACCAGTCAACAAGCTTCCAAATGGTGCCTTCCATCTGAACCAAAATCCAAAAGGTTAAGTCAAACTTGATCAAAAGTGAAGGTCAAGTTGACAGTGTTTTTATTATCATAGGGTCGTGAACTCAGAATTCTTGCCAGAAGGTCAGACGGCAAATAAACAACATTATCTGAGCATTATGCATTTGAGAGAACAAATTCAGCAAAAAAGACCAGACGTATGAGTGGGTGCATTATCATGCATTGAGCACCATGATAGCGCACCAGCTCACAAGGCTATTATTGTGAATGAACTTCTGGACAAAAACTCAAGAAATCTCATCGATCAACCTGCATATTCACCTGATTTGGTTCCAGCCAATTTCTTTCTCTTTCCAAAACTCAAGTTACCACTTTGAGGCACCTGTTTTCAGTCGATAGAAGACATAAAGGAGAATTCGCAGCAACAATTGACATCAATTTCAAAAAATGTGTACAGAAATGTATTGATAATTGAATTACTCGTTGGCGCATATGTATAATTTTGGAAGGGTCCTACTTTGAAGGTGATAAAATAAATTTGGATGAATAATATATAATTTGTGTTTTAGTACTTTGACCCAGTAGTATAAGGTATCTTAGCCTCACTTAGAAAAAACCTTACAGAACCTCTTTATTACTTTGCCCTAAGAAAGAATTTTTAATGTTTGTTTTTTACAATATTTTTATTGAATATATATAGTTATGCCAATGTTCGTATGCATAAACCAGTTACCATGAGAAGCATGAGGAAGAAGCAAAAGTTTGTGTACTTTTAAACATTTTAACTTATTGAAATTGCAAAGTTGGTGGACTTGGGCACTAAAAGTTAATGTGTTTCAACTCTTCAGTTTGAACTGATCAACTCATCATTGTTAACAGCATCTTTACTATCTAAATTAAACTTTCACTTATGCTTTAACTTATATAAACACCACAGAAAAAGTAGTTTTATTGTAGATTTTCTGTACTTCACATAGAATGTAAGTTGCAGAGCAAGAAAGGTCAGTGTGATGGTGAGTTAAGATAAACAAGTCAAAAAGCAAAATGGAGAGAAAAGAATATCCAAATTTAATGCACAGCTGTGGGTTCTGCTGACCAATAAATGTATAACTTCATAGAGAGGGCTTTTGCTCATTACATATCCCACTAATGCCTGTCGAGTTTTAGATGATTTTCAGAAATATGCTTGCCTTCTGCTGACAAACAACTTTTCTCAAAGAGATATATGCAGTTAAGTATGGTAGAATTCTCCTACTAGGCAAAAGGCAAAAGCCCTGAACACACAATTTGAAATATCATGATTGTAGCCTTTGTATATACATAATCTGGCCCAAGAAAGGATCCTGGTGTAAATAAAAGCATAGAAATTTGCTGCAGTATGGCTTTCTAGCAAATAAAAATAGTTTAAAAAATGTGATGTGTTCCATTCACATGACTTTCTCTACTTCTCTGTAATAAATTATTGTTAAAAAGCTTATTCTTCTATCCACTTCATGCTAATGGAGATAAACATTAGCAGAAATGCTTTCTTGTAAGCAGAAGGGAAATAATGAAATACAGAGACTAAAACAATAGTCAAATCTTTTAAAAGCTGGTTGCCATGTGGACGAAATCTGTTTCTATGCACTACCAGGAGTTAACAAATTTCCATATGTGAAAAGATTTAACTATTTTAAAACTAAGACCAATAACAAGGAGTATCTCAAAAATGGTCAATTTTACGAAGAAAGAAAAAAAAAAAATGTACATGACATAAATTGTGTATTTCAATGAGATCTACATATTTTGTGTTGTAAGTTTTTGTGCATCTCTTATGGTTAATTAGTAATGCAAAATAAATAGCAGAGCTGCATATCTAAACTGAAGTTTAGGGTTTAATAAATTTGTGAGATAATATTAAAATGATTTAATCATACAGATTACTGAATTAGAGCACTTTAAATTACCTAGGAATTTGATTACAAGTGGTAGCCAGGCTTGTAGGCCATGGTCCAACTGATTTAATTGCAGACGTTTTGCCAAAATCTGCATCCGACATCTTTAGGGAACAATGCTATTAGATCAGCCGTTACCTAGGAATTGTTTCTTCAAACAACTATAAAATTTAAAGGTAAATAGATTTAAAAAAAATATTAACAAACAGGGACAAATCTTAAGCAAGGTAGTCTGATCTAGATCTGAGTTAGCAGGGTTTAGCAAATAGTCAAAACATTTTTTACACCATCCTCAATTATGAACCTAACACACCGCATTGTGAATATTGTAACAAAACTTAGTTTTTTACTCAATCTGGTTACACAGATGCCTTTATTGTTCCAAAACTGCTTACAATTACACATCTTTATTCCATTGCTTTCACAACAATTCTGCAGTATAATTTTCTCATGTTTCAACGCATAGACAGTTGACTGCTCTCTCATGCGATTTCACGCTAGAACTCCCAGTAAAACACTGACTCGTCTGGCTTGTAGGTGTTCCTTTTATAGCTGTTGATGATGTGAACAGACATTTACAGAAAAATTCAACATCTAGCATCTGACCATTGAGCTGAGATATGGCTTCCAAGCCTTTGAATTACTACTACTTCACATGTTAAATTTGCAGCCCCTGAAACAATAAGTGCTACTTAAAGGAAACAACCAAACACGTGCAACAATCAGCTATAAGCTTTCCAAAGCAAAATACTAACACATGTGCAATGATTACAGTCGTTGCAATATTCACATACTAGATGTCCATCCTTACTTCACCGGCAATGTAAACAAAAGTAACAGTCTATTGATTGCTCAACATTTTATGTTTTTCTCAATGACAGAGTAGTTCCTCTTCAATTGCCGAGAGTACAGAAATATTGTATTAAACTATGCAATGCAATCTAAATAATATATAATATGAATGATTCAGAAACAAAATTTACTGATCACTCAATTTATATTTCTTTATGTAATAATGTATATATGTTGTGCAGTTCGTCTGTAACTGCTGCTTTTAAGGAGCACATAATGACGGAAACATGCAATACTAATGTAGTAAAACATAAGCAAGGAAACCTTAAAAAAAAGTGTCGAGAAAAGAATTATTCCTGATGTATATAAAGTTGAAACTTGCTTATAAGTTATTCACTTCAACATTTTTCGCATATACACGCTAAAATTTTAAGGACCAATCGTTGTCCATTAAAATTTTGCTCAATTATATGTTTTTCGGTTATTTGTTTTCTCGGTAATTCGTTACTTTTTCTGATCCCCATACACAAAATGTACCCACTTATACGCTTTTAAAAAACGTATGTTGGTATGCTTGCTGTGTATAGCCTTAGAATTGCCTGGTTTGTGGTATTCATTGACACTTATCGTTTCATTGTCATCATATGGTTCCAATAGTCACTTCTCTGCTGTAAGTCCAGTACTGCTAGTGTGCTGTTTTCATTGTCATTTATAGCCACTATCTATTTTATGTGGAGTTTCAGGTTACAAACAGGAGAAGAAACATGAGTGAATATCAACCAGCAAGGAAGAAAACAAAAAAATCCTTAACTTTTGGTGAAAAATTAAAAATTCTGGATGAGGTCCATACCAGAATAGAAAATCAGTTACATGTTTTCTCATTTATTTTAGTAGTCCCCCTTGAAAAAATGTAAAAGTGAGGTTCCACTGTAATACGTTTTGTGAAAAGTGCCTTACTTTTGCATTAAACAATATTCTCTGCCTAACAGTACAATTCACTGGGTTTTCTAAAAACAGCATAAGGTGTATAAAACTTTTAAATTATCCGAGGCGAGATGGCTTGTGCAAGCAGCTTTTCAATAAGTGACAACCAAAAATGCAATGAATGTGTATCACATATCGTTTGGGAAGAGGAAAAAAAGTGGAATTTGGAGAGAATGATGGAAATTATCGTTGACTGACTAATTATCAATCTCTGTAGTGATCCAAACAGTTCAAGTGCAAATGCAACAAATGACTCGTATTTTGAAGGAGTGGAACCACTTCCATCTTCAGATTAGCGCTCTTGGATAAGCCACTGCATTATGGCATGCACTAAAGAAATGTGCAATGCATGGTGTACATCAGTAAACTATCAAAGCAACATACCTGCAGCTTGTAATTTTGCAGGAGAATTTTCATTTCATGCTGAATAATGACTCATCTATTTTATTGTGTTTTATATTATAAATGTCATAGAGATAATCATTATCTGTGAAAAGTGAAAGCAGGTAGCTGTTTCTTTTCCTGTTAAATGCAGGTACACCGTTTTACAATTTTACAGCACATGAACACAGCTTAGCACCACATGGTGTGTACACGTGTTTTTGCAGTAGAATACATTCTGGTTTGTTTACATCACCAGTGCAGATAATACACACACATTGTTGCCTTTTCATTGCTGTCCTTTTTTTAAAACCACTTAACGTGCTTGGCACATGCACAACACAGAACTGCTGAAGAATTTCACATATCATTTCCATTAATGAGTTGATTTCATAAACAAAAACATTGTTTAAGGCACCGTTACAACTCCAGAAATATAAGGAACATGTGCCTGTGTCTCCAAATCTAGTAATCACAAGATGGGGCACTTGACTGAGGGCTACTATTTCCTATAACAAGTACCTCATACAAATGAAAGAGGTAATTAAATATTACTTTTATTTCATACACAGCATACTCCTGATTATTCGTGTGCAGATTATCCACGCATTCTCCCCTCCCCCCAAAAAATTACTGTAGATTGTTGTTCTTTAGGAAAGAGCAATAAAGGACCTGCCGCGCGACAATAAGTGCCATTTCCACATGACAGCAGAGTACTATTTCCATTGTTATCAGCCTGTCTGTTGCATGTAAAATAAAAATAAGTTTGGTTTTTCTGATGTTAATCAGCATGTAAGTGTCAAAGAAGCAAGTTAAAATAAATTTGTAAAAAGAGATGATGGAGAAACAAAAAAAAAAAGCATGTCTTGACATTAAAACAAAAATTAGAATTAATTAAAAGATTTGAGAAGGGGAAAACTGCTGCAAAACTAAGTGCTGATTATGGGATTGGAACACATACTGTACAGGACATTAAAAACAATAAGCAGAAAATACAGGATTTAATTAGCAACTGTGATTCTAATTCTGAACCAAAGGGCATTAAGAGATCTACATTCGATGACTTAGATGTAGCTTTTTTACAATGGTTCAGCCAAAAATGAGCAGAAGGTGTCATTGTTTCAGGTGCAATATGTGCAGGAAAAGGCTAAATTTTCAAACTTAGTGCTAGAAAAGTTTGAGGTCCTGTGTAAAAACAAGTCAACTCCTCTCAGAAACAGACCAACATGATGGATGTCTTAAGAAATAAACAGGCCTACAATACCTATGCTCAGAAAGTAGAATAAATTTTGAACAATGAATACATGTTGAAAAAAACCATTAAATTATTGGTTTCTTGATTATTTGTATTTTTGATTATTCATGCTTCTTCTCCACCACAGCACCCCAGATAATCAAGAGTATACTGCATGTTGCAGGCTTACTTCTACTATTTTTCTGTCTCATTTAACGATGTAATCAATTCCTATTTAAATGAGTAAGTTTTTACTATACTGAAATTTTTAGTGCATATTTTAACAATTTTGACTACACAGATGCACGTATATTTTCTGGGTTTTACTGCATAAAGTTCCCAGGTCTAGCAATAAGAAAATAAGGCTATGTCCAACAGCCACACCAACTAGAGTCCATTTTATTAGAGTTGCATATATCACCAGTTGGTACCAGGAGTCTATTACAAGAATGTTTATAGTAACACCTTGAGGAATGTTTTACAATAAAAGAGTAATTTGTATAATTTTTAAACCAGCTATGGAAAGACTTTTGTTGCTAAGAGGGAGGAGACCCTTTAATTCCTTTAGTAATTAACTGAAGGCTTAAAGGAACCAGCCTGGATAAAAGCCTAATGTCCGATCCCTCACCTTCAAGTGGTGCAGCTGTTAGTAATCACATACCAATTTCGTTATAATAGAAAAGAGAGCCTTTAATTGCTTCTATAAAGGAACTTAAAAGGAACCGATCTAAACAAAATTATGTGATGAACTAAAGGGAAGGGCTGCTCACCAATAGGCACTGGTCAGCTTGGTGAGTTATTGACCTGGACTGATATTTTTCCTCTCCACATATCAGATCCCTCTTTTACCTTTCCTATCCAGTCTTGCTTCACTCAACTCTTGTTTTCTTCAACCCCGATGGTATTAGAGTATTCGAGGCCTAGGGGATCATTTTATTTTCTTTCCTGTCCATACCTTTCTTTACTTAGGTGATGTAACCGCCATTTATGGTGCCTAATTTTAAACGGTTACAAAAAGTTCAATAAAAACAGCTGCCCAACCTTTAGTCAACATGATAATATAACATCAAAATACTGGAGTGCAAGAGAGTGAATGGCTTAACCGCCAACTGCTCAACATTAGATACCAACCATAATTTTTAAACCACATATTCATTAACTACATTTTGATCATGATTTCTGGGCTCTAATAATGAGTAGACTATGTAGGTGGCCATGATTGGAGAGAGGAGCCATCCCCTTGACCAAAAAATAAAACAGTGTACAAGTGGTAAACATATTCTGGAGGTGAATGAAGACTATAAGCCTGCATGCAAAAGCAAATTATGTGCACTCATCTTGCAATGCCTTTTCATTTTCTGTTTCTACATTTCCTTACTGCATGAATGCGCATGCAATATGCAGAAGACATGCCCATGAAGCTAATAATAAATGGAAGCATTATATTTATATAATAACATTCATATCATCTTCTAATGAAATACTGCAAGTAAAATTAAACTTCTGAACACTGCATATTGGCGTGAACAGGGTTATAAGTATCCTTTTTAATGTAGTTGTCTACAAGTACACATTTTCTATAAATTCCAAATTTGAATGTACCATGTGTCTCTGAAGATTTTTGAAGTCCAAAAAAAAAACAAGCAATTGTTAACTTCTGTTTCAATCATAAATTTAATGTGTTAATCTTGCAAGTTCAACAAGTTCAAATTTATATAAAACAATTTCACCATTTAAATGGTTTCAACTCTATTTCCATATCAAAATCATTAGACAGATAATGAAAATAAGAGATTGATACTTTAAAGAAAATAGAGGATAAAAATTGGAAATATAAGAAATTTGCATACCAACTTTGGGCTTTTAAGAAATTTAAAAAAAAAATAAGAAAAGCCAGAATTTAGATAGGCTGCATAAAATAAATTCTGTTTCAAAAATTATTAAATAAACCAGTGCAAATTGACAGCGTCATTAACAATTTAAATAAAAGAAATAATAATGTAATATTATGTTGAGTATTCTGATAAATTTGCTTTATTTATAATAAAAGGCAGAGCCACGGCCAGCTGGAAAGACCACTAAACTCTCACTAAGGCAGCCTTGAGTTCGATCCCAGGGAACTGAATGTGGGGTTTTTGGTGGACAAAGTCGCATCTGAGCCATTTGCTCCAAGTTCTGCTGTTTCCCCTGCCATTCTTTCCACTATATCTCCATTATCATCTTTCCTTTCACCTCCCTATGATATTTTTTTCCTTACTGTCATACCTGCATCTGCAAGCAAATCCTACAATTTGATTCTGTGATCCTGTGTACTAATGTTCCTGGCACTAGGCAACTCGCGATGGGGGGGAAGGATAAGTCATCCATAAGAGCGCTTTAGATTTTCTGGTTGCATTAACTTACAGTCCTAAGGCTAATTTTAAAAAATGATCAATTGACAAGTGTTCTGTTTTTAGCTTCAGAAAATATGGTCATAACATAAAAAAAAGCATTATTTCTTCACTTCACATAAAACTGGGACAAAGGTATACCAGTATCAGATCCTATTCTACAAGAGAGAGCAATGCATTTTCAAGAGGAATTCATTGAAGGAGAATCTTAACTTCCATGTAAAAGTATCTGTCCATCCTTACTTCACCAGCAATGTAAACAAATCAGAATGTATTCCTCTGCTAATGTACATGCTATTCACGTGGATCACCTACCATACAATTATAAAACCGCATACCTACATTGGCAGGAAAAGAAATAGCTACCTACTTTCATTGTTCACAGATAATGGTTAACTCTATTAAATATATAAAAAATAAAACAGGTAGGTGAGTCGTTATATATTCATGCACAAAATGCAAAATTCACCCATAACATTATAAATGCAGAGGTGTTATTTTAAGATTTGCTGAAGTATTGCATACATCACTTCAACAGTTTTTTGCAAATTTTAGTATTCACATATGCATGACCATAAACTGCACATTTCTTTAATATGGTGCCATAATGCAGTGACTTACCAGAAGATGGGACTGATCCCACTCCTTCAAGATACGAGTCATTTGCTGCAGTTGCAATCGGAATGTCTGAATCATCATCGAGATTGATAATTAGTGGGCCGACAATGTCCACCTTCACTCCAAATTTTAACTTTGCTCTTCCCAAATAATGCGTGATAATTTTCACTGCATTTTTGGCTGTTATTTGTTGAAAAAGCTGCTTGCACAAGATGTAGCACCCCAGCTAATTTAAAAGTTATGGTCACTTTATGCTGCTTTTGGAAATACTAGTCAATTCTACCGCTAAGCGATGAATATTATTTAATAGAAAGGTAAGGCACTTTACACAAAACTATTATATAGACTTAGAATAATTCTTCACTATACTGGCATTATGTTTCCGCCATTACTTGCTGACTAGCAACAGCCATTGAACTGCACAACAGATAAGAATTTTCATATAAAGAAATAAGGAGCTAAGCCAGCAGTGATAGAGGAAGGTTGTGTTTTGAGAGGTGCTCCTGTGGTGAAGGAAGAAGGATCTAAGTCACGATGGGAGTGGACATTACAGTGTATAGAGCAAGAATTGGACAGTTTAGAAAAGTAAAATTGGTGAATAGTAAAAACAGTTTTGGAGAGAAGATGACAAACATATTGGTTTTAGCAAGTGTTATAACTTTCTTGTTAGTGATTGGAGGAATTGAGGTAAACCCCGGCCCTGCAGATATAATAACAATGCTGGAAAACCTAACTGAGAAAATGAACAAAATAGAAGGATGGAACAACAAATAGGTAAACAATTAGAAAGGATGGCAACAGATATCAAAGAAGATGTTAGGAGTTGAGGTGCAGGAAGCAAGAAGGGAAGTTGAAATGGTTAAGGAAAGAATGGAAGAAAGGGAGAGAAGATTTAATTTAGTGTTCATAGGAGTTAAGGAAAGAAGGTATAAATGGCCAGCAGATATTTTAAGTAATTTTAAGGTACTAAATTTAAGTTCCAACAGTGGACATTTTCCATTGATAGTAGACATAAAAACACACACAGAGCAAACAGTCTATAATTTAAGGGAGGAAAAGTGTAACATAGAAGAATACAGTAGATACAAATGGAAGGAAGAGTATTGCAATAAATTTAGGCAGACACTAAATTCTAATTATGGCCAGATATGTCAGTGTGGAATAAGTTTTATGATAAAGGAACAAGAAATTGAAAGTGCTATGAATATCTTAAATATCATTATGCTAAGGGCTGGGGAGGAAATGAAAATGAGAAAGAGGGTTTACAAAAGAGATGAGGGCTGGTTTGATGAAGAATGTAGAGTAACTAAAAGACAAGTCAAACAGCTGCTCATAAAGTGGAGGGAATTAGGATACATAGAGTTAAAGAAAGAGTATATGCAAGGGAGGCATTTATATAATTCATTACTGGAACAAACGAAAACAAGCTGGATGGAAAAATATGAAAGTAATTTGATACAAATCCTAAATGAAAATAATGCAAATGAGATATGGAAGGTCATGAAATCAATGTATAATAACTATGTAACAAAACCAAGTATACAACCAGGAGAATGGATGGAATATTTTAAAAAATTGTATGGGGAGAAAAAGAGTAATAATGAGATAGGAAATTGGGAAATAGGTAATAAATATGTAGATATACTCGATGATATAATAAGAAGTGAAGAAATAATTCAACAGGTGAAATTAATGAAGAGAAATAAAGCAACTGGAATAGATGGAATCCCGACAGAGTTCCTTAAGGAATGGTGCACTGAAATAAATAGAGTTAAGGTTTTAGTAGACTTATTTAACACAATTAAAGTGAAGGGTTATATACTAGATACGTGGAGGAAAGCAATCATACATCCAATACACGAAGGCAAGGGTAGTGTTGATAAACCAAACAACTATAGAGGCATTGTATTATTATCAAATGTAGGAAAAAGTTTTACTGGTATTATGGCAAGCAGGATACAAACATGGGTTGAAGAATACAATATCCTCTCGGAACTTCAGATGGGCTTTAGAAAAGGGAGGAGGACAGTTGATAATTTATTTATTATAAAAACACAGGTAGATAAATACTTGAAAGACAAAAGAGGAAAGTTATATATGGCTTTTGTGGATTTAGAGAAAGCATACGATAGGATAGAGCTTCAATTGCTGTGGCATAAGTTGTTGACTAAAGGAGTGAGTAAACAAATGGTGGACACCCTTAGAGCATTATATAAGGAAAATACTTTTTGTATAAGAGTGGAGGAAGGGGTTTTAACAAGACAAATCCAACAAGAGAAAGGCCTTATACAGGGATGTAAGTTAAGTCCAGTCCTATTCAATTTATACATAGATGACGTATTAACAGAAATTGGGAGAAATAATAACTCTATGCCAGTAATTAATAATATTCAGATTCCAGGATTACTGTTTGCAGATGATCTAGTTATAGGTGCAATTACAGTGAATGGCTTGAAACAATCCTTGCAAGCATTAAATAATTACTGTAAAGAATGGAGTTTAAAAGTGAACCAGGACAAGACGTAGATTGTAGTGTTCAAAAAAGGGGGGAAATTGAGCAAGTATGAAAAATGGAAGAATGAGAATGAAAAAGGGTACAGGGTAGTGAGAGAATGTTTTTAGGAGTTAAAATTGATAGTGGTGGCAACTGGGAAAAACAAAACAAATTTGCATTGGCAAAAGGAAAAGGAGCTTTATCAGCTATTAGAAGTTGCAAATACAAAGCACCTAATATAAATATTAGATGGTTAGAAAAAGTGTACAATATGGTGGTTGAGGCAAAAATGCTATATGGGATAGAAGTATGGGGATTAGAAGGAGGATAGGAAGTCATAGACGAGGTGCATAGAAAATTTTGCAAAGGAATACTTGCGTTACCAAATGCAACTGTTAGGCAGGTAGCACAAATAGAGCTGGGTAGAGTGGCAAGTAAGGGAAAGATTATGGAAACGGCATTGGAATTTTGACATAGAATATTGAAATTGGAAGAAAGGAATTTGTTAAAGGAGTGTTTAGTATATCAAGAGAAAAGTTTAAAGAACAAGGGATGGGTAGACTGTCTCAGAAATAACCTGGAAAGTAGTGGATATGGGGAAATGTGGAGAAGAGGAGAAAATAATGTGAATAACTTCTGGAAGTTGGCAAGGAAAAGATTTGAGGATATAGAAATACAAAAAATATTTAGTGAAATAACTGAAAAGAGATCTTTAGTTTTCTATATACCAATGAAAGTCTCATGGGGAAGGGAAAAGTACATAGATGTGACAAATAAAGAGGAGCGAGAAGGTATTGCATGCCTGAAAGCAGGAGTATGGAGATTAAAAGGTTTAAGGAAAGGTATTCCACAAAACCAATGCCCTATATGTGGTGGAAATGAAGATATGGAACACATTTTATTTAAATGTAAAGAAAAGAGGAAATTTGGAGAAAAGAGTATATTAATAAGAAATGGTTTAAAATAGATAGAAAGGTAGCAGTAGTTGGAATGTTTCAAAAAGATAGTAAGAAGATTGGACAATTCTTATACAAAGTGAAAAATAAATGGGTATGGACTGTAGATAGACAAAATGGTGTAGTAAACTAGAATTAATAAACTATTGTAAAATATGAGTATGACCAGTAAAGAGCCAGGGCTGAACACCGGTCGTATTCACTTGTATAAAGCTTAGCATAAATAAATAAATAATTCATAAATAATTCATAAAGAAATAATGATTAAATGGTCAGTAAATTTTGCTCCTTAATTATTCATACTATATAATTTAGACAACATTGCAGAGTGTATTAAAATATTTCTGTACTTACACGGCAATTTAAGAGGAACTATTTTGTGATGAAGAAAAGCAGTAAAACCTTGAGCAACCAATCATAGCCCTTGCAACCTGTTGCTTTTGTTTCCATTACCAGTGAAGTAAGGTTGGACAGAGAATATATGCATATTGTATTCTCATAGTTCAGTAACATTCTGTTCTACCATTTCTATTCAGCAAATAGCATATGTTACTACATCCTCTCTGACATTTCCCTTATTTGACTTCTTCCCAGGTGGATAATTGAGACTCTACAACAGTACGCTACAATAGGGAACATGGGTTTCCTGTGCTCTGAAATGCTTCTTATTGATAATTACCATGCTTCCATGGAAAATTGAAATCAGTATACATTCCATACTGAATACTGCATACTGTCTGTCCAGCCTTAGTTCACCAGTAATGTAAACAACAGCAACAGGTTCAAACAGTTCTGATTGGTTGCTGAACATTTTACCGCTTTTCTCCATAAAAAATAGCTTCTCTTAATTTGCTGAAAGAAGTACACAAATGTGATATAAGACTATGCAATGTTGCCGAAAAAACATAAGAGTTAATAAACGGAAATTGGTTGAATTTTAATCATTATTCCCCTATGCAACAATGCACATGTTGTGCCATTCATACATTGCAAAGAACGATTTTCAGTTACCATGTGTAGAGGCATAAGTAAGCAATGGCAGAGGCGTATGATACCACTATAGTGAAACATAAGCAAAGAAGACCTCTAAAAAGTGGTGAGAGAACAATGTGTATAGTATGTTTTCTGAAGAGTGCCTTACTTTAAACAATACTCTCAGTTTAATGGAAGAATTTACTGGGGTTTCCCAAAGCAACATAAAGTGTGCAAAACTTTAAATTAGCCAAGGTGTGACATCTTGTGCCAGCAGCTTTTTAACAAGTGACAGCCGAAAATGCAGTAAATGTATATCACACATTGTTCGGGAAGAGCAAACAAAGCAAGATTTGGAGGGAATGGTGGACATTGTTGTTGACCGACTTATCAATCTTGGTGTGACAGTTCAAGTGCAAATACTACAGATGGCTCGTATCTTGAAGGAGTGGAACCAGTTTCATCTTCAGATTAGCTATTCTGGGTAAGTGCTATATTATGAAGTGCATTAAAGAAATGGGCAATGTATGATTGTTCATTTGTGAGTACTAAGATACGCAAAAAACTGTTGGAGTCATGCATGTAATACATAAGCTAATTTTCAAAAGATGTCTGCATTTTGTAATTTTACAGGAGAATTTTGAATTATATACTGAATAATGACTCGCCTACCTATTTTATTGTGCTTATTTATTATACATTCCATAGAGATAATCATTATCTGTGAACAGCAAAAGTAGGTAGCAATTTCTTTTCCTACCAAAAGTAGGTACATGGTTTTATAATTGTACAGCAGACGAACCCAGCTTAGCACCACATGGTGCATTCACATGCATTCGCAGAAGAATACATTCTGAGCCCGCCTGGGTAGTGTGTAGTGGTAGCATGTCTGCCTCATATTCAACAGGTCGCAAGTTCGAATCTTGCTTAGGGTGAGTTACCCGGATAAGGTTTTTTTCGGGGATTTCCTTACAGATAGATACTTTATTTCACTGCTTAGGGTATGGCCAAGTGGCAGCGCTGTCAATGTAATAATACAATGTACAATACAATTGAATTAAATAAACAATAATGTAGGTTATACCTTGTTAGAATGCCAATGACATCATAGTATACCAATATATACATAATGGTAACAACAGTAATAATAACGAACATTTTTATTTACTATCCTGACTATAAATCACTCTTTAGTCTCTTTTTAAAACTATTTACACTTTGAGGCAAAGTCTCCAGTAAATCTGCAGGTATTTTGTTCCATTCATTTATTGTTATATTTGTGAAGGAAAATTTACCTATGTCTGTTTTCTGTTCCCTAATTCATATTTTTTCCGAGTGATCATTCCTCCCACAGTATAATGGCTTTAATAATCGTTTGGATATGTCTCTCCATGCAGGTTCCCTCTTATAGGCTCTAAAAATTGCACATAGCCTTGCTCGTCTCCTACGTTTTTCTAGTGTTTCCCAGGAAGTAGCAGTGCTGGTATGATTTTCAAATCGTTTACTTCTGTCTACAAATTTAGCTGCTCTTTTTTGAACTCTCTCTAGTGCCAGTCCTGAGAAGACAAACGTTGAGTACCTTTAAGCTCCATGGACCCCGAGATCATTTGAGCATCATTTCATCAATTTCATTCATTGTCCGATAATACCAACCAGGTTAAAGGGCATTAAATTACCGCAACAAAATTCTGGTTTGTTTACATCGCTGGTTAAGTAAGAATGGACAGATAATAGAAACGCGGATTCAAACCACATTGTATCTTGTATCCAATTCTCTTAGAAAGTGGGATCGGATTGAAATGTGTTGCATGGAAACAGCTTGTACTGAATATGCCAAAGATGCTATATTCAATTACACTCTTTGCAACAGGTTATTTCGATTTCTTCAGTAGCCTGCCAGAGACTGGTGTAATAAAACATACAACAGCCATTTTTATCATTTCCATAAACTCGCAATTTATTCACAAAAGTGTTTACTATTCTCAAAATGATTTATAATACACAGATCTATGTTTTAACATTGATGACCTATGGAATAATATTTTGGGGAAATTCAGTAAATACTAAAAAAGTGTTCATTATGCATAAAGAGGTAATAAGAATAATGGTAGGGGCAAGATGATCAACTCACTGCAAACCACTTTTCAAAATGTTTAAAATTTTACCATTAGCCTGTGAATATATTCTAGCCATATTGACATTTGTAACAAATAACCCAAAAAAGTTTACAAAAATTGCAGATATTCATAACAAAGAGACCACACATAGGCAGGACTTACATAGACCAACAAATAATTTTCAGTCTTTCCAAAAGGGGTTTACTACAAAGGAATATTTTTATTTCATTTCCCTCTCCTATAAAAGAATTGCAAAGGAACAAAAAAAAAAGTTTAGACAGAATTAAAAAGATACCTTATTACTCACACCTTCTAAATAGAGGAGGATTTCATTCAATCAAAAAACACTGGTAATAATGTAGCATTGTAAATATAAAAAACGTGAATATTTTAAGAATGCATGCTTACGAGTAGGTTTTTGGAAACACATGTAATTGTAAATTATGCAAAACAGACACTTCTGAAAATTCATTGTGTTATTATTTGTAAATAAATGTATTAATAAGTATGAATAAATGTAATTCTTGACATGATTCTACATCCTAGTGTTTGGGCAGAGATCTATTCTCAAAATAGGATCTGCAGATTAGAATGTTATGTAACAGGTTTGCTAACATGCATCCAACATAAAAGTTGGAATTATTTACTCTCAAAACTTTTGTATTCAAAATGATCCTCAATTTAATATGTGAAATGTCGATAATATTCAGATGGAATTGCACTCAAACCAATTTCACTAACTTGTGGAAACGTAATAAATGAGAGTTTTAACTATTTTTCCCATTTCTAAGATGACAAAACATACATACCTGGCTAAGACCGAGAGGGCAATTTTTAATCCAATGTCCTGGCTGATGACACTTGAAGCAACGATAGGATGACGGTACTTCTCCGACTTGGCAGGCACCTCTTATTCTCATATAACTGTGTGAGAGAAATGACTTGACTAGAGAATGGTTTCAATAAGGACAAAAGGCAAGAGTTTCTGTAAAAAGACTCACTTTGAAGGGTTGTAGTCCTGTGTGGACTGTGTCATCATAGCCTGGATCTTATCTTCTTCACTTGCATCCAAGCTTGACAGATCAACAGCCTGAGCAAAACAGTATACAAACACACTTTAGTTTATGCTCAATTGGTATTCATTTCATTATTTTTCACACAAGCCCTGTGTAGGACAAGAGTTGGATATGTAGAGTCAGCCTGAAAAATTCAATGTCATAGCTGGGATTTGAACCCGTTCTTTAGCCGGTTACTCTACTCCCGAGCTACCATGGCAACATACCGACATAGCATTGAATTTCTCAACTGACTCGCATGTTTCCTGCTAGACTACAAGGTGATCACAAATTATTTTTGAGATGACAACCCCAATGGCGACTTACAATTTTGCAAGTACTTAAGTACCAGGATTCATAGTATAGTCAACTATTATGGTCAATACCAATTCAATACTATAATTTGAGATGACCTTGTGATCTACCAGGAAACATGCAGGTCAGTTGAGAACTTAAATATGTCAGTTTATTTGTGATTTGAAGGATGATTTTTATGGTTTGAAAGATGAACCTTATGATTTTGTGTTTTCTATTCACAACATAATGGGCAAATCAACTGATCTGACACCTCAAAACATTTCCAAGGTAAAAACCTTGATTAAAACTGATTTGTTTTCAAATCAAGCAATTTCTCAGATTGGGAATTTTGAATCATCTGTGAGGCGAATTAAAAGAAAATTGAATTTGGTATGGACCTAGCCCCACAACAAAAATAAATGTGGGCAAAAATAGATAAACCAAGAGGTGTGCAGGTGAAAGAAACAGGTTTGCTAGTGCAAAAGAAATTAATTTCATGCTTGAAGGGAGTGGAATTGCTTCATCTGAAAGAACTATTAGACGTCAACTTTCAGAAATAAAATTAAATGGCTGCAGACCTGCCAAGAAACCAAAATTAACTCCTGCTATGGTTACTCAACTTCTGGAAATTGGTAAATATAAAAATCATTGTAAAAATTCTTAATGAGTTACTCTTCACAAGGCAAATTAAAGCATTGATAGCTGCCAAAGGTGGCTCAACTAAGTAACAAAAGTTTCATAAAATTGTAAGCACCTGATAACAATTCAGAAATATACCCAATTGTCACCATAAGCATCCATATTAAACTTCAAATTCATCAGTATTTAAGAAAATGTAATGTTTTAACGCAGGCTAGTAAAAATAAAAACAATATTGGTTGCATTTTTGCCTCCTAATTTCGTGTTATAGTGAAAAATCAAGGTGTGTCTAATATGGCCAGGTACTGTAACTGGATCTGTAATATTTATCCTTTATGATGTCTTCTGTTTTTACTTTATCACCTACCTATAGTCGGTAGAGGAAAGTGTATTCAACCCACACTTGCTAGACCTGTTTGTATGCATTATCTTGTCAATAATGCTATTTTCCTATGTTGGGGTCTGACAAAGTGTTGCACAGAAAAACAAGTGAGGATGGTAGACCTATTGCTATAGCAATAGTTGCTTTGTTTGTTTTTTTTTAATTTATTTGTTTAACATCGCTTCAAGAATGAAGTCATATTGTGACTATTTTAAGTGATTACAATGAAATAGGATTACAATATTCTATTAGTGCATTTAACTATAAATTACACTGAGAAAATAATAGAATTACTTACAATCAAAGCTACAGTATTTAAAAAACGTGAACATACTATATGTGAACATCATGAAATTTATGGTTCTTTGATGTGCAGAGTTTAAAAATGAAAAATGAAGTGTTATTTATGGACGCTCTTTAACTGCTATGGTTCTCAGCTTCCCATTCTATACTGAAAAACTGCTTAATTTTGCTCAGAGGCCTCACTATCAGGCTTGAGGTTCTTATACATGCCGTAAATCTATGACATGGGACCACCAGCTTTACTTCCCTTCCGAAGGAAGCCATGCTAAGGATTTTTACACCCGAAAAAATCCATCATCCTCCACCGGGTTTGAACCCACAACCTTGGGTATATGAAGTTAGCATGGTAGCCATTACACCACGGAGGGCGACTGTGCAGAGTTTAGGGCACCTGGTAGGCTGTTGGGAATGTTGCGTCTGTCTGTATATTCTAGATAGCGATGGCAGACTGCAACAAAATTATGACTGTGAAGTTAGTTCTGCAGAGGTCGCACACAGGAGGAGGTTAATGGTCAAGAAGAATGTTTATGTGTTAAAGAAGTATGTCCAATATGTAGTCAGGTTAATACAACTTGATTTCTACTGTTGAAATGATAGTGTTGAAGTATGTAAATACGTGTGAATATCATGCAATTTGCTTCTAGATGTGGCTTTCCACGCTTGTTTCTATTGATTAATACAAGTCCATATGTGGAATACTGATGTCCTGTGGGGGATGTTTGGTAGCTGTTTTCGCTGCTTGATCAACTGATTCATTTCCAGAATACAGACATGAGTGTGCTTTGTTGACAGAGTTGCTAATGCCAGATTACCATGTGTTCAATCCTCCTTGGTTTTAGCTTGCACTTACTGTGTTTTGTTTTCTTCTGTTTTCAGTTATTTTACATCTGCATTATTTGTTGTATTGTTTCATTGTTTTAAGTGGCTGTGAAAATCATTTTCCTAAGAGGATGACCCAGGTTAAGATGTATAGTCGGTGAGAAATTTTCTTGTGATTGACACCCATGGATATGTCCGCCTTTGACAGGGACAGACCAATCATAGTGTAAGATACATAACCATCAGAGAGACCATGTCATCAGCGTTGCAACACCTAAGCGTTCAGTAGAAATTTACGTTCACATTCTCATGCATGACTGATTTGATTCTTTGATTTCATTTGGTAAAAATCTGATGTGTTTCATTCACATGACTTTCTCTACATCTCTGTAACAAATTATTGTTAAAAAGGTTATGCTTCTATATATTTACTTCATGTTAATAGAGAGCAAATTAGCAGAAATAGTCTGATTACTTGCTTCCTTGTAAGTAGAAGCGAAATAAGGGAGTAGCATAGGTTAAAGTGATAGTCAAAAGCTGGTTGCTACGTGATTGAAGTTCCTTTGTTTGTATGGACAGAAGTTGACAAATTCCTGAATGTGAAAAGTATGTTTTTTAAAGCTGAAACCAAAATCAAGGAATATCTATTTAAAAAAAATGATCAATTCCACGAAAAAATGCATATAACATAAAATGTGTGTTTTAATATGCTCTACATTTTTTGTGTGTTAAGTTTTTGTCCATCTCTTACGGTTTAGAAGTTATGCAAAATTCTGTAAAATTCAACCACAATAAAGTAGTCTTCAGAGGCTATTCCCAGATAATTCAAGATATACATTTTATTAATCAGATAGAAATCTTTTATATACAATATTTTAGAGCCATTTTTCAAAAAAACAAAATTTTCAAAAAAAAGTTCCATGTAAAGGGTAGTTTTATGTGCGGGGATTTTTCTCCAAATCTTTGTTGTGCATCCCTGGAAGATACTAAACTAAAATACGAAGTTCACACACACACACACACCCAACACACCACACACCACACACCACACACCACACACCACACACCACACACCACACACACACACACACACACACACACACACACACACACACACACACACACACACACACACACACACAGTCCTTTTGGATACAGCGGACACTAAAACATATATTTCCAGTGAAATCTCGGTATCAAATTTTTAGGTGGAGTCAATACCTTCTCTATACACTATGTGCATAGTATGTATAGAAAAAGCAATTGTTTACTTATTTTTTAATTTGTTGTTAAAATGAAAAACCAAAGGTGAGAATTATGATTGCCTATGACCTGCTTAACACTTCAAATTCATTTCTTCTTCTGCTTTTAACATCCTTTAACCTGGTTATGTTATATCGGACAATGAATGAAATTGGTGAAATGATGCTCAAATGATCTCGGAGTCCATAGAGCTTGAAGTTACTCGACATTCATTCTTCTAGGATAAGGGAAAACCCTGATAAAAAACTTTATCTGGGAAACTCACCCGAAGGGAGATTTTGAACTTGCAACCTGTTGAATGTGAGGCAGACATGCTGACACCACACTACCCAGGCAGGCTAACACTTCAGCATACATGCAAAACCGGCTCTTTTTCTTTTTATTTCTTTATTAACAATTTTAATTTAGCTCTTTGGAGTATTTCTTAAATCAATTTTTGTTGAACTATTTTCATAAATATAATTAAAATTATTCTTTTTTGCTATTTTTTTGTGGACTGTTTTATTTCATATTACATCCTGATGCATACACATGTCAGATGAACACCTGTTGCTCACATTGCAACATAGCACTTATTTTCTATTCACTCTTAGGTTGATCCCCGCCTAAACCGATCCACGTGGTCAGTGGACCACGGTACAATACAGTAGCAATGCGTGCAGTAATGTAATACCATGCTAATAATCTAACACAATAAATTTATTCTTAAAGGTATAATATTGTATACAAATCCCTACGAGTTTAACAAACACTGATTTATACCGCTAAACAGAGCTATAAGACCCAGCATGCAATTCGTCTGAGTCACCTGGTTTCTGCAAATTGTTGACACAGTAACGGTTGCTTGCAGTTCGAACATGTACTAAAGAAGAAGCGTTGTTTTGTGAGATGGATAATTTAAGTGACACTGTTGTTGATAACCTGGTTATCAAACGTGGATTGGAAAGCAGCAGTACAACAGTTCAGACGATGATTCCGATCTTGAGGGAAGAGTCGCTTCCAGAGAATAAATGTTAGTTATTCCATGCATGTTATTTATTTTTACACGTGTTTTTGGATGTAATTATTACATGTGAATGCATTTATTTTGATACGACCAGCATTTCATCACCATTATACTTAATAGAATAATTTAGTTACCGTTTAAATTGTTGGAATAAGGGCTCTGTTCATTTTAAATTACAATATATCGCATGTGCATGCCACGTGGTTGAGAAAATATGACAGTAATCCTGGCAAAAAATGGCGGTAGGCCACTAACCTGTCATACCCCAACCTACAAACATCTGATGTGTTCCATTCACATGACTTTCTCTACATCTCTGTTAATACGCTTATTCTTCTATCTACTTCATGCTAATCGAGATAAATATTAGCAGAAATTGTCTTATTACTTGCCTCCTTATAAGTAGAAGGGAAATAAGGGAATACATTAGGCTAAAACAAGTAAAATCTTTTAGGCACTGGCTGCTAATTTGGCTGAAATCCATTTCTATGCATGGCCAAGAGTTTACAAATTTCCGTGTGAGAAAAGTTTTTAAATTTGAAACAAATAACAAGGAATATCTCAGAAATGGTCAATCTGCGAAAAAATGTATATGACATAAATTGTGTGTTTTAATGAGATCTACATTTTTTGTGTAGGAAGTTTTTGTCTATCTCTTACGGTTTACCAGTTATGCAAAATTCACCCAGAATAAAGAGTCTTCAGAGGCTTTTTCCGGAAAATTCAAGATATATATTTTATTTGCCATGTAAATATCTTTAATATACAGTATGGAACTGGAAGCTGCTGTGTTGCTAAATATGACTATTTCGAACCATGTGCTTCAGTTTGTGATCTCCAACACACACTCAAAGTTCTCTTATGCATATTATTCATATGTTATTATTGTGCCATCTCTGTTTATTTATGTTTATTTGTCTACATTTAGTTATATATACATATTTTTTATCCATATTATTTATATAAGATAGAAGTGCGACAATGCCTAAACAATGATGCCAATTACTGAATAGTGGGTTTGCAAAACAAAAACCCTTTACCTAAAGGTGTGCCACTTAATAACCAAGCATTGGAATTATTAAGAAGGATCTGTGGATTCTTAGAGAGGGAGAAGTAGCACATGAAGTACCATTCCTGCTAATAAAAATTGTGCAGTGAACTACAGCAGCTCTTGGATTAAGCACAAGAACTGTTATTAGCAAGAGAGTGAAAAAGGATGGTGACGATTGAAATTTAGATGGAATTGTACCTTTACAATGAATTGGAAGGATATTTACAAGATAAAAGCTATTCCGTGTTATGCTTTGCGAAACATTGGCTTGTGCAAAACGAAACTTAATTTTGTAATATTAGTGGTTATATAAAAGCAACAATTTTTTGTCGTACAACTAAGAAAAATGGGGGCATAGCCATTTAGAAAGGGCTTGAATTCACTGAAATTAGTGTTTCCTCATATTGCATAGAGGGACATTTTGAGGTTGTAGCTATTTATATAAAACTGTATGACATTGTTATAATTACTGTTTATCGCCCACCAAGCGGTGATATGGAAACATTTCTAGCTGCATTTGAGCAACTTATGTTACACCTTAGTAGTAAATATGTGAAGTTATTAATTGGTGGTGACTTTAATATAAATATGCTTACTTTAAATTCTAAGAACATGTGTTTTAGTAATATGCTTAATACTTTTACTTGCATTTTACACATGCTCTACCTACAAGAGACAATGCATGTCTTGATAATTTTATTACAAATCTTCCTAAACATTAATATGAAGTCAAAGTGACTGACCCTTCATTGTCTGACCATTCTCTACTAAGTTTTTCACTCTTTGGTGAAAAAATTGAAACAAATGTACCAAAAAGCTCAAGATCTAAAAGAATAACTACCCTGAATCATATGAAGCATCTTTTTATCTCACTCAGTAATATAATTTGAGAAGATATTTTAGTCTGCCATTATACAAGTGCTGATGAAATTTTTAAATTATTTTTTAATACTTTTTTAAATGTATTTGATATGTGTTGTCCTACTGTTGTTGTGAAACATAAAGCTAAAGTAATAAAAAATCTAATACTTGATTTAGTGATGACCTGAAGCAAATGAGAAACAAGGTTATGGCTCTCAATACTGTACACAAAAGTACAAAATTAGAAGCAGCATTAATAATGTGTAAACTATATAGAAATCAATATAAATCTGCACTACAAGCAGCAAAATTAGGGAGCAATATGGAATATATTGAAAACGAGCAAAATAAATGTAAAGCAGTATGGAATGTTTTGAAAAGAGAAACTAATAGTTCTAAGAATATGTTTACTGCACCTATTTCACCAGATATCTTTAAAAAATATTTCTCTGAATCTGTGAAACATAATTGTGATAAAGCAAAGCAAATATCAGAGCAATTTAATGTAGAAAAATAAGTGTATGTAATAAGTCCTATTGTAATGTAAGTTTTATGTGGCAAGAAGTAACTGAGGAGCTGGTTATCCAGGTCGTGAAAAAAACGAGTAACTCTCCTAGTGAGGATATATATGGACTTAGTAATAGAATAATTAAATCTGTTAGTTATATTGTGAAACCACTAACCTATTGTATCAATTTATGTTTAAATGCTGGAGTATTTCCTGAGGAGCTGAAAATGGCTAAAACAGTTCCCATATTTAAGAAAGGTGATGTGAATAAACCAGAAAATTACAGGCCAATAGCAATTTATCCTATATTAGGTAAAGTTTTTGAAGGTGTTGTACTCCATCAATTAAGGTTATATACCACAGAAAATAACATTCTCAGCCCTTCACAATTTGGTTTTTCTCCAGGTAGAAGTACACACAATGCAATAAAAGATTTATTAGAGGTTGTATATAAAGCATTTGAAGACAAGGAAAATGTTCTTGCTTTGTTATTTGATTTAAGCAAAGCTTTTGATTGCATTCCACATGACTTATTACTAATGAAATGAGAATACTATGGAATTAAGAAATACTGAGTATAATTTCTTTTACACCTATTTAACTGGACGTAGCCATGCTGTCTGTTTAATACTTCCAAACTCTGGGAAGGAAATAATCTAGGCTGTAGAAAAATTCCCCACCCCCAGTTGGGAATTGAATCCACGGCCCCTAGCCAAAAAGCAGGAGCTCTACTGACTGAGCTACAGGACCAGCCAAAATACTTGTCATTTATAAGGTCATAAAAACCCTCTTAAGCACTATAGTGCTGTAATTCAATGTGGTGTGAATTTCACACTTTATAAATTCAAGCAATATTTACTGCTTTCAGTATTTCATGTTTCTTTTAAAAGTTTCTCTATAGAGGCATTTGAGCCAGGATATTCAATAAATAGGACATTAACACACTCATCTTGGGGATATCCAATGAACGGTGATCATGAAACGTGTTAAATCATTTCTTTTCAGACAGTAAAATGTACGGCCTTCTCTGACAAACAGTTTTGAAATATACAAAATTCTTTGTAAAAGAAAACCTCTTTAACTTTAATATCCCAACGCATTCTGTACTAAAGCTTATACTTTGGTTTTGTCATAGGTCAGAATCATTACCAAACATATGCTAAGCAAGTTATACATTACAATCAAAACTATTATATCTAAGATTTTGATTTGCATTGTGATAATTCATTGCAATTTCTCTGGCCATAACTGACTGTTCTTCCCCACAAACAAATTTATGGTTTGCTTAGAAGGAGATTGCACTGCATTTTATAATGGATTGAATTGAATTATGACAGATTGTAGAGGCTTATTTCAAATTAAATTCACCACCACATGCAACAGAATCTTGGTATAGCTAGTATTACACTGTGCTGTAACAATTTAATTTTCCTTGGGTATTTATCATGAATACTTTTTTCTTATTTTATAACAGAAAGTTGCCCTTTCTTTGGATAGGAATCTTCCATTTTCTTTCACTATGTAGCAAATAACAAAAAATTACACCCAACAGAAGTCCATGAACTTCTTCCCTCTTCAAATCATCCGACAACGTGATTACAGATCTATTTTTACTTTCTCTACACATACTATGTACATAGTTATAGTGCCATCTGTGAGGAGCTGATCCCTTGTCACTATGGCGCATAGCAGCAAAGTCACGAACTATAACTTCAAATCTGATCACAGAAGCATCACAACAATGCCTATGCTTCACTATGGAGTTACAGGAAATATATAACAAACTAATCAACGGTGAAGAGAGGAAGTTCTGCCATACACTCACAAAACATCAAGCGCAAAGTGATACTATGTGCACTGTTTGTGTTATGAGCTTTTTAAACATAAACATGCTCTTTCTGGCCTTTTTCTTTTGTTCAGGGACTTCAAAATATTTCCATATTACTGGTAAAATCTTAATATGCAATCTTTTGGTAGAATACAATATTTCCTTTAATTATTGTGATAATTGATACAAAAAATAAAAACCAAATAAAATCCATCTGCTACGTTATGCTATTGTAGTAAACATTTTGTAACAATGTCAATTTGCATCAATAGTACTTACTTTTGCTAATCTTGTCACTCCTGGATCTTGCCCATCTAAGCTTCCATCAACCTGAAATGGTTTCAAAATTCAATTGGTTTAGTAATGATGAACACTGTAAAATATTAAAATCTATTTGGGGTTTGCCCCAAAGCTCTAGAGCCTACTGCAAATGTCTGTACCCAGTTTATCCTTTTTTTACACTGCATGTCAACAGCTAATGTTTCTACTATTATCAGTGAGAAATTATCTTGTGATTGACATTTTTCTGACACATGACCATCTCAGTTTGCTGATGCTATATTTACTCGCTGTCTGTCTGCAGCACCACATATTCCACTGCTTCCTTTAAAATGCCTTTTTTCCATGTATTTTCAATCACTTGTGTTAACTACTTTTTCCCCATTTCTATTACTTTCCACATTTGGCCCTGTACTTCACTAAACCTAAAAGTTTTATTATTTCAGCTAACATAACCTCAACTTATCATGGCTGTAAGACATTTAAAATCACAGTGCCACTTGTGAGTTCTAGGATGAGAACAAGAGCAATGTCTATGATAAATAATAGGTAGTAACAATCATAAATGTAAATCCTTACGGAATCAATGTGCATTATTTACTTAACTAAACCATTAAAAGAAGACTTTTTAAACCTAAATAACAAAATTAAAAATTTAAAGATAAGGAAAACATCTCAAGTGAATTGGTTTGGTTGATGAGGGGTTAATTGAGTAAAATTAAACACAGGCCCTTCTTCCCGCAAAAAAAAAGATATATGTAATATATACATTAATAATTTCAAATTCAGAAATTATTTGAGTCATTTTAATTCTGTGTATTCTATAACCAAACTTTTCGCAGAATGAAATCAAACAATCAGATTGCAAACAATTGATCAGTCATGATGAGAACATGCATGTAAATTTCCACTGAACCACGTAGGCATTTCAACACCAATGACATCTCTCTGACCATTATGCATTCTTACACTATGATTGGTCAGCAACCTGATGAGACCCTTCCAGCAGACGCACCCCACAAGTGTCAATCACAAGGAAAATTCTCACTAACAATATGTGTGCACCTTTTCTTGGGCACTTGGCTCCATAGTCTTCATTTGGTAGGTTTTGTGTAATTTAAAAAGCAGAGTAGATCAACAACATTGAGACATCAAGTATGCTATACATGCTGATATCTAGAGGCTTCAATGCTGAAGTTTCATTTGGTAGAGTTCACCGCCATTCCCACGTGCAGTGTTTCATTTAATAGTTCAATTGGTTTGGGGTAAATTAGATAGTATATTCACCATAATGGTTGAGGGGATTAAAGAAACAAACACTGAGAAAAGACAGGCAGGCAAGCCCGTAAAACTAGTGCACAAGAAAAGCTGTGCACGTAGTTGGGCTGCTAAGTGAACAACTTATTTCAATATTAGTTTGGCATTTCAAACATTTTTTTTTCTATCTTAAATTCCTTTAACCTGGTTGAGCATATTGTGGACAATGAATGAAATTGGTGAAACAATGCTCAAATGTCACAGGGTCCATGGAGCTTAAGTTACTCAACATTTGTTTTCTCTGGATAAGGGAAAAAAATGAAAAACAAAATCTGATGTGTTCCATTCACATGACTTTCTCTGTAGCTCTACAACAAATTGTTGTTAAAAAGCTTATGCTTCTATTTACTTCATGCTAATTGAGAAAAAATTAGCAGAAATAGTCTTATTACTTGCTTCCTTGTAAGTAGAAGCGAAATAAGGGAGTACCATAAGTTCAAGTGATAGTCAAAAGCTGGTTGCTATGTGATTGAGGCTCCTTTGTTTGTATGGGCAGGAGTTGACAAATTCTTGTGTGAAGAAATAACTCAAAAATGATCAACTCTACGAGAAAAATGTATATAACATAAATTGTGTGTTTTAATGTGCTCTGCATCTTTGGTGTGGTAAGCTTTTGTCTATCTCTTACGGTTTAGTAGCAATGCAAAATTTCGTAAAATACATCCAGAATAAAGTAGTCTTCAGAGGATATTCCCAAAAAAATTCAAGATATACATTTTATTTGTCAGGTAAATATCTTTAATATACAACATTTTAATCAAGATCGTTAGAGCCATTTTTTAGAAAATCAAAATTTTCGAAAAAAGTTCCAAGTAAAGGGTAGTTTGGGGTGGGGGGATTTTTCTCAAAAGCTTTATGTCGCATCCCTGGAAAATACTAAACTTAAATGCCAAGTTTGGTACTTTACCAACTTTTCGTTTTTGTGTGTTCACAGACACACACACGGACCTTTTTCTGAAAATGCTTTTTTTGGATACAGGGGACCCTAAAACATATATTTCTGGTGAAATCTCTGTATCAAATTTTTTGGTGGAGTGCAATACCTTCTCTATACACTATGTACATAGAGCATATAGAGAAAGTAAAAACTTTAGCCAGGCAATTCCTCCTAAGCAAAATTCAAACTCACAGCCTCTTGAATGTGGGGCAGACTAACTACCCCAAAACTACCAAGGCTATATTAATGCCACAGAGTTTGAAACAGCTCCCAAACTTCATTCATCACAATGGCACATGATTGTTGAATTATGAGGGCTGTCCGTAAAATAAGGTTCCCAAGGCTTGCAGTCGCTTGGAACACTATTATGTGAGATTTGGCAACACTGGTTTGTGGCTTAGTTCTCCCCCTCCTCACCAACGAGCTGTCTGTGATGCTGTCCAGGCTTCGCAGCCATTAGAGAAGGAGCTACCAATCACTACTCCCACCAGGTGCAAATTACACTCTACGATTCAGTTTTTATGTGCAAAAAATTCTGCACCAGTGGACATTTATTCCAAACTGTGTGAAGTGTACAGAGAACAGTGTATGAGTACAACACGTGCAAAATGGAGCAGAGAATTATAAGACAGACATACAGATGTCCATGATGAGCAGCATTCTGGACGACCATTGGTTTCGGACGAAACAATTGCGAATGTGGAAGAAGCAATGCTGAAAGATCGTAGGGTGACAGTTCAGGAGCTCTGGCAGATGATCATAAAATGCTTACAGCAGACCACAGACAGAATTGTGTTGATGCAACCTACAAATTTCTTCAAGCCTATGAAACTGATGGCGAGGAATTCTTGAACTCTATTGTCACTGGGGACTTCTTCAAGCCTATGAAACTGATGGCGAGGAATTTTTGAACTCTATTGTCACTGGGGACGAGAGCTGGGATCACTACCTAACACCAGAAACAAAACAACAATCCCATCAGTAGAAACTCCAGATTTGCTGAAGACATGGAAGTTTAAACAAACACTGCAAGAAAATGCTTTTTAAGCTACCTATGCTATGGCAGGAGAGTACCACGATGCAGGCATACAAAAGATGGTATACCACATGCAAAAATGCAATGATCTGAATGGCGATTATGTTGAAAAATAGAAAAAAGTCTAAGCTGTCCAAAAATGTATTATAAATGCCAATAAAGATGTTATTCATTGTGTAAATAAATTGGGAACCTTATTTTACAGATAATCCTCGTAATTTGCAGTTTATTACTAGAAGCTCCATTACATATACAGCTGCACTGCATTAACAAATGCTAGGACTGAGTTTTCTAAACTTTTAATGCTATTTGTTTGAAAACTGGTCACTTAATAGGAGCAAACAAACAAATAGTGTACAAAAGCAGAAATCTATAGCTCAGTTTATCCGATAATACAATCAAACATTTTTAATTAGCAAAAAAATTAAAATTTTCAAAAACTGACTGGCACATTTATATCACAGAAGGATGATATTGACATTTAGTGGCACATTTGTTAAGTGAAAATAAATGTATTTGATGTAAGTTGGTTAGTGTAGGGAAACAAGTTAGTTTTATGAAGCTGTTGGTATTAAAATGTTCATTGTTTTAAACAGTCTACATTAATTGTTTTTAAGCAAATGAATAAAGGAGTCATAAAATCCATACTTAAAAATCTTTAAATAGCACAGCACATTTGAGATTATATATTAAAATTTGCATATTAATCAGAGGAAAACTGTAATACAAGGACAAATTTTGTGTGCAAAAATGTAAAACAGAGATAAAGCCACATACATAAAGGAGACGCATGGTTAAAAGATAGTGCTTGGTCATTTAAACATGTTGACTTTGAAAATGGTGGATTGTGAGCAATGTCAGCGAAAATAATTCTTAGATATGCATTGAACATTCATGCAATAAACATTATAAAACAAAATCAACAATTTGTCATTTTCACCATTGCATTTAGCACTTGTGTTATTGTGTAGCTGAATGGTAATTCGCATTGTATTTGTCATGTGGTTACACCTACATAAATCTACTTTGATAAGTACATTGATTATTTGCATGCTTATGGGGTTATTTGTTATCGGAAGCAGCTGTTCTCTTATGTCAATGTCAGAAACTCTTTCCCCGAGGTCTGAGAATTCAAGATCGCTCACTTTCTTTTAATACATCGCAAACTACAGTTCTTATTTGCTCTTTGGTTTGTAACCTTTGGCTAGAGGAGGCCATGTTTCAACCAACATAAACCAACACTGTCTAGAGAAATTAAATTTGTAGCTAATTTAGCACTTTGGTGTGAAGATTAGGTCCTGAAACGCTCCAGAAAACCTTTCTATATGGCTATGATGTAGAAAGTACACAGACTTTCCCACCGGAAAGAGTTAAAACGTATGAACACAGCATCACGATTAGATTGTGATGGCAATCCTCACAGAATTTTCAAATCATGATTAAATTGTGATTGGCACTAAAAGGGTTAAACACCCCATAACTACGAACCAGATACCAGGCATCTACAAAATTGATTTTAAGGACTGCAAATTATGTTACATTGGTCAAACAAAAAGAAGACTGGAAACACGGTTAAAAGAACATGTCAGACACATCAAACAAAAACAGATGGATAAATCGGCAGTAGCACACCATTTTTGGACATCACACCATGAAATAAAATGACAAAATTGCGTAAACCTGTAAATAATCTAGCAGCACTCACAGTTTGGGAGAATATTTTCATCACAAAACACAAAGACCGGCTCATGAATTTTGAAATACCGTCACATGAGTATGAATTTCTGCTGAGAACACCGATGCCTC
This sequence comes from Hymenopus coronatus, assembly GCA_030762935.1. Taxonomy (NCBI): domain Eukaryota; kingdom Metazoa; phylum Arthropoda; class Insecta; order Mantodea; family Hymenopodidae; genus Hymenopus; species Hymenopus coronatus. The sequence goes on from CM060886.1 coordinate 133,918,084, forward strand.
CACCATAAGGGAGCACAGAGCACAACTCCCAGCTATGAGTCAGACTTCAACTGAAGAACAGGGCAAACACATTTTTGAAAATTTCATTTTAAGTGAAATGAGTGTCACTATCCCGACCCATGCTATTATATCCAGATAAGGTTTCTTTCCTTATCCTGAGAAGTCAGTCAGGTAACCTTAAGCTCTATGAGCTCTGTGCTCATTTGAGCATCATTTCACCCCTTTCAATCATCATTAATTATATTGAGATTTTATGCTACTGGCACTTTTCATATATTGGTAGGTGATAATGTAAATTTGTGCTTTATTAATTCTTTGCAGATTTTCTCTCAAGCAGCATTCTTCTTTAATTTAAGGCTGCCAACTTTCTTTGTATTCAATGATTCCTTTATATTTAGTATCCAGTTCTATAATTAACACTTTTTTTAACAGTAAAACATTAATTAAGAGTAAAAACACAGCATCACATTCAAACTTCACTAGTCCAAATAGGTAACTTACATCAGACATGTTTTGGTGGCTATTGCCACCATCTTCAGCTGAGATTTACCGATGAACTCAAGGTAGCAGCCCGAAGAGGTCTTTCTTCTGGGTGGAAGAATTTTCAGATGAGACGGTTTGTTTGTGGTATATCAAAATTTATGACATTTTAGATTCTCCCAAACTGTTAATCCAATTGGATTCTGCACTGATTTTAATAACTTAGGTTCATTGTGAAAATCATGGTTTTGAGTCCAAAAATGGCATGCTACAGTTGACTTATCTGTCCGTTTATACTTTAAATACCTCATGTGTTCTTTAAACATTGTCTGATGTTTCTTTTTGTTTACCCTATATACACCTTTTCACATTCCTTGCAGCTGATTTCATATATCCCTGATTGTTTCAGTGAGGGGATTTTATCTTACAAATTAGAACTTAATCAGATCATAGAAATTGCACAAAAGAATGGCTACAGAACATCTGGTAAAGAAGAAGATTAATAAATTTATGAAACAAAGAAAATAAAAGAAATTAGCACTCTGAAAAGAATAAAATCAGAAACCAGCTTCAAAAAATTCACTTACCACTCTTCGGCACACCAAAAATTTCGAAAGATTTTCAAAACATGGAACATCAACTTAGCCCATTAATAAGCACAGTTTAGAAAACCTCCTCCATACAAACACAAAAAATAAAATTGTCCCATAGCTACATAAACAAACTTACTCACAAGTGTGCCAGTGAGTGAGTTAGTCATTGAATTTAATTAGTGAATTTTGTAACACTACATAACTTACTATTCTTTAAACAGAAGACATATTTCTATAACTATATGTTTCTATTGTCGACTCCAGAGGCGAGCAGGAATTTACTATAGAAGCACATAGCTTCAGAAACATGTTTTCCATTTAAAGAATATAACTGATGTAGTATTACAAAAATTAACTCACTAATTCAATGATTATAATACATTACTGTCACAAAGAACACCATATATTGTAATTTTAATTATAAACAGTCAGTGATTGCATTGATGTGACATAAAGCACTAGCTATTCAGTGTATTCTCTGAGTGAGGTTGTGACGAAGTTGAGATGTAGATGTGTTATCACTGTGCAACTCCCCAGCAGGTGAAATATCTGAAGAAGAGGCTGAATCGTGCATATTGCTTTGTGCCACTATACCATAAAAAGTAAAGAGACAGTAAAAAGTTTAACTTGCTCACACCACAATACATAGTATTATGTACCATCTCCACTTACCCCTTTAGGCAGACCGGATAACTGGTTTGATTCTGCACGTTCCCTAAAACCAAAGAAACCATTTCAGAACACTTGACTTCTAACCAACACAAAAACAGGGAGAAAAACGCTTATGTTAATGGATGTAACTATGCTTACCATGCTTTCTTCTGCTGTGTGGTCAATGGTATTCGTGCAACAATCAAAGAGGTATTTTTTGGAATTAAAATACTGTCATCTGTGTACACTATAAACATAAAACAAAAGTCATAAAATCAAAATGAGTTTGGTGTAACTTAAAGAATGTCAACCCACCCGAAAAAAATACTGTACCTTCTTTTGTCTGAGCATTTGTCACTTGCAGATCGAAATCTGTATTTTTTCCAATCCTTTTCTGATGAAGGATTGCCTTCTTCAAATCACGTACTGATATATGCAAACCATCAAATGTAACAGTATCATACTCCAATGCAGATTTAAATTTGTAATGTACAGACATATTCTGTCCTTTGCATTATCAATAAGAAATTCTACTGGTTGTTCTTCCTCAAACAAATCTGTAACAAGGAGAAATACACTTGCAGAAAATTATAATACTGAAATATTATGTTAGGCCAATATTATACTATCAAATAGATAAAAATTATAACCACCATCACACCTTTGATCACATCATAACAAATTATTGTTAAAAAGCATATTCTTCTACCTACTATATGCTAATTGAGATAAACATTAGTAGAAATGGTGTTATTACTTGCTTCCTTGAAAGTAGAAGGGAAATAGGGAAAACATTAGGTTAAACTGACAGTAAAATGTTTTTAAATGTGGTTGCTATGGGATTGAAATCCATTTGTTTACATGCAGAGGAACTGAAAGTTCCCATATGAGAAAACTTTCAGTATTTTAATACTGAAACCATTAACCAACTCCTCAAAAAAAAATGTATATGATATAAATTGTGTGTTTTACAGAAATCTATATTTTTGTGTAGCAAGTTTCTGCCTATCTTTTATGGTTTAACAGTTATGCAAAATTCAGAAAAATTCATCCACAATAAAGAGGTCTTCAGAGGCTAATTCCTGTAAATTCAAGATATACATTTTATTTGTCATGTAAATATCTTAAATATACAAGATTTTAATGAAAATTGCTGGAGCCATTTTTGAGAAAATCAAAATTTTTTAAACATTTTCCATGTAAAGGATAGTTATGGGTGAGGGGATTTTCTTCAAAATCTTTGTGTTGCATCCCTGGAAGATACTAGAGTTAAATACCAAGTTTGATATTTTATCGACTTTTCGTTTTTGAGTTATTGTGCTTACCAACACACAGACCTTTTTCCATTTCCAAAAATTTTTTTTTTTCAACAGAGGACCCTGAAACCCGCATTTCTGGTGAAATCTCGATATTGAATTTTTGGGTGGAATACAATAGTTCTCTATACACTAGTACATAGCTGTAGAGAAAGTAAAAATAAAATGGCAGACATTACACATGTACAGTTGCTACAGCCAAACTGCTCATTTCCTATTATGAATGACATGAAATGCCTCACAATTCAAAACGTAATTATTATAAAAACAGAAACAAAAGACTGGAAAGGATAAAATCATAGCAATATCCATTATGTAGTTCATGAAGGATATCAGGTAATGATGTGAGGAAAAAACTAAAATGCATTGGGAAGTCAATATTTAGAAGAAAAAATTAAATTATTATGACAGCCATTAATTACCATTTTTGCTGCTTGTAGTATTAATCAATTTTCTTTAAGAAATGGACTTATTGAAATTAAGTTTTATGTTAGATTATACAAAAATGTTGCAAATAAATGTAATAAAAACTTAAAAGTAATTTTTTTTAAAAATATTCAATATAATGACTAACATTCTAAACAGAACTAAACAGGAACCATATTACAGCTGATGGTGTTAAATGTTGGATATGTTTTTTAAATTTGTGATAAAAGGTTTGACATAGTGTAATATACTCGACAGCTTTAATGTGATAATATGTGATCAAAGGTTTTATCACATATTGAAAAATTCAATGCCACAGCCAGGATATGAATGTGGTTCTCCAGCTCTCTTTTAGTTGCCCTAACCATTGTGCTACTGTGACCCGGTTGACCAGTAAAAAACATGAGTCAGTTGGAGGATTGAATAACATACCAGCATGCTATCACAGTAGCTCAAAGGTTATAACCAAAGCAAGGAAAGTAGAACTGTGTTCAAATCCCTGCTGTGGCATTGAATTTTTCAGCTGGTTCTAACAGTAAAAAAGTATACCCAGGTAACGTAAATATAGGAACATTATGAATAAAATTACTTGTATTAAATGGATGCGTAGGCTTCCACGACGTGCATATTGATGTGTCTTCTTAGCTTCCGGAGAAGGCCGCGTTATCTTGCATGAAATTGCCGATGTTTCACTCATCTTGCTGTGAGCTTCTGGGCTCTTGTGCGGTGGTTGCTTATTTGCTCTCGCTTATACAGTGGCAGTGCGGTGAGGTTGCCCAGCCCCCTTGCTTCTGGTAGGCTAGTTGCCCGCCAACTGGCGTGGGAGCTGGCACAGCTCTTTCCTGGTGATGCTGGAGTTGGTTTATGCTTTCTTTTTCCAGGTTTTTGTTTCCTTTTTTTTATTTCTTTTTCTAGATTTTAGTTTGGTGCTTCTTTTAGTAAATGCTGCTGTGATTTGTTGTCAGTTTCTGGAATGCCTCATTTCTCCGCCCCTTGCCTCTCATTGTGAACAGAGTCTTCCAGAAGTTATGGAGTTGTTTTCTACTGTCCCTGTTGATGTTCTTTTCTTTGAAAATTTCCATGCTTTCATGGGCTATTCTGTGGTGAAAATTGCTGCAGGTTTCTATAAGCTCAGTGTTGTCAAAGTCGATGGGATGGCCGGTTCTGATTACGTGTTCATCTAGTGCGAATTTTTCGGGTTGGTTGAGTTTTAGACTGAGTGTTCTTTTCTGTGCATTATTATGGATTGTCCTATTTGGCCAATGTAGGTACCCCCACAGTTGCATCTAATTCTATATATGTCTGGGTTTAGAAGCGGGTTGCTGGTATATTTAGCTGGTCGTAGGAACGATCTGAGCTTTCTTGTAGAGTCGTAGCGCGTTCTGATGCCGTAGCTTTTAAGGATGTTGGAAATCCTGTCAGTGATGCCTTGGATGTAAGGTACACTGATCCAATTTTGGTTGATTTTTCCAGAGTCCTGATCATCGCCCTTTTGGAGGTTTCTTCGGTTGGTGTTCCTTTGTATTCCCCATATTTCTTTGTGTGCATAACCATTAGCCCTGAGAGTGCTGTTCAAGTGTCTCATTTCCTCTCTGACAAGCTCTGGGTTGCATATGTGAATGGCACAGAGGAATAGTGCGTTTGTCATTCCTCGTTTTATGGCAGGTGGATGGTGAGGAGACTCATCTAAACATCTGTTGGTGTGAGTGGGTTTTCTGAAGATTGAGCAGTGTGCAGTCCTGGTCGTTTCTTCTCGTATCAAGACGTCTAAAAATGGTAGTACTCTGGTCTCTTCTATTTCCATTGTAAATCGTATGCTGGGATGGAGGCTGTTAAGATGTTGGACAACACTTTTGTAGTATGGCCACATGGCAGAGACACCATAGCCGGTTTTCTCCAACATCTAAAACAGCCTCCATCCCAGCATACAATTTACAATGGAAATAGAAGAGACCAGAATACTACCATTTTTAGACGTCTTGGTACGAGATGAAACGACCAGGACTTCACACTGCTCAGTCTTCAGATATTTAGATGCATCTTCTCAACATCCACCCGCCATAAAATGAGGCATGATAAATGCACTATTCCTCCGTGCCATTCACATATGCAACTCAGAGCTTGTCAGAGAGGAAATGAGACACTTGAACAGCACTCTCAGGGTTAATGGTTATGCACACAAAGAAATATGGGGAATACAAAAGAACACCAACCAAAGAAACCCCCAAAAGGACGACAATCAGTACTCTGGAAAAATCAACCAAAAATGGATCAGTGTACCATACATCCAAGGCATCACTGACAGGATTTCCAACATCCTTAAAAGCTACAGCATCAGAACGCGCTACAACTCTACAAGAAAGCTCAGATCGTTCCTACGACCAGCTAAAGATACCAGCAACCCGCTTCTAAACCCAGGCATATATAGAATTAGATGCAACTGTGGGAGTGCCTACATTGGCCAAATAGGACGATCCATAATAATGCACAGAAAAGAACACATACTCAGTTTAAAACTCAACCAACCCGAAGAATTCGCACTAGCTGAACACGTAGTCAAACCGGCCACCACATCGACTTCGACAACACTGAGCTTATAGCCACCTGCAGCAATTTTCACTACAGAATGACCCATGAAAGCATGGCAATTTTCAAAGAAAAGAACAACATCAACAGGGACAGTGGAAAACAACTCCATAACATCTGGAAGACTTTGTTCACAATGAGAGGCAAAGGGCGGAGACATGAGGCATTCCAGAAACTGACGGCAAACCACAGCAGCATTTACTAAAAGAAGCACCAAACTAAAATCTAGAAAAAGAAATAAGAAAAAAAGGAAACAAAAACCTGGAAAAAGAAAGCATAAACCAACTCCAGCATAACCAGGAAAGAGCGGCAACAACACCCACGCCAATTGGCAGGCAACTAGCCTACCAGAAGCAAGGGGGCTGGGCAACCTCACCGCACTGCCACTATATAAGCGAGAGCAAATAACCAACCACCACAGAAGAGCCCAGAAGAAGCTCGTGGCAAGATGAGTAAAACGTCGGCAATCCCATGCAAGATAACACAGCCTTCTCTGGAAGCTTAAGTATTAGTTTAATCAGAAAGTATACTAAATAACTAAATACCAGTGCTGAACTACTTCATGCTAATATAACAATTAATAATGTAAAGCAAATAAAAGGCTTTATGAACATTTCAGGTAGACTGTCTTAAGCAATGCACAGCTGAATGATGTTTAAACTAGATAATTTTCACCGAGTGAATAGGTACTCACGTAAACAGACATGTGCATAAAAGCGAATAAGCGTACCTTCATTGGCTCATGCCATGTATTACAAGGTGATCAGTTACAAAGCAGTTCGCTGAGTACTAAAATAATGTATCTCCTTTGTATTACGTAACATGGAATGTTTAGCATGTGATTAAACAGAGTTTCAGTAAAATAAATCTAACATAAAAAATCAAATTGGACTTAATTAGAAAATGAGCAAACAGGATGTGCAGTCTGCATTCTGCTGGTGAGTTTTGCAAGCGGGAAGGTGAGGCTGTTAGTACATAAATCATCATAGCGTAACTAAAATAGTAAAACATCATAAAGATAAGCCTTTTAACGAGTGGTGAGAAAGGTCTAATTTTGAATTGTTTCACAAAGAAATATCCCACGTTGACCATCAAGGAGTTTACAGGTGTGTATGTGTGCATAAGTATAGGTAAACTCTGCATCCAGTGAAAGGTTAAAAACATGCAAGAAAACCACGTCTGGGAAAGCAGGGAAATGTATAAAGCCAATGCTAGAAGTTCAGTGTGACCAATTTGTTAGGAGTGCAGCATGTCAAAAAGTTCATTTCTTCTACATTAATGGACCTCTTACAATCAAGAAACTATTTGCATTTAACCAACATTCCTATGTTCAAGCAAATATCTTTTTATAAGCAGTTACTTAACATTCATTTTGAATTCCAGAAAAGAAACGTTATCATTATTGACCTTGAGGGAGTATTGTTAGCTCCCCCATACAAATTGGAAGGGCAGAAGCTGTATTTTCTCAATGAAGCCTGTGTAAATGAAGACCATACAATTTCCCCAGATATGGGTAGACACCTCTATTAAGCGTAAAATGCAAGCAGAAGAAGATCAAGGGTGAGGGGAGCAGCAGAACTCTGATCTTGGTGAAATACAACTTCTTTGATTCAGAATAGGTATGTTATCCGTATTTACTTTCATACAGTGATTTTTATATTTATATCTTTAGTTCGGAGTGCTATATGCAACTGTTATCAATCAGTAGCGTGCTTCTGAACTATCCCACAAAGAGGAACAGGTAGAAGGAAAGCAATGACAGTTTCAAAGTTCCACTTTAGTAGTCACAATACCCCTCTAGAGCAAGCGAAGGAGTACATTTTGTGCTTTGTTTACATGAGGACAAATTTATCTGGTGAAAAGGGCCTAGAAAAGGATTTCCATTGCTTCAACAGAATTTAGCCAATGTTTAGAGCAAAACATAGCTAAGAAAACGAAGGTATATATTTGGAGACACTTTGTAACATGTAACACTAGGAGGTAAGCAATTTTTCTAAGTCTAAAAGTTCACAAATGTGCATGGCAACTGATGACTATGAGCCCTACTGCTTCTTGCATAGCAGCAAACATGCACATAATTTGTAAACTCATAGCCAACCTCCACAAATAATCCCCCACTTTGAGACAGCAACTCGTTACGCGGCGCGCATCCGGCCAGATAAGATAACACGTTCAAACTTGTCATTCCTGCAGCAATGCCTCCAGCACACAGACGTTATTATGGCAGACGACGCAATATCGATACTATAACACATGCGATTGAAAATAATTTGCAAACTGATCGATACCACTGCATTAAACTTTGGACAGTGCCTGATTCCAGCACACTGCTTGGAAACTACATATAGACTTCAGATCAACAACCATGATGGGCGCAATTGTTGGCACCATTTATATTATACATTCACGGCGAGATATAGCAAAAGATGAGCTTAATCACCTTCAAGACTTTAAAGATACCATTATTGGCATGCATCAAATGTCTGCAGTTGTTCAAAAAGCTAATTTAACTAATGTATTTGCAGGCTGCTAACGTCCTGACACAGTAAAACAGACAAATTCTAAATGAACTATCTAAAAGAATAAAGTAGTAATAAAATGCAAACTCCTCTAACATCAAGAGTTTTCATTCGTATGGCAATCGAAAAGGAAACTAAAAGCAAAAAGACCATAAAAATAATATAAAATTGATTTAAACTAAACAATTTATAGCAAAGGAATATAGACCGTGAAAATGCTAAAAATGGTTACTATACAAATGATTTCGAAGAAGAAAACTTCAGCCTCTTATTGCAGACATGGTAACTTCTTTTTATTTTTTCCTTCTTTAGTACAAACCTTTTCCAGGTATTGAAAAAATGTAAAGGAATGGTGTCCCAATCTCAAACCAATAGACCAATTACGTCTATGATATTTAGATTATATTTTGCCTTGAAATGTGGGATTGTGGGTGTGTAAATATCCCTTTTCTCTTTGTTGATATCTTCTAGTTATCCTTTGCACTTTTCCAATCTAATGGTACGATTTGATGATAAATCCTATTTTTGTGATTTCTCAAAATGCTATCATATCAATTCTTCTTGTGCTACCATTAGTTTGTAGACCGTGGACTTCTTTGAAGATTTTGTAGTTGTTTGCAGTTCACTGGGGATCATTGAGCAAAATTTGTGGTGGCGAGAGTTTGCATGATACTTCTGCATGACGGCAAGATCCCAAGACTTGTGCAAGAGCTTCTATCTCTCTGTAGAATCGCCAACAGATGCTGTTGACTTGCGATCTACCCAGTATGGAACACACAGTGGATAAAATAGCTATCGGTTTTATAGATTCACACCATTCACTTGATGTTAGTACATCACAGTTTCGAATCCATGAATTTGCTGGCTTGTATTCTTTGAATAATTTGACGCTGAGTCTTTCTCAGAAGTTTGGCCCAGGCATCTACTTGTCTGTCCTGAAGTGTCCTCCTGATACACCAAACAGTCCAGTGCGGTGATTCATTGAGTTGTCTATTGAAGCAATTAACAGGCCAGTCATTCTAGAAAAGTCTGCTATTAGTTTTCATTACCTTATAATCATGCAGATGCAATCGAGCAGAATTTATTATAGTTTGAGAAGCAAAAGTTGTATGTTCTTGGCAATATTTTTACAGATTATAACAGTTCTAGAAACAGCTTGTCCGATTAATAAGACAGATGTCAGTTTACCACAACTATTATTTGTAATGCTGTCCTGCACCCCATTAACAATGTATATTTCCCAATTTTGCTGCAGATAGGAGAGTATTAAAAAGGAGCCCGATTTTTGGTATGAACAATTGTCTAGTAATTAACTATATTATTCTTTTTAGAACTTGACATGTAAACATCTCAGTGTGAAAGCAAAAGTTTGAGCAGGCAAAGCTAATGCCCAAGCAAATTCTTTTCCTCATCCACTGCATTGCTTACAGTCATATGAGGTAAAAAAAGTGATCGGTTGGAGACCAATGTGTGAGCTCGCACAAAATATCTGACTGATTTAGTTAATGCCACCAAGTGTGTATGGTGTCCAACAATACCAAGTACACTGCAAGAAAGAAAATTGTTGGTCCCAGCCATGTCGTTGAAATCAACAAATATAAAATGGTGAGGCACAAATTACAAGGACACATCTTAGAGGGCAACTGGATCCTTGTGATGATACATGTTTAAACAAATGGAGTGCAGGTGACAATTCCTTTTACTACTTGTGGCACTGCAGGCAATGACACTGATAATACATAGAATGAGAAGATGGAGCACCGGTGGAATGTGATGGCAGGGGAAAGCAGAGAACCCACCCCTGCATCGGTTTATCCATCATAAATCCCACATGCTGTCGCTTGGGATCAAACCTGGGCCGTCTGGGTATTTTGAACTTTTTTTTTTCCATAGTTGGCTTAACCCTCCCCATTTTAGGATTGAAAACCCCTAGGATTTACAAGCAGATACCTAGGGGTCAGAGGCCCGTCAGAGAGCCAACAGCACGAAACCACAGAATGGAGAACCTGCAATGGGTGGTCTGCCCGTAGCCAGGCATGAGCGTGAGTAAGTGGATGATATGAAATATAAGCGAAATGGATGGTGATGATGATGCAATTGGCAGAATGAAAGGCAGGGGAAACCAAAAGACCCGCAGAACCCCCCAAATGCCACTGCGTCCACCACAAATCCCACATGCAGGCACTTGGGATCAAACCTGCTCGCCTGGGTGGAGGCAAGCAGTCTAACCACTCAGCCACAGCACTGCCTATAACGATTTTAGTCATCGTAGTATAATAATAATAATAATAATAATGTAGTGGTGTAGTGATTAGGATTAGGCTAAGCCTAAGTAACAAGTGAGTTGTCATCGTAATTCATGGACAATGTACACATTTAGGGCAATTTATGGAAGAAAAAAAACTGCTGGAAGCATTGCGTTAAGTGGTCAAGATGGATAATTTGGCTGAATTGCATTCTTCAGTATGGCTACATCAGCAGAAAGTAAATAAAGAATTACAAAGCTTAACTCATGATAAGAAAACAATTCTCCAGCATGAAATCATAGCATAAAGCAATTTTAAATTCATATTAGATAAAATTTTAAGCTGTACATCAAAAAACATATTCTGCCCACATTGGACTTTAATGCAAACACTGCTAAACAACACTATGAGGTTTATTCTGTAGCTTTTTGGTTAAGAAAATTGTTACCATTATTCTTACATCTTACAGCAAGTCCTGAACAACTTTGGCAGTATTTGGTACTCTGAAACTATGCTGAATTATGGTATAATTATCTTCCATGTTGTTAAGCATCCAAAGTGACTAATTGCAAATTCATGTACTTCGGATGCTTGTTCCCCCCCCCCCCCCCCCGATCATTCTTGGTATGGCAGACAAATACAGTACTCATCCTTGTAAACTGGCATACACATTATCTATTCTGTAACTTCTGGTTATAGTTTAACAATCATTTCATCTGTCTATATATACAATAAATTTTTCTTATCTCTAAGATTTTGGATTAATTCTTGTATCTCTATATTCTACAAGCTTTCAACAGAGTCCAGTATATGAAGGAAAGGAAAATATGGAACATTAAGTTTTTAAATGCAAATGTACTTTGGAAGAAAGAGTGTATAAATGGTAAGTGGTTAAAATGAGACAGAAAGGTAGCCTTAATTAAACTCTTTAGTAAAGATAGTATAAAGATAGTAAGAAGGTAGGGGAGTACTTGGCTAAGGAGAAAAAGAGATAGTTGTGGTCCATAAAAAGGTTTAGATAGTGTTTAATGCCCACATTTACTTCATATGCCACCGCAGGTGATCCATAAAGAGAGATACAAATAAGGCATAACTGTAGAACTCGTCTTGAACACTTTTATATTTAGTTATTCATGTATTGTATTTACTATACAATTATTATTATTATTATTATTATTATTAAAGAAAGGATTTTAAGGTGCTGCACCTCTCCAAACATATAGTTATTTTAATACAGGCAGATCAATATATGATTTGGGGACATGAACTCAAATAAAATAAGCATAGTTTGTCCAACTTTTTGCATCTTTTTCTGAGACTACTACATTTTGAACCTTTTCCATACTTCTTTGCTTTAGTCACCCTCTGTGGTGTAATGGTTACAATGGTGACTTCATATACCCAAGGTCGTGGGTTCAAACCCGGCGGAGGACGATGGATTTTTTCAGGCATAAAAATCCTTAGCATGGCTTCCTTCGGAAGGGAAGTAAAGCCGTTGGTCCCGTGTCGTAGATTTACGGCACGTAAAAGAACCTCAAGCCTGATTGAGAGGCCTCTGAGCAAAATTAAGCGGTCTTTCACGCCCAATTTAGAACGGGACGCTGAGAACCACAGCAGTTAAAGAGCGTCCATAAATAACACGCCATTTTTTTTTTCCCCATGCTTCAGCGCCTTTCTCCCTTTTTTATCTATGTTTTTAATAGATTAGGCTGATTTTACTTTCCCTACATGTACTATATACATAGTGTATAGAGAAGGTATTGTATTGCACCCAAAAAGTCCATACCAAGATTTCATTGGAAATACGTGTTTTGGGACCCACTGAATACAAAAAAAGCATTTTTAGAAAAAAGTGTGTGTGACGTGTGTCGGTGTGTGTGTGTGTGTGTGTGGGGGGGGGGGGGGGGGGGGTCAGCATAGCACAAAAATGAAAAGGCAATTAAATAACAAACTTGATATTTAAGTTCAGTACCTTCCAAGGATGCGACACAAAGATTTTCAAGAAAATCCCCCCACCCCAAACTACCCTTTATATGGAACAAATTTAGTACATTTATAATTTCTCTAAAACAATTTGATTAAAATCTCTTATATTTAAGATATTCACTTGACAAATAAAATGCATATGTATCTTGAATTTTTGGGGAATAGCCTCTGAAGACCTGCTTATTCGGATTGATTTTTATTGAATTTTGCATAACTCGTAAACCATAAGAGATAGAAAAAAAGACTAAATAAAATATATAGATCTCAATAAAACACACAATTTATGCCATATACATTTCTTTCGTGGAGTTGGCTGTTTTCAAGATATCCCTCGTTATTGATTCAGTTTTAAAATACTTAAACATTTTCATACAGGAACTTGTCACAGGTTGGCCACGCAAAGAAACAGAGTTCAATTTCACTGCAACCACATTTTAAAACATTTGACTGTCAGTTTAGCCTAGCGTATTCCCTTATTTCTCTTCTACTTCTAAGGATCTAAGTAATAAGACCATTTCTGCTGATGTTTATCTTGATTAGCATGAAGTAGATAGAAATAGCTTATTAAAAATAATTTGTTGCAGAGATGAAGAGAAAGTCACGTGAATGGAGCACATCAAAATTTTTTTTTTGTCTATTCTTAAATAGGATTTCAACATTTTGTTGAATCAGAAGTCAAAATGGTCAATAAATATTAAAATATAATTTAAGGAAAGCACTATACCAATAAACAAAGGCCAACCTCAGCGTCGTTAGTAGTAACAATGGTCAACCTGCGACAAACAAATCAAATAGCATTTAAATAATGATGCCATGACGGTTAAAACCTAAATTCAGAATAATGCTGGCATGAATTTAACAGCTCCTATCTATTGATTGTGTGCTATCTTGTTGTCCATGTTAGTGTTTTACCAGAACAAATTTTCCACATGAAAATCATGCCAAAGACTAAGAAAGAGAGGTTTCGTGCATTTTCAGAAGAATTTAAGACTCGGATCATCGAAACTGATGGCATCTTCCTCTGAAGTAAATATTGCTATCAATGACAAGCATCAAAGATGCACAGTTTTCTTGTGCGAAAACTTCAATAAAATCAAACACTTCATTTGTGCCTTAGACTCAACGGATGCATCAGCCTTTGAGCAGGCCCAACAATTATCAACTAAGACCTACTGTCGGTGAGAAATTTCCTTGTGATTGACACTTGTGGGGTGAGTCGTCTGCTGGCAGGTGCTCATCAGGTTGCTGACCAATAATAGTGTACGAATGCATAACCGTAAGAGACATTGTCTCATCGATATTGCTACCTACAGGTCTTCGGTTGAAACTTACATGCATGTTCACATGCATGACTGATCTGATGGTTTGCAATTTGACTGCTTGATTTTCATACTGTGAAAAGTTTAGTTGTTTTATACATAGTGATTCCATGAAGATTTACATTTATAATCGTTGCTACCTTTGGTATATCGCAGACATTGCTCTAGTTCTTATCTTAAAATTACCTCACGGTGACACCGATTTGAAAATGTCTTACAGCCATGATGAGTTGTGATTACATTAACCGAAATAATAAAACTTTTAGTTTAGTGAAGTACAGGACCCAATGTTGAAAGGAATAGATGAGGTAACTAATGAGAAATGGGAAAAAGTAGTTCAACATATGAAAACTGTGATAGAAAATGCATGGAAAGAAGGTATTTTAAAGGAAGCAGTGGAATATGTGGCTCTGCAGATGGACAGCAAGTAAATATGGCAACATTGTACCAAGATAGCCAAGTGTCAGCAGGAATGTGAATCACAAGGTAATTTCTCACCAATTTTAGAGTTGAAACTTTTTGCGGGGTATGGCTACAAGTATTTGCCTGTGATTCAGAGTTTGGAAGAAGGTATGGTGTAGGAAGAACTGTGGAGGAAATTGATGAGTGTTAAGCACAACCTTGTTGAATTTGCCAATGATAAATTCAAATTAAGTTTGAAGAATAATCCAGATGTGGAAACTTTTGCAACTTTGACAATTTAACAACCTCCTTTATGGGCACTGAAAAGATACAGCTTCTGTAGTTGTCAAGCAGAGTTTCTCCATATATAGGGAGATACTGAACTGCTCAAAGCATCAACTTTAGTCTCAAAAACATTGAAATCCTGTGTGTAATCCAATATAACAAGTTTATGAATTATCAAATCCAGTAAATGGGACAAAGAAAGTAATGGTGGCTGATTTAAAAACCTAAATAAATAATTACATCAGTATATTTTTGCACCTTTTTTGTATGTATTTTTAGAACTCTCCCCCCCCCTGTTGATCATAATTTGCCTTTTTTCATTATCATCATCACTGTTAAGATTGGATTGATTATTATTAGAATAAACAGTTAAATATAATGGTCCTGATATTAATATGGCAAGATAACAGCCTCAGCTGATGTGTAGTCATATTATGTATGTGTATTATTGCTCTACACTCTTTTCTTTACTTCTTTCTTCTAACTTGTCCATCTCTCCCTTCCCATTATTACCTATTCAAATTTTCCTCAAATCCTGAGCCCAATTTGCCCCAGCACTGATTTTCTCTTGCATTATTAAATATTGTCTCAGGTATTTTTACAAGGGGTGTTCAACAAGTACTTAGAAAATATAAGAAATTACATTTATAGCATCGAAAAAAGTTTGTATTTAGTAACCGCTGTCTTTTACTAGATGGCACTTAAAGTTTCAGTTATATCCATCAGGTGGTTTTGTTGCCATAGGCAATTGAATCAACCATCTTGTGCTTCTTTAGAAACATGGAAAAAAGCAAGTTTTGAGCGGTGATTAAACACTTCTATTTAAAACGCTTAGCACCTAAAGGGATAAAAGCCAAGTTGAAGTTCATGGCACATCTGCTCCTGCATTTGCAACAATTTACAATTAGATAAATGAATTTAAACATTGCCTCACATCCACAAATTATGAAAATTGTTTCGGACATCCAGTAGAAGTGACTTCCTCCGAAATGGTTGACAAAATCCAGGATATATTTTGAGTGATCAACAAATCAAAGTTCGCAAAATAATGGAGGTCACAGGCACATCTCAAGGTATGGTGTTCTCAATTTTGCACCAAATATTAGGTCTGACAAAGATCTTGGCAAAATGGGTGCTGCATTTGAATAAGTACAATCGTGTGATCGATTCGGTGGTTGATTTGACAATTTTCCGTCACAATCTTGAGGAGTTTCTGCATCAATACATAACAATGGATACACAACTACACTCCAGAGACAAAAGTACAGTCAAATCATTGGGGTTTTAAAAGGCAAACAAGTTCTGAAGAGGACAAAAATGGTGAAATTTGCACATAAGGTGAAGGCCTCGGTTTTTTGGGATGCATGTGGCATCATCTACATTAACTACTTGCAGAAAGGAAGAACAATAAATGGAGACTACTATGCATTGTTATTGCACCGGTTGAGCAGAGAAATCAAGAAAAACACCCTCATCTGGCAAAGAAAAAGATTCTCTTTCATCAAGACAATGTAAGGGTGCACACCTGTGCAGTTTCAATGGTGAAAATTGTAGAATTAAGGTTTGAATTACTACATTTGGTCACCAGTACCTTTTTATTTATTTTCAAACTTGAAAAAGTGGCTCGGTGGAAAACAATTCATGTCAAACGAAAAGGTCATCTCCCAAACAGATGCCTATTTTAATGACCTTCCGAAATCCTACTTCTTAGAAGGAATAAACCAGTTGGACAAAGTGTATAGAGCTACAAGGAGATTATGTCAAGAAATAAAAAAAGTACCAAAAATAACTTGTTTTTTCTATCTTTTTATATGGCAAATAAATAGTATATCCTGAATTTCTAGGAAATAGCCTTCATTCTGAATAACTTTAGCATAACTGGTAAATCATAAGAGATGGACAAGAAGTTACTACATTAAAAATGTAGATCAGATTGTTAAATCACATTTATACCACATATACATTTTTTGTAAAGTTAACAATATTCCTTATTATTTGTTTCAGTTTTAAAATATTTATACATTTCTCAAATTGAAAGTTGCCATTTGTTTCATTTCTCTTTTGTTTTACTCCCAGTCATGTAAAGAGAACTAAATTTCAATTGCACACACAGCTTTTAAAAGATTTGATTATCACTTTCAGCCTAGTATATCCCCTTATTTACCTTCTACTTATAAGGAAGCAAGTAATGAAACCATTTATGCTAATATTTATCTTGACTAGCATGCAACAGATAGAAGAATAAGCTTTTTAAGAATAATTTGTTTGCAGAACAAGTAGAATAAGTCATACGAATGGATACATCCATTTTTTTTTTTTGTTCTGTGTGTTTTATTTGGTAAATTTATATCTTACAGAATTTTACATGTGAAAAACAATCTCAGATTAATTACAAAAAACGATTCCCAAAAACTTGAATTGACTTTCTAAATTCCTAGTGTTGATCAGCAGCTGTCGAAGGATCATTCTCTTCTGCCGTTAGAGTTGAACCATACAACTATTTTCTATTCACTCTTAAGTTGATCCAGGCCAAAATGGATTCACATGGCCAGCGCAATGCAGTAGAACACAGTAGTAGTATGGGCAAGAATGTAATCCCATGCTAACAATATAAATTACAAAAGGATTTATTCTTAAATTGTATAATATTCTATACCAATACCTAAGAGTTAAATTGATGCTGATTTGTACCATTAAACAGAGCTATAAGTCCCAACATGCTATTCGTATGAGTCACCTGATTTTTGCAATATTGTTTACACAGTAATGGTTGCTGCTGTTTAGAATCATGGATAATGGTCGCCATGAGTTTTTCTTGCATCCTTGTCAAGTTACATAAAGCATAAGGCTGGTAAACCATTGACTAGCAGTGAAAAAAACAATAGTGTTGAACATTTATAATAAGTTTTGTGAGAAATGTTGAATACTTCCCATGAAAGAAGTGGTGAAATTAACCCGTTTTCAGTTTGTTATACATATAAATAGTGCTCACACAGAAAAATCTTAAACAGAAAAGGTCGTTACAACCAGGAAAAAAAAGAAAGCGTGTGAAATATGCGATGCAAGAATGTGATGATTTTGTGAAGATGCATTTAAGTAATTGTGCACGTTTTCTTTTTTTAAAAAGAGCTGCCACAGTTGATAAAATGCTACATGTAACAAAAGAAAAAGTGTTGTTTTGGGATATGGGTACATTAAATGTTAATTATCAACTTTGGAGTGGAGAGCAGCAGCACAAACAGCTCAGACGATGATTCTGATCTTGAGGGAATAGAGCTGCTTCCAGAGAGCAAATAAATGTAAGTTATCGAACACATGTTTTATTTATTTTTTTGCTCATGTTTTTAGAGTTAATTATTACACTTGTACACGTTTATTTTGTTTTGACAATCAATTTTAACACCATTATACCTAACAGAATATTTTAGTCACCGTTTAAGCTGTCTGAATAAGGGCTCTGTTTGTTTTACATTACAAAATGCTGCACGTGGTCATGAAAGTCTGACAGTATTTTTGGCAGAAGGATACATTGGCCGCCTGGGTTTTGTTTTCACGAATAATTTAAGTTAATATTATTCCAATACTAAGTACTTCCGAATGAAGTTGCCATTAAAGGAGACATACCTGTTGGTTGACCATATAAAAACACGTATAAGTTGGAAGATAAAATGTCATACTGGCATGTTATAGTAGCTCAATGAATAGAACCACCACATGGAGAGTGGGGGAACCATGTTCAAATCCCAGCAGTAGCACTCTTAATTTTTCAGCTGGTTCAAACAGTAGAAATCTTTTTTCTAAGAACTTCCTGAATGGATCTTGTACTAACCACTGAAAAGATAATTTTTCTCAATGATCATAGACTGTGCGTTTTTTCAAACAGGCTAACCTCATGGCCTGCAATTTGAAAATTGTCATGTTCATCATCTTCATCTGCATCTCATTGCATATCTTAACCTTTTTAGTGCCAATCATGATCTGACCATGATGCCGTTTTCATATGTTTTACCTCTTTCCAGTGGGGAAATTGTGTACTTTTTATGTCATAGCCATAGAGAAGAACCTTATCTTACCTCAAAGTGCTAAATTAGCTTCAAATTTAATTTCTCTAGCTGGTGTGTGTGTGTGTGTATGCTGGTTGAAACATGGAGTTGTCTAGTCGAAGGTTACAAACCGAAGAGAAAATAAGAGCTGTAGTTTGTTATATATTAGACGAAAGCCAGAGATTTTGAATTTTTAGATCTTGATGAGAGTTTCTGACATTGATGTAAGAGAGGAATACATGTATTCTAGCTTCAGCGATGAAAATGCATCCGATAACGGCCGTCATACACATGCAAATAATCAGTGTACATAACAAAATGGACTTACAGAGGTGTAACCAGACGACGAATACAATGTGAATCAACCATTCAGCTATGTTATAATAAAGTGCTAGATTGTACAGTTATGTTGCTTTGTGCAATTTTCATTAATAGTGGTATCATGCTTGCTGTATGGCTTTTTTGTGATTTTTTTTCAGTTTCAGATTATATGAATTTGTTTTTTGCATTTAAAAAAATCTGGTGTGTTCCATTCACATGACTTTCTCTATCTCTCTGTAACAAATTATTGTTAATAAGCTTGTCTTTTATTTATTTCATGTTAATCGAGGAAAATTAGCAGAAATAGTCTTATTGAAGATTATATAATAGGGGATGTTACATTAAATCGTTTTTTTTTCTTAGTTTTAATATTTGTATTATCAATAATTTTTTTATTTATTGTAAATACAAGCGAAACAAGGGAGTACCATAGATTAAAGTGAAAGCCAAAAGCTGGTTGCTATATGACTGATGTTCCTTTGTTTGTGTGGACAGGAGTTGACAAATTCCTGTATGAGAAAAGTATAAGTTTTTCAAAGCTGAAACCAAGAAAAAGGAATATCTCAAAAACGATCAACTCCACGAAGAAAATGTATATAACATAAATTGTGTGATTTAACGTACTCTACATTTTTTGTGTGTTAAATTTTTGTCCATCTCTTACGGTTTAGTAGTTATGCAAAATTCATCCAGAATAAAGTAGTCTTGTGAGGCTATTCCCAGAAAATTCAAAATATACATTTTATTTGTCAGGTAAATATCTTTAATATATGATATTTTAATCAAAATCGTTAGAGCCATTTTTTAGAAAATCAAAATTTTCGAAAAAAGTTCCATGTAAAGGGTAGTTTGGGGTGGGGGGATTTTTCTCAAAATCTTTGTGTCGCATCCCTGGAAGATACTAAACTTAAATACCAAGTTTGGTATTTTACCGACTTTTCGTTTTTGAGTTATCGTGTTCACAGACAGACACACACACACACACACACACACACACACACGGACCTTTTTGTGAAAATGCTTTTTTTAGATAAGGGGACCCTTAAACATATATTTCCGGTGAAATCTCGGTATTGAATTTTTTGGTGGAGTGCAATACTTTCTCTATTCACTATGTACATAATGCGTATAGAGAAAGTAAAAATAAAACACTAGAACAAAGCAACCAATTGTTTTAGTAATGAAATATCTATACTTTCATTTAATTAGCCTCAACTTTCTGTGTTGTAAGCTTTTCTATGCCTAATTATTGATTATTTCGAGATTATTAATTTTGTTCTCAAAATTTTCTTTTGTTTTTAATTTTTTAAAAATAATGATAATTTTTATGATTTCTAAAACTTTAAAACAAAAGAAAAAATTTGATATTTCAGCTATAATACATATCATACAGTAGACAAAATGGTTTATTAAAAATGAAAAAAATATTCAGCTCTTTATACCATTTGGTACTCTTTTTATTACTAATAATTTAAAACCCTGCATTCTGCTCTAAAATTGCTTGGCACTTTCCAGACAGTATTTTACTATTAGGGTTGGCACTAACAGTGTTAAAGGTTTCTGTGTTAGGTGAAACTATGAACTGTTTGTAACAGATGTGACCTTTACATGAAAAAGGCAGTTAAAGCCTTGAAAGTTCTATTCCCAAAAATGCTCTATCTCACATGTTTAGCCCTAAGTTCCACCGAACCACTCAAGAAGTTAACACTGTATATCCTCTTGTGGATAAGTTGGTTTAGAACATCAAGAAGGTATTCCTAAAATCACCCTCATGAATTCAGATTTTTAAGGACTTGGAACCAGAGCTCACTTTACCTTCACAGCCAGCTCTCACCAGCTGGGGAACCTGGATCAGAAAGTAATGCACAATAATTTTTTTCTGCCTTGATATTGCAGCTGAAATGTTGCAATTTCACAAGATACAGTTTGAAGTTTTCACTATAAAGGACTTTACTGAACCCGGGACCACTGTGAATACTGCAGCCTATACTAAAACTGTGGTGAAGTTGCATCATGCCCTTAGTGACAAATGCCTCAACATTAATAATGACGTCAAACTTCTTCATGACAATGCTCGCCCCCATATTGCTGCTACTGTTCGTCAGAAAATCACCAAATTTAGTTGGGAGGTGCTCCAGCATCCACCATGCAGTCTGGATCTTGCACTGTCGGACTTTCATCTGTTTGGTGCTATGAAGAAATTCCTGGCTGGCCAACATTTTGCGATGGATGCAGAAGCAAAATTAGCAGTTCACAGTTGCTATACTCCAGGAAAACGGACTTTTACAAACAGGGCATATTGGAACTGGTATCATGATGACAAAGTTGTTTTTTTTAAACAAACATTTTTGTAAAAACATTATTGTGTATTACTTTTTGATCCGCCCTCATACTGTCACATGTAGTGTAGACAAACCATTTTTATTTTACAATAATTTGAAATGTATTATTGCCCTGTCACACTCTTCTAAATTCCTTTGGTTTCATATTTTATATTTTCTGTTCTAAGCGGCTTTGTTAAAACTCATTCGTGACAGGATGTATGTGGGCACACTGGACTTCCTTAGGATTGCCCCACAGGACTTTCCAAATAACCTTATTTCTATGGAAATTCCTAGAATAATGTTGCATTAGACAACATGGAACAACCGCGTATTTCCACTCAATCCCACACATAAGTAAGGTGTCGACTCATTATACAGGAAACAGACGTCATTAGGATTGAATCAGATTGATCCGATATAAGTGAGCACGAGAGCGTCCATTGGGGTAGACAGACATATTCTGGAACGAGAGCTGAGACGCTGGCAGTCAATCTTTTCAACTCACCAATCCACAAAGTCTGAACAATGTGCTGCATAGCTCCTCCTCAATACAACACAACAATTCTCCACTAAGCACTCTAGGGTTGCTCCCCTTGAGATTGTAAACTCAACACTGCTTAAATTCAATGAGGCATCAACCCTGTAAAATAAACCTATTGATTAAGCCAAGCTTTGAGTTGCTTTCTACTCTAAAAGCTACACCCCTAAGCTCCAACCTTCATGGTTGTAACAGTATATAGCACCACTAAATTATAAGGTAGCCCCTCTCGCTGCCTATGTCTCCTTTGCTGTTCCCTAGTCATCTGCCAGAACTTCAGACAACCAATTCCCACACTAAGGTGCACTGTTTTCATATCTCACTGTTATTAGGCATCAGGTTCGGTCAGTCAAGTGGCTCTGTCATTCCAGTTAACATATGTGGAAGAAAGTATGTTTCTATGCAAGTATACTTTAAACATGAATTTTCTCACGGTGTGCGCAGGGAGTTTGTTGAAAGGTTTCTAAACTCTGTACCACCTGCAAGAAAAACTTTACATGCAATCGCACATAACTTCATAGTTTTGAGTTCGGTGTCAGACCAGAAACATTCAAGGAGTCAGTTTTAACATAAAATAAACCAGATGAAATCTCGCCTCAAAAATCAATAAACAAATTAGTTCAACAAATAGTGTATTACCATCTTTTGCGAGATATGCTGCACATCTGTTAAAACTGAAACCCTAATGCCACACATGATACACAATATTTGTACGAGATATATTGGTTATAAATTTTCAGCATTTACTACAAGGATATTGATGCACCTTTGCTGGCACCATTTTCCCAGCAACTCTCAATTCCCTGCACAGTGGAGAGAGGTCATGAGATGGGTTGCCTTATAATTTAATAATGCTAATTTCAGCAACAATTTGGCAGAGTACGTGAGGTACTGAATGCTCTTATCAGAAGATGAAGGTGCTTCAGTTTGTGTGATAAGGAAGTTGCTGTACAATGAAGAAATCGGCAATGATCTGATATTTATAGCAGCATATTATACAATTTCCTACTAGGAGCAATCCTGAAGTTGGGGAAAAAATGATATCTTGTATCATCACTGTCAAACTTTGGGGACGTAATAAATTAGCTGCTGTACCAGGACAGAAAGGAAAACATTAGTGAAAAATCTGATGTGTTCCAATCACACAACTTTCTCTAGCTGTTCCATATACAAACTATTAGAGAAAAGATTATTCGTTTATCCATATCATACTAATCAAGATAAACTTAACAGAAATGGTCTTATTTATTGTTTCCTTGTAAGCAGAAGGGAAATAAGGGAATACACTAGGCTAAAGTGATAGTCAAATCGGCTGGTCACTATGTGAAACAATTGAGGTTTGGTCCAGTTTGCTTAGCATGGTCCAGTTTGAGAAAAGTTAGGTAATTTAAAATTGAAACCAATATCAAGAAATATCTCGAAAATGATCAATTACACAAGAAAAAGATATATGACACAAATTTTGTGTTTTAACAAGATCTACATTATTTGTGCAGTAAGTTTTTGTGTATCTCTTAAAGCTTACCAGTTATGCAAAATTCATCAAGAATGAACAGGTCTTCAGAAGCTATACCCAAAAAAATTCAAAATATATGCTTTATTTGTGATGTAGATACCTTTAATATGCAATATTTTAACCAAAATCATCAGAGCCATTTTTGAGAAAAACTATCAATACAAAAGAAACCCATCTCTGGAAAACAAAATTAATTTTAAAAAGTATTGTTCAGAAGCTCGCAAAATCATCAAAGAGAGTAAAGAGCTGGTCTTCCTTTGTTTCCTGTCTAAACCAAAATACACCTGTCTGGAACAGAATTAAGGAAATTAGTGATTATTTAGGCCAAATCAAATAACCCACCTACAAAAAGAGAATGAAAACACAATCATAACCGCCTCCGAAGACATAGCAGCCACATTTGCAAATACTTCAAACTTCTACTCATGACAAAACATTTTACCTACCATCAACGTCAACTCCAAATACTGACATTACAAAACTTAATGACAACTGTGAAGAATACTACAAGGAAGAACTAACAATGAACGAAATCCTGGAAATTTCTTGAAAATCTTTGTGTCACATTCTTGGAAAATATCAAACTTAAATACCAAATATGGCATTTATTGATATTTAACTGTCATTTAGTTTATGCGTCCACAGACACACACGATCCTTTTTCCAAAAATGATTTTTTGGATTCAAGTGACCTCAAAACTTCTATTTCTGGTGAAATCTGGGTATCAAATTTTTGGGTTTTGTCAGTATTGCATTCTTCCTCTATACACTGCATACACAGTATGTGCAGAGAAAGTAAAAATGTAAACCTTTATAAGAGTGCTTATGTGGGCCTAAACTTAGTGAACATTTTTGATGACCCGAATGGTGAAAGTTCTGTTGTAATCGAAATGAGTCCTTTCAAAATACCTTTGTTTAAATATCTCCAGTCACTTCAATGGAAGTAAAGCTTTGTTGTTTTTTTTCATGATAAAAAAACATTTTCTGAAAGGCAGCTGACTAAGACAGTTGAGTGGTGTAATGGTTACCATGCTGACTTCATATACCCAAGGTCGCGGGTTCGAACCCGGCTTAGGACAATGGATTTCTTAGGGTGTAAAAATCCTTAGCATGGCTTCCTTCAGAAGGGAAGTAAAGCTGTTGGTCCCGTGTCGTAGATTTACGGCACGTAAAAGAACCTCAAGCCTGATAGAGAGGCCTCTGAGCAAAATTTAAGCGGTCTTTCACACCCAATATAGAATGGGACGCTGAGAACCACAGCAGTTATAGAGCGTCCATAAATAACAAGCCATTTACATTTTTTAAGAAAGTTGACACCTTGTTGTTGTTCCTTGATCAAGAGGAGTAAGATATGTGATAAATTAACTATCTCAGATAGCTATTTTCATTAAAAAAAACAAACAAAAAAAAAAAAAGCTGGAATTACTCTGATATATGGTGGACTTTGTGACATTGATGTGTTTTAACAATTGAAATTTAGTTGAGTCGATTTTGTAACACTACATCACTTACTTTTTATTTCGGAAAACATGGCTTCTGAAACATGTTTTCCGAAATAAAAAGTAAGTGATGTAGTGTTACAAAATCGACTCAACTAAATTTCAAGTGGAATTACTGCTTTAAAACTTCTGGTTTTAAGAATTCCCTCATTTTTCCAAAAGAAATGTCATAATCAATGCCTTCCTTTATAATCTCTTGACCATATACAGAAAATACAGCAATACTATACCCCCCCCTGCTGAATCTTTGCACTTGACAGTTAGGAGTTAAGTTGGTACATCCACAGAAAACAGATGAAAAGCTTTACCCGTTTGACTTTCTGAACCAATCACAAAGAAACATTGCGGTCGGTCAGCCAACAGAAACGCATCTAGATGCCGCACCGTTGCAATATTTCCAACCACGTGCTCAGTTTGTGAACTCCTACCAAGTGTGTTGAGCTGTTCTGTACAAGAAATGTATTATTCGTTGATAGTGTTTTGGTGTTTGTACATGAGGGAACATAACAAGACTTTCACAATTTTTTCGGGAAGGTGTGGGGAGAGTGGACGCGGCTACATGGAAGAACAAAGTGAATCACGTGCACAAAATAATATGAAAAGCACAGGAATTAGATGGAATCTTCAGTGAATGTGAAGTGCTAATGATATGTCTTGGTGACGACAATGACAACAATGCTTCCGAGAATGACGACGGGGACTTGGATGGAATTGAGCCATTAAAATTCTAAACCAGTGAAAATCACTTTGTTATATCTTTCTCTGACTGTAACCAGCTATTTTGCATTAATCTGTTCTATATTGTCGTAAATACCTAATGTATTCTACATGCATTACAGTATCATTGTTATTTTCAGTTAATATCAATAATAACGAATTAGTTTCATTATTCTTCGGCATTCATTTACTATGTACACTGTTTATATTCGTCGTTACACATGATAGAGACATTGTAATCAGCTGTTGTTGTTTACTATTACTCTGGCAACGATGCAAAGGCAGCATAGCCAACCTTACGCGAAACCACCCGAACTGTCAAGTGCAAGGATTCAGCGGCAGGGGTATACATAATAGTGCCTCCTACCGAGTTGCTGTGTAACCAAGTGACCCAAATAGTTTCAACCTAGCAGTTATTCAACTATCAGACCAACTCATATCTAGATATGATTTTCATTTCTATATTTAATTATTGTTTTAGCCAATCTAGATCCCCATTTTAATTAATTTCTTCAAACATTTTCTTTTAAACTTGCCCATATAATCCACAAACTCTAAAATTTTGTGCCTAGCTTTCAAATTCACTAAATTTGTCCCTCTTAGCCCAATTGGTAAATTAGCCCATTTCTCAATCCCAAGTTTTATTCTCATTTCCTTAGTTTCTTCACATTCCAGAATTACATAGTTGTCTTGAATTCCACACATTGAGCATTCCTCTACATTTAAACCTCTGCTTGAACCATTTCAACTCCACTACCCCTGTTCAGGCTCATGCAGACACTTCCCTTGTCTATTCGTCACCTTTATATCATTATCTCTACCCCATATTTTCTTTAACTCCCTGTATAATCTCAGTGACCTTTTATTGCTGTGCTACCTAATATATCCTGCATTTCCATATCTTCAATTCTTTAACTTCTTTCCAAAATCCACTTTCCTTGCTCTCTCTATCCCACCACACCATATCTGGCCAATATTTTCCATGATCTCATTAATTCCAATAATCCAGGAGTTTCTTTCCTTCACTTTCTCTTGACAATGTTTCAAAATGCTATTCTCTTCTAAATTCTTGATCGTAAAACAATATTTCACAATTCTTGTCATTATTTTTCCCTTACTCATTGTTAGAGCAACCCATATTATGATTTTATCTTTTTTTATGAATGTGCCTTATTACTTTCTCCAGCCCTGTATGTACAGTGTACATAGTAATAGAGTATTGTATTCCACCTAAAAATTTAATGTCGAGATTTCACCGGAAATACATGTTTTAGGACCCCCTAAAACCAAAAAAAGCATTTTTAGAAACAGGTCCGTGTGTGTGTGTGTATGTCTGTCTGTGTGTGTCTGTGGACAGCATATCCCAAAAACGAAAAGGCGGTTAAATACCAAACTTGGTATTTAAGTTTGGTGTCTTCCTAGGATGCGACAAGAAGATTTTCAAGAAAATCCCCCATCCCTAACTGCCCTTTACATGGAAAAATTTTCGAAAATTTTGTTTTTCTTAAAAATGGCTCTAACGATTTTTATTAAAATACCACATATTAAAGCCATTTCTATTACAAATAGAATGTATATATTGCATTTTCTGGGAATAGCTTCTAAAGATCTGTTTATTCTGAATGAATTTTGCTTAATTTGGCATAATAGTAAACCGTAAGAAGTAGACAAAAACTTACTATACAAAAAATGTAGATCTTGTTAAAATACACAAGTTATGTCATTTACATTTTTCTCGCTAAGCTTACCGTTTTCGAGATATTCCTTATTATTAGTTTCAATTGTGAGGTACTTCTACTTTTCTCAGACGGAAGTGTGTGTGTTGTTTCTTTTGTTCTACTCCTGGTCAAGCAAAGAAGCAATTTGCAATGACAATCGCATATAAACAGCTTTTAAAACACTTGATTATCACTTTGGCCTTGTGCATTCCCTTAGTTCCAGTCTACTTATAAGGAACTAAATAATAAAATTCTGCTAATGTTTATCTCGATTAGCATGGTGTTGGAAGAAGAGTTATCTTTTGTAAGATGTTTGTTTGTAGAGTAGCTAGAGAAAGTCATGTGAGTGTAACACATCAGATTTTTTTTTATAATGTGGTTCTTTCATACAAATAAACTTCAGTATCTTAAATGATTTCTTTTTTGTAACAGTAAAGCAAGTTTCTTACATAAAGTTATACATCACACTAAAATAAGAGAACAATGCTAAAGAATGAAAATCTAGTCATCTATGTCACTCTCATCTGCACCACATTCTTGAGGTTGATTACCTGCAAGATTTTCATCTGTGAAACACGACCGTTGGAACTTAAAATCCATTTGAGCACAGAAAAGCTTCTCTCAAGTGAAGCAGATGATGGGGGGTACCATTATTGCCTTCATTGCTACCTTACTTAATGTAGGCATCTTAGTGGAATGTTTCTGCCAGAAGGATAAAGCAGTAATAGAATATACATTTTCTTCCTGTACTATTGCTGCATATGTTAATATTTTTTCCAATGAAACATCAGTGTTGGAGAAGCGTTTCAGTTCACCTGAAGTGAAGATGGAATAAATCTGCACAGGAACGGCTAATTTTGGATCTAAATTCTGATCTTTCTTCTAGAAACTTAGCAGGATGGCATTCATTCATATATGTTACAAGTTTTTTATATGATACACCAGAACTTTGAAGCATATGTAGAACTGATGACAGAATAAGCCAAGTCTTAGTTGCATCAGTATTATCTGATTCCAAAACTTTATCTGTTTACAAATACCACCACAGATTTCAGATTTAGCTTTGAGTTGAAGGGTTTTATTTTTAACTAGTCATTATAAATTTGTTACAGCAGCACTACCTTTACCATCTTCCAGATCAATCCAATGTTTAACTGCATTAAAATTGATGCTGTGAAATTTTCCTGCCTTCAGCCATGTGCCCCGATGAGTGATTACAGGAACTGGAGGCAGATCAAATGCTTCTGATTCTTAAGCATTCCAGTAATCTCTCTTCTGGCTGGAGTTTTCACTAAAGCTGTTTTAACAGCTGCAATGAATTCATCAGCAATTTTGAGCTCAAATCTAATCTTGTCAGCACAAAGATCAAACACATGTGTCCAACAGGTAGAATGTAAAAGCTGAGGCACAACTCCAGCCAATCGCCTGCCAGCAGAAAGCACTAACGTTGCACTGTCCAAAATAAAAACAATAAAGTTAGGTCTATGAACATCAATAAGATATAGTGTGTCAAGTATTAAATTCACTATAACATCAGCATTGCAATGTTGTACAATTTTGGTTTTCTCACCCAAAGCAACAAGAATATTCACCACCTTATGATTGTTTATATCTGTCATTTCATCAACCCCTAGATAAACAGATTTTTCCTCACATTTTAACTTGGTTTCCTAAAGGTCTTCTTCAGCACATTTGGGAGCCAGTTACATATTTGCAGCTGTTGCTACTCACTGACGAAACTCTTTGTTGCAGGAGACATGAAATGGAATACCAACAGAAGTGAATGCTTTGACCATATCTTTCATATTATCCCTTGAACTTTCCATATGCTGCCACACTTGAGGTATAGTGCCAGTACATATGCTGCCACACTTGAGGTGTAGTACCAGTACATATGCTGCCACACTTGAGGTGTAGTACCAGTACATATGCTGCCACACTTGAGGTGTAGTACCAGTACATATGCTGCCACACTTGAGGTGTAGTATCAGTACATATGCTGCCACACTTGAGGTGTAGTACCAGTACATATGCTGCCACACTTGAGGTATAGTACCAGTACATATGCTGCCACACTTGAGGTATAGTACCAGTACATATGCTGCCACAATTGAGGTGCAGTGCCAGTACATGTGCTGCCACACTTAGGTGTAGTATCAGTACATATGCTGCTAGGACTGGCTGAGGTTGAGCAATGCCCATCACTCTGTTTCCGAATTCTATGTTTAAAACTTTCCACATGCTTTTGCACAATGGACTTCTTTTCAAAATTAATGCACTCTGAGCATATAGTACATAAAAGTTTCCCCTTTTCAGCCACAGAATGATCTGTGGGAAACTTATGAACCTTTTGAATTGCATTTATAGCAGTTTTTGGCATGCTGGTGTTAAACAGATATGAACTGCTCTGATTCAGACTGTATATTGACTATAAAATTGTTAAACTTCCTAAGTTTTCATTGTTGCTGGAAATAATGTTTAATTTCTGCATTGAATCTAATGTTGGAATTAACTGCCTGTTTAAAATCTTAGAATTATGCTTTATATTACATATTGTGCTTTTTTGTTTTATGTTTTAAAATTATGCTTTACTGTACTTTTAAAACTTAGACCTCCAAAATCATGTTCTGGGTAGCAACCACATGTCTAAAGCTCTGTTATGTTTTTTATGCTTATTATGATTTTGGGTTGTGTCACTCACTATATTACCTAGTTCAGCTTGTGCAACCCCATTTGATGAGCATTTAGGTAGCCACAAAATATGTTCACAAGAATTCCTGAAGATTAAATCTATATTTAGCCATCCCTTCTCAATGGGCCATATTTCTACTCCAAAAGCATTTTAGCCTCTCAAACCACCCTCTCATTATCAGCAGTTGAAGGTAACATTAAAATACGGGGGTATTATCTACACAGAAGATATTGATGCTGCCTTGAGGTCACTGTTACATTGTTGCCATGTTTGTCACTCGTGGCTGAGCTGTGGTCTTCCATGGTCTAACAGTAACATGCTAGCCTCTGGTTCGCAGGATCATGCGTTCAAACCTTGCATGGAGTTTTTCACATGTAAAATTCTTAGCATGGGAAGGGAAGTAAAGTCATGGGTTCTGTCTTATAGATTTAAGGTATACATAAAAAAAGAATTAAAAAAAAAAAAAAACTCAAGCACAATAAAGAGGCCTTTGAGCAAAATTAAGCAATCTTCCATGCCCAATATAAAATGGAATGCTGAAAATGCAGAGCATCCATAAAGAAAGCTCAATTTAATTTAATTCACAGCTGCTCCCAAACTAGCAAAACTACTAAAATCTGACATCTATGCAATGAGACACTGAAACATGCAGTGGTAAATTTATTTAAAATTATTTGCATAATCCTTCCAGACATACTATTACATGTATTTTATCTACAAACCACAACCACAGCAGTTATAAAGCAATTGAGTTGCAAACAGAGTATGATACACAGTGAGGATACACTACAAATGCATTGGAACATGGGTGACATCACACTTCTCATTGTGAGGTAAACTAAAAAAATGCAAGGGTAAATTTAATACAGTCAAAAGTGTAAAACTGCTTGGGATAAATATTGACAATAATCTCTATTGGAAAATCTAAACTATCTCATACAGTATTTGTGCTAGCTACCTGAACAAATTAGTGCCAAAAGAATATTTTTCTTTTTTCCAAAGTATATATAAATATTGCTTAATACTATGGGGCAGCAGTTCTAGGATTTCTGAAGTGCTTATTCAAAAAAAAAAAAAAAAAAAATTGTGAGAATGTTAACTGCTTCCTATAAAAAACAGCAATGCAAACCTCTATTCAAGATGGCCAAAATTCCCACAATTGCTAACTTATATGTATATGATGTTTTAGTTTATTCTAAAGCAAATGTAGATATGCACACAAAAAGAAATGACATACATACATATCAAACAAGAAATAATAACAAAATAGAAATGCCTTTTCAGAGACTCCAGTAAACACCCAAATTTTATAAAACCATTGGAATTCAATTATATAACAGCTTGCCCATTGAAATAAAAAATTAGTTTAAATAGATTTAGTCAGAATGTATAAATGGCTGATAGAATACCCATGCTATAGTGTACATGAATGTCAAAATGAATTGTGTCCGATGTCTTGTACATAGTCTAGAAGTATACAATTTCCAAGCTCTATTTAGGACATAGGACAAAGTCTGTTGTAATTTACGTAATTACCTAATGAAGGATAATAAATTATTATTGTTATTATTATTAATTTGAGTGAGTCACGTAGTTGTCAAGCGCATAGTCAGCCCTCTCTGACATGTCATATGTCCTCTATTAGCAATTTTTCCCTGCAGACCTCATATGTTAATCTTGAATGGAAATTTATGCATGCCTATGGCTCTCTTCCTGAATGTTGCCTACGGTTCTGAGGTATGTCATCATGAAGTGTTTCCACATCAGACGTATGCCACATATAATTACTGATATAACTTTAATTGTG
This sequence comes from Hymenopus coronatus, assembly GCA_030762935.1. NCBI lineage: Eukaryota > Metazoa > Arthropoda > Insecta > Mantodea > Hymenopodidae > Hymenopus > Hymenopus coronatus. The sequence continues at coordinate 133,950,068 of CM060886.1, forward strand.
AGGAGCTTTACTGCCGTCTGCAAAGATAATTTAGGCAAATGTATAAGGAGGGTTTGATAAGTCTGAACAACTCACCTTACTTCTCGACATAGTCTTCTTTGAGGGATATACAGTTCTATTTTAAAGCAAATAGCATTAGAAACAACAAATTTAAAATATCCTGCTAATGTATGCCTACTAGTTTAAATAAAAAATAGTACTTCAATGGATACCAGCACATGTGGGATAAAAGGCACTGCAACTGTTAATTTTCTTGCCAAAAAGGGCAGTAAAATATCAAAATCATCTGGTCCTTTAACTTATTACTCTATTAAAAGAAGAATTAATGCAACATATAGCAATAAATTTAAAGAAGCCCGCATGGGTAGTGTGGTGGTAGCATGTAGGCCTCACATTCAAAAGGTCGTGAGTTGTTTAGGGTGAGTCACCCGGATAAGGTTTTTTTCAGGGGTTTCCCTTAACCTGAGAAGATGAATTTTGAGTAACTAAGCTCCATGGATACCGAGATCATTTGAGCATCATTTCACCATTTTCATTCATCATCCGCTATGACCAGCCAGGTTAAAGGACGTTAAATTAACAAAAAAATAAAAAAAATATATAAAAACAAAAGAAATTTAAAGAAGAATTTGTACCACAAGCAAAGGGAAAATCTGCATAGTGAAAACTGTAAAATTTGTAAACTACCAAGAAAATGTCGAGGAGCAACTTTTAGACTACTAACAGGACATGACTGCCTTAACAAACTCCTACATAGGATTGGTGGTATTACTGAATCTCCTTCTGTGAATGAGACCATAGCCTTCAAATTTCATACTAGCCTTTCATCAAAATACTAAAGTGCCAGAGAGTGAATGGCTTCATTGCCAAGTGCTAAACATTAGAAACCAACCCACAATTGGTCCAGCAATCCTCCGGCTTTTTCATCCCGTCAGAAAAATAGGTTCTGTCAAACTCTGTAAAATACCCATTGACTACAACTATTACTGCCTCATTTGATGAAAATTTCTTCCCACCAAGCCAAAGTTTCAAGTTAGGAAACAGGAAAAAGTCACTTGGGGCTAAGTCTGGGTGGGACAGTGCAGTATCCTAGTGAAAGGGGCTCTTAGCATGCCAACCATGGTCTTTTTTCAGAACACAAGTTAAAAAAAAAAAATCTAATGTGTTATATTCACGTGACTTTCTCTACATCACTGCAACAAATTATTGTTAAAAAACTATGCTTCTACTTACTTCATGCTAATTGAGAAAAATTAGTAGAAATAGTCTTATTACTTGCCTCCTTGTAAGTAGAAGGGAAACAAGGAAGTACCATATGTTAAAGTGATAGTCAAAAGCTGGAGTTTTTAAAGCTGAAACCAATAACAAGGAATATCTCAAAAATGATCAACTCATAAATAAACACATAAATTGAGTGTTTTATCGTGATCTAAATTTTTTGTCAAGTAATTTTTGTCTATCTCTTATGGTTTACCAATTATGCAAAATTCAATAAAAACCATCCAGAATAAAGAGGTCTTTAGAGGCGATTCGCAAAAACTTCAAGATATACATTTTATTTGGCATGTAAATATCTTAAATATAAGAGAGATTTTAATCAAATCTTTGAGCCATTTTTGAGAAAATCAAAATTTTCGAAATTTTTTTCATGTAAAGGGTAGTTTGGGGTGGGGAGATTTTCTTGAAAACCTTTATGTCGCATTCTTGGAAGATACCAAGTTTCTTCATAGTCAATTCTCCCTGCAGTATATTACACACTTGCTCAGTTCAGATGCCTACATTCTCAGCAATCTCACAAATTTTTATTTGCAGACTTGCATTACATATGGATTTTGTTAATGGTTTTTGAGTGGCGACGTCAATTGGACATCTAGGATTGGTTCATCTTCGGTGCTTGTCTGACAGAGTATAAATTCATTAATCCAAAAGTAAATGGTCTTCATTGACAGTATAGAGTTAACGTGAACTTATCCAATTCTGTTTTGGGTAAAGCTATACGATGGTTGCAACACACACAAGACAGACTGATGGATGGACACAATGATTCTTAATAAGTAGTTTAAGTGACTTCTACTGGCAATCCATATTTGAAAGTGTTGAAAACATTAAGTTGTCAGGTGTGAATGTCACCAGATTGCCGAAGTTTTGACAGATCTCTTGGCTGTGCCCTGTCAGTTATGACAAAAGCTGCTACTGCTACACTCCCTACTTGTAAAAAATATCCCTCAACTAAGCTCCACCTTGAGCTATTCTTTGCGGCTTAGGGCCCTAAACCTTTATAACAGACCAATAAGTAACTACAAAGCAGCTCTAATAACAGAATAACAGAAGTATCCACAAGTTGAAGTTATGCCAAGCGGTGTAACCATCGTACAGTATTAATGTGTGCAGCACCTCAACCCTTCAAATGAAAATGTTTAATAATAAAACGAAGCACAGTCGACACATTGACCAATTCAGACAGCTGTCAACAATGAACTGTATGCTGTACACAGTTGAAATGTTTATATGATTCTTTGAATAATCAAGCTTACCTACCAGGAAGCCACATAAAAATGTTCTGATATTTCATGGAAATTACCAGACGTATCAAACCACCCTCTTACATCATGCATGAAATCAATCTAAACAGAGGGTATAGATGGAGCTCTATGATTGCATTGTTATTCCAAGATAGTTCATTCTATTAACTCTCATAAGTGGTACTCCTCTGCAGCTGTTTGTTTCCCCCACCTCTTTTTATTTTTGCGGCTTAATGCCCTTTAACCTATTGGTCATATTGTATGATGAATGAAATTGGTGAAATGATGCTCAAATGATCTTGGGGTCCATGAAGCTTAAAGTACGACATTCGTCTTCTCAGGATAAGGGAAACCCCCCCCAAAAATCTTATCTCCTTATCTTATCTTAACTCCTCTAAATCAGATTCGAAAGTGAGGCAGACACTTTGGCTTTCCCCCACTTTTGCAGTTTTTTGGGGGAGGTCGCGAAGTAGCACGGCATGGATTAGAGCGGTCAGAGAAGGTTGGAATACAGTGCAGTACAGTCTGACCATCAAAACATCAGCGACGGTGTTTGCATTTTGTCTTGATTCGAACCTGTTTGCTGTAAGAGACTCAACTGCTTCATTTCAGTATTGTCTTGCTGTACCGGGCATGCACTGGAAGTGATGACGTAATACCACTTATCTGTTTCAGTGACCGCTTACATTCATTCTTCAAACAGGTAATATTTACTCCTGTTCCTGTTGTCTTATAACATCATGCATGGCTGTATTGAAAAGTAATGGACTGAGGGATCTCTCTACAAAGCTCCATTTGTCTGCATTATTGGGTCTGATATATGCAAGTTGTATCGGCTATCTATACTCTTGCTATTGATAGGATGTCTTGTTGCTCATGTGGTTGGTGTCTTTCTTACAACTTTTTTCCGTTTTCTCATCAGTTTTCATCTTAGAGTGTGTTGAAAGTTTTATAGTAAACAATGTATATCATCAATAGTTTACCTCTTGGTTGCCTGAGAGCTCCATTTGGTTCACTCCCAAACCCAGAGGTAAAAACTTGGGGTAATCATGAAGGAACATAGGCAGATAATATTGCTCTGATAAAGTCATTTTACCCACCTGCCCGCCCTTGTTCATGAGCTTACTTATACAGGGTAATTAAATTGTAAGATAACCCCCCTTGCAGCCTCTCTCCACTGCGCGAGAGATCTGAGAGTTGTCAGGAAAGGCTTACCTTAAATAAATGCCCAAAATATTGACCATCTGCTCTCAAGTAGGCAGTATAACAAGTTAAAGATGTTCTCGCTCAGCAGCAGAAATCCCTGTGTAATCTACAGAAACTTATTGATAACATCATGCAAGAAATCACAAGAATTCCTGCTACTAAGCTTAGATGAGTGAGTGAGAATATTTTTGCAAATTGTGTCGCTCATCTGTAAGTGAGCAGGTCAACATTTCCATAATTTATCTTAAGATGATATTTAGCGCACCTTTGCCAGCACCACTTTCCCAGCGACTCTGGATCTCTCGCGCAGTGGAGACAAGGGTTACCTTATAATTTAACAACCCTACACATATATGGCAAAGTAACACCATTATCAACTACATCGTCTGCTATGAGCAGCAAGAATAACAGCAAAAAATCAAAGTTGACAAACTATGAAAGTGACACTAAAATGAAAATCTGAAATTTTTGGTACTTCGGGTAGATTTAGGCTTCATACACCCTACAGCTATGCCATGGTTCATTCGGTTTAGCTTGACAGATCCCTCAGCTACGTTTGGCAGTTGGAGCACTCAATCCCTCCTCTTACAATCCTCAGCTAGGCTTTTGAGACTTATTGCCCCTCTAACCTCAGCTGTGCTTTAAGGCTTCTTCCACTATGTTCAAATTGTGAATATTGGCAAGATTGTGACTACTGGAGAGAAATAAGGCCAGAAGAAGCAATGTTGAGATGATGCCTTGGATGGGAAGTCCATTATGTTTATGAAGAAGTGACAAAAAGAAAAAGCTGCGATTACACACATGTAATAAATAAAAAATATAGGTAAGTGAGCAAGTGTTGCAAAAGCGTCAATAGGGTGTACTCTCCACATTTTGGTATTGCAATAGTATGCAATGTGATGGAAATATAGATTTGAAGCTACCCTCAGTTCAAGAGTTTAACCCTTCATTTATATTTTTTTGGCGGCATTCAAAGCATGAAGTGTCAATCAGTGTGCTCAGAAGGCAAATTTTTCTTCTGGTATACTATCACCTGTGAGAACTAATCTTCGGAGATTATCCCATAACTATCACCCCTAATGCCCTGGATGATTGGGGTTTTAGTTAAATATAATCCCTTGGACTATGCCTTGTCATTATTCCACCTCTCCTAAAACTCATTCCTCTGCTACACTTTGCAACTAAAGGCTCTCAACGTTGGGCTACGTTTAAAGTCAGGGCGAAAGGAGTAACAAGTATGGGAGAATGTTGAATCATATAAACTCCATTATCTTTAAGATCCGTTAATTTTACACATCATTGTATGCACAGTAACTAATTACTTTCTTTAAAATAAACTACTGAGTATCCATCACCATCTACCATTCATTTCTATGATCTAGGAATGTCTAAACTCTATACATGCTCAATATTTAACATAAGAACTTTGCAAAACAAAGCGTTTGTGGAATTGTAAACTAATTACAGATTCACTACTTACATAACAAGCGCGGGTAATGGTGCAATTCACTAATCAGCTTTTATTTCAATAACAGTGTAATATTTTAACTTTTTAAACGGAAGTTGTGGTTACAATATTACGTAGGTACTTATGGAGCAAAACCAGAGCAATCTGTATAACCTCTGTCACCTCTTTCATAATTACAAGCAAAAGTAATCGTAATTTCTACAGCTACCTTATCAACAATATATCAAGCAATTATAGCACAATCGAGAAACCTTGATGCCGCAGCATAGAGCGTTGGTTGCAGGACATATGAGATGCTCACTTCTTTAAGCTTCACATATCTTCTGTTCGGTTCACACACATTGCTTGGAGATTAACGGCGAGATTTTATATGTAACACTTCCACACAAATATATTTACCTGTTCTAAAATGTATTGATTCTGTGTGAAAACAAGGATAAGCAAACGGCTAAACCTATCCTGACGTCACCATTACCACTAAGTTACAAAATCACAATGGCTTCAATTTAATCTAGTGAACTTTCCCCTTCCAAAAAACTATAAAAAGTAACTTCGGTTCCATAATATTTATTTCAAACAAATATAGGAACTAAAAAAATACGCCACTTATTTATAATAATTATAATTAAATACTTTAACTATACTTTTTAAATACAACATATTAATAGACGTATTTTGGCACTACTGATTACACAAATAACAATAACCTATCAACGCTTTCCAACAGTCCGAGAAACCACGAAATTAACCGAACGTCAATGAACGTCTGCGCTAGTACAATTAATTATGTATAAATCATAGATAATTTACGCAATGGGTGGATGATACACTCCCTTGGAGGCTAGATGTTTTGTATTCTGTGGTTTGGAGTGGATGATATTCAAATGAGCAGTTCCACCAAGCTGAGTTATACGTTCAGGAAAAACTCAAAGGAACATGAACTTATCCAGACAATTCACGCCATTCGAGTTCAGAAATAGAGCCTTTGGAATGTGTCATACATAAACATTAGAGTTTGAAACATTGGATAACGCAAATGCCAAAGTAAAGCTTTTCTTTGTGTTTTATTTTTTTCTTTCACAATCAAAAAAACTGACCACGGCTATAACTACTCCTGGCGCAATTCTACAAGTGGGTATTCAATATACAATTTGCTTTCCCTTTTGTTCTTATCATAGGTTCCTCTTCTGCTTCTTCTTCTTCTTCTTCTTCTTCTTCTCTACTGTGGTCGTATCAGGGCAGTGATTTGGAAAGAACTAGCTCAGTGATCAGGTCATTTTAATCGGCAATAATGCTTCCAGACATTGCAGAAAGTAAATATATTTTAATATCTGGAGAAAAATTCCCCCGCACCAGCAAATTCGCGGCCGCTGGTAGCCAGAACATTCACTACTTGACTCTAGAGTTTTATTATCTTTTACAGTGGCAGTTGCTGAGATAATTTAAGTATCAACAGCCCTTTAAACACTATTTTTAGTAAGCACCATTACATGATCACGTGCGCTAGGCTACCGTTTTGCGTGCTGGCTGCCTAGATTGTTAGCGCTTCAGCCGGTCCTTTAGAGCAAATGGCCCAATAAACAAATTCTTTGTGTGCGCCTCCCCGCAAGCCTGGAAATTTCCTTTCAGCGGATTTCGAGTAGTTTCCCCTTCTAGTAGATTCCGCCTTGTATCACGGTACTACAAACAAAAGAGAGCTGGTAGCGTCAATGTTAGGACAGTTCGGCCAGAGAGACACTCGGGTGCAGTCGAAGGCTGACTGGAGTGAAGAAGATGGATTACGCTGAAGTCTAATAATAAACGTGTAAGGCGTGGGATAAAATATCCATATGAAGGGCATTCTGCAAAAATTGCTTGCCGGAAAGTTGAAAATGAAGAGTGAAATGATATGTGCACTCCGAAATGAGAAGATAGAGACAGAAATTAAACCTGAAATGAGGAGTGTAAATACCGGAATGGAGAACATGGAGGCGAAAATGGAATCCGCAGTTGATAAGATGAGAAGTGAAATAATAACAGCCAATTCCACAATGGAAAAGGCCCAGACAGATATGTCCAAAATGAATAAAGAGCAAGCGCAGCTCCTGAGTAATAGACGCTAAACCTTCCTTAAAATGTCAAGAAAGAACTCACCACTATTCTTGTATATGTATAACATTTTCTTTAAAAACCATACCCTTGCTTACCTTCTCTATCACAACGAGAAAATTCTTATTTGTTTTGATAACTTATAATGAACACCTATTTTAAACGTCCTGTCTCTGAAAGGCTCTAATAAGCTTGCCTTGCCAAAAAGTTTCCTCCTTTACCCAGAAATTGTGAGCACAGGACTGTTACATTATGAGTGAAAACAAAGCTTTCTCTCTCTCTCTCTCTCTCTCTCTCTCTCTCTCTCTCTCTCTCTCTCTCTCTCTCTCTCTCTCTCTCTCTCCTGCATTGCTTCTTTTAAGCCTCTGACCATTTTGCCTCACAAACATCAAAAAATTGAAATTAAGTGTTATTTATGGACGCTCTTTAACTGATATGGCGCCCCATTCTCTATTGGGGGTGAAAGATCTTTTAATGTTTTAATGTTGATCATAGCCTCTTTATCAGGCTTGAGGTTTTTTAACGTGCCATAAATCTACTACACGGTACCAACTACTTTACTGTCCTTCCGAAGGAAGCTATGCTAAGGATTTTAAGCTCGGAAAAAGCCAACGCCCTCCGTCGGGTTTGAACCCGGGACCCAGAGGCCCTTTTTACGGTTTAATACCCGCTTTACTCAGGCACTACAAGCGATAGCACTAATGTCACATGGAATAAAGATGGAGCACCGGTGGGATGCCATGGCGGGGGGAATCGGAGAAACCGAAAAAAAAACCGCCCCAGCGCCGCTTTGTAACCAGAGTGTAGCATTTACCTCTAGACCTCGAAGGATGACTCAACGGCCGCCAATAGTGTGAGTGAGAGAGACAAAGAGAGGGCATACCTTAAAAATATATAACGATAGTTTTCAATGAGTGAACTATAGGTTATCTTATGAGTTGTGTTGCTATTAGTATCGAGATTTTCTGTTTAACTCTGCGATCTGCGTCTATTTTAATATTGGTGATTCTGATGATTGTGAAATGGGTTAAAATGCCCGAACAAATTTATTCCTTGAGAACATTGCAATAGCAATTCGATTTTAATATAAACTAAGGTACGTAAACCTGCATTATGTAATGTGTTAGCATTTCTGATGTGTAAGTGTTTTTCTTTCATTCTGTGGTTCTTTTTTAATTTATTTTATATCCTTCTTTCTTTCCTCTTTGTCATTGTTACTTTGGTACTGACAGCCTCCCCTAATTTTCAAAACCATGAGTCGCGCCTGAGAAGGAGCTATCGACCAAAATTGACGAACAAAAGCCTGGTGTGGAGAAAGGCATGGAGGAGCTCGACAGAATGGTGAAATACATTGACCAACATTGACTTCTGGGAACGACTTAGCATCCTGAAGGCAGAATCGATACAGTGCGAAGGAACTGAATATTTTTGCCGAAGAAATGTTTAAAGAGGACTTAAAGCCCTGTTAATTTAGCATTAAGTGAATCAGAAGAAATACTTTGTGTCAAATATAGTAGTAAACACCTCATTTTTTTTTACGATGTTTCGTTCCAAAAAAAAAAATCGAAGAATAACGAATGAGACTTTCCAACGAGGGACCCCACAAATCTCGAGTCGTCTGCCGTTTACTGCAATAATCAAATGTCTTATGACCAAGCAATTATCTCTTTGTTACCTATATGAGTGAAATTGCGTGATAATCTATCGAAAATGTGTCGATATTGTGAGTTCAAATTCATTTTATACAATAATTATTATTATATGCTTCTACGTTTCACCTGCAACAAAGTGTGTATGGTTACAGCAACGTAACCGCACAATCTTTATTAAAATGAAACGGAAAGTCATTGTGAAAGGCAAGGATTTTCAGCAAAGTACTTAGCATATGTGAAAAACATTGTTAATATAAGTGATGTTAATGCTTACCATACATATACAAAGAAAAAAATCTGATGTGTTCCATTCACATGACTTTCTCTACATCTCTGCAACAAAGTATTGCTAAAACGCTTATGCTTCTATTTACTTCATGATAATCCAGGAAAAAATAGCAGAAATTGTCATATTACTTGCTTCAATGTAAGTAGAAGCGAAATAAGGGAGCACCATTGGTTAAAGTGATAGTCAAAAGCTGGTTGCTGTGTGACTGAAGTCCCTTTGTTTGTATTGACAGGAGTTGGCAAATTCCTGTATGAGAAAAGTATAAGTTTTTCAAAGCTGAAAACAAAAACAAGGATATCTCAAAAACGACCAACTCCACGGAAAAAATGTATATGCCATAAATTGTGTGTTTTAATGTACTCAACATTTTTTGTGTGGTAAGCTTTTGTCCATCTCTTACACTTTAGCAGTTATGCAAAAATACAGTAAAATTCATCCAGAATAAAGTAGTCTTCAGAGACTTTTCCCAAAAAATTCAAGATATAAATTTTATTTGTGAGGTAAATATCTCTAATATACGATATTTTAATCAAAATCGTTAAAGCCATTTTTAAGAAAATAAAAATGTTCGAAAAAAAGGTCCATGTAAAGGGTAGTTGGGGGTGGGGGGATTTTCTTGAAAAACTTTGTGTCGGGTCCTTGGAAGATACCAAACTTAAATACCAAGTTTGGAATTTAACGATCTTTTCGTTTTTGAGCTATGCTGTCCAAAGCATATTGTCTCTGGGAATAAAAATGATAAACTTCAGTGCATGTCTGATAAAACGAATCCTATTATTATTATTATTATTATTATTATTATTATTATTATTATTATTGTTGTTGTTGTTGTTTATTGTTTATTATTAATTATTATTATTTATTAATTATTATTATTATTATTATTATTTTGCTTCTCGAAACTTTAGAGGAACACATTCCTACCAGCGAAAGAAAGAAGTACGTAGGACACGAGTTTGCCTCTAAATATGGACATACTGTTTTACGCTTACCACCATACCACTGTATCCTCAACCACTTCAAAATAGTTTGGTCTGAAATTAAGAGAAAGACAGCCTCAGAAAATCCGAGAAAGAAGCCCTCTGGAAGAAATAAAACAACCTCTAAGAGAGACGTGCTATCACTCGACTCCTGAAAAGTGGAAAAATTACATTCACCATGTAGAGAACAAGGAAGACCAATCCGTGCAATCTGGTTTAAAAATTTTCTTTTAAAGGTTTAGTTAAGTAATAAAGTTAATAAGGGAATTAAACCCTTTCATTATGATTTCAAGACATAAGCTTATTCTTTTTATTTATTTATTGAGTAATGTTGCTTTAACACAAAGTCATATCGCGACTACAATTACAGAAAATAAACAATATTAATACAAATTATTCACAGTAGTCACATCTTATTGTACAATTGAATGGTATTCAGGAATTGTAAAACATGTGTCCTGTTCTGTGGATCACTTAAGGCCAGTTGAAAGTCAGTAGGAACACCACATTGAGTCCTTTGAACAGTGTGTCTCGGGCAGGCTGTAATTATGTGATAAACTGTGAGAACAGTATCACACAGAGTGCATCTAGGAGGTGGTTCGTGCGACAGGATGTAGGAATGGGTAAGGGCGGTGTGTCCGATGCACAAGCGGGTACCTTTTTTCTTCTGATAAGTGTTAGAAGAGAGGAAGCAATGTTGTGTGTTGGGCAGATGTGATGCAATTTACTTTTAGATGTGGCTGTCCAATGTTTTCTCCATTGCTGTAAAATAATGCGCCTAAGATGCATTAGGAATCTTGATATCTGTGATGGTTGGAGGATGATTTGTTGCTTCCTTCGCAACAGAATTAGCCATCTCATTTCCCGCTATACTACAGTAGGATGGTATCCAAGCAAACTCTAGTCGCTTGCCAGAAGTTACCAAAGCATCGTAGAGTTCTTGAATTTCCTGTACAAGAGTGTGGAGGGGTGAATGTCGTTGTATATCTTGTAGAACGTTTAGACAATCTCTGAAGATAATGAAGGATTGATTTCTGCTCTTCGATACGTAGTTCAGGGCAAACCCAATTGCAAACAGATCACAAGAGATGACAGAGAGTGTGTGAGGCAAATTGTAGAACATGGTATGAGTAGCAAAAACCACTGCACATCCATTTTTATTATTACATTTGGAACCATCGGTATATATTGGGTGAAAGTCGGGAAAGGTTCCCTGTAGTTCATCGTATAGCACTGTATATAGCTGTCTATCTGTATCGGATTTGCCGTACTTAGTCAAAGAGGTGCTGATTATAGGAGTCTGTAGAATCCATGGTATAACATTTATGTTAAATGTATGCGGGATCAAGGGAGGAATCTGTATATTGAACTCTTCTAGGTATGCTTTAATTCTCCGCCCGAAGGCCGTTTCATAGTGTGTATTATTATGGAAGGGAGTCGGAGAAACTGTCTCAGAATTTGGGCGAATGGCAGTTTTAACTACAAAGGACAGACTTAAGAACTTGCGCCGAAGAGAAAGAGGAAGTTCATTGGCCACTATTTGCACTCTCCACAGGACTAGTATGCAAGGCACCCAGTACAATCCGCAATAATGATGACTGAACAATGTCTAATACTTTAAGGCTGGAATGACTAGAAGAATTTTAAACTATGGCGCCATAATCGAGCTTGGAAAGAATAATACTTCTATAGGTGCGAACTAGAACACTGCAGTCAGCTCCCCACGTGTTGGCAGATAATGCTTTTAAAATATTTAGGCGCCTCATACAGTCAACCTTAAGAGTTTTGAGGTGAACGAGCCAAGTCAACATACGATCAAATGTCATGTCAAGTATGCGAATGGTATCAACGAGTGGCAGTAGATGTTGATTGATGTGTAGAGCAGGAGTCGTAAAAGCTTTTCTTAGTCTGGAGAACACTATACATTGACTCTTCTGGGAAGAAAACATTAGGTCTGTGTCGTGACTCCACCGTTGAAGGTTGTCCAAAATAGATTGTATTAGTTCTTGTGTTGTTACAATACTTCTGCCTTTACAGAATATTTTAAGATTGTCCGCAAATAAGGCCGCTTTCACTGGAGACTGAAGACCTGCAAAAACGTCGTTAATGGTCACTAAGAAAAGTGTAATGCTTAACACCGATCCCTGTGGTATGCCATTTTCTAGACAAACGCTCTGAGACAATGTGACATTGCCTTCAACTCGCGTTCGTCGATGTAGAAGAAAGTTGTACATGAATGCTAGCATGTTGCATTTTAACATTAGATGACGGGGAGGCAGCAGACCGTATCATAAGCTTTAGTGATATCAAGGCTGACAGTAATCATGACAGTAATCAATTGCATCGTGTATTTCAGATTCAACATATGACAGAGTATCGAGAGTGGAATGGTATTGACGAAAACCACTCTAGAGGTCATTAAATAAATGACTAGATTCCAAGAACTAACGCAATCTTCTGTTGATTACCTTCTCCAGTAGTTTACACGTGGTACATGTAAGTGAAATTGGACGATAGTTACTAGGAAGTGATGTGTCCTTATTTGGTTTTGGTATAGGAACTACAATGGATTCACGCCACTGATTGGGAAAGCGTTGTGCCGTACAGATGTGATTGAAGAGGTGATGTAAGTATTGCAAGCCACCCTGGAAGTTGCTTGAGCAGATCGTAGGGAATATTGTCTGATCCAGGGCTTTTTCTTGTGCACTGATGTAATTCGGCCAGCATTTCATCCATTGTTAAGACATTGTTGAATGGATGGGTATTATCAGAAAAAGAAGAGAAAAGACACATCGGAGAAGATGAGATATGCATGGAGAGGGTACTAGAGGCACTGCATATAGCAAAAAAGGTAGATGCAAGAGTGTTAGCGATAGCCTGTGGTTCGGTAATAGCGTCGGCAGAGGACGTAGTTCGGAGATGAGAGATCTGATGCTGTTTATGCATGCCACTTACAGCTTGGAGTTTTTTTTTTTTTCTCCACATTTCAAACTGGAGAGTCTTATTAGTAAGGGAGGAAACAAACTTCAACCAAGATTCCCTTTTGCTGCGTTTGATTTAACGACGAGCCGCAGCACGTAGAAATTCTAATTTGTTGGTCGGAGTTTGATGACGTTTGTATTTATAGTAGGCTTTGTTCTTCAACCTAACAGCCATTTGAAAGTTTGACATTTGACAATTAGTATTAGTATTCCACCAGTGTTCGATGATATATTACTGTTCCTGTGGTAGGAACAGAACTCGGCTGTCTTAGTCGCAATCTCAGAAAACTTATTAACAATTTCGTCAATATCCATATGTAGGAAAGAATCTTGTTGCGGTAAATCCCTTGCAGCAGTCTCAAATAAGTCTTTAAAAAGTTTCCAGACAGCTTTGTCGAGTTTCCAAGTAGAAGGTCGTTTTCTTAGAGGATGGGTGTAATTAGTAGAATTGACAATGATTGAGAAGTGTTCACTGCCCTGAGGAGTTGTATAAATGGACCAGTGGAATAGAGATACTATGCTGGGAGAACATATCGTAAGATCAATGCTAGTAAAGGTGTCATTAAGATGTTAAAATCAACCAGTAATAAGAAGGGCTTAGGCAGCTGTATGATCAAGTCAGAAAGTTGTGGTAAGTCAACAATGGTGCTGTTTGGGAGGTAAATATTGCAAATGCAAATCTCTGTTTTATAAAATACGGAGAAAGCTACGGCCTCCAGTGAAGTGTTAAGAGGGATTTTTTTTTGTGGTAAAATATCCTGAACATAGGTAACCAAACCACCACTAGCGCGTCTTGCCTCAGTACGGTTCCTGTGGTAGCCACTGTAGCGTTTAAGTGGAGGTATGCAATCTACAGTGAAGTTGGTTTCTTGTAAACATACTACAAGAGGATTATGAGAATGCAAAAGAAGCTGTAGATACCCAAGATGGGACTGAAAACCATTTATATTCCACTGTAGTAAGGTTAAATTAGAGTCCATTATGAAGACTAAGAACCTTTACCCACTGCAGGCGTATATCAGGACGCCTGGCTATTGCCGCCATTAATTTCTTTTCAAAGTGGGTTGTTCGATTTTTATACCAGCATTAGTAAGAGGGGGATGGATCATGAGAAGAGTCTGTGCTATACCTTGCAGATTCGAGGTATAGGTTAGTGCAACTTTGGAGATGTCACTGACACCAATGGTATTTTCATAAAAGCTACAGAGCTGTGGGAAAGTGAAAATAAATACACTTGGTTGATTGTCCAGTAGTGGTTTGATCGACAGAAGAGAGTCAGCAATTGTGGATGAATTATCAGAGGGTTAAGGTTTCTTGGTTACAGGAATAGGCTTACGTTTAGGAGAGTCCTTATCAGATGAATCGTCTTGTCGCGAGAGCCCATCGGTGTTGGAAAGAGTGTGATTCTCTGAAGTGCGGGCCGCTACACTGCTGGAAGATGACAGCGGGCGCTTTGTGCGAACACAAATATCCAAAGGTTGATCAGCAGTCTGTATTGGAGGTCCATCCAAACTTCTCGCCGTTGCCGATACATCACATTCAGTGTTTGAACTTGCTGCATCCAATGGAGCTCGTGTAGTAGGTGGCTCCGTTTGTTTAGGAGCGGCTGGTAATGAAGTGCTCGCCCACGCCGGTGGTTGGAATCACCTTAGACTACCTTAGAAGCTACCTTTCCCGAAGGAAAATCTGTAGTGTTAGAACTGGTAAGGCTTGTAATGAGTAGATCACTAACACTGTTAGGGCATTCTCTAGCCAAATGACCTTTCATCTTACACACAAAACATGTTGGTGTGTCTGAAGAGACATAGATCTAGTATGTAGTGTCTTCGTGATGTACCGAAAAGCTCTCAGGTAGTTTTTGAAAGTCATCAGGTGAAACATACAGCTGACGTCGAAAGCTTGATATACGAGAATAGCCTGGAGTATTAAGCCCAGCACGAATGTGACTAATAGCAGAAACAGAAGTAATGCCATAACTAATCAAGGATTGTTCCAGAACATAGTCGGGTATAACAGGTCAGACGTTGGATAGTATAACTCGATGTTGTTTGGTCAAAAGGGGGCGCAGCGCCAATGTTACATTACTTACAGTGATAGTTGAGTGCCTATCACTAATCGATTCAGCTATTTGTTTGTTTGCTAAGTAGATGCATACTGGATTATTTTAAATTCTAGAAACAAAACGAATGTGTGAAGGATCTTTGATTTCACCAATGGCAAAGATATATTCTTTAAGAGAGGCCATCATGTGCCTCAATTACAATAGCCTGATCCTTTGTCGGTTCAGTTTGAGCAATTGTAGAATAGCTTTTGGTTGCGTTGGTCATTTGAGAATTCAGTTTTAGGTTACCTTGTATTTGCGTTGCAGTAGGATTCCAAGTGGCCCGAGTCAATTCTGGCCCGGGCACGTTAACTCTCGACACTGTCAGACTATGCTCCTTTAATTTGTAGAAAAATCCAGTCTGATATAACTTTGTTTATGTCCAAAAATGCATTATTTTATTGCACTAAAGCACAGAGAAAACAAACTCGGTACCGTTTTTCTTTTGTTGTGTGAATCTATTTTTAATTCGCAAGAGAAAATCTGCATTGACTTGGGAGAATCTTTGTAAGACAGCGGGGTCGATGACTGTTAAAATATTAAGGTACACTTATATAATTTACTTATTTAGTAATAACAATAGCATATTAAATATTAACTTGTAATTTACTATATTTATATACTTAATAACGAGCTTAAACATAATTATTTATTAATAACAATCCACGTAATAACTACATAATATAACTATTGTTATTATAATGAACTTTAACTTTGATGTAAGTAAATATACATTTCACGCTTGCATGTCGCGAATCGCGCCTCAGTAGAGGGAGGAGTAAATGGAAGATTTGGCAACAGTGAGGGTTGATTTTCAACCGAAAACCGCCTATTCCCAAACTTTGGCAGAAGAGTGAGATAAGGTTATCATGTTCTGAAAAAAATGTTTTAAAGTACTTTCGGAAAAAATCTGATGTGTTCCCTTCACATGACTTTCTCTTCATCTCCGAAAAAAATTATTATTAAAAAGCCAATGCTTTTATTTACTTCATGCTAATCTAGAAAAAAATTAGCTGAAATAGTCTTATTGCTTCCTTGTAAGTAGAAGGGAAATAAGGGAGTACCAAAGGTTAAAGTGATTGTCAAAACCTGGTTGCTATGTGACTGAAGGTCCTTTGTTTGTATGGACAGGAATTGACAAATTCCTGTGTGAGAAAACTATAAGTTTTTAAAGCTAAAACTAAAAACAAGGAATATCTCAAAGAAGATCAACTACTCCGGGAAAAAAATTGTATATAACATAAATTGTGTTTTAAAGTGCACATTTTATGTATGGTAAGCTTTTCTCCATATTTTCTGGTTTAGCAGTTATGCAAAATTCCGTAAAATTCATCCAGAATAAAGTAGTCTTCAGAGGCTATTCCCAGAACATTCAAGATATACATTTTATTTGTCAGGTAAATATCTTTAATATATGATATTTTAATCAAAATCGTTAGAGCCATTTTTAACAAAATCTGAATTTTCGAAAAAAGTTCCATGTAAAGGGTAGTTTGGGTTATGGGGATTTTTCTCAAAATCTTCGTGTCGCATCTCTGGAAAATGCTAAACCTAAATATCAAGTTCGGTACTTTACCGACTTTTCGTTTTTGAGTTATCGTGTTCACAGAGACACATACACGCGCGCGCGCGGATCTTTTTGTGAAAATGCTTTTTTTTTTTTTTTTTTTTTTGGATACAGGGACCCTAAAACATATATTTCCGGTGAAATCTCGGTAGCGAATTTTTGGGTGGAGTGCAATACCTTCTCAATACACTATGTACATAGTACGTGTAGAGGAAGTAAAAGGTCCTGCTCCAAGCAAAACGAATAATTGAGGAGCAGCTCACGTCGGAGCTTTCAAGTGTTAGCATTAATTATCGCAGATTAACTTCAATTGGAAACGGATTAAAATCAACTGGATAAGAACAATTACTCACGCGGTCAAAGAAGAAACGTGGGAGCTATATGACAACATGGACAATATTATTGAAAACCTTGTCATTAAACTTGCCAACAGTTCATTTGACAGAGAAACCGAAGTCGGGGTATCAGATTCCGATATGAAAGGGATTGCTCCATTATTGAATACTCTGTAATTATGATTTAATATTCTCTATACATTTGTTGCATGTTTTCACACTTAATTTGCATCAGTCACTCAAGTTGTTTTAGGGATCCATGGTTCTGGTCGCGCCCGTCCTGTATTGTCCTCAGTGTAATGAGCCATACTGCATTGTGCAATTAGCGGCAGCCTTTGCATAGCTGTTGTTCTTCGTACCCTGAAGGGTGCTTTGAGGCTCGCGATTTGTTACCAAGGTCTGCGTCACTACTATGTTGACGGAACGGCGCACATTCCTAAATAGTGTGGCCCTGAACCTTTGGTCCAGACGTAGTTTGGAGACCTAGAGTCTCTTTGTACTGACAGAACTATGGCATTTAGTGAATTATTTGACTCGAGATAGGTCCTATTCCCTTTCTACTCTAATCCTAAAGTGCGCCAAATATTGGAGATCCAAAATCTTATATTTCTCTGGAGGAGGCCCCCTTGACTATGGGGTGCGGAGCCAGTTGCGCCTGCACATTTGTGCGGTCCTTAGCGCAATTATCCCTGGGTGTGCCAAGTCTTCTTTAGCATAGTTTCCTGAGAGGGGCGTACAGTCCTTTTATGACAAACCTAACAGTGCCCTCCTGGTGATGGGGAAGAGTTAGTACAGTACGCCCCTAACTTTAAGGTATTCTACCACACACGTGTAGTCACTCAGGGAGGACATTTTGAGATCAAAGTTGCCGGAATTTCTTGCATTAGAAATTGTGAAAGCGTGTACTGGTGATGTGTGTTGCATGACTTTTGTGTATGAAGAGCGGCGCTAGGTCTGACCATTTATATAAGTGGTACGGAGATGGCACTCTCCAGGGTGTCAGTGCGAGTTTCTTTTTCTTGTGAGTCAGTAGAGGTGCGTGTCACAGGAGAGGCTGAAGTATTTGGGGCAGGTTTCTAGACTTTTGGAGAGCTTGCAGTGATTTACTAAGGAGTATATTTATGTATCTAGGCTTGGTAAGTTCACTAGGTAGTGTTAAGTTGGTCGCTCCGCAGAAGTGATTGCTGTCGAACTCCCTGCCATTGCAGTCTTTTGGGGGGGGGTATGTGTAGTGTTTGTGTATGTGTGTGTCACTGGCGTTAGTGAGAAAAATTCTATGAGGGACACACAGTTCCGTAATTGTGGCATACTAAAATATCTTCTTTGGTACTTGCAACTGAATTCCATTTTTATTCTTTTCATTCCTGCAAACACATTAATGTCCCTAGTGTTTTCTGGATTTGCGTTGAAATGCTGCACAAAACCGACAACATTGCTAATACATTGAGCTTTTCCTTGTTCATGGTGTTCCCAGACAATGGCTTCACACTCTTAAGGGTTGAGCAATTTCTTTCACTCTCAGCAGTGGTCATAGGAATTGCCACTAGGTATACTCTTTAAAATCCTTGCTGTTTTGGAAAACAGATTATTTTCAACAGGAAACTGCAAGAGAGACAGGGCACTTGATGCTTCTCAAAAACCATTTCTCGAATAAATTACTTACAATTGTGTTTTAAGCCCGTGCTTTTCTAGGTTACCAAAACCTGTGATTGTTTCTTCTGAGTAACTATCTGAAATCATGTTCTGAATTTCTCAAAATGTTCAGACATACAGAGCAATATAACCGAGAGCTGTTTGATGAAAGCAAATCTTTTCTTTTCAACATTTATTATTGGGTTCGAACCTTTATACAATGATCGTCGAAGGAATCGAATGCAAGCCACCTGCGACGTCAGTACATGAGTACAGTCGCAGCAAAACACAACTAGACTGAATGCCTGTAGCACATAAGAGTCTCTCTTTTGTGTTGACTAGTTTCATGCAAAGGAATGCCTCCAACAAGAGAATCGAAGTATTCACGTATCTTTGAACTATAGAAGAAGTTCGGACTGCATGGTTTACTACAAATAGTGACAGAATTGAGTGTAAGTTATGCAAATTAGAGATAAGAATCGTAACAAATGCCGGTATAAGAAAAGTTTAAATTATTTAAAACTGAAATCAATAACAAGTAACATCTCCGAAATGATTAACACCACAAAAAAATGTATATGATAAAAGTTGCGTTTTTTAACAAGTTAGTTTTTTATGTAGTAAGTTTCTGTATCGACTATGCAAAGGTCATCTGGAATGAAGAGATCCTCAGAGGCTATTCCCAGGTAACTCAAGGTATACATTGAAAGGTAGACTTTAGAAAGAGGTAGGAGGGATTTCGTCACGTGGTGTCAACAAGGCGGAACTGCGGTATAATCGGGCGAAGAGAAACGTGGTTTTATTGTGTACGTACAGTACTGTGCTTATTTTATTAAGTGACAATAAAAATGAGATTATGGCTTCATTGTTGTAATTTGCATTTCACCTGGGGTTTTAAAAAATTATATAGTCATTCATGTGTACAAATCAGTACAAATCTTTATCATCTTATTAACAACATTTTCGAATTACTACGTAATATCTGTTCGTAGCAGTTCACTAAATAACTCTGGCGAAATGTGATGGGTGAAGGAAATTCCTAGTTTGTATGTTTTTCCAAAAAAAAAATTGAAGTAAGTGTTGTTTACTTTGTTAAATGGAACATTGTATTTTACCATTTCACACAATCTTTTTATAAAATTAAGATAGCCTTTTGGAAACATTTCGTTTCTTTGTTGCTCTTCAATGGACAGAAGTTTAATATTTGTACGTGTTTTTGCTTTCTCTACTTAGTACATGTGCATGTACATGGTAGAGAAGGTTTTGCAACACAAATGAAATTCGATACCGAGGTTTTGCTGGAAACCACGTTCTGATGTACTCTTAATCCAAAGTGTGTGTGTGTGTGTGTGTGTGTGTGTGTGTGTGTGTGAGAGAGAGAGAGAGAGAGAGAGAGAGAGAGATATTGAAAAACATAACTCAAAAACAAAAAGTCAATTAAATCGCAATCACCACGTGGGTACGACTTGCTTTGTAAGTCATAGCGGATTGTTGGCACACATTGTTTCAGTGCGTTAGTGGACACCTGTGCCGCGGCAAGTTCTTTTTGCATCGCAGCTGTAATTGTTACAGCTCTGTAAGTGGACACGCGTTCTTTTGGAAGCTTCTTTGACGTCGAAGCTGCGCATTTTAAACCTGAACGAGTTTGTGACGTTTTGCATGTGCGACGGTTTCTAGAAGTGTCCAGTCGCGTGACCAAGATTTAAATTGGGCAACGAAGCCTGGCCAGCATGTAGTTTTCACTGGGAATATATTGCACACAAATTGAATGAGTTCGACGGGAATCTCGTAGCGAGATAACACCATCACAACCACACACGAGAACCACCGCAACTTTCACATTCCTGGGGTTCTGACGAACCGTCTTTTAATCTTTCGATCTTCGTCGACACTTTCTGCAGAACCCAGCCATCATTTTGCACGACAATGCTCGGCCGCATACAGTGCAAATTTTAGCTGGGGTGCTGTAACATTCACATTACCCTTCCGGACTTAAGCCCTTGTGACTATCAGTTGATTCCGAAGATAAAGGAACCACTTCGTGACATTTGCTTCAGAACTGCTCCAGAGATTCGCCAAGTAGTAGATCGCTCCATTCCAACTATCTACACAACAGACGATGCGAAAGATATTCTACGATTTCCACATCGCTGGCAACCGGTTGTACACAATGTTGGTGACCACTTTGACAGACAGTAAAACTTTCTAATGTGTATCCCTTTTGTATCAATTGTAAATAAACAGTTATCGCTATTAAAGTTCCAATCCTCGTAGTTAAGTTCAGCGTCTTCCAAGGATGCACCAAGAAGATTTTCAAAGGGGGGGGGGAACAACCAAATTACCCTTTACATGGAAAAAAATTTGAACATTTTTATTTTCATACAAATGGCTCAACAATGTTGATTAAGATGACACATATTAAAGATATTTACAAGATAATTAGCTAGGCATGTGCCCCTGCATTCGTTAATGCGGACCGCCACTGGTGTGTTTAGAAAGACAACAGAAGATAGAGCTTAAAGATAGGGAAAATGAAGAGTGAGAAATAAAGTGAGGTAGCGAGGGATAAAATGCAAGGGGGATACAGAGGCGTTTAAGCTAACCTATCGATTGCTTGCTATGGCCGTGCTATCCCTGCTCGTCCACACCTAGCGAGCAAGCAGAGCTGTGCATAGACTTTGGTATCACTACCGCGGCTATGCCAAGCCGTTGTGTTTGGTATTATATCTCGGCTTTGATGTTCCAATTCCAACGGTAGCTGCTTCTTTACAGCTGACTTCTTGCTTCTTTTCCCTTCCTCTGTTTTTTTCTTTTAATGGTGATGGGGGAAAATCCATTAATGCTTCAACCCCCAGCCGGGATAGGCTGGGAGAATATGTGGGGCTCGCCGCTAAAAGGCGGCAAACCCACTAAAAAACTCAGTCGGATACTCAAAGGAGAAGGATCGCCTGTGCCGCAGAATGCACCTGCGGATTCAAGGTGAAAAGTGCTGGACCAGAAATAACGGCCAGTGAAGTAGGAGTGAGGGCCAGGAGATAAAACTTGACCAAGGCCCAGCCCCCGCAGCGGATTCAGGTGAATAAGGGATTGAAGGTGTGGATGTGAAGGCATTACCTTTAGTGTCGTGGGCGGCCTCTCTGGTTTGGGTCTGACCGCCCCGGTGAACTCATTGGCTTGCCGGACGCCGACTGGAAAGCTCTCCCCTTCTCCCTGACGACGATCCGTATGGTTGAGGTGAACATTTCTAGTTCGTATTTCAAGAGTAGTTGCATAGTATCTTTCTCCAAAAGCTGTTCGTGAAGTTGTTGGAATGATCCGCTGGTTGAACTTTGTACTTCATGAAGCCGGTCATCTAGGATGTCAGCTTGGCCGTCAGCGATAGAAGCTCCGACTGGAGGTCCTGAATGGCCTCACTTAGACGCTGGATGTCTTGCTGACAGTAGGTGGTGATCGGAGATGTTGATGGCGGCGCTGACGGAGGCAGTGTTGTCCGGGCTGACTGCGGTAATTGTTGCCTGCTCTTTGGGTAGCTGGGACACTGGACCTGTCCGGTGAAGTGTCCCGTGCCACCATGTGCTATAGAACCGGTGCAGCGGCGGAGGTCGTGCTCAGTACACTCCGTGATGAAGGCGTTAATGCCACGGTAATGACACCTTGGCAACGAAGAGCACTGTAGGCACTGCAGCGATGACAGGGCCGGTGCCGGTGACGCTGTTTGCTGGCCTAGACGCGCAGAAGTCGCCATAATAAGGGCAACCCTGACGCCAAGGAATAGTCCAGAACCACTCGGTCCTAACTCCCCACTCTGACTAAAGGTGTTGGGCCCTGGTCACAGATAATCTTAGTGGCTCTCAAACAAGGTCTCTGCGCAGCGGCAAGAAAGTGCCGGGTGGAAAAATCCTGAGGGACCCCCCGAACCACGGCACTATACCGGGGCGCACAATCAGATAATTATAGTCTTCAGCTGCTTACCTTATATTCAATTGTTAATGATGGAATGTAAATAAAATAAGAGTTCACTACCAAGCTGGAGGTGTTATTTATAATGTTCATATAGTTTGAGACGAAGAGAAGAAAGAAGGTTAGAAAATACCTATTACAAATACCACTGAACGTGGCTGTTTTTAAAGTTAGGAAAGAATATCAGCACAGGAAGCACAGTGAGCAAAGCTAAATCATCTCGCAAGATTGTATAATATGCACAAATACATTATTAAAAGAAAATTTTACAGTATTACATGGTTAAAAATCTGATATTACATTTATATGACTTTTTATGTAAAATAGTTTGAGGTGGGGATATTTTCTTGACAATCTTCGTGTCACATCCTTGGAAGATACCAAACCTAAATAACAAGTTTGGTTTTTAACAGACTTTTTGTTTTTGAGTTATGACACACGCATGCACACAGACAGACATGGACATTTTTTTAAAAATGCTTTCTCTGAATACAGGGGGTCTCAAAACATGTATTTCTGGTGAGATCTCGGTAACCAATTTTTGGGTGCATTACAATACCTTCTCTATACAATATGTACATAATCATATAGAGAAAGTAAAAAGAAATCTAAACACATTACAATTAACTTCTGAATACAAATTATAATATTTGAGTGAGCATTTTATTAAGAAGTGAAGCCAAAGTTATTCAAAACTCATTCTGAGTATGTAATATATCAAACTTTTCTCATTGTTTTCCCAAAAGAGAAGAATTCAAATTACTTTCCTAATTCTGTTCTTCATTGTGCAAAAGTGCTATTAAAGTGGAACAATGATTTAAAACATTGTGGAGGTTACATCAGGTTTGTGCACACACTACACTTTCATGTAACTACCAACTACCATATAACAAAATAAAAAAATAAAACTTGTACAACAATTCCAAAAACACTTAAAACTTACACAGCTTGTGGAATGGCATAATTTTGAGCAGTAAAAACTGGATTTACATGTTAATCAGTTTCATCCCTCTTAAGCAAAGTTACAATGTTTTCAACCTTGTTCTGTGTATCATTTAGTATCTGTTCCAAATGTGCATCAAGTTCTTTATAGTTTTCTACATTACGGAATTTATGTAAGGAGCTTGTGATCTTTTCATGGAGAAGCTCTGGTTTTATCTTGCCCAGTTCTTTTAAGGCATCTGAAAGAAAAAAAGAAAGGCATTTGTTAATAAGGAATGCTATGCATCTCTGTAATGAGAACCTCATTAAATGTCTATAGTGATATCACTAAAAATAATCTGATGTGCTCCATTCACATAACTTTGCCTACCTGTTCCTCAAAAACTGCTTTTTCCAAAGGGTTTTTCGGTAATGTTGCTGAATGGGGGTGTGTTAACTGAGGAACATTGCTAATCCATACCAACTCTAGAAACTGAAAAAATGCTGGAGAAATCAATAGACAGCACCAGGGGAATGCAACTGGTTAACAGCCGTTAGATGGAAGTAGTAGCATGGTTATTTGTCATTCAACAGCAGTAGTAGTGCTATTTCTATTCATTTCTATTTATTTGCTTTCAATAAACTTATACAAGCTTCTGACAATTAGAGTTGCCAACTCTCCCAGAATGGCCAGGAGTCTCCTGGAATTGAATGGAATCTCCTAGCTCCCAGGGCTGAAATTAAATCTTCTGGAATATGTGATATCTCCTTATTCCTTCATTAATAATTATTGCTGTTATTCTTTTTCTTCTTTGTCTTCATCTTCTTATTATTGTTGTTGTTATTTATTATTATTATTATTATTCCATACTTTTATTAAATATGAGTATTTCATCTTTTATATTCAAGGATTGGCAATGTGTAGAAGGAAATATTAATGTTTTGTTTTGTGTGCCAGCAAAGTTGAATGTGGGAGGGAGAAGGGAAACCAATTGTTGCATCAACATCAACTTGTCAGTCTTGCTATATTAACAAATAGAAATCACAAAAGCAATTTGAGGCAGACCCCCGTGAAGCCATGATGTTTGGCTTCAGGCTAGGCATGTCCGCTGCACACCATCCCTTGTGGCTGTTGACTTCTCGGGAGATGCGAACTGGATCGCTCACGTGGTCAATCTCCGGCTGGTGGTGTCTCCTTCTGATGCAAGCAGCGTACCTTAGCACTGCTCATGGGTCTGATACCCACAACTCAGACTAACTAGCATGAAGTATTGGGCGCATTGTATGTAATAGTTGATCTCAGGGTTTGGAAAAGAAATAGCGATTCGGGCACCAGGATGTCTGTTGGGTATTAGGGAAATAAATAAGAGTTTCCGTACTGTTAATAAGTATATAGTCCTGTAATATAGGTCTTGAACTGTTTTATACACAAATCTTTTGAGTGCCCATGTGCGAAAAGTATTCTAGGTTTTATGAATACAAAAAGAACAAAAACTATTCACTAACCCCAATATTTATTTATAATCATAACATGGCTTTGCCATTTTACTCTTTAAAATACTTTGAAATGCTATCTTCTGTTTAGTTCAGGATAGTCACGGTACACCAACTTAACAAACCATGACATCGTCTCCTGCTTCTCAAAGTCTCTCGACCTTCCCGGTTGGTTTCTCCACAAAGAGTGTATTTTCACAATTCATGTAGACGTATTTCTGCAACACTTTGATTACCTCCTCTATATTTATCTCTATGCTGATGTATTAGCTTCTCATTGGTTGTCTACCAATCTCCCAAGATTTTATTCTCTGGTAGCTTGTTTCTAATTTATCCGACGCGAACTACAAGCTACCCTTTTCGTAATCACATGGACGTGAACAGACTTTGAAACAAAACTGTAAACTAATGATGCCTTTTGAATACTTTTCTGCAGGCACAAAAGATTCCCTAGTTCTTGGTACAAACTTTCAAACAATATACAAGACATAAATCCATTCAGCTCACTACCAAAGTAAATCAATATTACCATAATATTAGGAACAACAAATTCATTAATTAAAATAGCAAAGCATTGAATTTCTGCTTCAAATTTGAAGTCTATGCGTCAAGAACTTAGATAGTGGTCATAGTCATAAGTTGGTTATTGTAACAACTAGTTCATCGCGAGCAGAAATTAAAAAGAAATATTATTGCACATTTAACGATGCCTGGAAAAATTTTGGGTTGAAAATGGGAACAAGTGTTCCCGAAACCAGTCCCAGTAAGTAAAAATAAGTGATGTTTATATTACAAAAACCGACTCAAATGCTTTTGTTTTTTATGCTTCTATGTATTAACTATCATTTTCTTATTCCTATCATTTAAAATAAAGAAATAAAAACGTCTATTTATTTGCCACTAGATGGCTGTAGCAGTGCTCTATTTTTCTTCCCCATTCAATGTTAAAGAAATGCAGCAGGTTATAGAGTCAATGCTGTACGATAATACTGAAATTGAAATATATTTTTATGTGTTATCTATTGTTTGCTTGCTCCTGTAATGTAAACTAAAAAAATAAAAACATATTTATTTGCTAGATGACTGTAGTGTACTCTTTTTCTTCCCCACTCAATGTTATGGAAATACACCACGTTATGGAGTCAATGATGCAAGATAACATGAAATTCAAATATATTTTTATGTATTAATTATCTTTTCCTTGCTCCTATCGTTTACAATAATAAAAAAAAAAAAAACGTACTTCTTTTACCTATAATTTTGCTGTCCCAATTCTTTAAACTTAACAAGCACATTAACCAATAATCTTTTGTCTTTTTGTCTTTTGTAATCTGTCTTTTTGGAAGCTGAAAATGGCGGAGAAGTGATGGGACCCAGATAGTGCACTGTTTTAGCTTAAATCAACCTATTGAGATGTTGGTTATTTGAGGTTATGTGGTGCTTGAGCTAGCTAAACGTGATTTCATCAGAACATGCAGATACCCCTGTCACATCACACTGCAATTGCGGCTCTCTTAATATACTTGATCAACTAATATTTTGGGTTAAAGGAGAAATTTAATACACAAAGCTACTATCAAATAAAAATCTGCTGTTATAATCACCTGACTTTCTCTACATCTCTGTAACAGATTATTGTTAAAAAGCTTATGCTTCTACTTACTTCATGATAATCGAAAAAAATTACTTGCTTCCTTGTAAGTAGAAGTGAAATAAGGGAGCACCATAGTTAAAGTAATAGTCAAAAGCTGGTTGACTGAAGTTCCTTTGTTTGTTTGGACAGGAGTTAACAAATTCCTGTATGAGAAAAGTATAAGTGTCAGAGCTGAAACCAAAAACAAGGAATATCTAAAAACCGATCAACCCCACAAAAATAGGTATATTACATAAATTGTGTGTTTTAACGTGCTCTACAGTTTTAGTGTGGTAAGTTCTTGTCCATCTCTTACGGTTTAGCAGTTATGCAAAATTCTGTAAAATTGATCCAGAATAAAGTAGTCTTCTGAGGCTATTCCCAAGAAATTCAACATATGCATTTTATTTGTCAGGTAAATATCTTTAATATGCAATATTTTAATCAAAATCGTTGGAGCCGTTTTTAAGAAAATAAAAATTTTCAAAAAAAGGTCCATGTAAAGGGTAGTTGGAAGTGGGGCGGATTTTCTTGAAAATCTTCCTGTCGCATCCTTGGAAGATACCAAACTTAAATATCAAGTTTGGTATTCAACAGTCTTTTCGCACGCACCCACCCACCCAGGCATGCGCGCACGCACGCACGCACGCACGCACACACACACACTGAGACCTTTTTCTGAAAATGCTTTTTTTGATCCAGGGGGGCCCAAAACATGTATTTCCGGTGAAATCTCGGTATCAAATTTTTTAGTGGAATGTAATAGCTTCTCTGTACCTATGGACATAGTACATGTAGAGAAAGTAAAAATAACATCCTTGCTATTCCACACTGTTCATTGCATATTTCAGCGTTTCCCCACTACCCTATGGTTTTGAGATGTAAGTCGCCATTGGAGTATGTCCTCTCAAAATAATTTGGGATCACCTTGTGGTTTACCGGGAAACATGCGAGCCAGTTGAGAAATTTAATGATATGCCAGCATGTTACCATGGTAGCTCAGTGGTAGAGCAACTGGCTTGAGACTGGGAGATCCATGGTTCAAATCCCGGCTGTGGCATTGGATTTTTCAGTCTGAATTTACCTATCATACATTTCATTTGTCGTGAAATTATCTTTAATATGCATTATGTTATGTTAATCAAATCTGTTACAGCCATTTTTGAGAAACTCAAAACTTTCGAAAATTTTTCCTAGAAATAGGGTAGTTTTGGGTGGAGGGATTTTCTTGAAAATTTTCATGTTGCATCCTTGGAAGATGCTGAACTTCAACATCAAGTTTGATATTCAATCGACTTTTCATTTTTGAGTTATTGTGCTACACATACAGCTTTTTCTAAAAATGCTTTTTGGATTCAGGAGAACTCAAAACACATATTTCTGGTGAAAACTCAACATTGAATTTATGGGCGAAATACAATAATCTCTCTACCTGCTACATGCATAGCACATTTTCAGACAGTAATAAATAATTTGTATAATATTTGATTAAGCTAAAAACAATGATGTGGAATTTAAATTTAAAGAAAGTTAAAAGTCAGGGTTGAAACACATACATCACTCACACTATTTGTACCTGACCAGTTTCCAGAGCTGTTACTCTTATCTTTAGATGAGTCTGACAGTTGAAAGTGGAAGTAGCTTGCCACATGGTGAGCCCCGCGGTCAACAATGCCCATGCCTGATCTACAGGATTTTTATGCTGAATCCTTCTCTTTAGCTATCACAATTGCTAACTTTGCACAGTTCCTGTTGTTGATAACAAATGAAAAATCTCAAGATATTCATTCAAAACAATGTGAAACATCCGTGGAAATGCTGCACAGCCTATAAGTGCCATTTGGTGGAACAAACATACATGAAATTGTAGAGGAAGTTTTACTTTCTCCTCTATGTATAGTAGGTAGGAGAAGTATTGTATTCCACCCAAAAATTTGATGTTGAAATTTCGCCACATTTTGCTTTTTAAAAACTCTGTATGTGTGTGTGAGATTAAAAAATGAAATGGTGTTTTATTTATGGATGCTGTTTAACTGGTGTGGTTCTGAGCGTCCCATTCTATATTGGGCATGAAAGACTGCTTAATTTTGCTCAGAAGCCTCTTTATCAGACTTGTTCTTTTGCATGTCATAAATCTATGTGTGCATGTGTGAGTAAAATATCAAGCTTCATATTTAAGTTAAGCATCTTCCAATAGAGATGAAACGTGAAGATTTTCAAGAAAACCCCTCCACCCTAATTATGCCCTTATATGGAAAAATCTAGTTTTCTAAAAATTGCTCCAATGATTTTCATTAAAATTATTAAAATGTCATAAGTTCAAGATGTTTTCGTGACTACTGCCCCTCATGACACCTTTGGTTCATAATGAAGTTACTAACAACCTTCAGAAATGAACCTGCAGATACATTGTCATCAAATAAGAGATAAATACTTACCGAGCATAACTTTCTGAAACTTTGGATCAGGATCATCCATGTGTATTAGCATGGTGCTGTAAATAGCTTCAAAATGAGTAATACTAGTCTCTATGCTGTAATCAGCTGGAAGCATTTTAAACAGTTTCACTGTTGTTTTTACTGATGCAACACGAACTTCAGTACTCACATCATCAAGGCGCTTCAGCAGCACTGCAAAATAAACATCCATCAGTTCTGACAAATATCATTCGTGTGTTGCATTTACATAGCTATTGCTACCCATTATCATTTATTACGTATTATGTACAAAGTGTATAGAGAAGATATTCTATTGTGCCCAAAAATTCTATACTGAGATTTCACCAGAAATTCATGTTTTGGGACCTGCTGAATCCAAAAAAGCATTTTTAGAAAAAATGTGTGTATGTTTGTGTCTGTGGACAGCAAAACTCAAAAACAAAAACACCATTAAATACCAAATTTGGTATTTAAATTTAGTACTCCATAAGGATGAGACACAAAGATTTTGAAGAAAATCCCCCAATCACAAACTATCCTTTACATGGAAAAATTTTGAAAATTTTGATTTTCTCAAAAATGACGCTAACAATTTTGATTAAATCTCTTATATTTAAGATATTTACATGCCAAATAAAATGTATATCTTGAATTTTCTGAGAATAGCCTCTAAAGACCTCTTTATTCTGGATGATTTTTATTGAATTTTGCATAACCAGTAAACCATAAGAGATAGACAAAAACTTACTACATAAAAAATTCCTTCCAAAACAAATGGTTACTGTCATTTATATACCTTAAATGTATGCTATTTATGCAGCATTGTTACAGTTATTTTTGCAAAATATGGGATCACTTTCTGTAGTTTGGGAGGACAGATTCTTTTCAAAATGTTTTTGGCATATATTAAAATTAAACAACCAGTTAGCTATTGAGTTTTGATGTCACTAAGTTAAATTTTTTCACAAAACTGAAGATAGGGTAGAGGAACTCTGAAACCATTCTTAATGAACGAAGAATGGGAAGTGTAGTTAAAAGTGTAATAAGGTAATTGTAATTTATTAGCAGCCTATAGCCTCTTTTCGAGTATTGACGTGATTCAATTTTTTCAAGACTCAATACATTAGCGCTCCACTGTCTAAAATATAGGGTCATTAGGCAGTGAGAGCACCTA